>CM033391.1:53634655-54834655 GCA_019426215.1 Buddleja alternifolia
TTGAAGGCTGAGTTGGATGGTGACTAGGACAGCCACATAGGAAGTGCCACATAAGAAGTGAAAATTAAGTGATCAAAATTGGATGGAATATAGCATTACTCATTATTTTATTAGGACTTGAAAATACAAATAGATGTTGCATTGCATTAGGTCACTATACTTTATTTTTATTTTAAATCTTAATCTTAATTTTAATTTTGGCCATGTAATTCACCTTTTTAATGGCAACAGAGTCAAATAATAAATAATAAAAATAAGTTGTATATATCTAGAATAATAAGGTGTATAATTACATTAGTAATCTATAGTGAAAGTACATATGTAGTTGCAAACAAGGACTCTACAAGAAAACTACATATAGAGGATTCTATGAAGGATTGACAAATAGAAGATAATATAAAAGAATCAAATGTAAAATTATATATACATAATAGAAATAAAAAATTTATAAGAGTACGGGTCATTTTTTGAAACTTTTGATATACCTAAAAATATCCCCATATAATTCAATTTTTTAAAGGCGAAAGAGTCAAAAATAAAGAACAAAACTAAATTTAAATATTTACAATAATAAGAAGTATAGTTACATTACAACTCTCAATAAGGTTACTACTATTTATTTATTCATTAAAAGAAGAAAATATATTGGAAGTCCAATATCCCAATATATACGGCACAACAAAATTACAACAAATTTACATTTAATATTGAATTCTAGGAAATAGGACACTTTCCCCTCATGGTCTTGGGAGATTTATTGACATCTGTTATTGTAATTCAATATTTGCCACTTTCATTTAGTGATGATTCGCACAACACTTCATTAATTAAGCGCCTTTCTTTTTGCACTCAAGAGCTAGGCTAACCTTATTTGTGAAGGGTTGATTTCATTTTATTCGTTCAACTTACTCATTTTGGCATTGCATCAACTATAGTCTTATTGCTATAAATATTTAAGAAACACAATAAATAATAAAAAAATAAAAAGACTAACAAATATCTAGATTTTGAGTCATAACGAAAAGATTATTATAAGTATAAAGGACTCAATGAGAAGAAAAAAGAAATTAAGCGCTTGATCCATCAAAATTAAACAAGATAATGTATAAAAGAATTATCAATTTACTTAAAAAATTATTTAGTGATATTATTATATAAGTCTTGATTTTCTATTAGCTTTATATCTTAAAATATTAATTTAATTTTTCATGTCAATCACTATTTTATTGTAAATAATTATAGCTTATTAATTAGTAGTTTATTAGTTAAGCTTCTTTTTTTTTTTGAGGTGTAGTTAGTTATGGTTCAGTTTTGGAATTATCAAGTTGAATAATATCTATGTATATGAATTATTTTAGCGAGATCATTTGATCCACGTACGATACACGTATTATTTACTAGTTATTTTAAATTATGTAGGTCTTACCATGAAAGAAGACTGAATTATAATAGCATTTGGTTAGAATCTTGTTCTCATCTCTTTTTCTCTTGATGCATTTTTTATTATTTCAATTAAAAAAATTTATTCATAGGTTTTTTATGCATATGCATCGAATGTGCTCCAGTTACTAGTATAAATTACTAGTATGCACCACATTTCTTACAACAAATAACCAACAAAGTTGGTTAATCTATATCTTAACAGCAACAATATGATAATAATAATTTTAGCTTTTGCTTAGTCGTATTCTGAATTGATACATTTATCAGTTTGACCTTGCAGCATTGAAGAATTCTTCCATGGCTTTCACAGAAGACCCCTTATAATTCTCCTCATCTCTAGTGGCATCTCTAATGATCTCTTTAATCTCACAAGCTCTCCTTCTCATTTCTTTTCCTTTTTCACTTTCACCCATCACCAATTCCATCTTCTCCACAATATTTTCCTGCCTCACATCAAAATTAGTCCCTCTAGCAACTTCAACACAAACTCCAGCCTCTTCCACCATAAACTTTGCATTGTAAAACTGCTCAGCCGCCATCGGCCACCCAAGCAATGGCACCCCATTTTTCAGCGATTCGAGCACTGATCAATTCCACCCGCAATGGCTTATAAAAGCAGATACAGATTTATGAGCCAAAATATCCATCTGGGGTGCCCATTTCTTCACAATTAACCCTGTTTCTTTTTCTTCAACACTCTTTAAAAATCCTTCGGGAAGCCATTCTTCTGCTATGAACTTTGTGTTTATGTCGAATCCTATTGGTGGCCTTACAACCCATATGAAATTCTTTCCACTAGCTTCCAAGGCCTTAGCCAATGTCATCATTTGTGAAGCTGAGATTGTGCTTTGCGAACCGAAAGATATGTATACAACGGAATTTGGCTCTTTTTTATCCAGCCATGAGATACATTGATCTCGACTCATTGTAGCTTCTCTGCCAGTTCTTGCTCTGGAATCTTCTCGTAATAATATAGGACCAATTGCCAAAACAGGGATGCCTATTGTTTGCCGAAGATACATCAGTCCAATCTTGTCAATCTTTTCTACTGTGTTGATAAGCAGCATATCTGAATTTGCCCACGTCGGAAAATATTCCCACAAGAATTTCGTCATGGAATCGTGCTCACCAGCCTGATGCATATCAGGGGTAACTTGGCTGATATGAAATTTTCCGGCTTCGGGAAAATCTGGCAGTAAAAACTCAACATTTTCAGTGTGTTTATGAGGTAAATTCAGCCACATGGAGTTGAAGCACGCCATACCAAATCCGCCACCAGAGCTGAAAATGGCGTGAAAAATTCCGAGTTCATGTGCCACGTCAGCTGCCCATCCAAAGAAGAAGTCGGAGATCACACAAAGTGGCTTTTCACCATTCTGTAATTCAATAAGGTGGTGAAGTAGGTTTTGAAAGGGAGTTTAAGCGACGGAGAGGCTATGATGAAGCGGCAGATGAGGTTGTAGGAGAGGGAATCGGTGTTTTCGGCCTCAGGTGGGAGGCCGTGATCAGAGGGGTTGAAGGGGATTTCGGTGAGTTTAATGGAGGAAGACGGAGGAAGAGATTTGTGGAGTTTTTTTATGTTAAGAGGGGTGTTGACAAAAGTTACGTTGTAGCCCTTTTGGTCTAAGAGTTGAGCTAAGGCCAGGGATGGTCTGATATGGCCTTGAGCCATGAAAGGGAATAGCACCACGCTTTCCCTTCTCTTTTCCATTGCTCTCTGTGTGTTTGTGCGTACAGATGGTAGGGATGGGAAGAACAAGGGAAGATATAAACTAGCTCATAAAAGCAAAATGTTTCTGACTTTCCACTTTGTAAATATAATGAAAAGATGGAAACTGGTCCCATGCCAGACATATTTAGCCTTGTTGGTGAATTCTAGTACTACGTACAGAATTGATGTTAATGTTAAGTTGAAACTTCTATGGTGTTGTTAGGAAAATCTAGTGCCAATAGATTCCCCCAAGCGGTAAGGAATAGTAACAGGCGGAGTGGGTCTTCTATCACATTTTAGTATACCACTTTAGTGTCACCGATGAATAATAGACACTTCAAAAACAGATCTGGACCGAGTAACAGGACTTCTAAAACGATCAATGCACCACCACAAAGTAAATGCTCTAAAGTAGACGTTAGCAAGAGGCAGCCCTTTCTTCGCCTTTAAATCGTTGTTACGAATTAGGCAGCTTTCATCACTTATTCCATTATCATACCCCTTGATCAACTTTAGCACATGGTAGGGATAGGAAGAAGGCAGAAGAAGGGAAGACATAAACTAGCTCAAAAAGTACTGTTTCTAATTTTCCACTTTGTACATACAACGAAAGATGGAAACTGGTCCCATGCATGCCATGCAGGACATATTTAGTCTTGTTGGTGAATTCTAGACTTACGAATAAGGTAATATTCGCCACTTCAAACGTTTGTTAGCACGAGTGAACTGTTAACCAAAATCAACTAACAAACAAAATAAGAGTTTTGCTATATATGATGCCATCGAACATTAAGAGATGTGATCTATTTCTAAAGTTGAGTGGGACAAAATATTTTCAAAACATCATCGTTAATGTAAATTTTAAGATTTCACAAAAATGGCTAAAAAATTCAAAAAAGACATATATAATCGAGGATAAAAATTTCCAAAATACAGAAGTTACAGGAATAATAATTGGAGATGCTTTGAACTTGAAATTTGATATAAACTACCTAGTTTAACTAGTCTACGCACCTCCTCTAGGCTTAGTGTCCACTGCCCCCCAATGAGTGCGATGGTTTGCCCACCAATGAGTGCGATGGTTTCGATCGTCACTACTCGCTATCAAAGATCAATTAAGCTGAAACAAGACAGGATTGATCGATTGATGATTGATCCAGGTTTAATTTGTAGCGCAATTTGTCAAACTAGTGCATGCGTACACGGTACACATATATAGGCATTTCTCACATGGGAACCATTGTTGAATATCTTGAATTTGGACCTCAAATATGAGCCCATATTGTGATAATTCTTTCACACGGTTTTCATTTAGCGGTTTGTACCTTTTCTTAATTTTGATAAGCGATTTTCACCCGACCTGATTTTGTCGTAGAATTTTGACGATGATGGTGTGTATTATAGCTAGGGATGGCAACGGATCCGGGTTGGACCCGGAACCGCCCCGGAACCGCCCCGACGGTTCCGGTTCCTCCAGCTCTAATCGGATCCGGTTCCGGTTCCAGTTCCAGCTTATACGGGTCCTAGCGGTTCCGGGTCGGTTTCGGGTTCAATCCGGAACCGACCCGGAACCGCTCATTTTTTTTTTATTTTATAAATATATACCGACTATATATATTTATTTGTAATATATACTGACTATATAAATTTGGAATGATATTAATGTTCCCAAAATGTGCTATTCCCAGATAATATATATATATATATATATATATATATAACTCGAAATTGATGAATCTTTGTGTTTTTTAATGTGTATGTCTATTTATACGACTGATGTAGCTTCAAAAACCCAGCTGCTAACATGGACTCTGATGTTTAATGTTTTGAAATGTGAAATTCCCTTTATTTGCGGAAACAATTATAAAATTAAATACATTTGTTTGAATTCACACTTCACAGTGATATTTGTGTGATTAAACTGATAATATACATATATATATATATATGAGAAAGAAGGCGATGATGGGGAGATGTAGAAGCTTCTCAACGTTGGAATTTGATAGATATGTAATTGGATTAGATGAAAATCATACAGGAGAAATGCATGGTGTAGTCCGTCATTCTCTGGTAAAAGGGTTCATGGACTTGGAATTTGTTTTCACTGAAGAAGACAACAACAGTACTTCAAGCGGTTCCGGTTCCAAACTCGCGGGTACCCGCGAGTTTCACGGTTCCGGTTTTCGCGGGTACCCGCATGGCGGAAGTGTAAAAACAATATTCGCGGGTACCCGCGGGTACCCGTGGGTTTAGCGGTTCCGGGTTCTAACGGTTCCGGGTCCTTCATTATCCGGTTCCGGTTCCGGTTCCGAGTCCCAAAAACTTATGCTGTTCCGGTTCCGGATCCTCAAGAACCGACCCGGAACCGGCCCGTTGCCATCCCTAATTATAGCATGGCTATATGATTGGAAGATCAAGACAAGATTTATAGGAGTATTCGCTTAAATTGGTGCTTATAGAATTGTGTTGTGACATGTCTTATAATCCTAGGTCAAGATCAAAAGATTTGTTTTAAATCATGTAAATCGTTGTGTGGTTTTATGTTTTTATGCGTTTATTTTGTATTTATTCATAATAAGTTAGATAACTATCCCATAAGATATAACGATCTATTATTGAGATAGTGCGTACACGACAAAGTTCAAGAAGAAGGAAAACTAGTTTTGAACACTTTTTTGTTTTTACAATATAAGATAAATATGCGCAAAAATAGTTTTGAAAATACTTGATGAATTCATGAAGATGGAAAATTTTGCATTTGAATGGATGATCAAATGGGGGGGAGTATTTATAAATGTCGAGAAATTGTCTCCTATAGAACACATCTAATGTTAGATATTTTCAAATTAAATCTTAGCCATTGATTTCGTTTAATAATCTAATGGATGTGATTTAATTGAGTTCCCAAAAGTTGTGTCTTTTCATATAGAGTCCTGTTCATCAGATAACTTTTTACGTTCTCTTAAGAATTTTAACGACATTCTTTTATGAGAAAACATGTCTCTTCTTAAGAGTTGTGAAACCTCCATATATATGTTGTCAGCTTTAACGTGAAGTTGGATCGAGAAGGTGATTGCAGAAAACAAAGTTCTATCCAACAATCTCATTATCTAATAGCTCAACAGTTTCTTTAGTTTCTTTCTCATTCAAAAAGCTTTGCTTTTGGTGTTTTGTTTCATTGTTAATGTTTGACAGAACATTTATCCACCAATTTATTAAACCATAGTTCACGTACAGTCAGGTTTCTTTTTTTGAGTAATCGGGTTTGTCTTCGAAAGTGCAATTCGCAGGCAAATTACAGTTCTTGTGACTAGGCTTCATTGTATCTTGGGACAAATTCGCTATATAACTCGTTTGCAGTCGGTAGGGGGCGAATATTGTCTTGAGGAGAGCATAAAAATTGTGCGACTTGGAGGTTATACGAAATCATTCATACGAGTTGTTCATATTATTTTCTAACATCTAATTGGAAATTGGAATACATGTCTATCATACAAACATATTTGAGCATTCGTACAATCACAACAATTGACAGCATGAAACCGTCTCCTATGATCCGTCGCTTCCTTGATGTAACACGGGGAGCGTTCAAGTCCTTCGATCATCACTATATCTTCGCACATCAAGCAACATAGCGCGTTACACGATGAGTGCAAGAAAATGTGTGTTGTGGTAAGTTTTAAAGTCCAAAGCCAAAATTAAGCAGAAGACCCATGATCAATAGGCATGTTCTGTTCTGTAGAGATCTTTGCACATCAAGCAACACAGCCCTTTACACGATGAGTGCAAGAAAATGTGTGTTGTGGCATGTCTTAAAGTCTAGGAACCAAAATTAAGCAGAATACCCATGATCAATAGGTATGTTTTGTTCTGTAGAGGGCGAAACACGAATTAACTTAATTAGATTAAAATATCTAGATTGTACTTGATCACAATTATGACACACTACAACAAAAAGTAATATTAGTGACAATTTTGAAATTGTCACTAGTTATACATAATGAGTAACAATAATTTTTATTTTGTCACAATAAAGATTTTTAGTGACAAGAGTTTTCTTAAAATTATCACTATTGAATATTCACTACAATAAAAAGTAATATTTGTGACAAAAGTTGAAGTAACAATATTAGAATTGTCACTAGATGTACATAATGAGTGACAATAATTTTTGCTTTGTCACAACAAGAATTTGTAGTGACAAGATTTTTTTTTAAAGTTGTCACTATTGGCAATTAGTGACACATGTATAGTGACAATTTAGTGATAACACAAATAGAGTGACAATGAAAATTGTTGTCACTAAATTGTCACAAAAGGTGTGTCACTAATTGTTACTAGTGACAACAATTTCCTTGTCGTTACTTATTAAGAGTAACAACTTCTTTACAAATCTTGTCACTATTAAATATGTAGAACCTATTTTAGTAACAAAACTAAAATTCTTGTCACTATAAATTTATAATTAGTGATAATTTTGACATTGTCACTTTGACATTTTGTCACTAATGTCTTATTTTTTTATTGTGATTAGTGACACGTGTATAATATTTGTTAGATAATATAATATCTTTTCATATCTTTCTAGTATTTATGTTAATTTAGGTTTCTTTATATTTCTTTGTATTTATCTTTCCTTATTTATAATTAAGGTTTCTTGTTTACAAAGTCTATGTAACTTAGGGATGGCAACGGGGCGTGTATGGGGCGGGTATAGCAGGACTCGTTACCCGCTCCATTAAGAAATTTCAATACCCGGACCCGGTCATTGCCCGCCCCGGACCCGGCGAGTACCCGGCGAGTCCGGGTCCTACCCGTTAGACTCGGCTGAAATCTTTTTTTTTTTTTTTGGACATTTTTTAGTCTATCTTTTTCTCAAAAACACATTCAAAACATATAAAAAAAGAAAATAACATCAAATTGATGATTCAACCTAAACAAATCCACTACAAATCATCTAATAATTAAACGTAAAAAAAATACAAAATGAGTTTAAAAAAATAAAGTCAACTTCATACTTGAGTTTACATCATCAAATTAATTCACTAATAACTTATACATTCAATAAACAACCAAATAAAATAATTACGAGGTTTCAACGACTGTTTCTTCATCTTCTTCCTCATCAAGAATTGTAGGACAAGCTTCCAGACCACTAAACTTTGAACAAGTACCTAAAATAGAAATAGATAACTAATATTAATTTTTTTGAATGTTATAGTGTAATACAAAATGATTAAAGTATTACGTACCATTCCCCTCATTCCACAACCAACGGCGAGCACACATCAAAGCTTCCAGAGTAGATGGATGTAACCTATTACGATGGGGACTAACCAATCTTCCACTAGTGCTAAAAGCAGACTCAGACGCAACTGTGGAGACTGAAATAGCTAAAATATCTTTTGCCATCTTCTGTAAATTGGGATATTTAACCCCATTCGTTTTCCACCAACTCAACACATCAAACTCTGAAATTCTTGGAAGAACACTCTCCTCCAAATAAAAATCCAATTCCGATGTGAGTGACACTTTAGTACAAAAACTTGAGCTTGAAGCCACAAATTGATCAAACATATCTAAGTGATCACTCTCACACACACTAGCAATACCTGATGACATACTTTCCAATTTTCCAGAACCACCAATACTCGATGTATCTTTCAAATTTGTAGCAACTCTAGTTTGGTAATCAACCAACAAATCATAACAACTTTGGCGAATTTCAGCAATTTTAGATTGTGCACTTTCGGGATATATTAGTGGGAAATAAAACTCAACTAACTTCATTTTGTACCTCAGATCCAAAACAGCAGCAACCCCCATTAAGATATGACAACTATCCCAGTATTTTTCGTATTTCTGTAACATATCTTTTGCCATATACTGGATCATCACATTTGTACTCTTCAACCACTCATCTAATTTTACTTTGATTTCACAAATTTTTTGAAAATAAAAATTAGAAGTGGGATAAAGAGTACCAGAAAACATCTCAGTCACATTGTAAAACTGTTTCAATTTACTACAAATTTCAACCGCATTCTCCCAGTCCTCGTCAATTGGTAAACTTCTATAGTGTATATCTCGTGCTTTAGCTCGTGGGAACACATCTTTATATGCTATTGCAGTTTCTAGCATCAAATAAGTTGAGTTCCAGCGAGTTTTACAATCGAGAGACAACTTTTTACCACAACTTACATTCAACTGACGTGCAACTTCCTCAAACCTTTCAACTCTAGCAGGTGAGGCAGTCCAATAAACAACACTATCACGTATTCTCTCAATTGTATTACTAATTGTTTCTAAACTATCTTTCACAATTAAATTCAAAATGTGAGCACAACAACGCATATGAAGTACCTTTCCATCTAAAAGCATATCTTTCGTAGAGAGTCTGTCCAACAGCCGTCTGAGCATTGCGTCATTTGTGGTGCAATTATCTACCGTGATTGTTGATACTTTACGATCGATATTCCAATCCATCAATGCGTCAGCTAGCAAATCACATACCACATCTGCTGTATGTGGAACTGGGACATAAACAAACCTATAAAATAATAAAACATTATAATTAAATTTCTAAATACATATAACATAAATATAATATAAAGTATTGAAAAATTAAAGTTACCTTAAAATGCAACTTTGTAATCTCCACGAGTCATCAATAAAATGTGCAGTAATTGCCATGAAACCCTTTTTGTTGTTGCTCGCTGTCCACGTATCAGTTGTAATTGCAACACGACACTTAAGCTTATCCAATGACTTATAAAATTTGATCTTCGCATCATTATAAATGCTAAAAATATCATTCTTTAAAGTGTTTCTTGATATCATGGTAAAGGATGGTTGAAGGCTAGCACTATATCTCCGGATCCCGACATGCTCAACTATACTAAGTGGATAATCATGCAAGATAACCATTCTCGCAAGCTCACTCCTCGTATATTCTTGACTGAAAGTATGTGTTGTAAGCTCTTCAACTCCACTAACTTTCTTACTTGTCTTAATTAGACTTTGACGAATATCCAAGCCTCTGGGACGTCTTTTGCAAGCCTTTTGGTAGTGCTTAAACAAACTTGTGGTCCCAAAACCAGGAGGAGCTTTAAGACGAATCTTGCAATACTTGCACTCTGCATATTGCATATCATCAACCTTTACTTTTTTAAAGTGTTCCCACATCTTAGATGTTTGTTTCCTCTTCCCACTCTCTTGAGGAATATCATTAGTTTCCAAAGTAGCACATTCCTCCTCAAGATTATCTCCATCTATCATCTCAACTTCCGTATTGTCATCTCTATGATTGATCGATTGAACGGATTCCACTCCTTGTGATTCCATCTGTGAAATTAAAAAGACAAGTTAGAAATTTTACAAAAAAAAGAATCTATGCAAACGTATGGGAATAAAATTTCAATTTCTTATGCCAAAGCAAATCAAACAAAAAGTATATGCAAGAATAAACCAAGTTTCAGAATACTAAAATCAAGGATTTTATGTAAATTGAAACTAGGTAATACTAAAAATGTTCGCTCGTGAAGGCCATCAACAAGTCTCAAAATCAGGATTCCTGACCAAAAAACTAGTTAAAGATAACAGGTTAATCTTAATTTCTTATGCATATATGTCATTTTAAGTTTTCTTTTTTCTTGATTTTGAAAATGCCACATCAAATGCCTGAATTATGCACTTCTCCATTTAACACATTGACCAAAAATATATCAACAATTAAGATTCATTTATCATTTCAATATATATATAGCTCCGTTAGACGTGATTTTAGATTCCAGCATAAAATTCTCCAAAAAAAACAGAGACAATTTCAGGATATAATTAAATCTAAAAATCAAGAGGAGAAAATTGGCGAATAATCAAAATGTCAATACAATATTCACAGCCACTAAAAACATTATCAAAATCAACATCAATTCAGGAAAAAGAATGAGCTTAGATTCCACAACAAAAATCTTCATGCCATGGATAAAAGAAATCAAAGAAAGAGCTTAGATTTATTTACCTTTTTTTGATTTTCTTTGAGCTGAGAGAGAGAGTCTGAGAGAGAGATAAGGCAGAAGGCTGCGACTTGTTGTGAGGTAGGGTTTGCAGTTTACTTATATAATTATATATATGTATACATATATATAAAATTAAAAAAAAAAAACCGGGGCGGGTATCGACTGGACTCGTTACCCGCCCCGGACCCGGCCGGGTCTTGAATTTCGATACCCAGACCCGGACCCGGACCCATTTTTTTGGACTCATACCCGCCCCATTAGGGGCGGGTCCGGGGCTGGTACTCGTTAGACCCGGCCCCATTGTCATCCCTAATGTAACTCTATAAATATGTTACTCAGTAATACAAGTTCCCTACTGAGTTTTCTCTAATCTAACATGGTATCAGAGCCATGGCTTCGAGCCATGGTCTCACTTCCGCCGCCACCCTAAAGTCGTCGTTCCCGTCCGGCGCACCTTATCTAGTTTAGTTTTTCTTTATCTAATTTTTTTTTCCTTTCGCCGCAACCTCTTATTTATTTTACGTCTCCGTCGCCACTCACCCTTGGAAAATGAGGACTTGGAGCCGCTGTCTTTTTATTTTATGCTGATGCTGTGCTCATCCTTGGAAAACGAGGACTTGGAGTCGCCGTCTTTTTATTTTATGCTGCCTCCTTTTCTCTTTGGCCGTGGGCCGCCGCCGCTTTTAATTTTGTTAGTTGCTGCCGCTCAACCTTTGAAAATGAGGACTTGGAGCCGCCGCCGCCTCTTAAGGCCACCTCCTTTAATATTTGTCGCCTTTTTCTTCTCAAATTCTTTATGACCGGATTTCTTTGGTCCAGTCTCAACGTTCAAGGCTTTCATATTTCGACTGCGGGAAGTGTTAGATAATATAATATCTTTTCATATTTTTCTAGTATTTATGTTAATTTATGTTTCTTTATGTTTCCTTGTATTTATCTTTTCCTTATTTATAGTTAGAGTTTCTTGTTTACAAAGTCTATGCAACTCTATAAATATGTTACTCAGTAATACAAGTTTCCTATTGAGTTTTCTCTAATCTAACAATAACAATACAAATAGAGTGACAACTATAATTGTTGTCATTAAAGGTGTGTCACTAATTGTCAATAGTGACAACAAATTCTTGTTACTATTTACCAAGAGTGACAACTTCTATACAAATCTTGTCACTATTAAACATATAAAACTTGTTGTTGTGACAAAATAAATATTCTTGTCACTTAAAATTTATAATTAGTGACAATTTTTACATTGTCACTTGACATTTTGTCAATATTTTTTTTTTATAGTGACATCTGGCGTGGAAGTAATTCGAGTGAGATAATATCAAAATATATATAATATTGTTCCATGCAGTTTTTCTTTTTCTTTTTGATATGTAATTGTCCCATGCATGGGTTCATTATCGATTATCTTTGTCCGTTCTTATACATATTCGATCAAGTCGCACCACATATAATTTTATCTTCTTTATTTTCCAATATTGGTTAATTTCAAGTAGATATTCTGTCAATTTAATTAAGAGCATGGGCGGTGTGCTCTCTATTCTTGATTTTTATACAAATTGATATCTATATAATCCCATGTTTATTACCCACATACTCATAACGTTCAACACTTAATTACTAAAAAAAGGCTTGCCTAAAGAAGAAAACAAAATGTTGAAGACTAACTCAACTAGTCCTCAAACCCTAGTTCCCATGCACAAGCCTTTCCTCTCTCGTCAAGGCAATGCTACTTCATTTCCAATTGCTCACGAAAATTGTTTCTCAACAAAAAAATCAAAAAGCCTTCGAGTTCTCCGGTATGCCTCCACCGGCATAAAAGCCGTATTAACTTCCACCGAGAAGGCGATTAGCGTTAAAGCAGTCATCACTGCGCTGCAAACGGTGGGAGGCGCCCTCACCCACCTCGGCTTGAGCCGATGGCTCAATGATATAGCCGACGTGCTTGGCAAATCCCTCCTCGTCGAGCTTGTTTCTACTGAGCTAGATCCTAGCAAGTATATTCGTATACACATCTAGCTAGCTAATTTACACATCTAGCTAATTACACGTCGGCCTCGATGATATTGCCGACGTGCTTGGCAAATCCCTTCTCTGTCGAGATTGTTTCTACTGAGCTAGATCCTAGTAAGTATACTCATATACACATCTAGCTAATTACTTTGGTATCAAATGGAAATATAATTGACGCGCATGATCAAGTTCATTAGCATCAATTATATTGCTATTAATTTGGGTAGTAACAAAAGTATGGATAAAATCATTATCTTCAGTAGTTTATAGTCCCGTCTGAATAATACACAAAATGAATAGTACAAAATTAAATTTTCCAAAATCAACTAACACCATTTGTTAATTTTGGAAAGTTCCAAATTCTCCCTTACCACATTGCGTAGGATACGTACATTTATATATACTAGAAAGGATCACGTGCTTAGCACGTGGTGATTCGATAAAAAGTTAAATTGAAGTAAATATATCTAGTTTATTACCAAAATAATAATTGGTTAAGAATTGATTATTTGGTAGTACATATCTTATACTTTTAGCACCAAATACTACCAATAGGCCCAACCCCTACCTTTCGTCCCATTTTAGTCATTTATCTCTCAAATGCACTTAAATAGTCCCTCAAGTCTACTATTTATCTCATTTTAGTCCATCGTTACTCAAATGCGCTTAAATAGTCTCTCAACTCTCATTGAAGTTCCTCGAGTCAATTATCAATTAAAAACTGACTGAACCCTGAGGCACGTGACTTACACTATGTTAGGACATGGAATTTTTTTTTACTTTTGCAAGAATTTTTCTTCCAAAACTTTCTACTTTTATCTAACTTATTTTATTTTTTTAATTATTTTAGATTTAATTCTCATTCTTCCCCAAAACGTTAATCTTAACCCACATTTTTCTTTCCGTTTCCATCCACCGTATGTGTTGCTACCACTACCACCCTTCTCAAATTGCATGACCACCACCCACCCTCTGAAAATCAAATGATGTTCTCCCACTTTTCGAAAATCAAGCACCGTTCGCCCCACTCTCTGAAAATCCAACGATGTCGCGCCACCCTTTGTAAATCCAATGTTGTTGCCTCATCCATGCCCCCTCCTCTACCATCTGCAAATCGCCCTACTCCCCCTCCATCATCTGTAAATCTCGTTGTTCATCTCCTCTCGCCGTTGTTGACATGCTACCCGCTTTTAATTATTGCAAAATGGTTGGTAGGTAGTTTTGGAGAATTTTTTTTTGCAAAAATAAAAAATAAAAAACTCCAGGGACTTTAGTCCCTATTTGATCACATTCGAGAGATAAAAGACTAAAGTGGAACAAATGGCAAACTTGAGGGACTATTTGAGTGCATTTGAGAGATGAGGCGCTAAAGTGAAACAAATGATAGAGTTCCGGGGCTATTACTGGTATTTGGCTTATACTTTTTATTTATTTGTTCTGTAATCATATATCATCACCATGTATCTTTAACTAAATCTATTTCAAGAAATTAAACTTTATAATATTAGTATTATTTTTTAGCATGTTTATGCATATATAGATCATTAGTTCATGTATCCTTCCTAATTTGCCAAAACATTGCATTTTTGTCCTTCGGACAAGTAGATTCATTTTTTTTTTTATCCTATAAGTCTTACTAATAACGTAGCATATATATCACTTTTCATATTTCTACATGCACTAACACTGAATACATTCTTTATCATGAGATTATAAAAATAAAATAAATGCAGACAGCAGATTACATATGAATACTCATGTTTAAAAGTATTTTTGTAAATAAAAATAAAGAATACATCATATTTTCACTCTATTCACTTATTTGATTTTATTTTCAAGTACAATTTTGCATTTGTTGTTATGTTAATCGTTTTCATTACATAAGAACTTCTAAATTTACAAAAATAAAAGAACTTCTACATATAAGATGATTCACTTGTCAATTATTGTCCATTTATATAAATAAAAAGTAAGTGGTGCCATTATAAGAATATGGGAGTGTTGATATCAATTTTCTAAAACAATTTTAAACATCATATTACATAAAAACACTTGTGTTTGCAAGTTCTTTTGAATTAAGTAAAAGATATATTATATTTTCGTACTAAAAGATTCTTATATACTTCTATTTTGGGTTTGATCAAATTGAACTTGAGCTAGAAGCTCCACTTCGAATGCACTATTATTTGGTGTGATTTAAATTCATTAATTTATTCTGGCTAATTTTTATAATTGACTATTTATTGTCCATTAAAATCAAAAAGTAAAGAAAGAAAGAAGATGATCATATATACAAAAGTAAATAAAAAGAGGCACGTTCATCTTATAAAGTTGATGGGTTTAAATTTTCACAAAGGACATTATTATTCATTTAAACAAATTAAAAAGTTAGTGGAGTGCCATTATAAGAATATGGAGTACTGATATCAATTTTCTAAAATAATTGTAAACATCATATTACATAAGAACACTCGTGTTTGTGAGTTCTTTTGAATTAAGTACAAAATATATCATATTTTCACACTAAAAGTACTTATATGATTGTATTCTTAAATATGATTTTTTTTTATATTTGGTATCATGCTAATAATTTCAAATACGTACAAATTTTCAGATATATGTTGATAATTCTATTGTAAAAACATGTTATATTCCATAACAAAGAACAATTAATAAATATTTTTACATAAGAAAATGATTCATCTATATCCCATAATATACCTCCGTATCTCACAGTTATTACTTCTTTTTTATGTCAGAATAAGGTATAATTTTTTAAAGTATTTTTTTAATCTTCAAATTAACTCACTCAAAGTAATAATCCGACACTATAACAACTTATTACTAATTACCAAATACTAAAAATGTTAATAGAATTTAAGATTATTAAAATTAATAACCAAGTTTTTGATTAAGTTGAAATATTGGTACTGGGTGTAAAAATTTTCTTCTTTTTTGTTGGTGGTTGTGGGTAAAAATTTATTTTATTTTATTGGTTAGTATTTTCGAGAAAGTAAGAATCTATACATTTTTCTAATATTAATTAGTGTCCTATTACTAACATATTTAATTTTTTTTATCAATAATTAAAGAGCTTCCGACTAAAACAATTTCAGATACTACTAAATAGTTTCCTACTCCTCAAACGATTCTTTTACTTAATAAATTCAATTATTAATTAGTGATTAATGGTAAGGGTGAGTATGAAAGTCTTTTCACAATAGAACAAATAATTGAGTTATTCACACATTTATATTGGAGTTAGATAGATAGATTAGATTAGATAGATAGATAGATATATCCTTGATTTGATGCTCCAGGGACATGTTATCTAAGTGGCT
This sequence comes from Buddleja alternifolia, assembly GCA_019426215.1. Taxonomy (NCBI): domain Eukaryota; kingdom Viridiplantae; phylum Streptophyta; class Magnoliopsida; order Lamiales; family Scrophulariaceae; genus Buddleja; species Buddleja alternifolia. Next base: position 53,651,188 of record CM033391.1, read on the forward strand.
GGCATTTAAGTGGTCGATAAACACTTAAAATAACTTTTTCTAGGAACACTTAAAAAATTAAATATTAATACTAAGTTATTAATCATAGATATCAATATATCAATATAGTAAACCAAAAAAATAATATTTAAACATATATATATATATATATTGATAAATTGATAATGCAATAAGATTGTGATTATAGATACTAAATAGTACTTTCTTTTGACATAATAGATGTTAACTACTTGAATATTACTGAACTATTTATATATTACTTGGCCATTTACTGAAACAATGCTATAAGTAACTAAATAAATTAAAGCTAAATCAAACAACTATTGATTTTGTTGAGTAGTGGATATGCCTAAATTTACTCTAAGGTCATAAGATTAAATCCTTTGGCAGCAAAATTTTTCAACTTTGTTTAATCGGCCTCCACCTCAGCGATTTATTGTCCAGTTACCATCATGTCATCAATTTTTCTCTATTTTTTAAAAATCTCAAATTTTGACATTTTTCAACAATATCACGTTAGCAATTTCCGTCAAAAAATACTCAAGGTGCCAGTTTTGCACCATTATTGTAACTAATTCATACCCCAATATTAAAGAATCAATACGATGAATTACGGTACCAAATTACAATTTTTTCCAACATTTTTGCACCAAATAATAAGTATTTTTCTTCGATTGAAGCGCTAGTCCTATGAACCATCCCATTTAATTAGTAGAACTAATGGTCTACTAACATTTAACTGTATAATTCGCTTGAAAGCTCCGGATATGGACAAAATGTGTAATAATTTTAAATTATGAGACTGATGTGCCGAATTCATAATTACACATCTCAACCATGGACGCAGAGGCAGAGCCACATGGGGCTAGTAGGGGCATCCGTACCTCTTAAATTTTGAAAAAAATTAAATTTTTGTCCTATAAACTTTTGAAATTTAAATTTTTGCCCCCCCCCCCCCCCCCCCGGCCCCCGCCCAAATCCCAAAAAATCTAGTTTGGACCCTTTTTTTCATGTTCGCCTCCACGAACCCCAAAACCTAGATTCATCCCTGCATAGATGGTCACCCCTTTCCAACGGGGCCAAAATGCATACATGCCCGATTTCCACCAACAGTTTTTCTTCTTGTAGTCTAGATAGATTAAGTTAATATCAATTTAGTCCTTCTGATCATTATTGACATTTTGTTGTGGTCAACTTTTGAAAGAGTCTGAGTGGAGAAGCCAACCATAAAAGCACATGCACACAGGACGGGCAAGGATGGTAATGATCTATTACGAATCCTCCTTTGTAATTCCTGAGGATTTTGGGGAGGTTGCTGCAATTATTATAGAGAATGAGCATCACAAGGAGGTATATGTGAAGAACATCGTCTTCGATGGTACAATTCACGTCACTGTAACTCATGGATTCAACCTAAGTTCGCTAACCCAGTACAGAAAAGAATATTTTTCTCCAATAAGGTAATCAATAAAAGTTTTCTTTTTCATTAGCTTAGTGTAATTTCAATTCCGCAATTTTTTTGTTTTTCTTACGTTTTATATGTTTTTGATGGGGATCAAAATTGGTTCTATGAGTGGTTTCAATCCCAAACTGTCACAATTTGTGATTTTTCTCACCTTATTTGAAGTCTTAAAGGATCTATATGGCCTATGATTAAAAATTATCAGTCAGAGTTTGTCGGGTCAGGGTATCCCCTTCGTTTAGAATTTTTTTAAAAAAAAATTGGTCCTGTGAGTATGAGGACATCAATTTTGGTCCTGTATATTTTACAATTTTACGGATCTATTCCTGAACTAAAAATTTAGTTCATTCGGTGCGAGACAACATGCTAACTAATTCCCTAAATCGCACACAAAAAGTAAAATTGAGAAATCTCTTGCCCATTTCATATTCATCCAAGACCCTAATTAACCCAATCGTAATTTCTCCATCTTTCTTTCATGTTTTCCAATCCAAAACCATAAATCAAAATAAACTTGTTTCCATTGCTTCGTTTTCACAACCTCAAAGTAACACAATATGCGTCACACTTAAGGTTGGTGCAAACAAATCGAACTCGAGTGAGCCTGAATTGCTTGGCTCGAGCTCAAGTTTGAGCCTTAATTATCGAGCGCGAGTTTGACGAGCCATAATAAAAAAACTCCAGCTAGAGGTTGGGCAGAGTCAAGTCCAGCCCAAATATGTGACATTGGCGTGGCAACATGAGCGTCTTATAATTTCATTGTCTGGCGAGTCCATGCATCTCGACACAATCATCCTCACCTTAAGCGGCTCCAATGACGGATCTGATAAAGCCGACCATGGTCAGTCCTTTTCTTTTTCTTTTTTTTAATGTTTTTAAGATTTTAGTTGCTATTTAGTGCTTGTTTCTTCTACCGTTATGAATTTCCTTGTCTCTCGGATGAGAGTTTTTGTTTCTACTACGAAAGCTCACGTTTCTAAAATTTGATTGCTATCTCTTGTCTAGGTCCAATTATTGATTAATCTTTTGATACGTGCTTTAATACTTTTTAATTATTATATGTAGCGAACTGTGATATTATCTCTATTTGCAAAATTATGGCATTCATGAATTTTTTTTAAAAGAAAAACGATCATTTCATTTCATTCAATAAAAAATTTACAACGTCAAAAACAAGATCACTTTAACTGTCTGTAAAACTCTAACAATGTAGTTAAGAATATTTGAAGAACCAAATATCAAGATTTTTCAAGATAACAAATCTTAAGGAATAACAAACAAGCACAAGTAGAGACATATTCAGGAATTATAGTAAGGGAGGGAGGACGAGATTGTTGTGATATACATGCGTTTTGTTTGCCTGGTAGCCGAAGGATTGCATGGGGGGTGCAGGGGGCTTGTCCCCTTGGTATGGTGCTCTATATGTATGCGAAAAAATTGGGGATTAATTAAGTTTAGTAAGAACTTTTGACATACTTTGTACTCTGTACCTCTTTTGTTAATAATAAAATTCTCTTATCCTCTTGGTTGACGTAGGCAATTGACGAACCATATAAAAATAATATTTGATACATTTTTCATAATTAATCAATTAAAATATAGTTTTAAAACTAAAATGAAAAATGGTCCTAATATTAAATAAAATAAAACATAAAAAGCCTAAGAAGTATGATTTGACTAATATCAATTTTAACATTTCAAATTAAAAATGATAATTATCGTTACATTTTATCAATAATATTCAATTTCGTGGAAATCGACTATAAAAAGATAAAGCAAAAATAAAAAAATATTTATCATATCGAAGAGACGAGAAACTGTTGATGAAATTTAAAAATATCATAACAGAAAATATAAAATTATAACAAGAATTCTAACTTAAAATTTTGATTATATAACCTATTGGAATGTTCAACTGAGTTAATTGTTCTACTATATGGGTTTGGGCGAGCTTGTGAGTTAAGAATGTGAATTAATTTTGTTTTTTGTTATTTTTGAGGAGGCGAAAATATAAATTTTTAAAAATTTATACCTGAAAATTAGAAATTGAAAAAATTGAGGAGGGACGATGGCACCCTTCAGCCCCCCCCCCCCCCCTCCGCTCCGTCCCTGAGCACAAGAAATTTTTTGTGCAAAAAACCATACACTTATTTAAGATAGACAAAATTTTCATTCGAAAGAGAAAATAACATACTTAACCACAAAACTATATATAAAATTTAATGTATATCCTGTCTTTTATCTCATTAGATCCATCTATTTTTGAGAGATAGGGATACTTCAAGAAGATTTGGTAGGAAACTAGGAATAGTTGGGTGTTAGGAATCAACGCGCATGAACGAACTTTAAAGTAAGAATCAAACCAAGAAAACGAGACAACAGATTTACGTGGTTCGGCAAAATCCGCCTACGTCCACGAGAGTTTCCGTTCTTCCACTATGAGAGAAATTTACCGGTACAAAAATACACACTTGAGTTTATAGACAAACTCAAGAAAACCACTCTTGTACAACCACTCTCAAAGTTATATAGAACACTACTCTCCCATCCCCCTTTGTAATGCCACGAGAGAAAAACCCCACAAGTGTTTCCCGTGTAGCACAATTTGTATCTATCACAAATTGTTTTCCCTAGTATACACTACATTTTTCCTAGTATATACTACACTACACACACTTTGCTCTCTATGTTTTCTCTCAATTTGGGATACCTGAAGTGAAGGAAATTCACTCCTATTTATAGGAGTAATTCCACCTACCAAAACTCCTCTTGGTTTCACCTACCAAACAACCTCTTGGTTTCACCTACCAAACAACTCTTGGTTCCACCTACCAAACAACCTTTGGTTCCACCTACCAAAGCTATTCCTTTTGATAATTTGATTTGTCTCCACACTTATATCCCATCAATCTCCCACTTGAAGACCAAACTCAAAGTTGAAGACACAATCCCATCTTCTTGATCATTCCTTCACTTTTCCCAGGTGAACCTCAATCTAGTCGGTCACATCCCCAAATCTAATGGAGATCAAAACCGAGACATCTCCTTGTCTCATCAATCCATCCGTCCCTAGTGCTCCTACTAGACGGACTTACACGATGTTCTCCTTCTTTGAACCTCCGCCACTACCCTATTCCTTTTGGTGATCAACCAACTCCTGAATACCGTGACTTATCCATCTCGATCCAACTGACCTTTGGATATAGGTTACTCCCAAGATCCGGAACATGTCTCATAACCCCGCAACTTTCGTTGCCATCCTCCTCACAAGAGGATAACCACCTTAGTCAACCTGTCTCTCGACATCCTTACACCAAGGATTTTCCCGCTTTGGTCAACCTGTCTCACGACATCCTTACACCAAAGACTTTCCGCCTTGGTTATCCTGTCTCTCGACACCTTTACACCAAGGACTTTCCATTGACTATCTTGGATTCTTCCAACATATCTGCTCCCTGCCAACTGCATGAGCTATGTCTGATCCTCACGCCAATACTTTTGGTTTTTCAATGGCAACTCGGATCCCCCACATATCTGCATAATGCTCCCACTGCACTAGCTATGTCAGATCCATCCGCCTACAAAACCCCGGCTCCACGAATCTGCCTAACCCGGCTTCGCGTTCTGCCCCGACTCAGCGAATCTGCCTAACCCGGCTATTCGCATCTTGCCCCAACTCAGCGAATCTGCCTAACCCGGCTTTTCGCATCTTGCCCCAGCTCAGTGAAGGCCTAACTCGGCTTCACATCTTGCCCCCAGCTCAGCGAATCTGCCTAACCCGGCTTTTCGCATCTTGCCCCGACTCAGCGAATCTGCCTAACTCGGCTTTTCGCATCTTGCCCCAGCTCAGCGAATCTGCCTAACCCGGCTTTTCGCATCTTGCCCCGACTCAGCGAATCTGCCTAACCCGACTTTTTGCATCTTGTCCCAGCTCAGTGAAGGCCTAACTCGGCTTCACATCTTGCCCCCAACTCAGCGAATCTGCCTAACCCGGCTTTTCGCATCTTGCCCTCATGACTTCCGGCTCCACGGTCAACCCCTCTTGGCCCCGTTTTCTGCCTTCATGGATTATCCACGTGGTCACGCCTCCGTAATTCCGCCTCCCCGGTCCCCGACTTGCTCGTTCTTCCGCCCTCTTGGCAACACGAGTCTGCCCACTTGACCTCTGGCTATACGGTTCTGCTTTTGGCTCCGTAACTCCGGCTCCTCGGTCCCTGGCTTACTCGTTCTTCCGCCCTCTTGGCAACACGAGTCTGACCCCTTGACCTCCGGCTATACGGATCTGCCCCCGGCACTGCAACTGCTCCCACTGGCTTCATGTCTACCTAACCCGGTAACATAAACCTGCTCTCGCTGCTGCGTCTCTGCCTCTGCATCTGGCACCACGATTTTCCAACGTTTTCTCGTTAACGTTCAACGGGATAACCCCCAGAACTTGCAGCATCTCCTGCAACTCTCAGTCTGCATCTGTCACTTTTTCAGGCTTTTTCCCCGACTCTTACTTTACCATCTTCAGACGCCATTGATTCGCCCACGGATCGCTGTAACCCGTGCTCTGATACCAGTTGTTAGGAATCAATGCGCATAAACAAACTTTAAAGTAAGAATGAAAGCGAGAAAAGACGAGACAACAGATTTACGTGGTTCGGCAAAATCCGCCTACATCCACGAGAGTTTCTATTCTTCCACTATGAGAGAAATTTACCGGTACAAAAATACACACTTGAGTTTATAGACAAACTCAAGAAAACCACTCTTGTACAACCACTCTCAAAGTTATATAGAACACTACTCTCCCATCCCCCTTTGTAATGCCCCAAGAGAAAAACCCCACAAGTGTTTCCCGTGTAGCACAATTTGTATCTATCACAAATTGTTTTCCCTAGTATACACTACATTTTTCCTAGTATATACTACACTACACACACTTTGCTCTCTATGTTTTCTCTCAATTTGGGATACCTGAAGTGAAGGAAATTCACTCCTATTTATAGGAGTAATTCCACCTACCAAAACTCCTCTTGGTTTCACCTACCAAACAACCTCTTGGTTTCACCTACCAAACAACCTTTGGTTCCACCTACCAAAGCTATTCCTTTTGATAATTTGATTTGTCTCCACACTTATATCCCATCATTGGGTAGGTTCATCGAATTTTTATGGCCTTCATAAATGATCACATCGAATTTGTAAAGAGAAAAACGAAATGTGGTCCCGCGGTTTACACTATAACGTATTGTCAAAGGCAACACTCAATGTACAATAGAAAGTGCGTTTAAGTTTTTCCTATGCTATATTATAAAGTGAAATGAATTCAAATCAAAACCAAAACGGTTAAGGTTTTCAATTTTTACTATTGAAAACAAATAAGCTCAAATGAACGGAGCTTTCATCTTCAAATGAGCAGAATATTCATTGTCACGGGAGGTGGTGTATCCTAGATCACATTATTCTCTATACATGATTGACGTTCTAGTGTTTCGAGTTCGCTCTCGCGATTTAAGAGCGGAAACTTTGCTCTAATACGCTCTCCCGCTCTTGATTTAGGGTATCCACACAATATCTCTTATGGCTCGTTTGGTTGGGGTTCACCGTTCATGGGCAAGATAAAGCTTTAATCACAATTAATTTTTTGACTCATAATATTGTTCACCGTTTTTCCACTTTTTTTTTTAATTTTGGTAAGAATTGAATGCAATAAATTAATTTTATTTGATTTCCGTAATTTATATTTACCATAACAAATAAATATCTTACCAATATCAAAAATCGGTGAAAAAATTGATGGAAATAAAACAATGGTATATAATATTTTTCTTTGAATATTTATGACAGCCATTGACAGGTATCATTGAAATGGTTTAAAAGACAACAAGCAAAAAAACTAACAAGTGAACAAACAAAAAAAATAACAAGTGATTGAAAAATTACTGAACTAAAATTGAAAGTACAGAGTGTCCTTCGAATGAAATTGGGCCTAAGTTAAGAGACCATAAATACAATTTTGCCACCTCAAAACCACGTTGTGCAAGTACTCTTGAATGTGGATATCAAATGCTAGTCAATATGATTTACAGTTAGCGTGACGTTTTTCTTTCTTCTTCTCGGTAAGGATATATCACACGGTTTTCAGGTGGATAAAATTGACCCGTCAAGTGAGTTTGGCCCACCAGTTGAAAAGTTAAAATCTATGTTTGGAGTCCAAACGCTATTTTGATGATTATTTGGCCTCCTTTCCTACAATCTATTTTGAACATTTTTGTGTTATAAAATCACGTTTTCAAAAAGCTGAAATCATAACCTTTGCTATAATCAATTTTGCAAGAACCAATTAGCCCATAATCAATTATGCAAAAGTTGAACCAAACTCCCTAAGTTTGGCAAACAGAGGCGTGTGCTTTGCAAAGTCTCGTTTAAGGGGAAGCGGATTCTATAAAAATATATATTAGGATTGTTTTCCGTACATAATAATGTCATTAAAGATCTGTTCTAGTTATTATATTAGTATGTATAATATACATATTCTTATAAGTAAAAATAATTGAACAGTGTATTTGAACACGTATATTTATTTATAAGTGGAAATAATAATATACTTTACGTATCTCGTATTACACTTGATGAATCATACACTATTATAAAAATATGTTTTTTATTTAAACTCGAAAAATTATATTAGAGTATCATACAATCAAAATACAAATAAATATCTACTATTGATTCGCGTAATTTTATATATATATATATATATATATATATATATTAAATATGAGTACGAGCAATATACACCTTATAAAACATTATAAGAATTTGTTGTTTTTTTTCTTCCAAACAATTCATTTGTATTTGTACTTTACTTGTACGTGTATGAAGTTTGTTTTTCATTCCCGTAAGTTTAGGCGATTTTTCCACCATAACTTTTAAAAAATATTTATAATTTACTCATACGTAATAAATATCGATTTTTTGTTTCCCGCATTTTACTAACTAGATTACTTATATGTATTAATAGATAATAATTTTTATTTTGTCACGATAATAATTTTCACAAATTATTTTAATTGAATTGCCATTTTTGACAACTAGTATGTATGTGTATCATGTGGGAATTTTTTTGTATAAATCGGGTCTTGGGCCCCACCCATGCACCTTGTGGATGTGATTAATACACTCACTTGTTTTTTAATTATAAAAAAACAAAATAAGTGATTTGTATTAATCACATCCATAAGGTGCACAGGTGGGACCCAAGACTCGGTTTATACGAGTGTTTTCCTATCATGTGTGTGTATGTGATATGACGTAATTATGTTTAAGGGTAATTTAGGAATTTAAACCTATATTAATAATATACATAAGGATATTAATAATTTAGGAGAAACTTTAAAGTTAGTTTAGCGAGCAACTAAATGAGTGTGGTCATGTTTTGTATAAAAATTAGCTTACGATAAAATCTTATTTACCATATTTAATTATTCAAGAATTTTTTATCACTTTACTTATTGTACATATTTTTATGTTGATCTCCTTTTAGCACTTTCATTTGACTTGACTTGACTTGGGCAACCAAAGCAGTTGCCAACTAATAACTTCATTTGGCTCTGGCTGTTATATTTTATTTGAACAACTATATATATGGAATAATAAAGAAGAATTCTTTTTCCAGAATAGCTGCTTTTATGTTAAATGCATGAAATGTTATGTTAAAAGTATGATTTATATTTTTATTCAAGTGAGAAAATATTGCAAACAACTAATTTGGTGCATAGTAGTGGCCAGTGGGCTGCTTCAACTTTATGTGAAATATATAAGAATATACTATATATCAGAATATCCAACTCTTGATCCTGTATCACGGGAGAAGATTCAACATCCAAATCAAAAGATAAAAGGGAAAATTACACTAATATCCACTAGTATAATAGATAATTACACAAACTACCCCTCTTATAATTGAAATTACAAATACCTAATTCACTATAATTGAAAATTATATTTACCCCCCTGAGATCAGTTTTTTGATGACATCATCATGTGAATTTCCAAAAATGCCCCTGTCTAAATGTCATTTCGAAAAAATTACAACAACCCCCCTTTTATTCTTGAAATTATACAAATCTCCCTTGTTATAATGCATTTCTTACAGTCACCCCCCTATGCATTAAAAATTCTTACAATTTAATCCCTGAAAATCTTAAAATTAGCCCCCTGTAGGGGGGTGTTGGTAATTTCAAAAGCAAGAGGGGGGTTTGGTAATTACACATTATAAGAGGGGGTACGGCCGTAACAAAAATATTATTCCAATTTTTTATTTTTTTTAATAATTTAAGTGAAGGACAAAAATATCATTTACTATTGTTTGACCATTGGCCGAAGGTTTCCAGGGGAGTAAATGTAATTTTCAGTTATAGTAGGTTAGGTATTTGTAATTTCAATTATAAGAAGGATAGTTTGTGTAATTACCTATTATAACAGTGGGTGTAGGTGTAATTTTTCCCAAAGATAAATACTAAAAGATGATTAGGTTGATCCACCTCCTCTATTCGACTAACATTACATTTTTCTTTTCATTTGTATATTTTCGTGCATGCATAGTATTGGATTTATGCTAGTGTGTGTATATATATGTGTGTGTGTACAAATTGAGAAAATAACATTCTAGATAAAGTTTGCAATACCAAGCAAATTTGTGTAGCATTTCAATAAATTTTATAATATACTATTGAAATGAGCTGAAGTTAACATAATTTTGTATTATTTCTTGCAATCATATATGTCCGTAAAAATTAAATTTGATAAATACTATATATATATATATATATATATTTTGAACAAATTGATAAATACTAATTAAATATGGCCTCTCATCATTATACATTATTTACAAGCTTATCTACAAACACATAAGAGGAAGGGACAAGGCCAATTGGGACAAATTATGCTATCCATCAGAAGAAAGTTGGTTTAAGAGTTAGACACCTTTCAGACGTTCCTTTGGCATTTTTTTATAAATTATGGCGGAGGCTTCGGATTAGCAATTTCCTTTGGGCAAGATTTATGCGGCAAAAATATTGTCATAATTGGCATTCGGTACTTGCTCCCGTAAATATACGACATTCGGTAAATGTTCAGCATTCAGTAAATTGGAAGAGATTGGGTAAAATTAGAGATCATGCAAAAACAAACATATTTTGGAGCATTGGATAAAGGAAATTATCATTTTTTCACGATCAATGGAGCAAGATTTATGCGGCAAAAATATTGTCATAAACTCATAATTGGCATCCGATACGTGCTCCGGTAAATGTGCAACATTCAGTAAATTGGAAGAGATTGGGTAAAATTAGACATCATTGTTTTACTTTCTGAATAAAAGCAAATTGAATAAGGAAGAGTTAATTTGATTAACTCAAGCCTCGTGATAATTCTTCACTTAGAATTATCTCACAATCCTCGCATTCGAATTCGATACGCTAGACGGTGGTTCAGACTTTAACACTTCGTCGTGTTGTTTAAAATGGGTATTCGGACCGCAATTCTTAATTATTGATTTCGAGTATGAAAAACAGTGAATCGAAAGACTTTCAAGTCTTACATTAAAAGTAGATTATTATCTTCGAATGCAATAATAAAATTCAAATCCAGATAAAAATTATCTCTCAGATACTTAAATCTGACAAAAGATAATTTTATACCTACATGAGAATCTTTCTTTTAAATACGATAGTTGGATTCAATGCGAATTATCACCTTCGAATGAAATAGTAACATAGTGAAGGAAAAATTCAAGTCCAGATAAAAATTACCTATCCGATACTTAAATCTGAATAAAAGATAATTTTATACCTCCATGAGAATCTCTCGATCGAATGTATTATTTTTCAACCCCTGCGTTCGAGTCGCATTAATTGACGTTTTAGTTGTTCATTTCGAATATGAGAATGACAAATGAAAAACTCAAGTCACGATACAAATTGCCTATTCGATACTTAAATCTGAATAAAAGATAATTTATACCTACATGAAAGTTTTCAATTCTGAAAAATTACAAGCAAGCGAATGCTAATACATGCCTTGAAGGCAAATCCCATCGAGTCTAATACTAAATTACATTACAGCTACTCCTAATTTACGCTACGATCTACTCCTACATTACGCTAGAAATTACTCCTAAGGCTAGAGCTACTTCTAAGAGAATTGAAAATGTAGAAATTGATCATCTTGTGATATCCCCTTTTCTTTCTTTCTCTTCGCGCTTATATACTCCACTTTTTTTATCGGTTTTTTCGCAACCTCCACGTTCTCCTCTACTTCTGGAACCGCTGTCAACCGTCTTCAACTTTTCTTTCAAATCTTTTCAACTTAACGCACCTCTGCAGATGATTGACTATTTGGACTTCATTTTATTTTTCAGATTCGATTTTTGGGGTTTTGTCAATTCAGCCCATGTTTTTTGCCATTTTCTAAATTCAATGGGCCTTGTTCTATTCATTTTCGAGTCCAACTTCCTTCTTTTCGAATTTCTATAGTTTGGGCTATTTGGGCTCTGTAATTCGAAAGCCCAAATTATTTTATAGTGTAAACAATCATGCAGAAACAAACATATTTTGGAGCATTGGAGGAGGGAAGTTATCATTTTATCACTATCAATGGATGGGTGACTCATCGATTTCCTCATTTATTCCAATTTGGTAGTTACAATGATCAGAGAGTGAGTGATTTGTTGGAGAGTGGAAAATGGAAGGAACAAATTCCAGATGTGATTCTGGCGGAGGTTCGCGAAAGAATATATATGAAGTTCCTATTGATACAGGTGGACAAGACTTACCTGGGTGGAAATTGTCGTTAGATGGGGAATTTAGCACAATGTCTGCCTGGAACTTTAATCATCAAACTAAATCAGTAACTCAATTATTTGGAAGCCTATGGAATGTGGGACTTACTCCAATAATGTCGGTCTTTCTGTGGAGATTCATGCAAGATTGGATTCCAGTAGATGATCCTCTATAAAGGAAAGGTTTTCTCCTAAGTTCGAAATGTCAATGTTGCCGTGGAGTAGAATCTGGAGTGCATTTATTCCTATCTAGTGAAAAGGCAAGACAAGTATGGAATGTTTTTGGACACTTATTTGGCCTTAGTATGCCCGAGACTGAGAGTATTATTAATATGATTTAATTCTGGAGATTAAGAACTTGCCAGGTGTTTCAGGAAAAATTGTAACATTGGTACACTATGTTGGCGTATACGTTTTTTTAGTACTTTAAGTTGACCTACTAGCAATTTGGGTACATTGACTTACAAAAATAGGCAATTTTGGTACAAATTGGCCGGAAATTTTGAAATTGGCCGGAAATTTGGGATTTTGACTAAAATTTGGAGATTTTGACTAAATTGGAGTTATTTGTTTAAATGAACTTAATTTCTAAAATAAATTACTTAATTAATTTATTATTTTATAAATTAAATAAAAAAGAAAAGGAAAAAAATGTGAGGGTGGGGAACAGTGTAATTATGTGTGTGTTTGTGTGTGTGAGGACTGTGTGTTTGTGTGGACTGTGTGTGTGATTGGGGTTGGGGTGGGATGGGGTGGAATACGACACTGTTATCCACCCCTCTTTTCATTACTTTTCTTTTTGCTTTTTTTATTTAATTTATAAAATAATTTCAAATTGGATAAAATTGGGGATTGAGGGTAATTTGGTAAAAAATAACTTCAATTCAGTCAAAATCCCCAATTTCGGTCAAAATCCCCAATTTCGGTCAAAATCTCCAAATTTTTTGGCCAATTTGTACCAAAATTGCCAATTTTTGCAAGTTAATGTATCCAAATTGTCAGTAGGCCAACTTAGTGTACTAAAAAAACGTACACGCCAATATAGTGTATGAATGTTGCAATTTTCCCCAAGTGTTCCATATTCCTACTTTGATCCCTTTGGTTATTTTATGATTTATTTGGGTGAGAGCAATAATTGCAAGTATAATGAAGTTAGATTTTCGGTACAACGCATAATTTGAAGAGTTACTAATCATATACGATGCGTTAAATTATCCCCAAAAGTTGCTGTTAAATTTTGAAAAGGAGATTGTAGTATATTGAAATTTTTTGGATTGGAAGTTCCAGTTCCAATTCAAAATAAAATTGTGCCAGTTCGGTGGGTGAAATCGGATCTGAACTAGTATAAGCTTAATACCAATGGAGCTAGTAGAGGAAATCTAAGACCAGCAGGGTCAAGTGGTATACTTCGTGATTGGAATGGTGAGGTGAAATTTACATTCTATTCAACATTAGGAGAACAAACGAATCTTTATGCAGAATTGGATGGGGTGGCACTTGGATTGGAATTTTGTGTGGAACGAAACATACCAAGGGTACAATTTGAGATTGATGCAAAAATTGTTTTAATTCTTATTCAAGGACAAAGACAAGGTAATTGAAATGTTCAACACTTGCTTACTAGAATTGTTGAGTTGATGAAAAAACTGGAAATAAGGGTTAATCATGTATTTCGGGAGGGGAATCAGCCGACGAATAGATTGGCGAATATGGCTTGTGGTTGGAACTCAAGTGCGGTGCTTCTACCAAATCAACTACCTCTGGAACTTTATGGTTTAATTAAAATGGATAGATTATAATTTCCTTCTTTTTTTGAAATGTTAGGGAGTAGAATTCCTGGTTTATTGCATTTTAAACATTCTTGTACTCTTTTTTGAAGATCAGTAAAGGGTCGAGATCCCATAATACCCCCGCCTAGACATGAAGGCAGTTTAATCAAAAAAAAGAGGAAAGAGGAAGGGAAAATAATATTGTTTGTGATAATAATCAATTTTTGGACACTAAAAAAACTAATACATTGGTAGCAAAATGTAGTGACAATGTCCAAGTAGTCACTAATTATAAATTTTTAGTGACAATTATTTTTGTTTTGTCACAACAATAAGTTTTACATATTTAGTAGTGACAATATTTGTGTAACAATTGTCACTCTTGATAATTAATTAATGATAAGGAAGTTGCTGTCACTATTAAGAATTAGTGACACATCTTTATTCACAATTAGTGAGAACAATTTATAGTTGTTACTCTATTTGTGTTATCACTATACATGTGTCACTAATTGCTAATAATGACAATTTTAAAGAAACTTTTGTCACTAAAAATTCTTATTGTGACAAAACAAAAATTATTGTTACTCATTGTGTATTTCCAATGATAATTTTAGTATTATCACTTCAAATTTTATTATTAATATTACTTTTTGTTGTAGTGGAATTTCATTTTTGAGATATTTTACTTCGTGGTGATAATAAAATAATTAATTTTTCTATTTGATAAATGTTAAGACTATCAATTTTATAAATTAGTTTGAGATAGCTTTCTGGTAAAGGGAAGAAATCTATACAGTGAGATAAAATATCTTACTATGTGTCTGCTCATCAAGATATCACTAAAAAAAAATTAATTTTTGCCCATATCAATAAGCCATGATAAAAAGTCTTTTACCATGGTTAATATTAATTGACCACGATTTTACCTCGGCTTTGGCCGTAGTATTTGTAAGCATGACCAAAATATTTACCATGACTTATGGCCATGGTCAATGTTTTGTTTATTGTAAAGACTACGACTTTTAGCCATTGTAAAAAAGTGTTGGGTTAGAATTTCTTCCACCATGGCTTAAAATAGCTAGGATTATTTTTCACCACACTCGACTTTAGCGTGGCTATATGAAACATCTACCACGGCCAAATTAGTCGTGAGTTTAAACTGCTATAGACTATTCTCATTGTCAATACTCAATTTTCTTGTAGTCTATGTACTGATTAATTATAGGAAAAATTGTACACAGATCCCCTCATTTATTGGGTAATTATCAAAACCTCCCTTCACTAATTAGAATTTATCAACATACTCTCTCATGTTAAGAATTTCTTAGGATTATACCCCCAGTAGTGAGTTTAAATATTTTTACAATTTTATTTTAGTAAACTTTATAAATAAATCCTTTGAAAGTGTGCGTTATTAATTTTCAATAAATAAGAGGAGATTTTGATAATTACGCAACAAGTGAGAAGTCTGTGTGTGACTATTATCCTTCATTGTAATTGAAAAGAAGGTACATTGAAAGGGACAGAGATCCTAAAATTTCAACTATAGAAGTTAGGCCGCCCTAATATTTCAATTATGTCCATTCATTCTTTATCTTTTATGTAAATGAACTTCTATATAAAGGGCTAAAAATTCTACTTAATGACCCAAGCTCCAAAACCCACAATTTCTACTAGCTCGTTTTTTATACTAAAAATAATTCTAAAGAAGAAAACATGTTGACGACTAACTCAACTCCTCAAACCCTAATTTCTATACACAAGCCTTTCCTCTCTGGTGTTGGTAATTATATTGCTTCATTTCCAAATGCTCAGAAAAGTTCCATCTCAAGTACAAAAGGACCAATAAAAATTCAAGTGCCCCGGCCCGCCACGACCGGCATAAAAGCCGTATTAGCCTCCTCCGAGAAGCCGACCAATGTTAAAGCAATCATCACCGTGTTGCGCACACTTGGTGGCGCCCTCAGCTTAAGCCAGGGGCTCGACATTATAACCGACTTGCTTGGTAAAAGCCTTCTGGTCGAACTAGTTGCTGCTGAGCTTGACCCTAGTAAGTATATCGAAATAATTTTAATTGTTATTCGATCGTTAACAATCATCTTCTGAACGACCAAATAAATGTGATTAGTGATATGTGCTATATATTTAAGATTAAATATGCATAACATACATTGCATGTCAATCCAACATGTTTTATCCAGACCAAAAATTGATATCATTTTCTTAGTACTAGTAATCACTGTATACTGCATGCTGGTCCATATATATATTTGTCCAGTGTAACATTTCTCTGTGGATCTAGCTAGAAATTTCTCAATTGCTCCAAAGTTATTTTGGCTTTTCTTTCTAGTTGTATATCATGTATTAATTTCAAATTAGTCCTTCTCACCATTATTGTTATATTTTTCTTGTGGAAAAATTGCACTTTACGTCCCATAACTTTGCCCGAATTCAATTTTGCTCCCACTCTTTACCAAATTTTCACATTGTGTCCCATATCTTTCAAAAAATCTCACATTTGGTCCCCTCCGTCCATTTCCGTCTATTTTTAACGGAGAAGGCATGTGGCTGCACATGGGCCGTAGTTAAAGGCAAATATTTCTTGTTTTTTATAAGTAATTATATATATATATATATAAAGAAAAAAATTAATTTTTTTTTCCAATTGTTCACTCATCATTGTCTTCATAGTGAAGATGATGAACAGTGATTTTTTTAATTTTATATATAATATATTATATAATTTTGTGTGTATATATACATATTATATATGTCTATGTGTGTGTCTATATATGTATGTGTGTGTATGTGTGATTATGTGTGTGTGTTGGGGGGGTATTGGGTTCACTGTTCATCATCTTCACAGTGAAGATGATGAACAGTGAATTTTTTTTTTGTTATTTTTAAATATAATATATTATATAATTTTAGGTGTATATATATACATATTATATATGTCTATGTGTGTGTCTATATATATATGTATGTGTGTGTTGGGGGGGATATTTGGGTTCACTGATTTTTTTATTTATTTTTTGTTATTTTTATACATAATATATTATATAATTTTGTGTGTATATATATACATATTATATATGTCTATATCTGTGTATGTGTGATTATGTGTGTGTGTTGGGGGGAAATTTGGTTCACTGTTCATCGTCTTCGCAGTGAAGACGATGAATAGTGATTTTTTAATTTTATTTTCTTGTTATTTTATATATAACATATTATATAATTGTGTGTGTGTGTGTATATATATATATATATATATATTATATTTTAAGTTTTTTTTATTAAAATATTAAACTAATTACAAGTTGGTAATCTTTTTGCAATTATTCCTTCTTTTGGAGCCTAAATCAGGTGTGTATCACGGTCAAGACTTTGACTAACGGCCCACGTGCAAGGCACATGCCTTCTGCCATTAAAAATAAATGAAAATTCATCAATGGGACCAAATGTGAGATTTTTTGTAAGATATGGGACTCAATGTAATATTTTTGTAACGAGTGGGACCAAAATTGAATTATAGCAAAGTTATGTTTCGTAAAGTGCAATTTTCCCTTTTTCTTGTCGTCGTCATCTTGTGAAAGAGTCTGACTTGGAGAAGGCAACCATAAAATCATATGCACATAAGGCGGGCACGGATAATAATGAGATCTATTACGAGTCCTCATTTGAAATTCCTGAAGATTTTGGGGAGGTTGGAGCAATAATGATACAAAATGAGCATCACAAGGAAATATTTGTGAAGAACATAGTCCTGGATGGCTTCCCGTGTGGCTCAGTTGAGGTGACTTGTAACTCATGGATTCATTCCAAATCTGATAACCCATATAAGAGAATATTTTTCTCTAACAAGGTAATTAATAAATGATCCTAGCTCCAATGTTTTTCACGTCATCACCGTATTTAAATTCAAGTTAGAAATCTTGTGGTGGTAGTCAAGTGGTTCCAAGTTTACTCTCAAGTAGTTTAGTATTGTCGAGATCATGAGTTCGAATCTTAACTGGAGCAGTCAGTTTCTGAAATTATACTTACCCTTGGTGGTGTTACTCTGACGGAATCAGTGCTTAAGCTGGTTGTTCAATTGGTCTGATATATTCATTGATGAACATTAGAACCCAAACATTAAGTAGCAGAGGGTGTTTTGGTCACCACTCCCTCTTTTCTCCTACCAAAAAAAATTCAACTAGAAAAAACGTATAATTATGTACTAAGTTTTTGACTAAATTAAATGAGAGATAAAACTTGTCATAGTGATCTGGGATTGATTGACAAGTTCACATATTTCGAGTTGTGAAAAGTCCTCAAGTCGAAATGGGTGCAAATGAACCGAAGTGATAAAATTGAAATCGAATCTTAAAAAACCCAAAATAATTGAGAACCCAGATCCTAATATATCACTGATCCAAGATCCGTATTTTATATGTAATCCTCTCTGAAATTTTGAACTAATTTTAGAAAAGGGCAAAGAAACTTAATAATATGTACAATATATAATTTTTTGAATTAATCATTACATAATACATGTTATGAATATAAAATTTAATAATTTATAATCAATTGATAACTATTACAATTATTAAGCAGCTAACAACTACTAAAAAAATAGAGAAAGACCACACCCTATCGGTGAAGTAGAATTTAAAATTTCTAATATCTTGAGGCCTCAATTTCGCTATTAGAGCTAGGTTTCATCGGCTAATACTATGTACAATTGGAAGAGTCAACAAGCAGGATAAATATAAGGGATAATTGCATGACCTCCCCCAAATTATGAACATTTGACATCTACACCCCTTACCTTTAATATATTGGCATGAACCTCATCCCCTTCAATATTTTTCATTATATTTACTAGTTAAAGATAAAAATATCCTCCACTTTTGATTTTTTTAAAAAAGATGAAGATTCACTAAATTATGTTTGGAGAATGAAAAAAAATATCAAGATATCATCATCATAATTAAAAAATTAAGCATCCACGACTAAGAACTTCTAGAGATATAATTCTAACCTCAAAGAAAATTCCTCTAGATTAATCGTGAATTCCATCTGGTCTAAAATCTTATTACTTAAGTATATATTATTTAATATAATTCCATGTTTTTCTAAACATGAATAAGTCTAATTTTCTTGTAATTTGTAGATAAAAGTGTATCAAATTTGTTTTAGTTCATGTTTATAGAAAATATTAATTATATTAACATACTTACGTAATAAAAAAATTTAGATCATTAACCATAGGGAAATCACGATTAACATATAGAAGATATTTTCTAATAGGAGTTTAGAGTTATATTTTTAGAAAATTTTAATTGTGGATGATTCAATTTTTTTTATTGTTATGTTATTTTTGGATATTTTGATATTTATTTCATTTCCCAACACAGTGAAAATTAACATTTTTAATTTAAAAATGAAGTCTTTAACAAGTAAATATTATGAAAAAATTTAAAAGAGATGAGTCATGTCAATATACCAAAGGTGAGGAATACAGATGTCAAATATCTATAATTCTGGGGAGGTTAATGCAATTATCTCTTAAATATAAGCATAATCCATATAAAGAAAGCACACAAGATTCTTTATTATAAAATAGTGTTGTATCTCCTATTATATTTATTTTATGCATGACAAATGTATAAATCTTTTTTTTATATATATAAGTGATTTGAATTTTGTACACTTATCATGTATGAAGGTGAATTCAATAGAAGATGCAGCACCATTTACAATAAAAAAATTCGGATTGCAAAGAAAAGTATGAAAGAAACAAAGTAGGATTGTGACTTAAGATTCGTACAAACGTCTTAATTACGACTGGTCGTACATATACGTAGTCGTACTCGTAGCCATCACCTAGGACTAGGAATCTATTTTTTTTTTAGAAAAAAGACTAGGACTAGGAATCTAGGATTCATCATCCATATTGAGGCGAAATAAACTAGAAGTAGTTTTATTGGTGGAAGGTGCTGGTTTCTGGTTGATATTGGATTTTGTTTTTAGATTAGTATATTTATAGATGATATTAAAGTGAATTAATTATCTTGTTGGTTATTATCTTATATTAATTAGGGTAAATTATACGAATCATCTTTGAGGTAAGATCAGATTATACAAAACACCCTCTTATTTTATAATTACACCCTCTACATATCTCAGCTACGCGCCGGGCTTTATATATGACCCTCTGGTGACTTTTCAATGTGGTAAATGATGATGTGAACCATTTTTGTGTGTGTCTGAATTCTTATGTTGTCATTGGATACTATTTACAAAATATCTACAGATAATAGGTATAATTATAAAAATAATAGGGTATTTTATGCAATTTGATCTTACCTCGGAGGTGATGTTTATTTAATTTACTGGTAAAACTGTTATTCGGATCAAAGCTAGGCCACAAGAAAAGGGAAAGTGGCATAAAAGGGACGGAGCTAGTTTTAAGCTATGATGCACAGATACGAGAATACGAATACGATACGATATAAATACATGATATGTGATTTTTCAAAATTCTAAAATACAATGTCGGGAATACAACCATATATATATATATATATATGTATATGTAAAAACTTAAATTTTTTAACAATCCACTAAATGAAGTCATGTACTCACATGACCATTCATACTTATAGATAAAGATACTATTATAATTAGTTGATTACTAAACATATAAAACTTAGTCATAACTATTGAAATTTTATTTTACATATCAATTAATCAGGTCTAAAACTTTATCAAACTTTTTCTCGAACAACAATACATTACAGAAATACAAGCCTCAGTCCATATTATTGCAAATTACTAAAAATAGAAGAGTGTTTATTGTTTATACTCAGCACAACAACAAAATTTTTAACAATATTAAAAACTGTAAACAAATTTCAAAATCCTTAATAATTTACTTAAAGACTTGTTGAAAAACTAAAGGGTGGAATTCGAAAAGAGTCTGAAAGACAGATTACTCGCAATTGCGAGATAAAGACGGATTTCTATCTCATCTTGGGTATCGTAGTTGCAAAGCAAAAGCCAGATGAGGGTTTCTTCTCCATTCTCGTTTCTATTTTTTTCCAATTATTCATGGATTTTTTTTATTAAATTATTATAGTAATAAGTTTTTATTTTTTACTTTTGAATTTTGAGTTTTTTATTTTTAAAGTTTTAACTTTTGAGTTTTGACCTAAAAAGTATTTCATAATATCAAAAAATACCTATGCCGTAGCCAATACTTCCCGAATACTTCTATTTTTCATATCGGATACCGTGTCCGGATTTTTTTATTTTTTTTATTTTCCGATACTTTAAAATTGTATCTGATACGTATCCACCCCATATTAGTATCCGGGACGAGTACAATACTACAAGGAGTCATTTTTAGGAGTATTCGTACATCCTAGATTTTAATTTTTGCGTGGTGCATGATATGAAAGCTTATTGACCCATAAACATAACGGTTAAAAAGGAAAAATTTGCTAACGCTTAGGATGCAATTACTACAGAAAAACAAATTAAATATTTGACTCAATTACGACTTCGTTTAATATAACAAATAAATTTGAATACATTTTTTTTAACCATCGATAAGGTGTGAGATTGATAATCAATTAAATAGTTAAAAAAAGTTAAATATATCAGTAAAAATATCGAGCTACTCGAATAAAATTTAGGGCAAAATACACTTTGTACCTTTGAACTATTCACTTTGTACTATTTAGGTCCTTGAACTATTAAACATGACAAAATAATTCCTGAACTATCAAACGTAACAAAATAGTCTTCCGACTTGATAGACGTTTGGCTTGTCGTGACATGTTGTTAACGTCACACTGGGTTTGACTATTGCATGTGGTTATTGAAAAAGTTTGTCAATTTTGTCTCCATTTACTTTCAATAAAATGAGTCTTTAGTGTACTTCTAATTTTGCTCGTTTTAACCAATATTTGATTACCATTTTATATTTAATTTTGTACAAAAAATAGTAGATTGATTTTCTCCTCATTCTTAAGGAAAATTTCCTAAAACCCCCTTAAAATAAACTTTATACCCAAAAAAATCCATGATATATTTTTTAATCCAAAAAACTCATTTCACCAACTTTGCTTTTCAAAAAATTCAAATATTTAAGGTTAATAAATTTATGGATTTAACTGTCCTTAGCCTTCTAGAGCAAAAAATAATCAATTGTTGTTCTCTTTACAAAAAATTTATGTAGAAATTTTATATCGATAATTGATACTAATTATAATATTAATTTTACATTCAAAACTTTTAACCTTCTTAAAAAATTTAAAAATGTATTTTAAATACTTATCATATTAAAAATAAAATAAATTATATAAAATTATTTGAAGTACTAAATATAGGAAAAAAGATTCGATAAAAAAATAACTTAATCAATTCTTACATTAATAAGCAAAGGGTAATTTAGAATTGATCAAGTAATTTTTATTACCCTTTATTTATTAACTTAAGAATTGATCATATCAAATAATTTTTTCTAAAACAAATTAGTAAAAAATTAGTGTGTTATTTTCAACACAAAAGTTGGTAGAAAATGGTGTCAAAATGGTCTAAAAATAGCAAAATTATAAGCACACCAGAGATCCATTTTATAAAAAATAGTGAGGACAAAAATTAAAATTGATAAGAAATTTCAATTGCCACATGGCAATGAATTTGAGTAATGATCAAGCCCATTGCCATGTCAGCAATATATCACGATAAACCAAACGTCCAGTAACGTTTTATTGATTTTGATAATTCAGGGACTATTTGTCACATTTAATAATTCATGGGCTTAAATAGTGAATAGTTAATTGTATTTTGCCCTAAAATTTACGGCCAAATTTGAACATAAACATATCCGACGACTCAACTATATGGATTGATTTACCCTTGTACATGCAATAATGATGGATGCAGTCATATTTGCCTTCCCAAACTCCGAGTGGGCTCAAAAGATACAGAGAAAATGAGCTCATAATTCTCCGAGGGGATGGCCAAGGCCAACGCGAGACTGCCGATAGGATATACGATTACGATGTCTACAACGATCTTGGCGATCCTGACGCCAGCGACGATTTGGTGCGTCCCGTGCTCGGCGGTGTGGAGCATCCATATCCTCGGCGCTGCAGAACTGGCCGGCCAAGAACTGAGAAAGGTCAGTCAGAGGATATTGTTAATTCTTTTTTACTCTTATCATGCATCACACACACACACACACACATATATATATATATATATATGTTTGTAAAAACGTCTGAGTGAGTTTTTGGATTTCATTTCCTGTGGTTCAAGTTGCAAAGCAAGAAATTTTGTTTAATGATGAAGAAGAATATTACTGAATATGAATTTAATTTCATTGATACACAGGGACGGATCTAAGATTTTAGGTCAGTGGGGCACTGGGAATTTTAGTGAGAGGGTTAGATTGTTGTGATATAGCTAAATAATTTGTTTTTTGCCAATTAGACAAAGGATTTAAGGGGGTGCGGTGCGGGGCGTGTCATCGCGGTACGGTACGTTATATTTATGGGGAAAAATATAAAAAATTAGGTTTAATTACAACTTTTGACATACTTTATACTTTTATATCTCTTTCGTTATAGAGGATTTTAGGTTTTGGGAGTGGTGGGGGGGGGGGGGGCGAACAAGGAAAAAAATGTGATATTTTTTGTTCTTGAGGGGGGGCGAAATTCAAATATAAAAAATTTTGTAAGATAAAAAAATGATTTTTCAAAATTGATGGGGTATTTAAAAATTTGAGTGGGGTATTAATGTAATTTACAAATTAAAATTTTAAAAAATGTATATATTAAAAAAAATAATTGTGAAATAACTGCTCCCCCCGTGCTTCAATTTAAGTCCATCACTGTTGATACATATATGAAGAATTGTTTTTTTTTTTAGGTTACCAGTTTTATATTCAATTATGAACTAAAATTGCTAATTCTACCTTTCCGTTAATGATTTAAATTCAATTCGCCTACGGCTTTCAACTTTATTCATGAGTTGAGAAAAAGAATCTCAATATAATTTGAAAATCTCTTATACGTATAGGTAGATCATTTAGGAGTTGAGTGGAATTCCATGTGATCGGTGGCTACATTCTTCATACGTAAATTAAATATTGTGTGGATGATTTAGTTACAACATGTCGATTAATTTCAATTCCACAGATAAACTCTCGGAAATATGTATATTTGTCAACTTTCTCCATGTAAACTTGCAGATCCATTGTCCGAGTCAAGAAGTGACAGTGAATACGTGCCAAGAGATGAAGCATTTTCGGAAGTTAAACAGTTGACATTCTCAGCAAACACTGTGTTCTCGCTGCTTCATGCATTAATTCCATCGCTTGAGACCATCATAGGCGGCAACCAGAGATTTCCACATTTCACAGCTATAGACACCCTATTCAATGAAGGACTTGAGCTTGGTGATACTCCGAGAACTGGACTTTTAGGGAATATTATACCAAGGCTTGTGAAAGTTGTCTCTCACACAAAGCGCAATGTTCTGCAGTTTGAGACCCCTGAAACGATTGATAGTAATACTATAATTCCTGCAACCCTTTGTGTGTGTTTCTATGTGGTACAAGATGTGTTTTGTTTTTGGAAGTATCGTGGTGAAGGTGCTTTGGCTTGAAGTGGTTTTTGTTCTTATTGCAGGAGATAAGTTTGCTTGGTTTAGGGATGCTGAATTTGCACGACAAACTCTTGCAGGTGTGAATCCGTATTGCATCAAATTAGTTACGGTATGCTCTCCAACCTTAAAACTCGGAAGGTAACAAATAAATATTTTTTGCAAAATGTCACATTCTATCAGTGAATGTCGCAACTGAGTAACAATGGCTGTTTCGTATAAACCATTAATTAACTTTTATTTTCTATATATCATAACATGTTCATGTGGGGATATGAATAGAATGGAGTTCTTTTTAGTTAAAATACAATCACTCACTGAGAAATTGTTACGAGGATGATAAGTACTATTTTCTTCGGTCCCCTTGGCTCAGAATGGAATAAATAACAAAGATGGAGATTTGAAATATCCATTTTCAGCATGCATCTCTAGTTTTGAGTTCTAAGACTAATTCTCTACATAATTTGTTATTATAAAGTAGAATTGTTAATGTGCCTTTCAATTTTCAATTTTCTCAAAATGTGATTCTTAACATTAATTAAAAAGTTTTATAGCTCATATAGGAAGTTCATTCTCTTTAATTTTTCTCGTATCCTTTTCTAATAGTGAAAATATAAATCAATGCTTAATATACATTTGGAAATTCAGAAGAAAGCAAATATAGTAGAAGCATACAGTTAAATATGTCAAACTGATCACAGGAATTGCCACTGAAAAGTAACCTCGACCCTGAGGTATATGGGTCTGCCGAGTCTGCAATTACAAAGGAGCTGGTAGAAGAAGAAATCGGAGGTTGCATGACAGTTGAGGAGGCAAGACCTGACCGACTAAAACTTCGCATGATACATAACAATCTTCTTATCTGAACCCATTGTTAATTTATGCAGGCATTGGAACAGAAGAAATTTTTCATTTTAGATTATCATGATTTTTTATTGCCTTATGTGAACAAGGTCAGAGAGCTCAAGGGAACAACTCTTTATGGATCCAGGACATTGTTTTTCTTAACTTCAAATGGCACGTTGAGGCCCTTGGCCATTGAGCTAACTCGACCACCAGTAAATGGGAAACCCCAGTGGAAACAAGTTTTCAAGCCATGTTGGGATGCCACTGGCGTCTGGTTGTGGAGGTTGGCTAAATCTCATGTTCTTGCTCATGACTCTGGCTATCATGAGTTAGTCAGTCACTGGTAAGTTCTATTTTCTATTATTCCATTTGTCACTTAAAATCCTTTTTTATGTCAATGCTTAGATTATGATACATCTTTTGCAAACTCTTTTGATGTTTACAGGCTGCGAACTCATTGTTGCACAGAGCCTTACGTAATTGCAACAAATAGGCAACTGAGTGCGATGCACCCAATCTACAGACTATTGCATCCTCATTTACGATACACAATGGAGATTAATGCTTTGGCTCGTGGGGCCCTTATTAATGCAAATGGGGTCATTGAGAGCTCGTTCTCCCCTGGCAAGTACTCCATGGAGTTGAGCTCTGTTGCTTATGACCAACTATGGCAATTCGACCTACAGGCACTACCGGCAGATTTAGTGAGCAGGTAGACCACAAATAATAAAGATGTCGGAAGAAACTCCAACTATATCTTATGTAATAAAATAAATAAATTCATTTTTCTATTTTATAATATTTTGGGGTTTTGGAATGCCAGAGGAATGGCCATGGAGGATCCAACTGCACCTCACGGACTTAAGCTAACAATTGAAGACTACCCATTTGCAAGTGATGGTTTGCTTATTTGGGATGCTACTAAACTGTGGGTCACAGACTATGTCAGTATTTATTATCCAGAAGCAAGTCTTATACAATCAGATAACGAGCTCCAGGAATGGTGGACAGAAATTCGAACAGTGGGCCACGGGGATAAAAAGAACGAACCTTGGTGGCCAGAGCTAAAAACTCCAAATGACTTGATTGGGATTTTGACAACTATCATATGGGTTGCTTCAGGTCACCATGCTGCCGTTAATTTTGGCCAATATCATTTTGGTGGATATTTTCCAAACAGGCCTACAATTGCTAGAACACAGATGCCTACTGAAGACCCAAACGATGAAGAAATGGCAATTTTTTTGAAAAGGCCCGAGGAATTCTTGCTAGAATGCTTTCCATCACAACTTCAAGCAACAATAGTTATGGCTGTTCTAGATGTTCTATCAAATCATTCTCCTGATGAAGAGTATATCGGAAAGGAGATTCAGCCATACTGGGCCGAGAATAAAATTGTAAAAGCTGCATTTGAAAGGTTTAATGGGCGATTGAAGGAGATCGAAGGAATTATTGATTCTAGAAACGCAAACACATATTTGATGAATAGAACGGGAGCTGGAGTGGTACCATACGAGCTTCTAAAGCCATTTTCTGAAGCTGGTGTGACAGGTAAGGGTGTCCCTAATAGTATCTCCATTTAGTCCTCAAGTTATATCCAGGACCTGCTCTGTGAAGTTGAATAAACATGAGAATTTAACTCATTCTTGCAAGAATTCAAGAATTTAATAAACCATAATATGTTTTCTTATTTAAGCCCATTTCTTGTTTAAGCACATTATATGGAAAAGAATAACTAGTGTTGCAGAAATTGCCTAAACCATCTGGCTGAGAGTTTTGGGTATCTCTTCAGCCCATCTTCATAGTCGACATAGTTTAGACCGAAACGAAGACTGTAACCAGAACTCCATTCAAAGTTGTTTGTCAAAGCCCAGGCGAAAAATCCCTTCACATCGACGCCTTTCCTGGATTAAATTAAGACAACGTAAGTACTTAATCTGAACCTTGTTTATAGATGTTTCAAGTACAAAAGGAGAGCACTATGTATGGAGCTTACTTAATTGCTTTTTGAACAAAAGAAAGATGGTGGAGTAGTACTCTATCCTCATGTTGTCAATAAGAGCTTCCTGAAGGGATAATGTGGAGTTGTTTGTCTCATCAATTCCTGCCATTAAAATCATTTGTATCAACTCATTCTCCAATAGATGGTCTCATAAATATCTGATTTTGTGCACGACTTTTACCATTCTCAGTGATGTATATAGTTGGATTCTTGTAAGTTTTCTTGACGTATAATAAGACATCTCGTATCCCTTTTGGATAAACATAAAGCCAATTTGAAGCACCCTATAAATCATGCAAATAATCATAAGTTTTTTCGAGTAAAAACGATAAAGAATACTAAAATAAGTTTCTCAAAAGTAGTGGTTTAGAGTTAGTGACTTGACATAATTATTTTATGTGAAATGATAATCTAAGATAAAAGATTTCCATTTTAGAACGCCCAAAAATAATAACAAACAATAGAGGCATACGGAATGCAATGTACGTTTCTCGCCAACACATGCAATGGACGAAAACAATTTATGAGAAACGGAAAAGTACCTTCGGACCAATGGGGACGCCATCTCGTTCAGCTGACCAGGTCAAAAACAAGAAAAAAAGTAAGAAAACAATGTTAGAGTTCATATTTCATGAAAAGATGGGGAGTATCTAGGGGAAGTGTGATAAACAACTCTTCTGAACTTACGAGTAATTTGTGTTTGAGAATCAGTTAAGTAGTTTGTATTAGAAGAAGAATTGTATGGGAACATGTTTCATTTTTTAGAGTTCTCAAGACTTAAAGTTCTAAAATAATCATAATTATATATAAATGGACCATACACTAAATAGATGCTTTTAATTGTTAAAAAAACTCAAAAGAATGGTTAGGGAAAATCCAAGAGCTACAAGAGAAGCTTCTACTAACGCAAACGTCTCCAAAATCACATCATTTAAGTTGAAACGGGTAAAAATTCTCAAAAAAACATTTATGTGACTTAAAGATTACATGTAGCTGTAAAAAGGTACCTGATATTTCTCTTTATATATTTTTACTGCGGCGGCATGAGCAAGAAGCTGGTGGTGCGCCACCAAGTATGGTTCGACTCCGGAGTCCCCGCCGCAATATTCACCTGGTGCAAATTCACCTGTAACACTCAATGTACAATAGAAAGTGTGTTTTACGTCTTTCCTATATTATATAATAAAGTAAAATGAATTCAGATCAAAACCAAAACGGTAAAATGAATTCGGATCAAAACCAAAATAGTTAAGGTTTTCAATTTTCACTATTGAAACCAAATAAGCTCAAATGAAAGGAGCTTTCATCTTCAAATGAGCAGAATATTCATTGTCACGAGAGGAGGTGTATTCTAAATCACATAATCTATACACGGTTGACGTTTCAGTGCTTTGAGCTTGTTCCCGCGACTTAAGAGTGGGAACTTCGCTCTAATACGCTCTCCCGCTCCCGCTCCCGCTCCCACTCAGTGACTTAGGGTATCCGCACAATATCTCTTATGGCTCGTTTGGTTGGGGTTCATGGGCATGATAAAGCTTTTATCACACTTAATTTTTTTGTCTCATAATATTGTTCACCGTTTTTCCACTTCTTTTAATTTTGGTAAAATTTGAATGCAATAAATGCATTTGATTTGATTTCTATAATTTATTACTGTTTACACCTAAAATAAAATGGGCTTCTCAATTTAAAAATCCCAAACGACCCATATATTAATTCGAAATTGCGCTTAAGATAAAAAAGCCCAAGCAACCTTTATTAGTAGGTTAATTCAAAATTGGTTTAAAGTTGAAAGGCCCAAGCAGCCTCGTTAATTAAGTAAATACGAAAGAAGGCTTAAGTTGAGAAAGCCTAAATGGCCCATATGTTGATTAGTTAAATCGGGAATGGGTCTAAGTGGTTTAGATTTGTTTTGCAAGGAACAGGTCCAAGCCTAATGTTCCACAAGTCCGTAAAGAAAGGCCCAAAAGAGTAGGAGATCATCCGGTCCAGGGACGCGCCAACAAAATAAGTTTGAAAACACAGTTGAAGGCAGTTCCCAACCGCAAGGGACGTGGATACATGATAAAGGGCAAGGCGAAGAAGAGAGAAACAACACAAACAAATCAAAGTTGCATATTTTTATCTTTTTTGTCTCTAGGAGTAGCATAGTTTAGTTAATTCCGTAGATTAATTCCCGGTGATCAAGAGTTGATATCAATCATTTCTGCTGCTCGATCAGCTTTGTAACACGCGATTGGGGATCAATATGGAGGTATAATATTTATCCTTTTTTTATCAGATTTAAGTATTTGATTGATAAAGTTATATCTGGACTTGTATCTTTCTTTCTTATCTGTTTTCATTTATTGCGGTCCGAACAACAATTTCAAACAACATGTCGAAGTGTTAAAGTCTGAACCACCGTCTAGCGTATCGAATCCGAACGCGGGGGTTGTTAGATAATTCTAAGTGGAGAATTATCACGGGGCTTGAGTTAACCGAATTAACTCTTCCCTATTCAATTTGTTTTTATCAGAAACAAATTTTTGGCGACCACAGTGGGAGTTGGTTTTCGTAAAATCAATTTTCTAAGATCGTTTAAGTCATACTGACAAGACTAACAATGACAGACGAGTTCACTCGTCACCACTGCACCGAGGACTTGGATATCCAGCCGGTGGCAAAAAGTAAAATCAGAGCGGACAAAATGTACGAACAATTTGTTCGACTCATGAAACAAACTCTAGTAGGTGCTCGAGAAGATCAAAGGAGAGAATTCAATGATCAGTACCGAGCACTAGCACAAGAGTCCGTACGAATATTCACTACAATTGTACAAGATATTGATGTGAGTACTCGAGATGGTCTTGCTCGAGAAGTCGCCAGGGTTATAACTGAGCTAGGTGAAATCTTTAATCAAACTTGTGATGTTTTTTCAAACATGATAAACACACAAGTAGTCTTGGGTCTCGAACCCTTAATCAACAAGCATAATATTTAATCGAAAAAATATCACAGTTGGTAGAGCCGAGGACTCAAAGTAGATATATTAACCCGAATGAGATTCCTCTCGGATACCCTCAAGAAAACGGGCCCCGGAGTGGCCAATTTGAAATTGGTCAGATTTCAGGACCCTCACCTCTCTAGGCAATAATAATGTTAATAATAACCCTCAGAATATAAACTCGAGTTATAACCAAACACCACATCATAATGCATATAATATGAGTTTGAATCCACATAATACTCAAAATATAAGGCCTATTGGTCCCACACCACCGAACGAAATGGGACAAACTCCGGCGGGATATCCTTTAAACATGAATTCTGGAGGTCTTGAGACAAGATTTAACTTTACACAAGGATATTATGCTGGGGGCAAAACCAGCATCAGAGGAAAAGTTTTCCTGGGGTCTCGAATAACCTTATAAATACAGGAAATCAGAGTTTTTCTGAATTTCAAAATAATCCGAATTTTACCTATACCCTAAATAACTTCCAAATGCCATTTGCTGAAGGGCAATCTATTCCCAACGGTTATATGGGGAGTAATCTTGTACTGCAAGTTCAAGACCCACTCCAAAATCAAATCGAATGAATAATTGAAAGAATGTATGGCCCTGGTTTTCGAAGGAACCAGAGGTTAATTCCAAGGAATCCATACACTGAATGGGTGGATAGGAATTTTCCTTTTCCTAGAACATATAAGGTCCCAAATTTTACACTGTTCTCAGGGGATGACAATGTATCAGCTTTAGAACACTTATCTCGATTTACCTGCCACTGTGGAGAGGCAGCAGATCAAGATTATCTTAAACTGAGATTGTTCCCTAGTTCTCTAACAGGGTCAACATTTAATTGGTATATTAACTTGTATCCAAACTCAATACATACTTGGGAGGAGATGCAGTTCCAATTTCAGAATCACTTCGCTCGAACAGATTCAGGAGTATCTATGAGTAAATTGGCTAAGATCAGGAAAAACATAGGAGAGTCTATAGAAGAATTTCTATCAAAATTCATAAAGGCTCGGGTTAAGTGCCATTTGAATTTATCTGAATCAAAATTCGATGGGATGATATTCCTAGATTTTCGAAGTCTGGCAGAAAGTGCAACTAGATATGAGAACATGTTAAAAGAAGAAAGCTTAAGAAAACATCAAGGACTTAACACATTTGAAATCTCAGCACCATGGGTATTCGAGGATGCTTATGAAGTAGACATCACAGAATTCATAAAAGAGCCCCCATTCCAATGTGGAGCACTCGAACAAAAAGAGTTTGAAGCGATGTGTTCTTTACAGTCTAAGAAAGATAAAAAATATACTTTTGATGTTGCGAAAACAGAAGAAATATTTGATTGGCTACTAGCCAATAAGAAACTGAAGATTAAAGAAAAACATCGATTCCCAACTAAGGCAGAACCCAAAGAAAAACCTTATTGTAAATGCCATAATGCCTTTACACACGAAACAAGAGAATGTGTTATGTTCCGAAATTTAATACAATCAAAATTAGACTCGAATGAAATATCCTTTCCTGATAATCAGAAAATGAGTATAGACGAAGATACTTTCCCTGTTTTAAATTTCGAGATCAATACTCTGGAAATTGATTTACCTAAATGTTCTAACACTTTGTCTAAATCTTCGAACGAACAGGTCCCGAAGGAAGCTAAACTGGCGAACAGGCTCTTTAACAGACTCATAGACAAAGGAGTCTTGACCTTCCCAAAAATCAATGACGATGGGCTCGAGGGCATGTGCAGGTGGCACATGAACACGCTACATACTACTGACCAGTGCCAAATCTTCAGGCTTTGTTGCCAAACAATTCGAGAGGGGCAAGATATTATTGTCCAGGGTGGACAAGTAAATCCTGGAATTTGGTCAAGACGGAAAGCCTAAAGAAAAAGAGGTGCAATTCGAATTGGCTCCTCTGGCCCAAAAGGCTGATGGGAAATCATACAAGGAGGCACTCGAGACCCCCAAGTGTGAGATCATCTATCAAACTCCTTCGAAAGTGGTGGAAAACCTTACCCAGATGCAAAAGATGCTCTGCAGTCAATGTGCCGACACCCTTGCACTACGAACTGGTGAGATTACGGGTGATCCCGAATGATCCCGATTGGATTCCAACCTACCAAAGATAATGGAACAAGAGGCAAAGGTATGAGAACAGCAGCTACAATCGACACTTTCGAGGAAGGGGAGGCAGAGGTTATGGAAAGCCTTCATCAGTAGGCAGGGATTCACCATTTAGCCATTTAGTAAACCCAGTGAACAGGTCGAGAAGAAGAGAAATAGCCACTAGAAGGCTATTAAGCAACAAATGGCTTACTCTCGAGCTGCTGTGGCTTTAGAGATACAGCAAGAAGCTATTATCGCCAATCTTCGAATCAAAGAAGAAGCATTGAGCAAGGGCCTGTTGAAAGCTAGGATAGGAACGAAACCCGAGGAAGATGAATATGAAAAAGACGTTGACCAGTTAAGTGACTAATCCAAGGATACTGGCTTGAAAGGGAAGAACGCAAGGTTCAAAGAGGATGAAAACTTGGATGATTTCGAGTCAGGCGACGAATTAGATATCCTGTGGGGGGACGCTTCTTATGAGGAATCGAAAAACGAAGCCGATTTGAAAGCAAATGAAGCATCTTTGAAAAGAGACCTGCAATTCGAAGAGGATAAGGATGTGAATATGGTAATTGTTTTGCCAGCAGCATTCGCTGCAAAAGAAGGTTTGGACGAGGAGGAAAAATCTCTTGAGATGATGACCATCTCTGAATCAGGTAATATTTCTAAGTCAGAAATTCCTAACGGCAAGTTATTCGAGACGAAAATATATAATGAAAACTTAATCAATCTTTTATTCTTGAAGGAAAAAATTGATAATAACCATATGATACCTATGTTCGTAAAAGCCAAGATCGAAGGCGTTAGAATTAGCAAGGTTCTAGTTGACAATGGTGCTACTGTTAACATTTTGCCCGAAAAAACGTTAACAAAATTAGGAAAGACTGTGAAAGACTCAGTCACCACTGATGTTTCAGTATATGGTTTTTCTTGGCAAGCTACTCGAGTATCTGGGGTCCTACCTTGTCGAATAAAGGTTGGAACTCAGAGCTCATACTCTGCATTTTTCATGGTAAACACAAATTCACCATCATTTAATGCCTTATTAGGGAGAGATTGGATACATCAAAATTATTGTATCCCTTCGACCCTGCATCAGATGTTGGTTTGCTAGAATGGACATGAGTTCGAAATTGTCAAAGCCGAGAAAAATTCCTATTTTATTGATATTCACATTGTCCATGCTAGGTACCTGGCTAGAGGAGCCGAAGTGAAGGACAGCCAGGCTTTGGAGTTTCCAGCCATCGAAATGGTAGGAACAGGAAGTGAAGACAAAGGCATCAAGGCTCGAAAGGATGAGGGCCAGTCTACAACCGAAGTAGATGATAATTTAGCCCAAGTCGAAATAGGGATGTTATGATCTTCTTTTGTTTAGTTTTTTAATGGACAAAGTTAATTATAATTATGTATTCGAATGTTTGTTTAAGAAATTACGAATCGAAAAAATTATTTCAAGTTTGTCTGCTTGCAATTCTGTTTTAGTCGAAGAATTTAATACAAATGATAATAGTAATATGATTGAATGTTTCGAAACCGAGGGAAACTTCTCAACTGATACGTTCAAACAAGGGGTTATGGGACCTAACGAGGATATCAGAAAGGATATCCAAGACCCTCTAGAGGAGGTCAATTTTGGAACAATAGAAGACCCAAGAATGAAATATGTAAGATAGAAATTAGATCAAGTCGAAAAGAAAAATTTGATCGGAATCTTACTCAGTTTAAAGATTGTTTTGCATGGGCGCATCATGAAATGCCTGGGGTAGATATGAGTATAGCTCGACATGAGTTGCCAATTAAACCTGGTTTTAAGCTAGTAATACAGGCACCTCGTCGACTATCTCCTGATTTTTTGGGTACAATCAAAGAAGAGATTGGGAAATTGGTTGAAGCCAATTTCATAAGACCAACTCGATACGTCGAATGGTTGGCAAGTATAGTCCCAGTAATCAAGAAAAATGGGAAAGTAAGGGTCTGTATTGACTTTCAAGATTTGAACAAAGCCACACCTAAATATGAATATCCTATACCCATGGCTGACGTATTGATTGACGCAGGTGCAAGGCATAAAGTGAACTCCTTTATGGATGGTTTCTCTGGATACTATCAACTAAAAATATCCGAAGTAGACAGAAACAAAACGGCATTTCGATGCCCAGGTTCCATAGGAACTTTCGAATGGATATCTATGCCCTTTGGATTAAAAATTGCCGAGGCCACATACCAAAGGACCATGAATTATATGTTTCATGACTTGATTGGTAAATCCCTAGAAATATATATAGATGATATAGTGGTCAAAGCCCAAACATATCAAGATCATTTGAAATCATTGACTGAAGCCTTCGAACGAATGAAGCATTTCAAGTTAAAAATGAATCCATTGAAGTGTGCTTTCGGCGTAGAAGCTGGAAACTTTCTGGGATTCCTAATCCATAATCGAGGCATTGAGGTGGATCGAAACAAAGCCAAAGCTATCTTGGAGGCTAAACCTCCAAGGAATAAGAAGGACCTACAACGTTTTCTAAGGCAAGTCAATTTCTTGAGGAGGTTTATAGCCAACTTAGTCGGAAAAACAGAAGCATTCTCGCCTATCTTGCGTTTGAAAGATGAGGATGAGTTTGTTTGGGGAAATAAACAGCAAAAAGCTTTCAAAGCCACAAAAAGATATTTAACCCAACCTCTAATTCTAATTCCCCCTCGAAAAGGAAAAAGGTTGGGGTTGTACATATTCGTGGCTAATCATCCAATTGGTTGCCATATGGTACAAAAAAATAATAGAGGCTATGAACAGTCAGTTTTCTATTTAAGTAAGCTGTTAAATGATGCCGAGAAAAGATACACCTTAATCAAAAAATGGTGTCTAAGTCTATAATTTGCCTCAGTCAAATTGAGACACTATTTCATTGCCTATTCGATTGAAGTAGTTTCACCAACTGACGTGATTAAGTCCATGATCAATCAACCTTTGATGAGGGGGCGATTGAGCAAATGGAGTCTCAGTTTGCTCCAGTTTGATTTGTGCTATGTGCCTCAAAAGGCTGTAAAGAGTCAAGGGATAGTCGATTTCTTGGTTGATCACCCTCCGGTAAGAGATAAATTGCTCGAGAGTCTCGAGATGAATTTTATTGGCAAAATCCCTTGGATTTTGTATTTTGATGGGTCGAGTACTCGAGACAGTGTTGGAATAGGGATATACATCATATCTCCATCAAAGTTGATCACCAAAATGTGTGCAAGAATCGAGGGGGATTGCACAAATAATAGAGCAGAATATGAAGCTCTCATTTTGGGTTTAGAGATATTACTCGATATGGGTGCAGGAAATTTCGAGATAAAGGGAGATTCTCAATTGATCATAAATCAAGTAAAGGGAATATTCAAATGCATCAGCCCAGTATCAATAGCCCCGTATGCTCGGGTGCATCAACTGTTAAATTATTTCGAGTCAGTAGAGATTACATATGTGCCAAGGGAAAATAATCAAATTTCAAATGATTTGGCCCCAATGGCGTCGGGTTATAGGATTGATTCTGACTTACTCAAGTCAACAATTCGACTTGAGATAAGAATTATGCTACCCTTCGAACAAAGGGCGTTGCAGATTAACAAAATTGATATCTTCAAAGAAAAATAATATTGGCGTCTCGAGATTATAGAATACTTGAAGAATCCAGCCAAAGGAGAATTCCCGAATAGGTTAAAACTAATGGCCCACCATTATTTTTATGATGGGCAAGAATTGTATCGAAAAGATTCTCAAGGGGTTTTATTAAAGTGTCTCGATCTAGAGGACGCTTTGGTTATCATGGCAGAAACCCACGAGGGGATTTTTAGTGCTCATCAAGCTGGCCAAAAGATGAGATGGTTGATACATCGATATGGTTTTCACTGGCCTACTATCCTTCGAGATTGCATAAACTATGCAAAAGGTTGAAAACAGTGTCAAAAGTATGCCAAAGTGTTAAGACAGCCTACAGTTGAACTTAACTCGATTATAAAGCCGTGGCCATTTCGAGGATGGGCTATGGATATCATAGGTGAGATAAAGGTAGCTTCTTCAAAAAGGCACAGTTACATTTTATTAGCCACAGATTACTTTACCAAGTGGGTTGAGGCCAAAGCTTTCGAAAATATCAATTCAAAGCAAGTGACCGACTATATTAAGGAATATATCATAACTCGGTTTGGCATACCTGAATCTATAACTTTTGACCAGGCTAGGGTTTTCAACCGTACGTAAATGCTTGAATTTATAAGTTAGTTTAAGATAAAGTTGTTAAATTCAACTCCTTACTATGCTCAAGCAAATGGACAGGCTGAATCTTCGAATAAATTGATTAAAGGATGTATCTCGAAAAGGATACAAAACAATCTTAACATTTCGCATGAGCTGTTAATTGATACTGTATGGGCATTAAGAACTATTAAAAAGGATAGCCAGGGGGTTACACATTTTCAATTGGTATACGTTCATGAAGCTGTTATCCCAATGGAAATAAACATTAAGTCAAAAAGGATTTTAGAGCAATCAAAACTCACACGAGAGGAGTATGTCGAGAATATGACCATTGAAAAACTGATCACGAAGTGATTCAAGTAATGGCATTACAACAAATCGAACTCCAGAAGAAGAAAGTAGAGAAAAACTATAATAAAAAAGTAAAAACAAGATCCTTCGAAGTGGGGGACTTAGTCTGGAAAATGATATTACCAGAAGGCTCAAAAGATCATTTTTATGGAAAATGGTCGCCTAAGTGGGAAGTGCCATTTCTGATCTCGAATAAATTATCGGGTAATTCATTTAGACTCCAGTATTTAAATGGAAAAGAATATGAAAGGGGTTTAAATGCAAAAAATTTGAAGAAATATACACCAAGTATATTGCAAGAAAATGCAGATATTATATTCGAAAGACTGCCAGAAACTGGCAATTTATTCATAAACAATAAGTAGAGTACAAAATACTATTCGAAAGTATACTACTCTACAGAACTACTCTAGAAAACGTAAAGAATCTATCAATACATTTATAGCTAAAAGAAAAGCATCCTTCTCGAGCAAGGCCGACTTCACCACTGTCTCGAACTCATGAGTAAGGAGAGCAATTTGATTGTTAAAGACAGCCAACTCCTCATTAGTCTTGTTGGCTACATCGAGAAGGTGGTCCTTCTCGGCTTGGAGACCGGCAATTTTGGCATCCAGATCCGCGATTTGGGCCAGATAACCTGCTCTAGTATTTTCCAGAGTCGGGACTTCAACTTGGAGTTGGCCCAATTGCTATGACACCACGGGATATATCTCTGCTTCGAAAGGAATAAATCCTTGATCGATTAAACCCTGGATAGTAGTAAAGCGATTCTCAAACATCTGCCTCGTCGCAATAAACACAGGGCGGCACTGGAAAGCAATCCTTGGCATTGCACCGTCCAGAAGCAATCAAAGCCTCCCAAGCATCTCTTGGTTAGTCGGATTAAGTTTGATCACATTAAGGGCTTCGCTTAGATCAGCCCTCGAGAAGGGCAGAAGCTCAACATTCCCTGAGAATCATAAACGAAATAACTTAAGAAAAGTGGAGAATCATGCAAACGGGGTATGAAAATATGGCAAATACATTTACCTTCGTCTGGGACGATATTTGTGGGCACCGCTGCATTCGAAATGGAAGGGGCATCCGGATCTCAAGAGATTGAGCCACAATTTGGTCTTCTAGAATCTCCTCAGGGGTAATTTCGACACCTAAGAAAATAAAAGGTTAGTCTAATCATAAGAGACATTTCCAGAAAATGTTAAAATGGTTACAGCTTACCTTCGAATGGTGGGACTTCAGTAGTTTGTTCAACAGGCTTCGAGGAACCCAGCTCGAGAGCTTCCTCAGCAATGGCTTCTTTTTCTGCCATAAGGGCAGGCTTCTCGATCGAGGTCTCTTCACTCGAAGAACCTACAAAAATGAAGGTTTTGAAATAATCCGGGTTAAGAAACTGTTGTCGAACAAAAATAATAAAACCTTAGTAAAACTAGTGTTGAAATAAATACCTGAGGAAAGGTCTTTGAGAACTTGAGTACGTTCTTCTGATTGGGATTCGGTATCATGTAAAGGCGCCTCGAACGGAGCCTCTGCCAATAAGGGGATATCTAATTCGGCCTCATCCTCCATCTCGATTATAATAATTTCAACGTGTGTAGTTTCCTTTTAGGGACTCGTTCCAGAAGGAGCCTCACTCGAAGGGCCTGCGTACAAACATCTTTTAGTGTAAATGAAGAAAGGTATATATCAAGTAGAAAACTCATAAATTGGTAAAATAATAAATGCTTACCGGCCTCGAAAGACCCATGTAATATGTGCCTTTGGAATACGATGGGCGCATCCTCATCTTCATCTTCATCCTCGGCATCAGTTTGGAGAGTTGGGAAAGAAGGCTCCCGAATAGTAATACCTCCAGTTCTGAGTGTTCGAGTAGCAGGTGGAGATACAATGGTAACTGGGGCCTTCGATTTGGCTGCCTCCGAGGAACGGGCGGGTGGAATAGCTCTGAGAGGAGGCGCCGCTAAAGCTTCAGACTCTCAAAGGGCTTGGAAACCCCCTCATGTGCTTGGACCAAGGGGTTATCCCTCTCGAATCTCC
Organism: Buddleja alternifolia; assembly: GCA_019426215.1. Classification (NCBI taxonomy): domain Eukaryota; kingdom Viridiplantae; phylum Streptophyta; class Magnoliopsida; order Lamiales; family Scrophulariaceae; genus Buddleja; species Buddleja alternifolia. The sequence goes on from CM033391.1 coordinate 53,690,501, forward strand.
ACCCCGGTGTGAGTGGAAAAGGGATAACATAGTCATCCTGCTTACATAAATCGAAATCAAGAAACCAAGATAATCAAAGTGCAAGAAGAAATAAAAAGAAAAAGATCTTTAAGTACCCATACCTTAGGGGACAGTAACGTTGACAAAGCACTCATTTGTACAGATCCCTAACAAAGTCTTGTAGCATCCATGACCAATTTTCGAATGATCTGTCTCGAGAAGTTGCGCTGTAAGACTCGATTCCAGAATTTGGCAAAGTGTGGATCCACTCGAAGGATCCTACAGAAGGCCGGGATGGGAGAAATAGCCACCTGGCTGGAAGGCATCCCTCGAATGGATGCCTCTACCAATTCCCTCTTTATCTTGGGGATAGTGTTTGATCTGCCTGACCATGGACGATTTGAAGTACCTAGAAAAGGCAAGGCAAAGCTTTGGCTAATACCAAATTGCCTCGAGCATAACTACAAAAAACACAGAAGCAACATGTAAGTAAACAAGAATATTCACTCGAAGATTAATACATGAAAAAGTTTATAAGAAGTACCTGAGGGTTGTAAACCTCAACTCCAGGGTTGTTGTTTGCATATAGGAGGTTTCGAGAGGATAGGATAGACCTCTAGTAAGGGCGATCTTCATCAGTACGCCTCAAGGAGTCCAGTTCTCGCAGCCAAGATGGCAGGGTTGCATGAGACCAGTGATTAGAGGCCTGATCATGTCTTGTCTCGAAAAAGGGCCACTAAGTGGAAATGTGCAGTGGGTTGTACAATGTACTTAGCACCAACAAGTAGGATGCCTTCTCGAGGGGCATCAAAATGTTTACGGCTGCCTCCCATAGCACGCCCAATTCGAGATGGGCCGGACAAGCTTCAAGGATTTAGATTCCTCTTCGAGTGAAGGAGTCCTGATATTTAGTAACTCAGGATAATACAAAAATGCCCAGCAGGTTAACAACCACAACGGGCCTGCAACCTTCCTAACCTTCGAAGGCTCTTCATAGATGTGAAACATCATCCTGTAGAAGTGGGTCAGGATAAAAGGGCCCAACTCGATGGGATCCAAAGTTGTGGCAATATTGGCAGCAAAAGGCAAGAATGTCTTGTTGACTACACAACCTGCATTCATGAATAGGCGGCAGAAGACATAATTAGAAAATAATACCTCTTCGAAATTGATGACCTCATCATCCGTATCGGTGAAGTGTTTAACTAAGCCCGAATAGGAAATGTTGGCACCCCCACTTTTGCCGTGGTGTTTAAACCAGATATTGGTGGGTGTCCCCCTCCGCTTCACCAGTACGTAATACAACCCCATGGGGGGATGTTACAGTGATGAGGGCCACATCTTCGAGAGTGACTGTTTGAAATCCCAGAGGCAAGATGAAACAGTTGTGTGAAGGGTTCCATGAGAGAGAAAGGGCATCCGTCATCACTTGTTTGAAGGGTAGGGCTTGGTAGCAGGCTATTCGAATTATCCCTATTATTCGGTTGGCCTCCCATTTAACATGAAATCAACTAAGACTGTTAAACCATGAAAAGGCATCAGTATTGCCAATCCAGCCAATGGTTGGTTTCGTCGAATTGATCCAGGCAAATTTGTGGACCCTTTAAGACAAATTGGGGCATTATAGTCTCGAGAGCAGGCCAGGTCCCGAGCAGATTGGGGATGTTCGAAGCATCGACTTCGAAGGTAGACGACTCGAAACGAGGACCCAAAGCCAGATGGCTAAGATTTTGGCCGCGGCAGTAGAGGCCCATCGAGGAACAATATACGTTGTGCAGAGTGAAGAGACCTTGGCATCAGAGTAATGGGCTTCGAATGCCCTAATTTCATCATATAGGTCTGATGCCTCCTCACAATCCAAAATGGATGCTCGAGGAACTAGGAAAGTCAGGCTATGTATTAAGTTATGTTGGGGAAAAGCCATTTCTGCGAAAAATGGTAAAGAACACACAAACGAGAAATAGAGTAGGAATGGAGATTTGTTCTGCTTGAGTTAGCTCAAGAAGGAAGAGAAGGGGAAATTTTGAATTCTTGTGTATCCCGAGAATGAGATACAGGAATTTATAGGTTTCTTGTCACTGTTCAGTGAAACGACACACTCAATTAAATGAAAGGTAGTGGGGAAGATGAACGCAAAAGGGCGCGTCTTTCCATAGCCGCCAAATTTATTAGAAGTCTGTTACAAAAAGGCATGACTTTTGATGACCTGTAATCCGAATGGTCGTCTGTTGCTAAAAATAGCCGCCAAATTTATTAAAAGTCTGTTACAAAAAAGGTATGATTATTCACGTGTATCAGGGGGGCATTTGTTTACACCTAAAATAAAATGGGCTTCTCAATTTAAAAACCCCAAACGACCTATATATTAATTTGAAATTGGGCTTAAGATAAAAGAGCCCAAGCAACCTTTATTAGTAGGTTAATTCGAAATTGGTTTAAAGTTGAAAGGCCCAAGCAGCCTCGTTAATTAAGTAAATACGAAAGAAGGCTTAAGTTGAGAAAGCCTAAATGACCCATATGTTGATTAGTTAAATCAAGAATGGGCCTAAGTGGTTTAGATTTGTTTTGCAAGGAACAGGTCCAAGCCCAATGTTCCACAAGTCCGTGAAGAAAGGCCCAAAAGAGTAGGAGGTCATCCGATCCAGGGACGCGCCAACAAAATAAGTTTGAAAACACAATTGAAGACAGATCCCAACCACAAGGGACGTGGATACGTGATAAAGGGCAAGGCGAAGAAGAGAGAGAAACAACATAAACAGATCAAAGCTGCATATTTTTATCTTTTTTTCTCTCTAGGAGTAGGCGTAACCTTAGGAGTAGCGTAGTTTAGTTAATTCCGTAGATTAATTCCCGGTGATCAAGAGTTGATATCAATCATACCTGCTGCTCGAACAACTTTGTAACACATGATTGGGGATCAATATGGAGGTATAATATTTATCGTTTTTTTATCAGATTTAAGTATTTGATTGATAAAGTTATATCTGGACTTGTATCTTCCTTTCTTATCTATTTTCATTAATTGCAGTCCGAACAACAATTTTAAACAACACGTCGAAGTGTTAAAGTATGAACCACTGTCTAGCGTATCGAGTTCAAATGCGGGGGTTGTTAGATAATTCTAAGTAGAGAATTATCACAGGGCTTGAGTTAACCGAATTAACTCTTCCTTATTCAATTTGTTTTTATTCAGAAACAATTACCACAAAAAATATCTATCTTATCTTATCAAGAATCGGTGAAATAATGGTGAAAATAAAACGGTGGTATATATAGCATTTTTCTTTGAATATTTATGACAGTGTCATTGAACTGGTTTAAAATAAAAATAAAAACAAACAAGTTATTTAAAAATTACTGAACTCAAATTGAAAGTACAAGGTGCCCTTCGAATGAAATTGGGCCTAAGTTAAAAAGACTAAAAATACAGTTTTGCCACCTCAAAACCACATTGTGTAAGTACTCTTGAATGTGGATATCAAATGCTATTCAATATGATTTACACTTAGCGTGACTTCTTTCTCTCTTCTCTCGGTAAGGCTATTTAACACGATTTTGAGGTAGATAAAATTGACCTTTAGTTGCCAAACAGAGGCGTGTACTTTGTAAAGTCTCGTTAAGGAGAAGCGAATTCTATATATATACCACTCATAACCCGTGCCAAGGTACGGATAGTGCGATGTAGATAAAAATTCGTTAAAATATATACATAATTTATTGTTTATAATTTGAAATTTTAAAAGATTTGGTTCAATTTTGACGATTATTATCAAAAAAGTTATTTAATTTGATTATTAGATCATATTAATTTAATTAAAAGAAATCACATGATTAAGAGGGTGGTTGGCTAAGCTTATAAACTTCTCTAAACATCTTATAAGATGTTTTAGAGCTTATAACCTCTATAAATTTGTTTGGTAATTTTTTTAAAAAACAGCTTATAAGACCAAAAAATAAGATGTTTGGCTCTTATAAGCTATTTTTAAAAAAGTAACTCAATTCCACTTTCTTTTTAATCATTTTATAAGATGTTACATCTTATAAGCTCCTAAAACACCTTATAAGATGTAGGAGCTTATAAGATGTTTTGGACAAATTTAGCCAAACACCCTCTAATAAACTTCATAAAATAAATATAAAAAATAAAGGGACTATATCATTGCTATTTTCTGAGAGAAATAATTGGAGAAAATTAGTTTTTCTATTTGAATTTAATTTATATTAGTAACCACCATATCTTGAATTTTGGAAGTTGACTATCTTTAGGATTACATTCTTTTGAAAGAAAATAGTAGAAGATAACATAATTATATTAGGGAGAAAATAAATATACCCCTAGAACTATACCCTAAACATCAATTACCCCCTCAACTATCAAAATATCACTTATCCCCCAGATTTTAAAATCTGATAGTTATTTTTTAACACCGAGTTTGTAATTATCATTTTTATTTATGCCAAGTGGAATATATTTTTCTTTAAACCCAAAAATACCATTCACTTATGTTATTATGGTAAAAGGACTTGACCACAGATTTAAGCAACGTTTTCTTCCGCTTCATTTTTCCTCTTTTTTCTTCAATTTCATACCAGTATTAATTTATTTTCTATAATTATTTATCTTACTCTATTGAAATTAGTTTAGAAAACTGATTCTTACAAAAACTACTAATTAGCCACATAACATTACAGTGTTAGAATTCCCTTTCACTAACTAAATTACAGTAGAAAAATCACTAAGAGGGAAATTGCAAATTTGGTACACTAAAGGATCCTGCATGTTTTTTTCAACCAAAAAAGTGGTACGTTGGCAATTTGGATATGTTCTGGAGAAAATTGGCAATTTCAGTACAAATTTCACCGAAAATGTCCACGTGGCACCAAGTTTGGGGATTTTGGTATGTAGATGGAAAATTATCCACGTGATCGCTAAATTTAGAGAGAAATTGCCTATATGTGGCACCAAAATGTGGAGAGAAATGAGAGGAAAAGTCCACATTACCCCCCACTCCCATGTGAAAATTGAAAAAATAAAATATTAAAAAATCTAGAAAAATCTAAAAAATAACCCAAGACTTGTTAGTCTGGTGGTATCAACTACCACTTTCATGTGGGAGGTCGTGGGTTCAATCCCAAACTGTCACAATTTGTGACTTTTCTCTCCTTATTTGGAGTTTTATAGGGTTTGTTTGACTCATGACTAAAAAACTATATGCCTAGGTTTGTCGGATCAGGGTATCCCCTTCGTCTAAAATTATAATATAAAAAAAAACTCAAAACACAAATTCATTGGTATATGTACGTTACTTATATGTGTATGAATCTGTTGGTTTTTCATTCCCATACTTTTAGGCAATTGTTCCACCATAATTTCTAACAAAAATTCGTAATTTATATACGTATATTAAATATCGAGTTTTTTTCTTACTGAATTTAACTAACTAGATTGCTTATATGTATTAATTGATAATAAATTTTGATTCGTCACAATAAAATTATTTTACTTGAATTGCCGTTTTTGGCAACTAGTATGTATGTGTATCTTGTGTGTATATGTATGTGTATCTTGTGTGTATATGTATGTATATATGTATGTGTGTGTGAATATATATATATATATATACACACACATATGTATATATGTGTCGTAATTATGATTAAGGGTAATTTAGTAATTTAAACTTATATTAATAATACACATACGGATTAATAATTTAGGAGAAACCTTAAAGTTTGGCCGTCCTAAAATTTCAATAATAGAAGTTTGGCCATCCTTAAAAAAATACTCGTGTTCCATGCATTCTCTATACATCTTTTATGTAAATGAACTTCTATATAAATGTCTAACTATTCCACTTAATTACCAACCTCCAAATCCCACAATTTCTACTAGCTAGTTTTTTATACTAAAACTATTCTGAAGAAGAAAACATGTTGAAGACTAATTCAACTCCTCAAACCCTAATTTCTATACACAAGCCTTTCCTCTCTGGTGTAGGTAACATTGCTTCATTTACAATTGCTCACAAAAGTTCCATCTCAATTACAAAAAGACCAATAAAAATTCAAGTACCCCGGCGCGCCACAACCTGCATAAAAGCCTTATTAGCCTCCGCCAAGAAGTCGGCCGACGTCAAAGCAATCATTACCGTGCTGCCCTCAGTTGGTGACACCCTCACTCACCTCGGCTCAAGCCAAGGGCTCGACATTGCAGATGACTTGCTCGGTAAAAGTCTTCTCGTCGAACTAGTTGCTGCTGAGCTTGACCCTAGTAAGTATATCGAAATAATTTTAATTGTTATTCGATCGTTAACAATCATCTTCTGAACGACCAAATAAATGTGATTAGTAATATGTGCTATATATTTAAGATTAAATATGCATAACATACATTGCACTGCATGTCAATCCAACAAGTTTTATCCAGACCAAAAATTGATATCATTTTCTTAGTACTAGGAATCACTTTACTGCATGTTGGTCCATATATATAGATATATTTGTCCAATGTAACATTTCTCTGTCGATCTAGCTAGAGATTTCTCAATTGCTCCAAAATTACTTTTGCTTTTCTTTCTAGTTGTCTATATATCTCGATTTAATTTCACATTAGTCCTTCTCACCATTATTGTTATTTTTTGTTGTCGCCTTCATCTTGTGAAAGAGTCTGGCGTGGAGAAGGCAAGCATAAAATCATATGCACATAAGACGGGCACGGATGATAACGAGATCTATTACGAGTCCTCATTTGAAATTCCTGAAGATTTTGGGGAGGTTGGTGCAATAATGATAGAGAATGAGCATCACAAGGAAATATATGTGAAGAACATAGTCCTCGATGGATTCTCGAGTGGCTCAGTTGAGGTGACTTGCAACTCATGGATACAATCCAAATCTGATAACCCATATAAGAGAATATTTTTCTCCAACAAGGTATTTAATAAATGATCCTCCAATGTTTTTCACGTCATCAACTTATTTAAAATTTTAGGGGTTCAACTGAGGAAAAACGTATAATTATCTATTAAGTTTTTCACTAAGTTAATTGAGATAAAACTTGTCGTAGTAATCTGGAATTACTTGACAAGTTTTTTTCTAATTGGAGTTTAGAGTTATAATTTTAGAAATTCTTAATTGTGGATGATTCTTGTTCTTTTTCATAATTATGTTATTTTTGGATATCTGATATTTGATGTTTATTTCATTTCTCCAACACATTATTTAGTGAAAATTAACATTTTAATTTAAAAATAAAGAATATTTAATTAGTTTTTAACTAGTAAATATCATGAAAAAAAAATTAAAAGAGAGGAGATCCATGTCAATATACCATAAATGAGAGATGTGGATGCCAAATTTTCATAATTCAAGAGAAGTCGGTGCAATTATCCCTTAAATATAAGAATACTAGCGTAATACCCACACTAGGCTCGCTATAATTATTTATGAAAGTGAAAAAGAAAAGTCAATTATCTATTCTATCAAATTAAATAGCGTTGAGTTACTCTTAGTTTGACAAAATTTCTGATTTTTTTTTTAAAAAAATATTATTTTCTTTTTGAAAAGATCATGTTTAGTATACTTTAAATTTATATAATTTATTTAGCAAAATACACTTAAGTGTGTCCATATCGAGAGCGAGCTAGAAATTTTCAGAATGTACTTTTAACTTGTATAATGGAAAGCACTTGTACCTGATTCATTTTCATGATCCCATTTTGCTAACTTAATTGAAGGTACAAGAAAATTGAGTATTGGTAATAAAAATATATATAATGGCTTAAAACCGTGGTCTATAGCGGTCTAAGACTCTAAGCTTATGGCTAACTTAGTCGTGGTAGATGTTTCATATAGCCACACTAAAGTTAGTCGTGGTAAAAAAAGAATGCTAGCTATTTTAAGCTCTAACTAGCCATGGTGGAAAAAATGTTAATCTAACACTTTTTTACTATAACTAAAAGTCAAGGTTTTTACAATGAACAAAACGTTAACCATGGCGATAAGCCATGGTAAGTGTTTTGGTCATGATTGCAAATACCACGGCCAAAGCCGTAGTAAAGCCGTGATCAATTGATTTTAACCATGACAAAGAGACTTTTCACCATGGTATATTAACATGGGCAATAATCAATTTTTTCTTAGTGTGCCATCCCAAATTTGTTACTCTGATGTGGAGAAAAATAGTAAAAAATTTGTAAATTGTTGATATAATGTTAAAGAAACTCATATATACGGAGCTTAACTATTCAATAAAATTAGTGGAGCTCCATTACTAATTATTAAAGCTCCATATCAGTTGCCTTCAGTAATTGATATTTCACACATCAAGTAATCATATAGGATCTTCTATTTTAAAATTGTATTTCATCTAGTATATCATTTGATATGCACACGTACCTCACATATATAAAATCCACATAATTTATATATTTTAGGAAAAAAATTATACACGTATAAAAACAATTAGCAAGAAAAGTCATTAACTATATATTTATTTAAACTGCATTTAATATGCATGAAAAGAATGTAAGTTTAAATATGAATTAGTAAATGCATACACATTTGGGGTTTCAACTTCAAGAGGCCAATGAGCCCTTATTGGGTTCTACTTTTACTAATAACTTATAGATCTTCTTTTACTTTCTTAATAGTGTGTTATTTGTTTGCAAATTGATACTAAATTTTCTAGTCTGAACAATTATCATTTTTCATGGTTTATTAATTAACGCATATATTCCATTCAATAAAAAAGAAAGAAAAAACTTTCAAGAGAATACACAATGAAGTGTTGACAGCCATTTAAAGTTCGTAATCCTGAAAATTGAAAAACTGGTTAATGAAATAATAACGTCGCTAAACATTAAACCACTCCTTTCTCTAAATTCAAAGTTCTATAAATTGGCCAAAAAGTACACGACGCCTCAACTTCGTTTTGAACTCTGTAATCATTTTATAAGCTCTCAAACATTTATAAGATAATTTGAGGAGAGTATAAGCATTACTCGTATAGCTTCTAAGTAGTAAATACGTAAATACTACAAAACCAAAAAATTGAAAGAAATTAAATCTATTTGAAGTTGATTTAAATAAATCAAAATTAGAGTTGCCGTTTTCTTTTCATATATCCAGCCTTTTCTTCTTGTTTTCTCGTTTGAGACTTAGAAAAGTGCAAGATATGTGTCAATGACATAAATTGTATCATAAAGATAGATTGAAAATTAGATAAATTAATAATGCATGTAATTTAAAGGTTAAAAAGTGATTCTATTGTGAAAAGATTTGTGAACCATAAAGTATTCAGCTCCTGAATCTCTAATCACTGTCATCAGCTTTTATGGTATCTGAACTTAAAGCAAAGTCCAATTTATTATTAACGGAACAACCATACTAAAAATTTGAGTTAATAGAAAAGGAAAGAATTTATTGATTAAACAATAAAGAAAGAAGAGCCTGCACTTAAGTAAAGTGCAATACATATACATATATATATATATATGTATATCGAGGTGGATCTTGATACAATAGAAAATATAAGAAGCAAATTTAACTTGTCGATAATATCAAAATTTATTGTTCGACAGAAAAAGAGGGAAAAAAAACTAATATTAATATATAAGAAAATAAAAGTTAGAAGCGTTGAAGAGAATATATGAGTTACCTGATTGGAAAACACAAAAGGAGGAGAGAAGAAAACTTATATATACTGAAATCAAATAATTTAGAAAAAAAAGGTAATAGATAATATTATAACATAAATATGCTTAAAAAAAACAATAGTTAGAGTGGTCCGAATGATACCAATTAAGCAAATTAAGCTAAAATAAAATAGGAAAACCCAAAGGTATCACGAATAGAACATATAAATACTTGAAGCATAAAACTTAAAAAACAATAATGTAGGAATAATACTACATTGATAAATTATATATCACCAATGTGATAACTGATAATATTTGAAATTTGAATTGTATTATTAATAACAAGCCATTAAATTAAATATTATCCAACCAATGAGATTTTTTTTTAGAATTAAATAATTCAAAATCACCAAAAATTAGTATTGGCCAAATTGGAGTCAAAATCAGTCAAACACCGCTCTACTATATATATATATATAGATATATTAATCCACACAAAGAAAAGTATGAAAAAAACAAAGTAGGATTTTTATTTGAGATTCGAAAAAATGTCTTAATTACGACTAGTCGTCAATATTTTGAAAACCGGACCGGTCCGACCGGTTAAAACCGGAACCGGCCATCAAACCGGTCCGGTTATGCAAAAAAATCGTTCAGGGGTCAGAACCGTGGTTCAACCGGTCAAAACCGGTTAAACCGGACGATTTTGAAAATAATGAAATTCAACCTTTTAAATTCAAAAAATCTGAAATTGACCCCTTTAAAATCTAAAAATATGCAATTGGCCCCCCAAAATATAGGAAATACAATTTTTTTTTTTATATTTTCATATATATAATATATATAGGAAATACATATTTTTTTTTTCATATTTTCATATTTTATATATTTAATAATATATTAATTATTATTTATTGTATAATTATGACGTTACCGGTTCGACCCCGATTGAACCGGTAACCCGTGATCCGGTTACTTTTTCGGTTCGCCGTCCGATCCGGTTTTCAAAACACTGCTAGTCGTAAATATACGTTAACACGTAATTGTAGCCATCACCTAGGAATAGAATGCATAAATTATTGAGGCGAAATAAATGAGAAGTAGTTTTATTGATGGAAACTGGAAAGTGATGGTTTCTAGTGATATTGGATTTTGTTTTTAGATCAGAGTTTTTATAGATGAATATAAAATTGAAGTAATTATCTTGTTGGTCATTATCTTAATTTAGTTGGGGTATAATTACACCTACATATCTCAAGATGATGTCAACCTTTTTCTTTTTTGTGGTTTTCTTGTTTTGCAATAGGATACTATTTACAAAATATCTGTGGACTAAAATGTCTTTGGACCTAATTGTGATTTTTTTTAATTTTAATCAAATATTTTTGGTTAAACAACCCTTATTTAAAATTAAAAAACAAATAAGAGTTGTTGGATGATGATAGATCCAATGGACCAATTCATTTTGAAGATAGTTGGTGTGGGTAAAGTTGACATTTCACAATTCTTAAACTTTCAGCCTTTTCCCCCCTCTTTTTCTGGCATTTTAATTGTGAGAGTAAGAAGGACTTTTTACACTTTTTGCAAGTTTTAGAGAAAATTCTATGCTGGGTCGAGATCATTGGATTCCCCACATGGGGGGTTAAATGGGATTTTGACCCCCCCTGTTGGGGGGATCCAACGGCTGAGCTAGGCCGAGACCAATGGTCTCGGCCCAGCATAGAACGGCCCAAGTTTTAGCAACTCTCCTGATATTTTTCAAACTTATGAGGGGTATAAGTGTAATTATAAAGATAAGAGGGTATTTTATGTAATTTGATCTGACCTCATAGGTGATTTGTGTAATTTGATTGCAATTGAAAACAAATTAAATATTCGATATTCAACTCATAGGTCTGACACTCATACGCGATTCAATAAGTTAAAAAAAAAAACACACAGTAAAAATATCGAGCTACTCCAATAAAATTTACCGCCAAATTTGAACATCGACTTGTCCGACACAACTATATTGATTTACCCTTATAGATGCAATGATGGATGCAGTCATATTTGCCTTCACAAACTCCGAGTGGGCTTAAAAGATACAGAGAAAACGAGCTCATAATTCTCCGAGGGGACGGCCAGGGCCAACGCGAGAAGGGCGACAGGATATACGATTACGATGTCTACAACGATCTCGGCGATCCTGACTCCAGCGACGATTTGGCGCGTCCCGTGCTCGGCGGTGCGAAGCATCCATATCCTCGGCGCTGCAGAACTGACCGGCCAAGAACTGAGAAAGGTCAGAGGATATTATTAATTCTTTTTTACTCTATCATGCACCATATATATATATATATGTTTGTAAAAACGTCTGAGTGAGTTTTTGGATTTCATTTCCTGTGGTTCAAGTTGCAAAGCAAGAAATTTTGTTTAATGATGAAGAAGAATATTACTGAATATGAATTTAATTTCATTATGAAGCATTGTCGTTTTTTTAGGTTACCAGTTTTATATTCAATTACGAACTAAAATTGCTAATTCTACCTTTCTGTTAATGATTTAAATTCAATTCGCTTACGGCTTTCTACTTTGTTCATGAGTTAAGAAAAAGAATCTCAACATAATTTGAAAATCTCTTATATCGTATAGTAGATCATTTAGGAGTTGAGTGGAATTCCATTTGATCCGTTCCACGCATGCTACACTCTTCATACATAAATTAAACATGTAGATTAATTTCGATTTTACAGAGAAACTCTCGGAAATATGTATATTAGTCAACTTTCTCCATGTAAACTTGCAGATCCATTGTCCGAATCAAGAAGCGACAGAGTATACGTGCCAAGAGATGAAGCATTTTCGGAAGTTAAAAAGTTGACATTCTCAGCAAATACTGTGTACTCAGTGCTTCATGCATTAATTCCATCACTTGAGGCCACCATAGAGGGCAACCAGAGATTTCCAAGTTTCACAGATATAGACACCCTATTCACTGGAGGACTTGAGCTTGGTGATACTCCGAGAATTGGACTTTTAGGGAATATTATACCAAGGCTTGTGAAAGTTGTCTCGCACACAAAGAATGTTCTGCACTTTGAGACCCCTGAAATGATTGATAGTAATACTATAATTCCTGCAACCCTTTGTGTGTGTTTCTAGGTGGTACAAGATGTGTTTTATTTTTGGAAGTCTCGTGGTGATGTGCTTCGGCTTGAAGTGGTTTTTGTTCTTATTGCAGGAGATAAGTTTGCTTGGTTAAGGGATGCTGAATTTGCTAGACAAACTCTTGCAGGTGTGAATCCATGTTGCATCAAATTAGTTACGGTATGCTCTCCAAGAACCTTAAAACTCGGAAAAATGCCACATTCTATCAGTTTTTATTTTTCTATATATCATAACATGTTCATGTGGGATATGAATAGAATGGAATTCCTTTTAGTAGAAATAAAATCACTCACTGAGAAATTGTTATGAGGATGATAAGTAGTATTTTCTTCGGCCCCCTTGGCTCAGAATGGAATAAATAACAAAGATGGAGATTGAAATATCCATCTGTCAGCATGCACGTCTAGTTTTGAGTTCTAAGACTAATTATCTACATAATTTGGTATTATAATGTAGTATTGTTAATGTGCCTTTCAGTTTTCAATTTTCTCGAAATGTGATTCTTAACATTGATTAAAAACCATTATAGCTCATATTTGAAGTTCATTTTCTTTTCTTTTTCTCTTATCCTTAGTGAAAATTTAAATCAATGCTTAATTTACATTTGGAAATTCAGAAGAAAACAATCATAGTAGAAGCATACAGCTAAATATGTGAAACTGATATCAGGAATTGCCACTGAAAAGTAAACTCGACCCTGAGGTATATGGGTCTGCCGAATCAGCAATTACAAAGGAGCTGGTAGAAGAAGAAATCAGAAGTTGCATGACAGTTGAGGAGGCAAGACCTGACCGACTAAAACTTCGCATGATACATAACAATATTCTTATCTGAACCCATTCTTAAATTTATGCAGGCATTGGAACAGAAGAAGCTATTCATTTTAGATTATCATGATTTCTTATTGCCTTATGTGAACAAGGTCAGACAGCTCAAGGGAACAACTCTTTATGGATCCAGGACATTGTTTTTCTTAACTTCAAATGGCACGTTGAGGCCCTTGGCCATTGAGCTAACTCGACCACCAGTAAATGGGAAACCCCAGTGGAAACAAGTTTTCAAGCCATGTTGGGATGCCACTGGCGTCTGGTTGTGGAGGTTGGCTAAATCTCATGTTCTTGCTCATGACTCTGGTTATCATGAGTTGGTCAGTCACTGGTAAGACCTATTTTCTATTATTCCATTTGTCACTTAAAATCCTTTTTTATGTCAATGCTTAGATTGTGATACATCAAGGCTCCTACGATCTTTTGCAAATTCTTTTGATGCTTGCAGGCTGCGAACTCATTGTTGCACAGAGCCTTACATAATTGCAACAAGTAGGCAACTAAGTGCGATGCACCCAATCTACAAACTATTGCATCCTCATTTACGATACACAATGCAGATTAACGCTTTGGCTCGTGGGATCCTTATTAATGCAAATGGGTTAGTTGAGAGCGCATTCTCCCCTGGAAAGTACTCCATGGAGTTGAGCTCTGTTGCATATGACCAGCTATGGCACTTCGACTTACAGGCACTACCGGCAGATTTAGTGAGCAGGTAGACCACAATTAATAAAGATGTCGGAATTTCATTTTTCTATTTTTTTTAATATTTTGGAGTTTTGGAATGCCAGAGGAATGGCCGTGGAGGATCCAACTGCACCTCATGGACTTAAGCTAACAATTGAAGACTACCCATTTGCAAGTGATGGTTTGCTTATTTGGGATGCTATTAAACAGTGGGTCACAGACTATGTCAGTATTTATTATCCAGAAGCAAGTCTCATACAATCAGATAACGAGCTCCGAGAATGGTGGACAGAAATTCGAACAGTGGGCCACGGGGATAAGAAGAACGAACCATGGTGGCCAGAGCTGAAAACTCCAGAGGACTTGATTGGGATTTTGACAATTATCATATGGGTAGCTTCAGGTCACCATGCTGCTGTTAATTTTGGCCAATTTGATTTTGGTGGATATTTTCCAAACAGGCCTACAATTGCTAGAACACAAATGCCTACTGAAGACCCAAACGACGAAGAAATGGCAAATTTTTTGAAAAGGCCCGAGGAATTCTTGCTAGAATGCTTTCCATCACAACTTCAAGCAACAATAGTTATGGCTGTTCTAGATGTTCTATCAAATCATTCTCCTGATGAAGAGTATATCGGAAAGGAGATTCAGCCATACTGGGCCGAGAATAAAATTGTAAAGGCTGCATTTGAAAGGTTTAATGGGCAATTGAAGGAGATCGAAGGAATTATTGATTCTAGAAACGCAAACACATATTTGATGAATAGAACGGGAGCTGGAGTGGTACCGTACAAGCTTCTAAAGCCGTTTTCTGAAGCTGGTGTGACAGGTAAGGGTGTCCCTAATAGTATCTCCATTTAGTCGTCAATTTATATCCAGGACCTGCTCTGTGAAGTTGAATAAAGATGAGAATTTAACTCATTCTTGCAAGAATTCAAGAATTTAATAAACCATATATGTTTTCTTATTTAAGCCCATTTCTTTTTTAAACACATTATATAGAAAAGAATAACTAGTGTTGTAGAAATTGCCTAAACCATCTAGCTGAGAGTTTGGGGTATCTCTTCAGCCCATCTTCATAGTCGACATAGTTTAGACCGAAACGAAGACTATAACCAGAACTCCATTCAAAGTTGTCCGTCAAAGCCCAGGCGAAAAATCCCTTCACATCGACGCCTTTCCTGGATTAAATTAAGACAAATTAAGTTCTTAATCCGAACCTTGTTTATAGATGTTTCAATTACAAAAGGAGAGTAATATGGATGGAGCTTACTTAATTGCTTTTTGAACAAAAGAAAGATGGTTGAAGTAGTACTCTATCCTCATGTTGTCAATAAGAGCTTCCTGAAGGGATAATGTGGAGTTGTTTGTCTCATCAATTCCTGCCATTAAAATCATTTGTATCAACTCATTCTCGAATAGATGGTCTCATAAATATCTGATTTTGTGCACGACTTTTACCATTCTCAGTGATGTATATAGTTGGATTCTTGTAAGTTTTCTTGACGTATAATAAGACATCTCGTATCCCTTTTGGATAAACATAAAGCCAATTTGAAGCACCCTATAAATCATGCAAATAATCATAAGTTTTTTCGAGTAAAAACAATAAAGAATACTAAAATAAGTTTTGAGATAAGTTTCTCAAAAATAGTGGTTTAGAGTCAGTGACTTGACATAATTATTTTATGTGAAATGATAATCTAAGATAAAAGATTTCCAGTTTAGAACGCCCAAAAATAATAACAAACAATAGAGGCATACGGAATGCAATGTACGTTTCTCGCCAACACACGCAATGAACGAAAACAATTTATGAGAAACGGAAAAGTACCTTCGGACCGATGGGGACGCCATCTCGTTCAGCTGACCAGGTCAAAAAGAAGGAAAAAACGTAAGAAAACAATGTTAGAGTTCATATTTCATGAAAAGATGTGGAGTATCTAGGGGAAGTGTGGGAAACAACACTTTTGAACTTACGAGTAATTTGTGTTTGAGAATCAGTTAAGTAGCTTGTATTAGAAGAAGAATTGTGCATGGGAACATGTTTCACATAGTAAGTTGTGTAGTAATTTAAACCTAGAAAATCAAATGAGCCTTTCACAATTTCACTTTCTTCCTTTGAAAATTTGGGAATTCTGCCCTTCGCCCTAGATTTCATTGAGTCTGGATAATCACCCTTTGTCAATGGGTCCATATACCTTTTAACATAAATCAAAGATTCGTTCAATTAACGGTTGTGATTTTTTGAGAGCTAAAAGATATTGAATTTTTTAAGAATTTCGGTACTCACCATCCAAAACTGAAGTCAAGTGCCCGCCTTGCAGCACCACGGTGGATACTCTCCTTGGAGTAAGGAACCATCCATCGCGCCACCAATGTTATACCCATTTTACCCTTTTGTGATTCCTGCATCAACACTTGTCAAATTTTCCACTAAACATTATCTTTTAGAGTTCTCGAGACTTAAAGTTCTAATATAATCATAATTATATTATATATATAAATAGATTATACACTAAATAGATGCTTGTAATTGTTAAAAAAACTCGAAAGAATGGTTAGGGAAAACCCAAGAGCCACAAAAGAAGCTTCTACTAACGCAAACGTCTCCAAAATCACATCATTTAAGTTGAAACGGGTAAAAATCCTCAAAAAAGATTTATGTAACTTAAAGATTACATGTAGCTGTAAAAAGGAACCTGATATTTCTCTTTATATATTTTTACTACGGCGGCATGGGCAAGAAGTTGGTGGTGCGCCACCAAGTATGGTTCGACTCCTGAGTCCCCGCCGGTGCAATTTAAATTTTGCCAAGATGAACACCTACCAGGTGCAAATTCACCTGTAACATAGCCACAAGTGATGAAAGTATATGGTTCATTGAAGCTGATCCAGTGCTTCACCCGATCACCAAATCTTCTAAAGCACAACTCTGCATAATTACAAAAATCATTCCTGCAAAAAATATAAAAATAAATAAATCAAACACATCCAAAATTAAATAATGTAAAGTTGCGTTATGCTTGGATTTATTTTTATTTTTTTTGTAAGTAACTATTCACAATATTTTTTTGGTTTCAGTAAATATTCACAATGTACAAAGTATAATTGTTAAAAACTTTAATGATTTTGTTCACCAAATTATAAAAAATGATGGTAATTGTGTCGGTACTGCTACATTCGGTTAACAATACCAGGTGAATCAGTGTATGCAATATGTCCTATTATCTTAATTGTTAGCCATAATTACGTATCTTTGTGGGAAATGAAAGTATACAAATAAAGAAAAATTGGGACAATTCACACACGTTATGCATCGAGTCACCCAATGAACAATTCTGGGTGTAATTGTTACATATCTATCATGTACTCAATTGGGCTACTTATGTAGTTATTGATTTTCTAAGTAAAAAATCTGGTGAAATTATTAGTGGTTATCCCAATAAAGAGAAGTTAATTGCCACGTAATGTTCCTTCCTAACCGTCTCAGAATATTTTATTTTTCTCCAAAATTCACTTATCATAATCTGGTAATTGTAGCCCCACTGATACACTAAGATATAAGCCCTGGTTCATTTGGTCTCGACCCAGCATGACCGTTGGATCCAACGGTCCATACTGGTCTCGGCTCAGCATAGAATTTCCCCACTAAGATATAAGCCCTGGTTCACTTGACCTAGAATTATGGGCCGGCCACTGCCAATCTACAGTGCATTCATATAAAAAAACAAGCTATATGTTCTCAGTGATATTTTAACTCATGATATTCAAATAAATAGTTAGAGATTTAAACACTAGATTTATGGTGTAAGTGACAAAGTAATAATGTTCTGAAGGAAAAAAAAAAGGATATAGCAATTAAAAAAAGTTGGGACATACACAATTTGGGGACTTAAAAACCCGCCATATTCATCTTCTAAGACTTGGGGAAGATCCCAGTGAAAAAGAGTTACATAAGGCTCTATACCTGCAAATTTAAGTGTTATAATAATAATAAAGTATAGGTTTACTTATACTCAATTAGTGTTAAAAATTCAACATTAGTTAAATATCAATAAACCTTTCTTTAGAAGTTCGTTAATTAAGTTGTTGTAATACTGAATTCCTTTTTCATTGACGCCTCCGCTAAGTTTTCCATCTGAAATATATAGAAATTTTTTATATTAATTATTATTTAATGACTGAGAAATATTTTATTAAATTGTGAAATACATATACATATATATATATATATATTAATTTGGACTTTGAAGGGCTGTCTTACTTGGTAATAGTCTTGGCCATGAAATGGAGAACCTATAAGCATCTAAGCCCATGTTCTTCATGATATTAATTTCTTCCTGCACCATAAATTTTAAAAACTGAAGTATCCAAAATAAGAATTCTAAAATAAATTGATTAAGTTTTGTGTACCTTGTAATGGTGATAGCTATCAGTAGCTATGTTTCCACTGGTGTGGTCTTTTATCTTTTCTGCAATTCAGCAACACAATTATTTTTTAATTAATTAATAGGTAAAACTTGTTAATTTATATTTTTTATAGAATATTAATTCAAATAATACAATATCAAAATGATATAATTTTAAAAAATTAATGTTGAGAGACCAGGGTGGTTAAGTGTAAAAGTATCCCAAATACTAGGGCCTTTTCCATCTTTACTAGCAGCACCTTCAATCTGTGAAATTAAAGAATATAATAAAAATATAAAATTAAATATTAGTCAAGATACATATATTAAATTGTAAAAACAAAACATTGTATGCTAATTTACCTGATAGGCAGACGATGCTGCCCCGAACACAAATCCACGGGGAAAATTAGTTCGATTAAACGATCTTATGTGATAATCCGAAGTTAAAGCATCAGTATAACGCAACTCCGAAACGGTAAATATTAAGAAATTTATTAAAAAATAACTAAATATTTTCATAATTTGAACAATTATTTTGAAATTTAGTCCCTGCTCAGCTTAATATAAAGACTTAGCAAAGGAGAAACTCCATGCATATTATGCCAAACACTGTAAATTGTGCATGGTCTACCTACTCTACTATAAAGCAAAGGAGACTCTATCCATGCATATATCAATGTGTAAAATGCTTAAAAATAGGCCCAGATTTTGTACTCTTAAGTCTTAGACTTTGGACACAAAAATCAGGCTTTCAACTCTTGGCCCAAATAATTCTGTGCAAACTCGGCCCGAAAGAATCTGATTAATCTACCCTATTTATAAAGGGAAAGGGTATTAGAAAAACAAGTTTGGTCTGCTTGGTAGATTAAGTATATGACGTCTAAATCATCTACAAAACTGAAAGAAGTTGGCTTGAATGGAAGACGGTTTGGCCTATTAAGCAAGAGGTCTTGTGTTCACGTCCTTGTAAATACAAAATACTTTCTGGAGAGATCCCCACAACTTTGTCTGACAGTACCTCAAGGGATTAATCTTAAAGTTTCGAACTTGAAGACACGTTGAGGAACCAAAAAAAAAAACACTAATCACCTATAAAAATTTGTCAAGTGACGAATTTAATTTCTCTGTCTTCCCGTCTATTTTCTATCTTTCCTCACATTTCTTTTCTCTTTTCTCTCATATTTTGTATTCACTACTTTACAACGTTGTCTACTTTCTCTTCAACTCATTTGCATCTACTTAAAATATTTTATACAAATAGTAATATTTCATATACGGTCATAGATAAAAATAATAAGCTTGCTATAATTTCAAGTAATTAATCTATGGAATGGTAAGAAAAGTCCATATTACAAATTAAATAAAAAACTAGTTTATCATTTTTTTTATATAATTTTAAAAATTTTACACACATGCATCAAGTGTACCACTTGCCATTTGGCTAATCGTTGATAAAGTACCAACATGATCTACAAAATCTTATCTTGGTTTGACCAATAATATCGATATTGCATCTAACCACCTATCGAAATTAGTCAAGTATCGAAGTTGGTTTCTCTTTTTTCTCCTATATTCCCCAACCTCTCTCTCACATTTTCTTTTCTTCTTTTCTCTCTTCTCTGTAATATTTTCTATCTCCTCTCTCAACAAGTTTTCCTCTTTTCTTTGCTAACTCATTTCCAACTATTTAAAATATCTTATACAAAACCTAATATCTCACAAAAAACATAGATGAAGTACTATGTTCAATACAATCTCAATTAAATTACAGAATAGTATGAAAAAAACGATACTACAAAGTAGGAATTTTTTTTATGACTTTAAAATCATTCAGATGCACACATCGAATGTGTCACCGCAACTTGTATCGAGATTGAAGAGAGGTCGGGGGTGTGATTATTTTGGTATGACAACCAACTACCTCTAAAAACTTTTCAGTGTCAAAATTCTATAGTTTTTCTCTTACATTTTCTTTCATCTTCACTCTCACTTTTTCTCCTCTGTTCAACTCAAATCTAATCACTTACAATTACAAATTAAAATATCCCAATTCAACTTCACTTATAATTACAAGTTAAAATATCTCATCCAAAATCTCAGTAATTTCAAGATTACTTCTTTTTTCTACAGTAGTTTTAGCATGGAGTGAAAGGGATTGCAAAAAATTGAAACTCCGAAGTTTAAGGAATCAGCTCAAGTCATGTAAAGATCCACTGATGAAACTATAAAATCAACAATCATAAGACTGAAGTCACAAGAGAACAAAGACCTAGTTAAGCAAATAATCCAGAAAATGTCTCATATTATGGCTATTCCGAATATCGTTCAATCATCCAGAAAATTCCCAGAACATAAAAAGAATTCCAAAAAGAAAAAAAAGAAAAAGCATCGAATTAGAAGCAATAATGGAAGAACATAAAAAGGGGTGACAAGATCTCAGTTGCATTCAAGAACTGCCTCAGCAGCTCGATGAGGTTTGTTCTTTCGCCTACTCCTACTATGTCTGAAACCATTTGATTCTTTTGACTCCTCAATGCTTGATTTAGTTGTTCCATTTCCATTTTCCTCAACTTTCTCCTTCACTAGGCCATTTGTTTTTTGCCTTTTCCCATTATGTGTTACGGTTTTATCTTTGTTTGTTACGCCATTCGTGTCCTCACTGTCTTCATCTTCTATTTTTTGAGCTTCGTCGTCTTCTAGCTCATCTTTAAGTGGTTTTTGTGGTCTACCCCTTCTCTTCTGTGCAGGAATTTTTTCTTCCTCACCACTAGCAGCATCATCTTGGTTAGTCACAGATAGCTTCTTTCCTTTCGCTCTACCCCTACCCATTATCTTTAGACCTATAGATATTATGCAATTACTTGATATTTCTGCAAAACAGTACACCATAAAAATCTGTTACTTTTGACACGGTAAATAATATTAACACCAAAGTTGTCAAAAAACAATCATAATTATTTCCATTCAGAACACAGAGGCGTGTATCTTTTCTTTCCTGTTCTGCCGCTATTACCTAGTGTACAGATTATTATCTGTGATGCCAAACAATATCAAACCAAGACGCAGAATCTTCACAATACTAACGTGAAAGAGCTATTGAATATTATTATATAAACTATATAAGAAATGTTTAATTCTCAAGTAGCAGGGAAAGTGACAAAATCACACTTCAAACGCAAGATCCCAAATCCAATCCTCATTCAACTGGAAAGGAAAGTTTGAAGCTATGAATTGGGTAAGAGAATAAGTTGCATATAAGAAGATGGCAAACTAAACACGAAGATAGACCACAGATTTATACGATTGTATACTTATCCATACACAAATTCAGCAGCTAAAACTTCACAATGAGAGGTGGTGAACATCGAACACATACAAGACGATGTAATATGATGAAGATGTCAAAACAATAAAGTAAATATGGTCAATGCACATTTTGAAGCATCCACGAAAAATTCAAACCGATCGGTTATTGGAACAATTTGCTTCTGTCCACATAACAATAAAGGACCTTAAATCACTGAGAAAGAATAGCCCCACGAAAACACAACATACAAATGACTCTAGACAGTAGATAGGCCTCAAAAACCCAAACTTCTACCAGTATCCGATCCGGAAACACGAAAATCCCTTTCGTCTCCATCCTAATTATCAGATTACTCGTTCGAATTAGAATCAGTTGATTTAACTACATCTAGAGAAAAAACCATGGAATCAGGATTCCAAATAATATCAAAATGTGAAAAAGAAACACTAAATGTTCGATTCAACGGCCTAAACTTATACTTGAGCTGACAATTTTTCATTGTCAAAAAATACATGCAAAGCAGAGAAAATTCAAGACAGATCCATGGGAGGCACTGGAACTACAAATACAAATAGCAATAAGATTCAAGATTTTCATATTCCATGATTCATAACAGCTGCAAAACCACTTACCACATGAATTTAAGGGCAAAAGAAGATAAATTACAAATTAAATTATACTCACCATCAGAAGAGCAGAGTCAATAAAACCAGATTGTTAAACCGTGTGCGGAAACAGATACTCCAAAACCACCAAAAGCCTAGATTAATACTTAATCCCCAAGATTTCGATAAGAAGCTGAATACAGTTCAACAAGTGTTGTTCTGTACTGAAATAAAAGAATTATGCAATTGGAAGGGACTGCAAAGAATCCAGATCAAGAAATCTGAAAATAAGAAGAAGAGAAGGAGTATTTAAAATAGATTTGAGGATTGAGCAGTCTGTGATGGAAGAAGAAGCACGAAATTACACAGGAAAGGAGCAAAACACGCAAGAAGCAGAAAACACACGCAGATGATAGCATACGAGAGAGATAGAGAGACAGCGTGAAGAGATATTTGTTGATTGGGTTTGCAGATACTGAATGAGCGTAGACGCGCATAGTGTGTCAAGTGTGTATATATAACTATATATATATATATATATATTGGCTGTGAACTGTGAATGTGGGGGTAAATCTCTCTTTTCTTTTCTTTTTTCTTCTTTTTTCTTGGGAAATTACACAAAGACTTCCTCATTTATTGTATAATTATCAAAAATTCCCTTCATTTATTAAAAATTACCAACACATCCCCTCAATAGGTCTATTTGTAAGATTTACAAAGGTAAAATTATAAAAATTTTAATTATACATTGGGTGTAATTGTAAAAATATCTTAACATGATGGTGACTTTATGTAATTTTCAATAACTGAGGAGTTTGATAATTACACAATAAATGAGGGGGTCTGTGTGTAATTTTTCCTATTTTTCTTTTTATACTTCTTTTGCCTTACCAAAATGACTTATTGTCTTATCGATCCCTCTTTTACAAAATTAAAATAGTTTTAAAATTTAACAAAGTGTTTCCACAAAATTCCACTTTATATGGGGCAAAAACATTATTAGTTTACCCTCTTTTTTTTCAGTTTTTCTTTTCAATTGGAGTGACTTTGTTCAATGAAATTCAAAATGAATTCAAATCTATCACGTCAACGTTATTCACCTTACAATTGCTCAATTATATACATATTGCGTCTTAAAAATTATACACACCGATGTAAATTGTAAAAGAAAACTTAAATTGGGTAGACCATAAACACATATAACTTATATGGTGTCCTGCATAACTAGATTTCTAGACCTATTAAACATATAATTTAAGGTTTTATCATTGTAAATTAAAAATTTAATTATACTTTTAGAAGATACAAAATGAAATGATAATGACGAATATTAAAGTTTGAAAGTTCATTATCTCAAAACTGTCAATGTAATGAATTATAGTTAAAATGATTTTGGACTGAATTGAATTTCCAAATGTGGAGCTAGAGAAAGAGAGAGTATAAATTATCTCTTAGGGAGGGATAATGCAAAGTGTGACACAATTAACATAGAGGAGATGCATCATACATGGAGCAAAATGCATATTGTTGAAGAAGACATGATTAAAATACACAGAAAGAAACAGTGGCTTGCTTAAACTTGAATACATGCCAAAGAAGGAAAGTGGTATAATTAAGAAGGCTAGTCCATGGGCCATGCTACAATTGATGGGTCATCACTCCGGAAAATTTTATGTCACACCGGTACCAATGGTCCCGGTGTGGCATACACCATTGGATACCCCCTGATCCAATGATATATGTCACACCGGGACCATTGGTACCGGTGTGGCATAGAATGGCCCCATCACTCCCCTTGAAACTTTTCATGAATTGGATGACCAACAATTTGTTGTTGTTGGCAACTAAATAGCTTCAATTATGGTAGAAACTTTAAGTTGGTTGAAACTTTTAGTTTGGACACAATGACATGGGTATTATGGTCTATTCCTATCGTTCATTTGTTTGAGGAATTGTAAGTCCACCTTAAGAAAATTATTACTAAGAAGACATTAGGGTTTTATACGTACATACATACATACAGATATATACACACACACATATATAAGGAAAAATAAACACAGACCCCCTCATTTATTGTCATTATATATATAACAAAAAAACTCAACTATAATTACATAAAGTTCACCTCATATAAAGGCATTCTTATAATTACGTCCTCTGTGATTTACAAATTCTAACAATTTTACCTCGTGTAAACCTTATAAGTAGACCCCTTGATCCCTTGAGTAGGTGTGTTAATAATTTAAAAAAGTGCGGAACTTTTTGGAAATTACACAATAAATAAGGGAGTCTGTGTGTAATTTTTCCTATAAATAATTGTATTATCTTAAGATTTGAATCTCTAATAACTCCTAAGAATGACCATGAAATCTCTAACCTAACTAGAAATCTAGAGGTAAGTAGGGGATAACTTATTTTTATCATTACATTAATTTAAGCTTGTTTCTTAAACTAACAAACAATGTTTATACACAATCCTTGAATGGATGAGGACCTGTCAAAAGTCTTACCAGCTCAATAAGTAAGAGATTGCAACTATCTTCACAAATTGCAGCCATCATTCTATAAACAATTACAAGTAGTAATGAAAAAAGGGAAAAATATACAAGAAGATTCTTCAATTTTTCAACTTTCAATCTAGTTATTACTTAATTAAAATCCACATTACTAGACTTTGTTCGGTATAAATGTATTAAGATATTAACTATCAATCATCATCTGAGTACAACGATTAATTAGATTAAAGAGTGAAAAAGGTACAATGACTGATCAATCTCCTAACTTTCTTTTTTTTCCTGAGAGGATCGATGATTACTTGATTATATCAAGATATTAATCAATTATTAATTCAACATAATCATGAATTACCAATTAATTACAACTAATAGGAGATGACGATACTCACATAGAGTGAAATAATGGTATCGTGAAACGCAAAATTTTAAGTCTCCACGAGCATGTCGAGAACTATCTTCCCTATTGGCTTAGCTTTGCAGCGTTAATGAGACTCCTCTTGCACTTGCCATTAGCCCCTCGTCGAACCCGGTATCCAATCTACACGATATCGAGCACTTTAAGATAAGCAGTTAAGAGAACAGCATATTCTACAACTTCAAGTTCTGAAATAATACCCATGTCTTCAGGCAGTTTGAGAAAATAGACATGAATGAGAAAACGGCATGCAGAAAAGTAAGTTCGTGTCCGGGATGGCTATTTTAATTAGAAGACCCGCATTAACAGCAATTCTGCTTCTATAAGCAAAATAAATGTAGCAACCTATATATTTCTTTCATTTAAAGCGAAGGTGATACGGATAAGGCGTATTGATTTTATCAACTACTAAAACTGCTTAAGACTGTAGCTTTTAATGTAGTTGAAGGCAGCTGAAAACTGGGGAATCAATCAGTGAGCCTAAAAATTGCTTTACTAGCAAGTTTAAATACATCAATCTGAGCAGACTACGCTGATAAGTGAGGAGTAGGCATCTTATCCTCTTAACTTTCAGAGAGAGGAAAATGAGTTAGATTTTAGATTTCGATTATTCACCTAGTTTCTTATTGTTTTTCTAGATTCAGGGCAAGAGGTTTACAGAAAGAGTGGTTAAAAGTTATATATTAAAGCACCTGCAGCCAATTGCATTAACGATTCAAAAAAAGCTGAAAGTGCTTAGAAACTGACTGGAAATGATGGCTTCTTAGCGCTGCATGTGATGCTGTGAAACTCGACTCTATCAACTGAACGTTGATTCATTCTTCCAACAAAATGTCACACTATTCTAAACCGAACTAAAACCAGGCATCTTATTGACTCTTTTATCCTTCATCACCTCCCTCACATCCTGAACACCTCCCCATTTACCCTCGGAAGCATATATATTTGAGAGTGTCACAAATCCTCCAGGCCTTTTAATCTCCATTCTCAGATGTTCAGAAATCTTTTCAGCAAGATCTCTCCTTTCGTGGATCGTGAACCCATTAAGGAATGCTCCAATTCTCAAATCTGTGACTTCTATTCCAATATGTTTAACAATATCACAAGCCTCATCCATCCTCCCATAACGGCACAAAAGGTCAATAAGACAAGAGTAGTGCTCTTTATTTGCTTTTATACCATATGAGTCAATTGACCTAAATATCTCCAAACCTTTCTCAACTAGGCCACCGTGGCTACAAGCATAAAGAACAGAGATTAAAGTAACTTCATTTGGTTGTATTTCTTCATTTATCATCTTTTCAAAAAGTTTGATTGCAGAATTTACCATTCCATGCTTCCCGTAACATCCAATCATAGCATTCCATTATGCTGCGTTCTTGGTACAAATGGTGTTAAAAACATTCCTAGCCTCTTCAACACTCCCACATTTTGAGTACATGTCAATAAGTGCACTAGCAACAAAGGCATTGATATTAAGCCCCGTTCAGTATATCACTCCATGAATTTCTCTCCCCTTACCAACTGAAACAATTATTCCACAAGCAGGGAGCAGCCCTCTCAGAGTCACTTGATTAGGCTTAATTTTAGCAATTAACATATCTTGAAACAACTCTAAAGCTTCCATAGCCCTTTGGCTTTGAACAAAGCCGGAAATTATAGCATTCTATGTAACCAAATCCGCGGTTAATCCTTCTTTAACCATCCGCGAATAATATTCAAAAGCACCATCGGAGTCTCCGGTCGTGGCATGCCCTGCTATAATCGCATTCCATGTAGAATCATTAGGTTGTACACCTTCCAATCTCATTCTTTTGAACAGGAAAACCGACTCTTCAATCTTTCCCAAATCAGCATACCTACAAATCATTGTCGTCCACGACGCAACATCTCTTTCAAGCATTTTATCAAACAGTCACGTGCATCCCATATCTCCCCGCACTTCCCATACATATCAATCAAAGCATTGCACACTGATACATCAGTTTCAAACCCCGATTTCGCAATCATGCCATGAACTTGCTTCCCCCAGTCCACATCCGTCAAAACCCACACAACATTTTAAGATTATTGAAAATGTGTACTTATTTGGAGAACTGTTGTTTATTTTTGATTTTTGATTATTTGGAGAACATTTTAATATAATATGCGCTTTGATTTTCTTGTAGTAGTTAGAATTACTCAATTAATTTTTACTACTTTTAATTAGTATATTAATTAAATAGTAAAATATTTTATATTTTAAATTGAGAAATATTTTTAAAGAATTTTTGTTTTGTTTTGTGAAAATATCATTTTAATGGGTTGTAAACAATATTCCCAGAAAATTACGATAATTGCTGGATGCTTCCTTCTAATTAAGGCGGATCTCTCTCTTACTCTTATATTCTGAAGTTTCAGGAGCTCCCACAATTCTTCTTCCGTGGAGTCTTCTTAATTATCACTGCTGCCTTACAAAATACACACCCATCTTCATCCCTCTATCTCTTTGCACTAAGTCAGGGGCGGACGGAAGTGTAAGCAGGGGCAGTGCCCCACTGAAATTCTTGTTTTTTTTTTTTTATATACAAAATTTTTAATTTTAATTTATTAATTGTATTAATGCCCCCACTCAAAATTATTAAGTGCCCTCAATTTTGAAAGTATTAAATGCCCTCTCTTAATTTTAAAAAATTATTTTTTTACCTTATAAAATTTTTTATATTTGAATTTCGCCCCCTTCAAGATCGAAAAATATACGTTTTCTCCCTTTATTTTGAGTTTATCCTCCAAAACCCAAAATCCTAACTATAACAAAAAAAGTATAAAAGTATAAATTATGTCAAAAATTGTAATTGAACCTAATTAATTATTATATTTCCCTCCATAAATATAGCGTACCGTACCGCTTGCCCCCGCACCCCTCGGTAAAATTCCTAATGCCCCACTGAGCTCAGTTTCTGGATCCGCCACTGCACTATGTAATAAGAACATTAAATCATCATAATCAAGAAGCTATAATCAATCGATCGATCAACAAAATGTCGCTGATTCCAAGTGTTTTCTGCCGAGGAAGCAACATTATATATGGATCCATTCTCCCTCGACCTGTGGAATCCTCTCCGCGACTGGCCTTTGAGCTCCTCCGCCGCCGCAGCGTCCAACGAAACGTCGTAGTTCGCCGCCGCTCGGATCGATTGGAAGGATGGAGAAAGAGGAGGTGAAGGTGTGTTGAAATGTGAAAACAATGATTTTCATTAATTGCAAATGAGCTGTACAGATGGATATTTATACAAGTAGGTTTAGGGTAGCTAATTGCTAACTAACTCGGTTGCTTTACAACTAATTAACCAACCCTCTATAATTAGAAACTAAGCTGCCAATTAACAAATAGAATAACAGAAAATAGAAACACTTTTTTCAACACTCTCTCTCAAGTTTGGTTCACTTTAAAAATGTCAATAATTCCAAACTTGACTAAAAGGTGTTTATGTTGATCTCTCCCCAATCCTTTAGTCAATAAATCCGCAGGTTGCTCTCGACTTTGAATGTATTCTGTGCAAATGACTTTCTCTTGTATTAGATTCCTTATCATGTGACAATCGACTTCTATATGTTTGGTTCTTACATGGAAGACCGGGTTAGTTGCTATACATATAGCGTATTTGTTGTCACTGAATAGCCTTACTGGATTTTTCACTTCAATTCCCAAGTCCTTTAGCAAGCCAATCAACCATATAACTTCACAAGATGTAGTTGTCATTGATCTATATTCGGCTTTACATGAAGACCTGGATATAGTCCTTTGCTTTTTGGTTTTCCAGGAGATTAATGACTTTCCAAGTTTAATAATGAATCGTGTTAGTGATCTTCTAGTCATCACACATGTAGCCCAGTCTGCATCACAGAATGCTACTAATTCCAACTTACTTCTGCTTGACAGGAATATTCCATAACCAGGAGTTCTCTTTAGATACCTCAACACCCTTACAACAACTTGCATATGTGATTATTTGGGTTTATGTATGAACTGAGTAAGGATTTGGACTGCATAGCTAATATCTGGTCTTGTCATGCCTAAGTAGGGGTGTTCATCGGTCAGTTTTTTAACTGAACCGAATCAAAATTTCGGACCGAAAACCAAACCGAACAGTGTCGGTTCAGTTCGGTTAAAACTGAATTTTTCTTTATTTTTTTTTTGTACTTTTTTTTGCTATTGTTGTTCACTTTTTCTTTAGAATGCATACATTTATATATTTATAATTATGTTTAGCACGGCCAACTAAAATTGACATAATGAAATTAAAAAGTGAACCGGTTCGGTTTGATTTTTCGGTATAAATAAATAAATAAATTAGATATAAATAAATAATTGAAATTTAATTATGACTAATTTTAATCCATTTTCTTTATTTTCCTATAAGTTGTCACTAGAAAACACATTTTTTTTATAGTTTTTGGTCTATATTATACTATATAAAAAATAAAAAATAAAAATAAAAAATTCGGTTTTTCGGTTAACCGACCGAACCGAACCTCAAAACCGAAATTTGCAAGAAAAAAAACCGAAAATCGAACCGAAATTTTCGGTTCGGTTTTCAATCCGGACCGAAATTTCGGTTCTCGGTCGGTTCGGTCGATTCGTGAACACCCCTATGCCTAAGTATATTAGCTTCCCCACTAATCTTTGATATTCACCAACATTCTCCAATGGCTTATCAGCAGAATCTTCATGAGTACCTTCATCATACTCTACACTTGTCAATTTCATATTTTGTTCAATGGGTGTATTTGGTGGTTTGCTGCCAGTTACACCTGCTTCGTTTAACAATTCTAACACATAATTTCTCTGATTCATACAAATCTCATTCTTATTTCTAGGAATCTCAATGCCAAGGAAATATTTCAGCTCACCAAGGTCTTTTATGTGGAAACTTTTGTGTAAGTATTGCTTAACTCAGTAATCATCATGTCATCATCTCCTGTAATGATGATATCATCAACATATACCAGTAAAATCACAATCTTCCCAGTAGTTTGTTTTGTAAACAAGGAGTAATCTTGCTTGGATTGAATGTAACCTGCCTGTGTAAGTGCATGTGTAAACTTACAATTCCATTGCCTTGATTCTTGTTTCAAGCCATATAGGGATTTTAGCAATCTACACACTCTAGACTCCTCCTGATTGCTAAAACCCTCAGGAATCTGCATATAGACTTCCTCATCTAGGTCTCCTTGAAGAAAAGCATTGGTAACATCTAATTGAAATAAAGGCCAATGGTGAACAGCAGCAATAGCCAAGACAGTTCTAACAGTGATAATTTTAACTATTGGGCTAAATCTTTCATAGTAATTCAAGCCCTCTTTATGATTGTAGCCCTTGCAACTAATCTAGCTTTGAATCTGTCCAAGGTACCATCCGATTTAAGCTTGACTTTGTACACCCATTTACAGCCAAAGCTTGTTTTCCAAGAGGCAAAGCAACAATTTTCCAAGTTGTTAAGCTCAAGTGCTTTAATCTCAGCACTCATTGCATCCCTCCACCTAGTATCCTTAAATGTTTCTTGATAACAAGATGGTTCAGTATAAGTACCAATGGAACTAAGTAAAGCTTGATAAGAGGAAAATAGATGAGAATAAGATATATGAGCAGTGGAAGTAAAAGAAGAGGAGTTAATAGTGGGACAAATGTAGTCTTGGGTCCAAATAAGTTTAGAGAAAGTTCTCTGAGATCTTCTGGAAAGACAGATTCATAGAAGATAACATCTCTAGAGGTGAAAAATGATTGGGTAGCAAGATCAAGTAGTCTATAACCCTTCAGTGTAAGAGAATACCCCATGAAAACACATGTTTTTTTATCTTAATGTAAATTTATCTGGTGTGGCCAGAACCTTAGCATAACAAAGGTAGCCAAAGACCTTAAGATGAAGAATGGAAAGTGGTTTGTGAAATAGTATATCACATGGAGTTTTACCATTAAGAATATGAGATGGAGTTCTGTTGATGAGGTAAACAGCAGTAGTGACACACTCACCCTAGAAATGAGTTGGTGTGTGAGATTGAATCATTAGAGCTCTAGCCACATTAAGAATATGCCTATGTTTTCTTTCTACTAGGCCATTTTGCTGAGGAGTATAGAGTATTGAACTTTGGTGAATGATTCCTTTGGAATGAAAGAAGTCACAACAAGTAGCTTTGAAGAAGTCCCAAGCATTGTCTGTCCTAATGATTTTGATGGGCAAAGAAAACTGAGTTTGAACATATAGATAGAATTTTTGGATAAGGGGCAAAACATCAGTTTTGAATTGCATTAAGAAGATCCATGTGGCCTTGGAATGGTCATCTACTATGGTTAAGAAATATTTGTTATTGTCATATGTAGGGGTTTTACAGGGCCCCCAGATATCCATATGCACAAGATCAAAAGGAGATGCAGTGACATGATTACTAGTTGGAAATGCATTTCTGAATTGTTTAGCTTGAGGACAGATAGAACAGTGAGATGATTTGATCTTTAAATGTGAACCCACAGTAGGTAAAAATTGTTATCTAGTAAATGAAACATGGCCCATTCTCATATGCCAAAGACTAGGATCCATTGAAGTCAAACAACTTACAATATCATCATTACATGAAAGAGTTGGAAAAGAAGAATTATTACATGAATTGGATGAGTCGTTATTCTGAAACAAAGAAGAATAACACTGAGAATTAGAAAAAGGTAAAAGACCATGGAAATTCAGATCACTTGGTGTAGCCAGGGGTTCAAGAATGTTTAGGCCATTTCTGACTCTACCAATCCCCTTGATCTTGCCACTCCAAAGGTCTTGAAAAATGCAAAAATGAGGATAAAGAGCAACAAAGCAATTGTTGTCTTCGGATAGTTTGGACACAGACAGTAAGTTGAATTGAAAATTGGGAACAAATAGGATATGATTAAGAGAAATCTCAGAGTTTAGCTATACTGTTCCAATTTTACTCACTGAAGCAATGTTACCAGTAGGCATTTTAACAGAAGTAAGTGAAGGTGCAATGTGTGCTGAGGGATCAAGCAACTCAAGATTATAACAAATGTGTTGGTTGGCACCACTATCTATTACCCACTCAGTTTTAGAAGTATTAGCCAAGTAAGCCATGATGTCAACTACATTACCTGACTGTGTGTTGGCAAAGTGAGCCTCTGATGATTGGGAATATGTGACTGATGATTGATTTCCAATAGAGTTCAAGAGGTTCAGGAGTTGTTGATACTGTTGGGGAGTAAGTGATGGTGTCTGATTCACTTGTGATACTGATTAGTGAGTAGTAAACTGAGCTGAATCCATTGAATTTCCATTGTTATTGTCATTGTGTGAGGTATCACTTTGCTCAAATAATCCAGGTTGAGTTCTTACATGATTAGCATTGTAACCTCTACCATTTCCCCTATAATTTCCAAATCTCCCTCTTCCTCTATTCTGTCCAATACCCCTTGGTGGATATCCAATAAGTTTGTAACATGTGTCTTTAGAATGTCCCTGAATACCACAATTTTCACACACTATGCTCGATCTTCTAGGCTTTCCATTTCCACCAGAGTGAGAAGTAAACAAACCAATAGATGTATCATTCTGAATAACAGGATTACTAATTGATCTTTGAGATTCCTCATTACATGCTATTGAATAGGCTTGTTTATGGCTTATGGTATCATCATTAATATTTGAGACCTTAAGGCAGCATATGAGTCATTCAACCCCATTAAAAATTGCATTATCTTGTGTTCATGATTATATTCAAAATAAGCTTTGGAAGCCACACACTCACAATTAGGTAGGTTCAACAGTGAGTCATACTCTTCCCACATCTGTTTTAGTTTAGTAAATTGTGATCGAATTTGTACTTTAAACATGTGAATTGGTTTCTCAGAATAAAGCAAAAATCCGAGCTCGATTCTGCTTACTGAATTGATCGTAGAGATCACTCCACGCATCAGCGGCCGTTTCACAATAAACTAGGCCGTTGTATATGTTAGAGTATATGCCCTCAAATGCCATAAAGAGGATAGATTTATAGGGCATGAACATTGTAACTAAACTATGGTTTTTCAAATTAATATAAGGCATTTGATTGTTGTTTTCTTATAGGCATTTATAAGGTGTGAATAAACAACGTGAAGTCTTTGATGACAAGGCGAACCTTCTACCTCCTATGGGATAGGAGGAAAGACACTAGAATGGTTTGACCTTTGACATCTAAAAGGGTTCGCAAGTCTAAGAAATATTGATTGGGTATCAATAGTGAATAAAGACTTGTATGATGTAAGTTTCGACAGAGAAAGTGTCAGTCGTAAACTATGGAAATGGTAGTGGGTGACAGTCAATGATGAAACTGATAAGTGGTGTTAGGTACGTGTGAACCTCTGACCTGAGAAATCGAGTTGAAGATGTACTTGTGACATCAAGTCTGTCATTAGAGTAGTTAGATTCAAATCACCTGTTGGTGGAATCGACCTCGAAGTGCGACTTGATGGGGAAGTAGCATTGTTAACTGTTTTGCAATATGGAATTTATTCTCTCATAAGTGAATGAGTAAAATATCCTATGCGATCATGAATAAGTGAGGATGAAAGTCTTTGGCCAAAGCATTTAAATACTTCGACTTATTATGAGCTTAGGCATATGGTCAAGTTATATGAGTTTGACTTTAAACCATGACTCTTACTTGACTGGGATATAAGAATAAAAGGTTTATACACGTACGGTATTCACGGTGTAAACGTTTGGAATGATCCTATTCATTCGTTCTCAATTGGGTTACGGTGTGAGCCACGAGACTGGTTAGGTGTCACTCACACCCCTTTGGATTCCTCCCAATTGCCTTTTAAGACGAACCTAAAGAGTCGCGCTTAAAGGAAGTGCAAAAGAAAAAACATGGGAAAAAGACTTGAGAGAAATTCACGGCATTGGATGCCGTAATTAATTAATTAATTATTGGATAATTTAATTAATTAACTAACTTAATGAGTTAATTAATTTTTTTGGAGAAATTGAATTATAAATTAATTAGGAATTGAATTAATTGGATTATCAATTTATTTATTGGATAAATAAATTATCCGATTAATTAATTAGCAAGCAAGACAAAAGCCCGAAGGCTTCCGAGCCCACTAAGGGGCGGCCAAATAGACGCCCAAATAGGGCTCTTGCATGCTAGTGTTATTGTTTCATAATGATATAAATATATCACAAGGTGAAAAATAACACAAGGCAAAAAAATTACATAACTTTATCTCCAAGAAAAAGTCTCCCACCTCTCTCTCTCTCTAGCCGTCTTTGACAAGGAAGAAAGGAGGAGTTTTTCGTTTTTGATTCCAGCGTGACGAATTAGAGACGTTGGCAAATTCGGCGTTAGAGAAAAGGATCATGTTCAGAAATCAACATATGCGAGAACGATAATTTTTCTATACACAATTAAACACGAGAATTAGAGATGATTCGGGCTTTGGGAATTAAATTTACTTTCCGCTGCGTTTTATTCGTATAATTCCCAACAGTATATCTCCTTACTCACACATTTGAGTATCCATGACAAAACTAGGGCATTACATTTCTCCCATTGTTCTAATAATGGGAAATCAGATTCAGGCTTTTTACATGTGCCATTAATGAAGCCAATCTTGCTTTTGCAGCTCAAAGCAAGTCTCATGGCTTTGCTTCAGACTCCATAATTCTCGGAATTGGGAAGCTCATGAGGCACCAAATGCAGGTTGGGAACATCAGAAGGATGAACGTACAGCTGATCATTGATGTCAATTGCTGGATTCAAATTCATGATTGATCAATTCCATGAATATATTGATCGAGAAATGGAGAAATATATTGATTTGAAGAAACGATTACGAAATGATGAAATCTGATCGATTTTGAAGATCGATTGAAGATGAACTGATGAAAAATCAGCTCGATTTTGAAGACCAGTTGAAGAATTGAGGATGAACTGATGAAAATCAACTCGATTTGAAGATCGATTGAAGAAATGGAGAATTAAGGTTGAAGTTTGAGAAATCTGGGGAGCGTTCTTCCCAGCTCTAGGTACCATGTTGAAATGTGAAAATAATGATTTTCATTAATTGCAAATGAGCTGTACAAATGGATATTTATACAAGTAAGTTTAGGGTAACTAATTGATAACGAACTCCGTTGCTTTACAACTAATTAACTAACCCTCTATAATTAGAAACTAAGCTGCCAATTAACAAACAGAATAATTGAAAATAGAAACACCTTTCTCAACAAGGTGGAGGTGGAGGATGGTAATGTTCTGCAGATAAGAGGCGACCGCAGCCGTGAGAAGGAGGAGAAGAACGATAGATAGCACCGAGTTGAGCGGAGCTCCGACAGCTTCCTCTGGCTAAAATTGATCTTATCAAAGCCAATTTGGAGAACGGGGTGTTGACTGTAATTGTTCCGAAACAGCAAGTCAGAAAGCCTGCAAATGTCAAGGCCATTGATATAATTATAAAATAATAAACGTCAGCAATGAATTTCAGCGGCGTATCAAAATAATATATATATATATATATATATGGGGGTTGTGTGTTATAACTTATAATGAGTACTTAAGTTAATTAAATAATGTAAGACTAAATCTAATAAACTAAGGGGATTGATATTCGCACTGCTCTTTTTGATAATCACACTCCACCAAACTTTATATTTTCATTCTTTTACCAATATACCCTTTTATTTACTAAAATTACTTGACTTAATTTATTAGATGGAGAAATAAGCCTTTCATTATTATTTGAAATTCTAGTATTAAAAATGTGAATGAATTTTTTATTTAATTAATTTTTTAAAATATTATAAATTTAAATTTAACAACTTAGAGACGGCACCATCCAAGCCTTTTTCATCATTTTTTTTATTATTTATTTTTGGAAAATTCATGAAAAGGGTTCGTCTTCATGAATTTTATATTTGTATCGTAAATAAAACGGTGTTGTTTTAAAAAATTCTGAAAAAATAAAATAAAATTCATCATGAACTTTTCAAAAAATAAAAAGAAAGAGATGAAACGGCTTGAATGGTATCGTCTTCAAGGTGTTAAAATAATTTAAAAAATACTTTAATATTATTTTAACAAAAAAGCTATTCACATTTTTAATACCAGAATTCCAAATAATGATGGAAAGGTTATTTGTCCGTCAAATAAATTAAGTCTAGTATTGTTTAATAAATAAAAGGGTATATTAGTAAAAGAATGAAAATATAAAGCTAGGTGGAGTGTGATTGTCAAAAAAATGAGTGCGAATATCAATCCCCTAAACTAATTTTGCTATATATTTTATGTTAACATGATGTTAAATGTATATCATTTTGTTGCACTTATTTGCTCATTTCTCCAAGTGTGACGAAAAACTAATTTGAAACAAGAAGTATTAACGAATTAATGGTTAGATAATATAATATCTTTCCATATTTTTCTAGTATTTATGTTGATTTAATTTTTTATGTTTCCTTGTATTTATTTTTTCCTTATTTATAGATAGGGTTTGTTGTTTACCAAATACATGTATCTCAATATGTTATTGAATAATACAAATTCACTACGGAGTTTTCTCTAATCTAACGTTAATAAGATAATTATGATTATCTCGTAAAAAGAATTGTTTCGAAAGTTGTATTACTCTCAAGAAAGATTCATTCCAATGTCAAAGGGTCTTCCTGACAGAATGTGCAAGATAGAAAATGTAAGATGAATGTGAAATTCAAGAGTAGAGACTACGAGAGTTTGACAATTAAAGCTTTCATATCTAAAGCACATTTATGATCTTGATTCTTGAGCAAAGTATCTATCTATATATATATATATATATATATATATATATATATATCCATCCTCCCACTTATTTTTCAGTTTCCACTAATCTCTTTGCTAAAACTTAATCCCAGAAATCAGAAATATCCCTAATCAAACTTAATTAATACATCTAACTTGATTAATACGCCAAACAAACACAACCTCATATTACCAAAAAAGAAAAAAGAAAGAAAGAAACAGAATGACAAGCAAATTCAGGATTACGGACCTTCCATAGACATCAAGACCGCTCCCCGAGTCCTAGTGTAATCCATGGAATTTCTATCCAACTAATTAGAGCATGTATGATAAAGAAAATGTGACGTTTGATATGATATTAAAGATAAAACTGTCATAGTATTTATTTATGATCCAACGGACAAGCCAATAGATGGCTCGCCGGCATACAACAATATCAATTATCCGGACGTCGATCAGGGGTTAGTATAGGAATATCACTCCTTCTGAACTTGAGAAACGCAGTGGCACCTAAAGTAGTATCAACTCTGCCATTAGAGAGTGGAAGCTTCTTCTTCCAACAGGTACTGCTTCTGTAAATGGCGACACTGCAGAAACAATCATTAAGACAAGCGCTTCTGCAGTCATCTGCATTACTAGGATTTATTCGTTCATAATCATTTAAAGGCCAATCAGTATCAAAAATCTCCACCATTTCATACACATCTTCTGGCGAACCCGTCTCGTTTCCCACACAACTCTGCACGAAATTGAAATTCGGTTTACAATCGCCATAAGCGTTATTCGGATCAGCCAAAGAAAACCCTCGTGGACACTGGCAAATCGGCCTCTGATTTTCAATCCTGCACACGCTGTAATAGCCACAAGCTCCACTGCCCAAATCTCCATCAACGTTGATACATATATTATCAGGCCAAGACCCAGCGACTGCCCACACTGGATTGGAACCAGAATTCCTGGGATGATAAAACTGTGTGAAAACGCCATCAAAATTTAGAATTGCCCTGTGGTAAAAATCCGAAACAGGGGGAACGGAACGAGGCGTGAGAATCAATTGATCGCCGTTTCTTCTCCTTACAGAAATCGAAGCTCTCTCATTGAACACCACCTGGAAACCCGATCTCGATGCGTTCACATCAGAAGTGTCGCTGCTATAATACTCGTCGTCGAAATCGCTGTTCGAAGGCTCGCTTTTCGTATTGAACACGAAATTCCCATTGCTGAGCATCCTGGCCCAGAATCTGCCCTCAGAGAAATTAGTCTCCGATTTTCTCGAAATGAGAACGCCACCAATTTCAATTGTTTGAGTGGGCAATATAGTATCAGATGGATTGTTAAAACTTTGCCACAACGACGTCGAATCAGAGCGGAATAAAACGAAATTACCAGTGTCGTTTAGGAACCCGTAAGCTACTTCACCGGCAAGGTTAGTGTTGTAAATCAGGCGGCTCTGAGGATCCCTGAGCACGAGTCCTTCTCTAGCGGTAAGCTGTACGGTGGAGCCGCGCGGAACAGAATTGGTGCCCCTTGGGTACCAGACTATGGTTCTATCTGGAATTCTGTCGAACCATATGGATAGCACGAAGAGATTGTTGTTGTCCTGGAGGTGTTGAAATCCGAATGCAAAATCTCCGGAAGGCGAGCGCCATGGATTGGAGTTCTCAGTTGCTGTGATAGAAGTTCCAACTGTTATGTTTCCAGTGTTTTGAGCCGAAGAAGAAAGTGGGAAGAAGATAAATATAATGAAGAGGAGGAGGAGATTATACAGTGCCTTAGCCATCTGAGCACAAAAAAGATATAGCAGCGAAATGAGAATTGAACACTTGAGATTATACAGTGCCTTACCCAATTTTCTTTCTTTCTTTTTTCAAATTTTATTTCGGTCAAATATAATCTAGTCGGCTAGTATCATAAATAATTACCCAAACTTACCCTCTTATAATTAAAATTATAAATATCTAACCCAATATAATTAAAAATTACACTTATCCCTGAGATTAGTTTTTTTTTAAACATCATAATGTGAACTTTCAAAATGTCACTGTCTAAATGTCATTTAGGAGAAATTACACCAACCTACCCTCTTACGTTTTTGAAATTATACAAACCTTTCATGTTATAATTCACTTCTTACCGTCATCCGCTATATATTAAACTTTTTTTTTACAATTTAACCCTTAAAAACTTTACAATTAGCCACTACAAGGGGTGTTGGGCTTTTTTGGTAATTAAACATTATAAGAGGCGGTATACAACCTTTTTTTTATATATAATAATTGAAGTAAAAGGAAAAAATGTCATTTAATACTATTTGACCTTTGATCGAGGGTTTTCGAAGGTAAATGTAATTTTAATTATAGTAAATTAAGTATTTATAATTTTAATTATAAAAAATAAATTTGTGTGATTATTATATAGGAGTGGAGGCGTTGTAATTTTCCTTTAAATCTTTAATAATGACTTTACACAACATCCGAATGAATTGAAAGCGACAAAGGATATTACTTAACAAAGTTTGTGGTGAGCCCGTGGGCCTGGGGGATTTAAAGAAGATAATGACGTGGATGTATAGTGATAGCCATTTTTTTATCATCCTCGGATCTAGTTTATGACTTTGAATGAGTCAAAATTATATATGCTTTATTTTATTGAGAATTTTATAGCACTTGGTCATTATTTTACTGTTGGATTTTACTTTATATTTTTTGCCACAAATTATAATCATTGTATTAATAAAAGTCACTACAATGCCTCACTCATACAAATATCTGTACTATGAAAAACGCATAATATATGTTAATTAAGAATATGTAAAATTTCATTAAGAAATTCTCAATTACTTTTATATACTTTCATGATTTATCTTTAATCAAATTTCTTTTTAAAATTACTAGCTATGATATCTATGTCAATCCGATATTCAATATTGACGTTCGTAAGAAACACACTAATAATTTATACAAAATCTTGAAAGCAAATAATGTTCAACCATCAATAATCTCATAATATATATATACACACACAAAGAACCCTCAAAACTCTATTTATTTCTAACAAAGAAAGAATAGCATTAAATATTATCTTCTTTTTGTAAAAAAAAATCTAGACTAATGGGGATCCCGGATCTTACGACCCGACAAATTCGGGCCGATAATTTTTTAATCATATGACTCCAAATAAGGAGATAAAAGTCACAATTTGTGACAGTTTGGAATTGAACTCAGGACCTCCCACGTAAAAATGAAAGCTGATACTATTAGATTACAAGCCTTGGCTAAATATTATCTTCTTCCCTCAATAAAAATTTCTTGTCTTATACAATAACCAACAACACACCTTTCAAAATTCATGTTCTAACAATTATCCTATATTAACCCTTCTAACATTGGGCATAATCAGCTTTGAGCCGGGCCGGTTTCCCCTTGGGCTTGAACCAATTTAAAATCCTTTAAAACACTATCAGTTGAGTCGACACATCCAAGTCCAACTCCTTTAGATTCTAGGAACACCTGAACAAATATAAACACTACCCACAAAAATACATACAACATAAATGGCCCATTAAAATTAGCCGAGTATAATGTAACAAGCATTGCACAGCATTTTAAATAACAATTTAGCCCATCCTATACACACAAAACATATACAAGGTCTGAAATTCGGACCAAATCTTCTATCTCACAATATTATCACACAATAGTGTTACTAGTATCAAATACTTTGAAGTCAATTCGTGGTTGAGGAGAAGATTGCCCCTTGGATATAAACTGATTAGTGAAAATACTCTGGAGAGAAGGAGGATGCAGCTTAAGCTTGTGAGTGGTGCAATGACGACGCCTGGGGTTGTACTCTATGTTAATGTATGAATTGTAAAGAATACACTTTCAAGTAATGTTATGAATTATAAAGCATACACTTTACAGTTCTTCATCTTCTGTAAAGCAATAGTCTAATTACTATTGCTTTATCCATTATATTTTTGCATTTTTGGAATTCTCTAGCTTTGAAGATGACATTTAGAGGCTAAAAACCTCATCCGGGCAATTGTAATTCGAAATCATCATCTTGATTTGTGAGATTTTTGTTCTTAATATAATTTCTTTGTTGAGTAATTGATTTTC
This sequence comes from Buddleja alternifolia, assembly GCA_019426215.1. NCBI lineage: Eukaryota > Viridiplantae > Streptophyta > Magnoliopsida > Lamiales > Scrophulariaceae > Buddleja > Buddleja alternifolia. The sequence continues at coordinate 53,731,990 of CM033391.1, forward strand.
TTGTTTCCATGCTAAGTGTTTGATGAAATGCTTAGCTTAGATGTACACTTTGTTATTGTATTTCATTTATCCATTGCTAGTTAAGATTAAATTGCTATCAATTAGGATCTTGCTTAGTAGCAACTAGGGATTAATATTGATGAATGATTGATATTAGGTTTTTAGGGGAAAATCAATGTCATTAGATTTAATTCATGCTAGGTGGATTGACTATTGATGTTAACTCTCTTTTTGTGATTAATGCTTCTCCGTAAATGAATCGAAGGCCTAGTCTCTAGATGTATTTTAGGAGTTAGAATTTATCGATTAACTATCCGTTGATAAATTACGCTTAAGAAAAGAACAAGATGTTCATATGCTATCATTGTTCCTCTTAGTTGGCTACTCAACTAGAATTAATCTTGCCTATCTATGATCAAATCGAGAAGATGATAGGTAATTACAATTGACCGGGCTTTACTTTATTGATTCAATTATACCATTTAATTGATTTCTTTATAATTTTCATTTGCTTAGATTCCGTACAATTGCAACCAAACCCCCTTTTTACTTAAGTTTCATAAGTCATTTAACAATTGTAATTGATCTACACTCTCTTAGGTTCGACCCTTGCTTACCGCTATTGCATTAGGTAACGAGGTAGTATAAATAATATTTTTGGTGTGCTACGACACGCATCAAAGATGAGGAACTGTAAAGTGTATGCTTTACAATTCATAACATACTTGAAAGTGTATACTTTACGATTCATAGCATTATCTGAAAGTAATACATTAACACTCTAGAAAAATAGTAGTACGTCTCGGCGACCCCCATTGCACCACAAACAACTATGCTGCTTAAACAATTTGTACACCCAATATCCAGTTCATGAAACTTATGCCTTCAACTGAAACTCCACTTGGGCTTAAATACAACTTCCCCGCTTAATCTTTTTCATTAGAGGATAAGATTCGTTCTAGAAAACACTAAACAGCATATCTAAAATCTTATTACAATCTTTTCCAACTTTCTGGAGACTGTGATTTCATTTTTTTCACATGAAGCTGCAAAAGAAAGGGTCCTCCTTTTATTCGCTTGTCATTTTCAAAAATCTTTTGTTTGCTAGAATTGAAGTTAAAAGAAGTTAGTTCAATTTACATGTCACCTCGGAACATGATTAATGACCATTGTTTGAGTGATTCTTATTGGAGTTTCGGGACTCTAAATCCTTGTTTAATCACAATTATTAGTGAGATTTTGAGTGTTGAGAGCTCTTGATAATGACCGTCGTAGTACAGGACATAGGCCATTATTGCTCGAGCTAAAACTCAAGAGACCGGGATACAATTCTATGACAATTAGAAAGCATTAGGATGGGCAAGAATAAATGAGTGAAAATGGGCAAGTAATAGTTTAATGCTCAAAGGAGAACTTTACAGGCTAAGGAAGGATTGAGTATCTTTCACTTCAAACCAGATGTAAAGATAAGTATGCTGATTCTCGATAGGACAAAATTCAAATCTTGCAAAGATTTCTTTCGTGATAAGAAACACAAGATGAAATACGAAATTGGAACATATGATTTAAAGTGGTATTTTATGGAGATATATGATATGTGGACTGCAATCTCTGCTATATAATATGATTTAAATTTTATGCCTTGTCTTCATGGATGAGGACCTCAAAATGAGGACCTCAAAAGTCTTACCAGCTTAATAAGTAAGAAATTGCAACTATCTTCACAAATTGCAGCCATAAATCTGTAAACAATTACAAGTAGTAATGAAAGAAGGAAAAAATATGGTTGGTGATAGTGCCAGAGCAGTTCTCCTCTTGCCAGAGCAAAATGTTCAAATTGACGACTATGCCCTAGATTGCACTGATGTAAATTAAAAAAAAAAAAAAAAGAAATCCCAAGTTCTGATATGGAGTTTGGATCTTCGCAGTGAGGCTTACCTCTAATCATTACTTCATCCTCCAATGAATCACCTCCACCGGAGCAAGATCCAGATCTAAAATCTTTCAAACTCTGCTAATTTTTATATAATTTTACATATAATATTCAATATCTTCTATCTAAAAACACGAAAAATTTACATATGACTTGCGTTTCAATTGCAATGTGTTCTTTTTATCACAACATTTTTGTAGTGCATATATATTTTTCATCTATTGCAAAATTTTGAAGTCATTCTTTTTGCATATGAATGTTTTGTGGTGGGGTTTCTTTTTCTTATTCTTTAGAAGAATAAGGATGGAAAAAAGGTGACTTAAATCAAAATTCAAGCATGTTGAAGGACAAATATCACATCGTCGGCCGTCGGGACGATGATGAATGTCAGAATGTAGATCCACTCAGCTTTCACCTTTATTTTTTTTTTGGGGTTGGTGTGCCCAAGGGCAAAAATGCCATTTACACCAATTTTGCTCTGGCAAGAGGAGAACGGCTCTGGCATTATCACTGGCCAAAAAATATACAAGAAGATTCTTCTATTTTTCAACTTTCAATCTATTTATTGCTTAATAATTAAAATTCACATTACTAGACTTTGTTCAGTATAAATGCAGATATTAACTATAAATCATCATCCAAGTACAATGAGTAATCAGATTAAAGAAAGAAAAAGGTACAATGACTAATCAATACTTGATTATATCAAGATATTAATCAATTATTAATTCAACATAATCACGAATAACCAGTTAATTACAACTAATAGAAGATGAGAATACTCACATAAAGTGAAAAAATGGTGTCGTGAAACAAGTTCAAAAATTTAAGTCACCCCAAGCATGTTAAGAACTATCTTCCCCTCTGCCTCATCTTTGCAGCATGAAAAAATGGTGTCGTGAGACTCCTCTTGCAGTAGGCATTAGCACCTGACCTGACCCGGTTTTCAATCTACACGAGATGGAGGACTTTAAGGTAGGCGCATAAAAGAGCAGCATATTCTACAACCTAAAGATCAAAAACAATACTCATATTGAAGAATCATTAAATCAGTCTTCAAGACTTAAATCATAACACAGTCCATACGCGCTCCAGAAGAAATCTTTATCCAGGACAGCTAAATGACAAAACTTAGATGCTTGAAAAATGACATTTATGAGAAATTAGCATGCAGAAGAGTGAGTTCTTGTCCGGGGTGGCTATTTTAATTTTAAAAGACTCACATTGACAGCAATTCTGATGCTATAAGCAAATTAAATGCAGTCATGCAGCAACCTATATTTCTTGCATTTAAAATGAAGATGACATGGATAAGATGGTTTGATTCTATCAACTACTAAAATTACTTAAGGGTGTTAAAGGCAGCTGAAAACTGGGAAATCAATCAATGCGCCTCAAAATTATTTTGCTAACAAGTTTAAATACATCAAGCTGAGCAGACTACGCTGATAAGCAGGCACCTTATCCTATAACTTTCACACAGATGAGAATGAATCTAGATTTTAGATTTCAAATTTTCACCTAGTTTCTTATTGTTTTCTAGAGTTAGAGAAAGAAGTTTATAGAAAGAGACAAAATGATTGTATTACCACAGAAAGCTGAGTCTTACGAATTGACTGCATAGATGGCTTCTTAGCTCTGCATATAAAATGCGATCATGCTGCCAGTTTCGATTGCATCAAGCATCAACTGAACACTGAAGCTTATTTTAGAAAACATTGCGAGTGCAGCAAAATCATTAATTCCAAAAAAAATCTCACGCAATTCTAAACCATACTAAAACCAGGTATTTTATGGACTCTTTTATCCTTCATCACCTCCCTCACATCCTGAACACCACCCCATTTACCCTCAGAAGCATATATATTTGAGAGTGTCACAAATCCTCCAGGCCTTTTAAGCTCCATCCTCAGATGTTCAGAAATCTTTTCAGCAAGATCTCTCCTTTCGTGGATCTTACACCCATTAAGGAACGCTCCAATACTCGAATCAGTGACTTCTATTCCAATATGTTTAACAATATCATAAGCCTCATCCATCCTCCCATAACGGCACAAAAGGTCAATAAGACAAGAGTAGTGCTCTTTATTTGCTTTTATACCATATGAGTCGATTGACCTAAATATCTCCAAACCTTTCTCAACTAGGCCACCGTGGCTACAAGCATAAAGAACAGAGATTAAAGTAACTTCATTTGGTTGTATTTCTTCATTTATCATCTTTTCAAAAAGTTTGATTGCAGAATTTACCATTCCATGCTTCCCGTAACATCCAATCATAGCATTCCATGATGCTGCATTCTTGGTACGAACGGTGTTAAAAACATTCCTAGCCTCTTCAACACTCCCACATTTTGAGTACATGTCAATAAGTGCACTAACAACAAAGATATTGATATCAAGCCCCGTTCGGTATATCACTCCATGAATTTCTCTCCCCTTACCAATTGAACCGATCATTCCACACGCAGGGAGCAGCCCTGTCACAGTCACTTGATTAGGTTTAATTCTAGCAATTAACATATCTCGAAACAACTCTAAAGCTTCAATAGCCCTTCCACTTTGAACAAAGCCGGAAATCATAGCATTCCATGTAACCAAATCCGCGGTTAATCCTTCTTTAGCCATCCGAGAAAAATATTCAAAAGCACCATCACAGTGTCCGGTCCTGGCGTACCCTGCTATAATCGCGTTCCATGTAAAATCATTAGGTTGTACACCTTCCAATCTCATTCTTTCGAACAGGATAACTGACTCTTCAATCTTTCCCAAATCAGAATATCTACAAATCATTGTCGTGGACGACACAACATCTCTTTCAAGCATTTTATCAAACACTTCACGGGCATTGCATATCTCCCCGCACTTCCCATACATATCAATCAAAGCATTGCACACTGATACATCAGTTTCAAATCCCAATTTCGCAATCATGCCATGAACTTGCCTCCCCAAGTCCACATCCATCAAACCCACACAACATTTCAAGATTATCGAAAATGTGTACTTATTTGGAGGACTGTTGTTGATTTTTGATTTTTGAAACAATGAGAAGTACCCAATGGCCTCTTCATGGAATCCAGAAAAAGTTAAGGCTAGAATCATCCAATTGAAGGCAAAAACATTAGGTTTCGGAGTTTGTCGGAAGAGTAGCTTAGATGAAGCTAAATCGCCACAACATGCATATGCACCAATGAGCTTTGAGCTCAGTGACCAATAATTCATGTCTACATGTTTAGTTAACATCAATGCGTGGATTTGCTTGCAGGGTTTTAGTGCTTTATGTTTCACGCATCTACCCAGAAATAAGTTGCAATGGTGTGTGAAGAACTTGGGTGATGAAAGCAACAGTCTTTTCATGTTCGCGCCTACTCCCCCATTGCATTATGTGGCGCGCTAGCTGTAGTTTATTGGGTGTGAAGGTGAACAAACTATTAGATATTCGAATTGTTGGCCTTTCCTAAATGTTCATTTGAGATTGATTTGTTATCACATCAAATCAAGCCCGAATTATATTTTGTGTGCTCGATAAATTAGAAGTTCGGCTAGAGCTCAATTTGATTAGTAAAAACAAGTTACTCGAGCTCGACTCGTGTTCAGCTCAATTGAAACTTGTTTGAGCTCGGTTCAATTAATAATCAAATCAAATTCAATCACAAATTTTGAAGTTCGATAATTATTCAAATAAACGTGAACAACAATTTGTACACCTCGACTCTTTTACATCCTACTAGTTTATAAGCAAAAGAAAGAGAAATATGAATACAAGGATAAAATACATTTGGAAAGCTGCTAAAACACCCCTGAATTTAGTAGTGTATAACGAAAAAATAATGAAATCTTTTTCATCCAAGTCGTTACATTCGACCAGTTAAGGATTAATATTTCTTTAACAAAATAAGATGTTTCTGATTTTCTTATAGTAATTCAACTCAATTAAGTTTTTTGGTATAAATCTTTGATTCAGTATTTCAAATTGTTAAGTTATATAGCAAATAGTACCTTTTAGTACTAAACAGTAAAATGTTTGTGTTTTTCTTTTTTAACATGTTGATTAGTTTAAAACTAAAATTTTATTTTTGACTAAATAATAAAAAAATGAAAAATTGACAAAACTCGGCGTTCCGAACGATACAGCTTACATAAAAAAAATTAGGGATAAATGCAGAGACCTCCCTCACCTAAGGGGTAAGTGCACTTTGCCCCCCAACCTATCAAAATGTGCACTCGACATTCTCACCTTTGATAAGTGTTGCACTTACCCTCTTTGTCTATCTTTGGTGGAATCTAGAGGAATATTCCACGAATAGTCTGCCGGAGATTTTTTGATACTTTAAGCTATGTGCATTTTGCCCCTTACCTTTAGAAATGTGCATTTTGCCCCCTTACCTTTAAAAAATGTGCATTTAACCACCTAATTTATACATTACCATCAAATTCTTTTTTGGTTAAATAAAATGGAATATTTTTCACCAAAATACTATTATGTACTAATTTCATGATGTATATATTGACATTTTAATAATTCAAGTTATTATAATTACAAATTATTTCTATAGTTATGTTTTTTTGTAAGTTCATGTAGTTTAGATCATTAAAATATTTTTATTGTTACCTTTGAATCATTCTTATTGTTTAATAAATAATGTGAGTCGCTTGGGTTACATAGAGAATAATAGAGACAATGTTTTTGGGTGGGTTTTGTCAGCAAAAAAGAGTTAATTTTGAAATCAATCATCACCTCTTTTATTTATTATATTGAAGTGCAAAATTTTACGTAAACAAATTTTTACTTATGCATAGTTTATGTATATCATAACATTTATCGGAGAATAAATATAAAATTAAATTAACTATCTAACGTACATAAATGTATGATAACAATATCGTTTATAATCACAAAAAAATACTCAAATTGATTGAAACCTCCATTCATAGTACAAACTGGATGCCGCATGTCAAAATATTGGTGAAACATTCCATTTTATTCAATCAAAATAAGAATTTAATAATAATATATATGATAAGGGGTTCAATGCACATTTTTTAAAAGGTCAGGGGGTAAAGCGCACATACTTCATAGTACGTTCGAATCTCAGATGGAATGTTCCATAGATTCCGCCGGCTCCGGTCAACACGAGATTAAATGCAACATTCACCAAAGGTAAGAGTAATAGGTTATGGGGCAAAGTACGCTTACCCCCATAGATGAGGGCAGTGTCTGCATTTATCCCAAAAAATTAAAAAGTGGTTGATTTTCTTTTTGAATTAAATAAAAGGAAAAATTACTAAAACTCCCTAAAATGAACTTTTATATCTAAAAAACCTATGATAATATTTTCCAATCCAAAAACTCATTCTACCAACTTTTCATTCAAAAAATTTCAAAATTTAGAGTTAATAAATTATGAACTCAATTACCCTTAGCCTTCTCATATAAGAATAAATCAAATGTACTTTGGCATTGAAATTTATTATTTAAAACTTTTACATTATTAATTCCAAATTTTAGATTTTTCAAAATGGATGATTACATAAAAAATGATCAAACAATTTTTGTTTGAAAGACTAATCATATCAACTTTTCATTCAAAAGAGATAAGTGGCTTAGGATGAATAACATTATATAATTAATTACCCTAATTTAGGTTATGAATCGGCCTATTAGTTTTTGTTTTACAGACATTTTCTACCTATACTTGTCAACTTTACAAACTGTGTTATAAAAATCTTACTTCTTTAATAGTGACACTAAATTTATTTTTTGTGTGCGTGTAGGGATGAAAGACGAATCAAACTACTTGATACTCGACTCGAATTCGATCGCTAAAAGCTCGGTTCATTAATTTATCAAACCAAGCTTGAACAACTTTTTGTATTTGATAAGTTTTCAACCTCGGCTCTATTAGTAAAAAATAATAAAAACATGTAAAAAAAATCAAACTACTTGAGTTCGGCTCGATTAAAGCTCGGCTGGATTAATAATCAAACAAGCTCAAACACAAACTTTAAAACTTAATTGTATTTCAAATAAGTTTGAATAATATTTCGTTCGGCTCGACTCGGCTCATTTACACCCTATGTGCATGTGTGTGTGTTTTTTTTTTTTTTTTTTTCGAGTTGAACATTAGTTGTTTTTTTCTGGGTAAGTTGAGTTGAACATTAGTGAACTTCAAAAGAAAAAAAAATTGCAAATGTTTGAGAAGGTACCCAAAAAAAAAAATTATGGTAATACTATTTACATTTTATTTGCAAATAAGGACTTCTAAAAAAATTATTTACTAACTCTTGATATATAATTTAGTCTAAAAACTTAAGCCCTGTTTACAATAGCTTGAAAAAAACACTTTTCAACTTTTCAAAGTTATTACGAAAAATATGGTTATGTTTCAAGTTGATACCCCGTTCTTTGGAATTTGGAGCCCCTTCTAGTCTCTAGATGTGGTATCTTGTAATATTCAAGATTTAGACTTCATTCTAGGTTTATTGTTCTAGTGGTAGTGCTCGCGTTCCTTTTTGTGCTTCTATTTTTGAGTCTAATATGTTGTTTGTCAAATCTCCCAATTGTGTTGATGAGCAGTACTCGTATGTCTTTGGACTATATTTCTTAATCTTTTCATGTTTCATTAATGCATAAAATTTAACTATTAAAAAAAATATGATTTATACAAGTAATCTTGATTCTTAACCAAAGTATATATCCTCCCACTTATTTTCCACTAATCTCTGTCTTTCGTAAAACTTAATCCAGAAATGAGAAACATCCCTTTCAGTAGGCATTAGCGCCTTGACCTGACCCGGTTTTCAATCTACACGATTTGGAGGACTTTAAGGTAGGCGCATAAAAGAGCAGCATATTCTACAACCTAAAGTTCTAAAACAATACTCATATTGAAGAATCATTAATTCAGTCTTCAAGACTTAAATCATATCACAGTCCATACGCGCTCCAGAAGAAATCTTTATCCAGGACGGCTAAATGACAAAACTTAGATGCTTGAAAAATGACATTTATGAGAAATTAGCATGCAGAAGAGTAAGTTCTTGTCCGGGGTGGCTATTTTAATTTTAAAAGACTCGCATTGACAGCAATTCTGATGCTATAAGCAAATTAAATGCAGTCATGCAGCAACCTATATTTCTTGCATTAAAATGAAGATGACATGAATAAGATGTATTGATTCTATCAACTACTAAAATTACTTAAGGGTGTGGTATTTAATTAATGTAGTTGAAGGCAGCTGAAAACTGGGAAATCAATCAATGCGCCTCAAAATTATTTTGCTAACAGGTTTAAATACATCAAGCTGAGCAGACTACGCTTATAAGTAGGCACCTTATCCTATAACTTTCACACAGATGAGAATGAATCTAGCTTTTAGATTTCGAATTTTCACCTAGTTTCTTATTGTTTTCTAGAGTTAGAGAAAGAAGTTTATAGAAAGAGACAAAATGATTGTATTACCACAGAAAGCTGAGTCTTACGAATTGACTGCATAGATGGCTTCTTAGCTCTGCATATAAAATGCGATCATGCTGCCAGTTTCGATTGCATCAAGCCATCAACTGAACATTGAAGCTTATTTTAGAAACATTGCCAGTGCAGCAAAATCATTAATTCCAAAAAAATCTCACGCGATTCTAAACCGTACTAAAACTAGGCTTCTTATGGACTCTTTTATCCTTCATCACCTCCCTCACATCCTGAACACCTCCCCATTTACCCTCAGAAGAATATATATTTGAGAGTGTCACAAATCCTCCAGGCCTTTTAAGCTCCATCCTCAGATGTTCAGAAATCTTTTCAGCAAGATCTCTCCTTTCGTGGATCTTACACCCGTTAAGGAACGCTCCAATACTCGAATCAGTGACTTCTATTCCAATATGTTTAACAATATCATAAGCCTCATCCATCCTCCCATAACGGCACAAAAGGTCAATAAGACAAGAGTAGTGCTCTTTATTTGCTTTTATACCATATGAGTCGATTGACCTAAATATATCCAAACCTTTCTCAACTAGGCCACCGTGGCTACAAGCATAAAGAACAGAGATTAAAGTAACTTCATTTGGTTGTATTTCTTCATTTATCATCTTTTCAAAAAGTTTGATTGCAGAATTTACCATTCCATGCTTCCCGTAACATCCAATCATAGCATTCCATGATGCTGCATTCTTGGTACGAATGGTGTTAAAAACATTCCTAGCCTCTTCAACACTCCCACATTTTGAGTACATGTCAATAAGTGCACTAGCAACAAAGAAATTGATATCAAGCCCGGTTCGGTATATCACTCCATGAATTTCTCTCCCCTTACCAATTGAACCGATCATTCCACACACAGGGAGCAGCCCTGTCACAGTCACTTGATTAGGTTTAATTCTAGCAATTAACATATCTCGAAACAACTCTAAAGCTTCAATAGCCCTTTCACTTTGAACAAAGCCGGAAATCATAGCATTCCATGTAACCAAATCCGCGGTTAATCCTTCTTTAGCCATCCGAGAAAAATATTCAAAAGCACCATCACAGTCTCCAGTCCTGGCGTACCCTGCTATAATCGCGTTCCATGTAAAATCATTAGGTTGTACACCTTCCAATCTCATTCTTTCGAACAGGATAACCGACTCTTCAATCTTTCCCTAATCAAAATATCTACAAATCATTGTCGTCCACGACACAACATCTCTTCCAAGCATTTTATCAAACACTTCACGGGCATTGCATATCTCCCCGCACTTCCCATACATATCGATCAAAGCATTGCACACTGATACATCAGTTTCAAATCCCAATTTCGCAATCATGCCATGAACTTGCCTCCCCAAGTCCACATCCATCAAACCCACACAACATTTCAAGATTATCGAAAATGTGTACTTATTTGGAGAACTGTTGTTAATTTTTGATTTTTGAAACAATGAGAAGTACCCCATGGCCTCTTCATGAAACCCTGAAAAAGTTAAGGTTAGAATCATCCAATTGAAGGCAAAAACATTAGGGTTTGGAGTATCTTGGAAGAGTAGCTTAGACGAAGTTAAATCGCCACAACATGCATATGCACCGATGAGCTTTGAGCTCAGTGACCAATAATTCATGTCTATATGTTTAGTTAACATCAATGCGTGGATTTGCTTGCAGGGTTTTAGTGCTTTATGTTTCACGCATCTACCCAGAAATAAGTTGCAATGGTGTGTGAAGAACTTGGGTGATGAAAGCAACAGTCTTTTCATGTTCGCGCCTACTCCCCATTGCATTATGTGGCGCGCTAACGGTAGTTTATTGGGTGTGGAACAAACTATTCGATATTCGAATTGTTAGCGTTTGTTAAAATTTTATTTGAGATCGGTTCGTTAACACATTAAATTAAGCTTGAACTATATTTTGTGTGCTCGATAAATTTGAAGTTTGGCTCGAGCTCAACTCGATAAGTAAAAATCAAGTTACTCGAGCTCGACTCGATTGAAGCTCGTTTGAGCTTGATTCGATTAATAATCAAATCAAATTTAAACACAAATTTTGAAGTTCGATAATTATTCAAACAAACATGAACAACAATTTGTTCACTTCCTCTTTTACATCCTAGTAGTTTATAAGCAAAAGAAAGAGAAATATGAATACAAGGATAAAATACATTTGGAACAGCTGCTAAAACACCCCTGAATTTAGTGTATAACGAAAAAATAATGAAATCCTTTTCATCCAAGTCGTTACATTCGACCAGTTAAGGATTTATATTTCATACTTCATATTTTTTCAAGGTAAAGTGCACATACTTTATAGTACGTTCGAATCTCAGAAGAAATATTCCTTAGATTCTGTCGGCTCCAGTCAACACGAGATTAAATGCAACATTCACCAAAGGTAAGAGTGTTGGGTGCATATTTTAATAGGTTGTAGGACAAAATGCGTTTACCCCCATATATGAGGGGAGTGTCTGTATTTATCCCAAAAAATAAAAAAGTGGTTGATTTTCTTTTTGAATTAAATAAAAAGAAAATTTACTAAAACTCCTTAAAATGAACGTTTATATCTAAAAAACCTATTATGGTATTTTCCAATCCAAAAACTTATTCTACCAACTTTTCATTCAAAAAAATCCAAAATTTAGGGTTAATAAATTATGAACTTAATTGCCTTAGCCTTCTAATATAAGAATAAGTCAGATATACTTTGGTATTGAAATTTATTTATTTAAAACTTTTACATTGATAATTGATATCAATTATGATTTTAATTCCAAATTTTAGATTTTCAAAATGGATGATTACATAAAAAATGATCAAACAATTTTTGTTTGAAAGACTAATCATATCAACTTTTCATTCAAAAGAGCTAAAGTGACTTAGGATGAATAGCATTATAAAATTAATTACCCTAATTTAGGTTATGAATCGGCCTATTAGTTTTTGTTTTACAGACATTTTCTACCTAGACTAGACTTGTCAACTTTACAAACTGTGTTATAAAAATCTTACTTCTTTAATGGTGACACTAAATTTATTTTTGTGTGCGTGTGTGTTTTTTTTTTGAGTTGAACATTAGTTGTTGTTTTCTGGGTAAGTTGAGTTGAACATTAGTGAATTTCAAAAAAAAAAAAAAAAAGTTGCAAATGTTTAAGAAGGTACCCAAAAAAACAATGGTAATATTATTTACACTTTATTTGCAAATAAGGACTTCTAAAAAAATTATTTACCAACTATTGATATATAATTTAGTTTAAAAACTTAAGCCCCGTTTACAATAGCTTGAAAAAAACACTTTTCAGCTTTTCAAAGTTATTACGAAAAATATAGTTCCGTTTCAAGTTGATACCTCCGTTTTTTGAAATTTGGAGCCCCTTCTAGTCTCTAGGTGTGGTATCTTGTAATGTTCAAGATTTAGGCCTTATTCTAGGTTTATTGTTCTAGTGGTAGTACTCGCGTTCCTTTTTGTGCTTCTATTTTTGAGTCTAATATGTTGTTTGTCAAATCTCCTCATTGTGTTGATGAGCAGTACTTGTATGTCTTTGGAGTATATTTTGTAATCTTTTCATGTTTCATTAATGCATAAAATTTAACTATTAAAAAAAATATGATCTTATACCAGTAATCATGATTCTTAACCAAAGTATATATCCTCCTCCCACTTATTTTCCACTCTTCTCTATCTTCCGTAAAACTTAATCCAGAAATGAGAAACATCCCAAATCAAACTTAATTAATACACCAAACAAACACAACCTCATATTACCACAAAAACAGAATGACAAGCAAATTCAGTTTCCAGATCAAATTAGTTGATCACTAAAGATGGAAAACAGAAAAGAAAAAAAAAATACACATATTTAAGCCATTTACAAAAATAGCTTCCTTTTTATATCTCAAGTAGTAGTTAAGCTAAAAGGAGATGGACATGGAGGCACTGCAACTTCAACAATCCCTTCAAGCATTTGACAAGCCCTCCTCATACTTGGCCTCAAAGATGCATCTTCTTGAATACACCAAATCCCAACCCTCACAAACCTCTCCAAATTTCTCCCGTCATTCAAAGCCTCCAAATCATTCTCAACCAAACTATTCAATCTCCCATCCTGAAAACAATCCCAAACCCAATCCGTCAAAATCGCGTTCTCTCCATTTCCGGATTCCAAATCCTCCAAACTCTTCCGACAAGCGATAATCTCCAACAGCAGCACCCCAAAACTATAAACATCGACTTTCACATTGATCTGTGTGTTTCTAAACCACTCGGGCGCGACGTACCCTTTCGTCCCTCTGATATTAGTCATCGTCCGGCTCTGGTTCATCATCAGAAGCTTAGCCAAACCAAAATCTGCTATCCTGGCATTGTAATATTCGTCCAAAAGTATGTTTTGAGGCTTTATATCACAATGTATGATCTGAGTGCTGCATTCTTCGTGCAAGTACGTTAGCCCTCGTGCAACCCCAAGGGCTATTTTTGTCCTTTGGTTCCAGCTCGGTTTTGGACTACCAAAAAGAAAGCTGGCCAGTGTTCCATTACACATGTACTCGTATACTAGTAACCGGTTAGTTCCTTCATTGCAAAACCCGAGTAAACGAACCAAATTCTTGTGATGAGTTTGTCCAATTACGTTAACTTCTGTTTTGAATTCCTTTTCAGAATCTTCAGCAACTCTATCCAGCTTCTTTACCGCGATAACGGTTTCCGAACCGTTTGGCATCACCCCTTTGTAGACAATTGCAAAAGCGCCCCTCCCTAGTTCTTCTTTAAATCCGTCTGTGGCGTGGATAAGTTCTTTATACGTAAAGCAACGTAAATTCACACCTGAATCATCATCTGGTGATTTAAGAACCGGGATTCTTTTATTATAAATAAGGAAGAAACCCAAGCAAGCTGCAGAGATTAATAAGAGGTTGATGAACACTGAGCTGCCTAAAAGCACTGATCCAGTAATAATCAAAGTTTTTTGATCCCTTTTCGGGTTATTAGCAGGACGTGGATCGGGGGTTAGTTTAGGAATATCACTCCTGAACTTGAGAAACGCAGTGGCACCTAAAGTAGTATCAACTCTGCCATTAGAGAGTGGAAGCATCTTCTTCCAACAGGTACTGCTTCTGTAAATGGCAGCAGCGCAGAAACAATCATTAAGACAAGCGCTTCTGCAATCATCTGCATTACTAGGGTTTATTTTTTCATAATCATTCATAGGCCAATCAGTATCAGAAATCACAATCAAATCATACACATCTTCTGGCGAACCCGTCTCGTTTCCCACACAGCTCTGCACGAAATTTGGGTTACAATCGCCATAAGTGTTATTCGGATCAGCCAACGAAAACCCTTGTGGACAATGGCAAATCGGCCTCTGATTTTCGATTCTGCATACGCTGTTATAGCCACAAGCTCCACTGCCCAAACCTCCATCAATATTGACACATATATTATCAGGCCAAGACCGGGCTGCAGTCCACCCTTGATTGGAACCAGAATTCCTGGGATGATAATACTGTGTGAAAACGCCATCAAAATTCAGAGTAGCCCTGTGGTAATAATCCGAAACAGGGGGGACGGAACGAGGCGTGAGAATGAATTGATCGCCGTTTCTTCTCCTTACAGAAATCGAAGCTCTATCATTGAACACCACCTGGAAACCCGAATTCGACGTGTTCACATCATCAGAAGTACCGCTGGTGTAATAGTCATCGTCAAAATCGGTATTCAAAGGCAGGCTTTTCGTATTGAACACGAAATTCCCATTTCTGAGCATCCTGGCCCAGAATCTGCCCTGAGAAAAATTAGTTTCTGATATTCTCGAAATGAGAACGCCGTCAATTTCAATTGTTTGAGTGGGCAATATAGTATCAGATGGATTGTTAAAACTTTGCCACAACCTGGTCGAATCGGAGCGGGATAATACTAGATTACCAGTGTCGTTTAGGAACCCGTAAGCTACTTCATCAGCAAGGCCGTTAGTGTTGTAAATCAGGCGGCTCTGAGGATCCCTGAGGACGAGGCCGTCTCTAGCGGTAAGCTGTACGGTGGAGCCGCGCGGAACAGGATTGGTGCCCCTTGGGTACCAGACTATGGTTCTATCTGGAATTCTGTCGAACCATATGGATAGCAGGAAGAGATTGTTGTTGTCCTGAAGGCGTTGAAATCCGAAGGCGAAATCTCCGGAAGGCGAGCGCCAAGGATTGGAGTTTTCAGCCGCTGTAATAGAAGCTTCAACTGTAATGTTTCCAGTGTTTTGAGCCCAAGAACAGAGTGGGTAGAAGAACATAAATATAATGAAGAGATTATATAGTGCCTTAGCCATTTGAGCACAAAGATATAGCAAGCAAAACGAGAATTGAAGAAGTTGAAGACCGGTGAAATGATCATATAATATTCATGTTTGTTTGTTTCAAGTCAACTTGAGTCAACTCAAAGACTTTTCACATCATATCTTGTCCGAAGTCTGGTACCCAATTTTCTTTCTTTCTTTTCAAATTTTATTTCAGCCAAATATAACCAAGCCCACTAATTTTGAAATTATAAATATCTAACTCATTATAAATAAAAATTACATTTACTCCATTCAAATTAATTTTTTATGACGTTATTATGTGAACTTTCGAAAATATCCCCGTTCAAATATCATTTAGAAAAAAATTCCACCAACCTCCCTTGTTATATTTTTGAAATTATAAAAATATTTTATGTTATAACGCACTTCTTATAATCATTCCGTTATGTATTCAAAAAAATCCTACAATTTAACATTTAAAAACTTTACTATTAGCCCATGTAGGGGATGTTGGTAATTTCAAAACAAAAGAGAGGTTTTTTGGTAATTAAACATTAAAAGATGTAGTATCCGCTCTTTTATTTTAAATGATAAGTGAAGGATAAAAATATTATTTAGTATTCTTTTATATTATTAAATAAAAGTTTTTTAGGTTATTTATAATTTTAGTTTTTAGAGGATAAATTTGTACAATTATCTATTATAACCGTAAATGTTGCAGTAATTTTATTTTAAATTTTTAATGATGACTTACACTGTTACACAGCATCCAAACGTATTGAAAGGGAAAAAGTAATTACTTTAACGAAAGTCTGTGGTGTTGGTGGGCCTGTGGGCCTGGGGGATTTGAAAAGGATAATGACGTGGGTGTATGTATGGTGATATCGATTTTTTCATCATCCTCGAAAGTTCATGAATTTGAATGAGTCAAAATTATATCTGCTTTATTTTATTGAGAATTTTTACGGCACTCGGTCATTATTTTACTGTTGGATTTTATTTTATATTTTTTATCACAAATTATAATCATAGTATTAATAAAAGTCACTGCACATACATCACTCATACAAATATCTGTACTATGAAAAATGTATAATATATGTTAATTACGAATATGTAAAATTTCATTCATAATTCTCAATTATTTTTATATACTTTCATGATTTATCTTTAATCAAATTCTTTTGTAAAATTACTAGCTATGAAATCTATATCAATCCGATATTTAATATTGACGCTTGTAAGAAACACACTAATAATTTATACAAAATCTCGAAAGAAAAATACTGTTCAACCATCAATATTCTCATAATAAATATACAAAGAACCCTAAAACCCCTATTTATGTCTTACAAAGAAAGAATAGCATTAAATACTATTTTTTAGTTTGCTCTGCCATAAAAGTTAAGGAACCTTTTGATACGCCAGTAGAATTTTGTCGTGTCTATTCGCATCTTTTTTCCAGCGGTTCCTTTCAGTCTAGTATGTTGTCTGTCATATCTGTCATTTATATTGATAATGCAGTACTTGTATGTCTTTAGACAGTATTTTGTAATCTTTTCCTATTTCATTAATGCATAAAATTTAACTATAAAAAATATGATCTTATACAAGTAATCTTGATTCTTGACAAAAGTATATATTCCTCCCACTCATTTTCCATTAATCTCTATCTTTCCTAAAACTTAATCCATAAATAAGAAACATCCCTAATCAAACTTAATTAATACACAAAACAAACACAACCTCGTATTACCACAAAAACAGAATGGCAAGCAAATTCAGTTTCCAGATCAAATTAGTTGATCACTAAAGATGGAAAAAGAAAAAAAAAATCAGACACATATTAAGCCATTTACAAAAATAGCTTCCTTTTTCTCTCTCAAGTAGTAGTTAAGCTAAAAGGAGATCGACATGGAGGCACTGCAACTTCAGCAACCCCTTCAAGCATTTGACAAGCCCTCCTCATACTTGGCCTCAAAGATGCATCTTCTTGAATACACCAAATCCCAACCATCACAAACCTCTCCAATTTTCTCCCGTCACTCAAAGCCTCCAAATCATTCTCAACCAAACTATCCAATCTCCCTTCCTGAAAACAATCCCAAACCCAATCCGTCAAAATCGCGTTCTCCGCATTTCCGGATTCTAAATCCTCCAAACTCTTCCTACAAGCGATAATCTCCAACAACAGCACCCCAAAACTATAAACATCGACTTTCACACTGATTTGCTTGTTTCTAAACCACTCGGGTGCGACGTACCCTTTCGTCCCTCTGATATTAGTCATCGTTCGGCTCTGGTTTATCATCAGAAGCTTAGCCAAACCGAAATCTGATATCCTGGCATTGTAGTATTCGTCCAAAAGTATGTTTTGAGGCTTTATATCACAATGTATGATCTGAGTGCTGCATTCTTCGTGCAAGTACGTTAGCCCTCGTGCAACCCCGAGGGCTATTTCTGTCCTTTGGTTCCAGCTCGGTTTTGGACTACCAAAAAGAAAGCTGGCTAGTGTTCCATTGCACATGTACTCGTATACCAGTAACCGATTAGTCCCTTCATTACAAAACCCGAGTAAACGGACCAGATTCTTGTGATGAGTCTGGCCAATCACATTAACTTCTGTTTTGAATTCCTTCTCAGAATCTTCTGCAACTCTATCCAGCTTCTTAACCGCAAAAACGGTTTCCGAACCGTTTGGCATCACCCCTTTGTAGACAATTGCGAAAGCGCCCCTCCCTAGTTCTTCCTTAAATCCGTCTGTGGCGTGGACGAGTTCTTTATACGTAAAGCAGCGTAAATTCGATCCTGAAGCTTGGTGGGTTTGATTATGAATCGGGATTCTTT
This sequence comes from Buddleja alternifolia, assembly GCA_019426215.1. Lineage (NCBI taxonomy): Eukaryota > Viridiplantae > Streptophyta > Magnoliopsida > Lamiales > Scrophulariaceae > Buddleja > Buddleja alternifolia. The sequence goes on from CM033391.1 coordinate 53,750,520, forward strand.
TCTTGTAAATAAGGAAGAATCCCAAGCAAGCTGCAGAGATGAATAAGAGGTTTATGAACACTGAGCTGCCTAAAAGCACTGATACAATAACAATCAATGTCTTCTGGTCCCTTCTCGGCTTATTATGCGGACGTCGATCGGGGGTTAGTATAGGAATATCACTCCTTCTGAACTTTAGGAACGCGGTGGAACCTAAAGCAGTGTCAACTCTGCCATTAGAGAGAGGAAGCTTTTTCTTCCAACAACTATCACTTCTGTAAATGGCTGCAGCACAAAAACAATCATTAAGACAAGCGCTTCTGCAATTCTCTATAGTACTACGGTTTATTTGTTCATAATCATTCATAGGCCAATCAGTATCAGAAATCTCCAACAATTCATACACATCTTCTGGCGAACCAGTCTCGTTTCCCACACAGCTCTGCACGAAATTCGGGTTACAATCGCCGTAAGTGTTATTCGGATCAGCCAACGAAAACCCTTGTGGACACTCGCAAATCGGCCTCTGATTTTCGATCCTGCATACGCTGTTATAGCCACAAGCTCCACTGCCCAAACCTCCATCAATATTGACACATATATTATCAGGCCAAGACCGGGCTGCAGTCCACCCTTGATTGGAACCAGAATTCCTGGGATGATAATACTGTGTGAAAACGCCATCAAAATTCAGAGTAGCCCTGTGGTAATAATCCGAAACAGGGGGGACGGAACGAGGCGTGAGAATGAATTGATCGCCGTTTCTTCTCCTTACAGAAATCGAAGCTCTATCATTGAACACCACCTGGAAACCCGAATTCGACGCGTTCACATCATCAGAAGTACCGCTGGTGTAATAGTCATCGTCAAAATCGGTATTCAAAGGCAGGCTTTTCGTATTGAACACGAAATTCCCATTTCTGAGCATCCTGGCCCAGAATCTGCCCTCAGAGAAATTAGTCTCCGATTTTCTCGAAATGAGAACGCCACCAATTTCAATTGTTTGAGTGGGCAATATAGTATCAGATGGATTGTTAAAACTTTGCCACAACGACGTCGAATCAGAGCGGGATAAAACGAGATTACCAGTGTTGTTTAGGAACCCGTAAGCTACTTCATCGCCAAGGTTGTTAGTGTTGTAAATCAGGTGGCTCTGAGGATCCCTGAGAACGAGGCCGTCTCTGGAGTTGAGCTGTACGGTGGAGCCGCGCGGCACAGGATTGGTGCCCCTTGGGTACCAAACTATGGTTCTATCTGGAATTCTGTCGAACCATATGGATAGCAGGAAGAGATTGTTGTTGTCCTGAAGGCGTTGAAATCCGAAGGCGAAATCTCCGGAAGGCGAGCGCCATGGATTGGAGTTCTCAGTTGCTGTGATAGGAGTTCCAACTCTAATTGTTCCAGTGTATTGAGCCGAACCAGAAAGTGGGAAGAAGATAAATATAATGAAGAGGAGGAGGAGGAGATTATACAGTGCCTTAGCCATCTGAGCACAAAAAGGATATAGCAGCAAAATGAGAATTGAACAACTTGAAGCCTGGTGAAATGATCATATTCATATTTGTAATGTAAATGTTTCAAGTCAACTTTCAAGTCAATTCAAAGACTTTTCACTAATAACGGTCAGATCAATACTTGTCCGGAGTTTTGTTGGCCAATTTTCTTTTCTTTTTTTATTTCAGTCAAATATAATCAAGCCGGCTAGTATCATAGAAAATTATGGATTAGATTTTTTTTCTTTTTTGAGATAAACGACTATATGTTAATTATATTATAGATATGAATTATCAATTAGCACATAATACTAATCAAATATATATATACCAGAGCGATTTTTGACTTTTATTGACTGCAATTGAGCCAAATAGAATTTGCTCATAATTTTGAGTTTTTTAATTCAAAAGAAAAAGTTTCATTGGTTGGATTTCAAGATTTGATTTTATAATAAATAAATTTAAAGAGCAATATATTTTTTTTTTTTTTGATTAAGCCTAATTAATAGATAAGTTGACAGATTTCTATTTCCCGTAACAACCAGAGAAAATGAAGATAAATATGTCCTCCAATCTAGCCTAGATATTAGCATATTCAAAAGCTTCTTATAATGCTGTAAAATATCATCGAATCCCTGAAGAATTTTGTGAATCTACATTTCTTTTTTTTTTCTTTTTTTTGTCTAGACCCGGGTTTCCACCGCCGGTAGCAGTGATTATTCACGTCGCCGCGGGAGCTCTCCAATTGGAGGTAAACGGCAGGCCATGAGATGCTCTCCATTCCCATGGGCAGGAATCGAACTCCTGACCTCATGGTTAAGGGACAAAGTGAGCTATCAACTACGCCACACCTCATGGTTAAGGGACAAAGTGAGCTACCAACTACGCCACACCTCATGGTTTGAATCTACATTTCTGCCAATAGGCATTTATGGCCAATTTCGTTTGTTTTTTCTCCACAAAATTATTTTGCCTAGATTTTTAGTAAGAACCTGATGACATCGATTTTGGGAGGTTTTTCTTCTGTATAACCATTTTGTGTAGCACGGAGAAGTATGCTAGTACTGTTTATAATAAATAAATAAATAGGTCATTCGAAAGAGGTGCCACGAAAAAGAGGCTGAATGTGAATAGGCCCACTAATCAAAAAATAGTCAGAATAAGCCCAAATAGGGAAACAAGGTAGCCTGGGCCACTTGGACGAAAAACGAAGAGGCAAGAAAATAGGGCCCATTTAATAAAGAGGTTTATCCGAAATAAAAAAGGAACGCGCGAAGATCTGGAAATTTTGAAACAGGCAGTTGAAGGCGGTTTGCCAGAACAGAGAACGTGGATCGTACGTGGATAAAAAGGCGAGAAGAAGAAGGAAGAAAGACAGACAACATCTCAGAGAAAAAACTCAATCTTTTCATAATTATTAGCAGCTTTCGTAGTTTATTTCAGTTTCCCATAGTTTCCTTTTTAGGTTAGAATTTAGATTCAGTTCAATTCCTCGTAATTTCTAGTATAGAGTAATCTAGTAGTATTGTAGTAGGCGGAGTAAAAGGCCAGGTCCGTAGCTTATATTTCTGAAGAATTCATCAAGAATCTATGGAGGTATTTTCCCTTTTCTTAATTTACCGCAGTTTATATATGACGTGTTGCAATTATATTTTCCTCATAAACAGTTAAAAAAGTGAATTGAAAGACGTAGGACCACCGGTAGCCTATTTAGGTAGGGGTCGATAGATAATTCTAAGTTGAGATTATCGCGAGACAGAGATCGTCTACTCGAAATCCCTCCTTATTCTAGCCTGTTTTTCACGCTAAACAAGTACTAATATATAACAGGACAACTAGCAACTACCAGCCAAATTGAGAAAGACCCACACGTTGTCATTGGGAGTAGAACCCAAGATTTCTAATATCTTGATGCATCAACTTTGTCAGCAGTGCTAGACATCATCTGCTAGAAAATTATGGATATGAACGTAGTATGTTGTAAATTGTAATTAGTTTTTGGAAAATTACACACAGATCCCTTACTTATTGTGTAATTATTAAAACTCCCCTTATTTTTTAGAAATTACTAACACATCCCTTCACGGATTCTATTTATAAGGTTTACAGAGATAAAATTATAAAAAAATTTAAATACACATAGATCTAGTAGTAAATCTATTTTAATATGAAAGAGATTATATATAATTTTTCAAAGGGAATGTCAAAAATGGTATTAGTCTGGCTAATGTATACAGACACATATAAAATTAATTTTCCACAATAGCATCATGTATGACTTGTGGCATCGCTCTGGAAATGTTTGAATTTTTCCTATCTTGGATTACTTGTTTGAACGGGTGGGTTAAGTCTTTATTATTTAGCAAAGACTTGCAAAACATCTCAACTAATTGAAAGCGAACAAGGCCAAGGTATTAAATTTTAGTATCGGTATTGATATTGGGGTAGTAAATTTACGGAACTTTCAGGGATATTCAAAGTTTCAATTTCGATTTTAAAGAAATCATAAATATTTATAGAAATATTTGGAAATTTACAACAAAACTTTGTGTAACTTTAAATATCATAATTATGCATCTTTTACATAAATAATGTATGTATAGTGAATTTTGTCAAGTAGTATGATTAAATCTGTGGCGAAAAATATAAAATAAATATGATTTGAGAGTAAAGTAATAGCCAAATCTCCTAGAAACTTTATTAAAACAAAATACCACAATTTTATAGACAACCACAATAATTTGGATTCATTCTTATTTAAAAATAAATAATTAAATATTATTTTAAATTTTGAAATATTTTGAGTATGGTCGAAATTTAGGGATATTTCGGGAATTTCGGTAGATATTTGACAAGGTAATTTTATTAAGAATTTAAGATTTCGGGAAATATCATAAATATCGAGAAATTTAGATAGATATTCTGCAAAATTGGATTGAGGGTGAGATTTTGCTTCGAGACCCCCGGAAATCCGAAATTTTGGTCAAAATTTTGAGGTTTCGGAGGATATTTAAGACCATGAAAAGGACATTTACTCGACAAAAGTTTGTAATGGTGGGGCGGGGGGATTTAAAGAAGACAATGACGTGGCTCAGTGCAAGAGCAATGAAATTTCAATTGAGGAGTATCCCACACGTTTAGCCCGAGAACAATCCGGGCCAATGAGTTCAAATCTCGAATAATCTCCGCGTATCAATGTTTGGGCTCTCATCTGAACCCACAATTACGAATTAGTTCCAATTTTACCACTCTTTGCCAAATATTCAACACAAAGGAAACGTTAAAATTATTGTTTTCTGAATTTTTATGATAATTTTTCTAATTATTCTCTATTTTCTGAATTTTTCGGATTTTTAGCATTTTTTTTTAAAAAATTCCTATTTTTCATAATTTCCTTTAATTTTTCTGGTTCTTCTTAAAAAAAACATATATATTTTTACTTAGTTTTCAAGTCTTTTTTTGGTATGGCATGATCCATATGTTTTAACTAAAAATATAAAAAGAAACATTAAAGAATATAAAAATTCAAACATTAACTTTTAGCGAAAAATCTCTATCCTATAGCGTACAAAGCATTTTGCCCCTAAAGTGACGATTTTTCCCTTAATGTGGGCACATGCACCGGAAAATTGAGGAAAATTCCTCAATATTCTATCGGAGGGGATTAAGCGCACCCGACACTAAAGGTAAAGGTGTCAGGTGCACAAGTCAATAGTACAGGGGACAAAGTGCTACACCACCTATAGGGGGGGGGGGGGGGGGCTATTCTCTCATAACCTTATTTTAATATTGCCAATTCTTTACTTTTAATTTCAATGTTATAGAAGTTATAAAAATATTCAAACTAAGTGAGGCGGAGACACCGGCGATCGCGGAGAGTAGGAATTTGACTGAGTAGTGGTGATGACTGGAAATACTTGCTTTGTTTGGTTCAAGATTTTTGGTGAAGAAAAGAAAAGGAAAGGAAAAGGAAAAACTTCTTGTTTTTCACCATTTTCCTCATCAAGTGGTGAAGAAAAGGAATTGGTACAAATTAACATTAAATTTTCTTTCCCATTTTTTTTTCCTTTTCCTTTTCTCTAGTGACCAATCAAAGGAAATTGATTTTCCTTCCATTTCTTTTTCCTTTCCTTGTCAAATTCCTAGAACCAAACAAGCTGTTAAAGACTATAACCTTTTCACTCATTAACTAGCGGTTGTAAAGTTTAAGAATGTTATTTCAGAGCGTGGGCGTTGGTGGAGAGGGAGAGGACGATGGCGAGGTTGCTGGGGAGGGCTTCTCTTTGCGCGACCTGGTCCAAGTGATTTGACTTTTCCGTCTAACCTTTCATGTAACCAAAAAAAAAATACTTGTCTGGAGTTTGGTGCCCAATTTCTTTCTTTTTTTTCAATTTTATTTCAGTCAAAAATATAATCAAGCCGACTAGTATCATAGAAAATTATGGATTTGAACGTAATAGGTTGTAATTAGTTTTTGGAAAATTTCACGCATGCCCTCGACTTATTGTGTAATTATTAAAACTCCCATCATTTTTTGGAAATTACCAACACACCCACTCATGGGGTCTATTTATAAAGTTTACAGTAGGGGTGTACGGTGAGTCGAGCCGGTTCATGAGTATGGTGAGCCGGCTTGACTGGAGCTTTAACTTTTTCGTGAGCCGAGTTCGAGTTCACTTATAGTTGTTCACAAGCTCGTGAGCCGGCTCTCGCGAGCTTTTATTATTATTTTTTAATAATTTTTTATATATGATTAAAAATACTCAAATTTCATAAAAATAATACTTATAATTTTATATACAACATATTTTGTATTTTATTGATACTTAAGTATTTCTTTTTCTACTTTGTTTAAATCGTGCAAAATAACAACAACAATAATATAAAATATATTTAAGTTGATATTTTATGATACACTTTTCTATAAATTAATTTAATGAAATCACATTTTCACGACACCCTCCTCTATTTTTTAAATACTTATTGAATATAATGCATACTATACATTATTAACATATTTTTATAAATAAATAAAAAACAAGATTTATTATATTATATTATATTTTATTTTCTCAAAAAAAATTAATTAAATTAATTTTTACTTCAAGCTCAAACTCGACTCATCTACTTTGAGTTTGAGCTCGAGCCCTAGATAATTAGGCTCGTCGTGTTCGAACTCAAAAAAGTATAATCGAGCTCGAGCCTGAAAATTTCATCAAACTTGGCTCGAGCTCGCCTCGTTTACAACCCTAGTTTACAAGGATAAAATTGTAATGATTTTTAAAAGGAAATGGGTGTAGTTGTGTCTTACCATGGGGGATTTTATGTAATTTTCAAAATGTGAGGGGTTTGTGTGTAGTTTTTCAAATGATTATATATATGGAGTTTTAAATGTCAAACATGATATTAGTCTTGCTAATGTATACTTATAGAGGTAATTTTCGACAATAGCATCGCCTCGAATTTTACTTTCCTATGATACTTGTTTGAATGGGCGGATTACATCTTTAGTAAAGACTAAAGACTTACAAATTATCCAAACAAATTGGAAGCGGAAAATGAAACTATTACTTAACAAAAGTCTGTGGTGGGGCTGGGGGATTTAAAGAAGATAATGACGTGGCTGAGCGCAAGAGCAATGAAATTACAATTGAGGAGTATCCCACACGTTTAGCCCGAGAACAATTCGGACGACTGAGTGCCTAGATTATGAAAGGAGAACATGGCAGGTCTCGATATCTCAAATTTCAGAAAAAATTTGTGTTAGATTAAATTCAATTATCTTTGTGTCTATCTTTCTCACACAATAAAGTATATTGCATGTGGTCTCCACAGATACTTGGATAGAAAAAGTAGATACAAAATACACGTCTAAACCATTAAATTCAATGGGGCATAGAATTACCCCAAATTTCAAATAATCTCCACGTATTGCGCGGGCTCTTATCTAAACCCACAATTAGGAGTAATTCTATGCCAATTTTGTATCTCATACAAAATACACATCTAAATCATTAAATTCAATGGGGCATAGAATTACCCCAAATTTCAAATAATCTCCACGTATTGTGCGGGCTCTTATCTAAACCCACAATTAGGAGTCATTTCCAATTTTGCCACTCTTAGCCAAATATTAAACAAAAAAAGAAACTTTAAAATTATCGTTTGAACACAAAAATATAAGCAACTAACTTAAACTGATAGATTATAGAATATAATAATTTGTTCAATATAATCTACTGCCATATTAGAGTCCAAAAATTATTATTAGAGCTCCACTACTAACTATTTTACTCAGAATTTACATTGAACAGTGGATCTTAATAATATATCTGGAAAACTATATTGCATATGAGTAGTTTTTGTCTATGGCCACTAAAGCTCAAAATTGCACAGTGTATGCTAATTAAGTAGAAGAAAAACATCACAAACTTTATATTCGCAAAATAATATTGAAGATAAGAGAGTGGATGTATAGTGAAAGCGATTTTTTATCATCCTCAAAAGTTCATATGACTGTGAATGAGTCAAAATTATACATGCTTTTAATGAGGATTTTACGGCACTTGGTCATTATTTTACTATTGGATTTTACTTTATATTTTTCACCACAAATTATAATCATACTATATATTAATAAAAGTCACTGCAAATACCTCACTCCTACAAATATATGTACTATGAAAAATGTAGTATATGTTAATTAAGAATATGTAAAATTTCATTTAGAATTCTCAATTATTTTTATATAATTTCATGATTTCCCTTTAATCAATTTTTTTTGTAAAATTACTAGCTATGAAATCCATATCAATTCGATATTTAATATTGATGCATGTAAGAAACACACCAATAATTTGATTCTAAATCAGTGGATGATGCAGATGAATATCGACTCTAAATTGATTCCTATTCTACGAGGCAGATAGTGATCTTCTCTCTTGATGTGTTGTGAGATAAATGAGGTGAATTTCGAATAGTTTATATAGTAGGGTAAAAACGAGATAGGACGGTTTAGATCAATTCAAGGGTTTCTAATCTAACGGCTCAAACGATGTGATGTTTCAAATTCACCGTGTCTTCTTGGAAATGACAATTATCAGAGGTAATAATTACTGCGGCGTGCGTGAAGGTGTCAGGGTATTTAATGCGCTTTTCTGATATCGCTTCAACTCGTTACTTCGTCATCGATTCTCGAAAATTCAGTATACATAATAAATTTTCATCATCACTAACGAAGTGGGGGACTTAATGATATACTAAAAAAGGGGGGGCCCACATATGCCTTTTACATCATTGTGTCATTAAAAACTTTCTTAATATACCTATGTATAATAAACCAAACGAACTAATGAGGTCGTAGACTTGGTATTTATGCCAGAGGTCCCTATCGAGTCCCAAAATTGCAAAACACTACAAGATCCGCGTATTTCTTTCCACTCGGATCGGGTCAACCCATGACCCAACCCTACGAGGTACAATCCTGGCCGTTCTTTAAGGACACATGGCATCATCCTAGTAGAACCTCCAGCTGGTGGAATAGTATTTGTCCAGCATGTATGAACACTATAAATACCCGCATTTATGAAAGAGAGATGGGGAGAAAGCAGCATTTAATATACTCATAAGCTTGCTCATAGCTTCGTTATTCTGACTAAGACTTAACAATGCGATCTCATATATATAAATTTGGGATGAATCGTATACGAATTGGGAATACAATAGATAAACTATATCATAAATTGGAACTACGTTAGACTTGATCCTTGTGCGGTACGTAGGCAGCTCGATACTTCGAGTGCAGTCTATAATCATTATTTAATTATTTTTAGTTCGTCTTACGAGGTCATCCTAACTGTAAGGGAAGGGTTAATTTCTGACCTAGATCAGTTGGCGCCGTCTGTGGGAAACTACTGGAGTGTTGCTGAGTCTAGATTCTGAAGAAATGGCGAATGAAAGGGAAAAACATGTTTGGATGGAAGGTTCATCATCTAACGAGCATGCAACATCACCTCGAGAAGGATTGGAGGGAACTAGTGAGGGAAAGGTGACGATGACAAAGAAAGCTCTGGATACGCTGGTGCATGAGCGTATCGATGAATCATTGCGAAGGTTTATGGAAGCAATGCCTACCATCCCAAACATACAACATATACGTCTAGCCCCGTTGGCACCAAAGAGTTTGTTTCGCAATCCTAAAAGAGCTACGCCCAGACGAGAGAAGAGGGGTGAGCCGACCTTAAGAGATCAATCAGAGGAAGAGGTCGATAGCCAAGTTGGTGCTCGATCGGAGATTCGTAGAGGTAAGCACCCCATACAAGATCACGGGGAAAAGCCCATTCTATCTAGGGCGGAAATTGATGACATGTATGAGAGGTTGGATAAGGCAAGTCAAAAGGTAGAGTGGCTGAGGGGTAATGCAGTGCCAGTGTCGGCATTAATGGCAAAGCACACACCATTTTCAAAGCAAATATTGAGAGAAGCTCTACCTAAATCGTTCAAAATGCCTAATCTGCCAACGTTTGACGAAATAGGTGATCCTAAACCACATTTAACTTCGTTTGAAATGCTTATGACTTTGTATCATCAGACCGACGCGGTGAATGCGAAGATGTTCATGATGACGCTAGTAGGTCGAGCACAAGATTGGTTCACAAGTCAGAGGCCAGGGACAATTGTATCATACACAAAACTAGTTTACAAGTTTGAGAATCATTTTGCAAGTAACAAAAAAGCCAAAAAATCCATCTCGGCGATGTTGAACTTCAAACAAGGCCCGACGAAAAGCTTACGGGGCTTTGTACATCATTCCAACCAAGAAGTTCTTGAGATTCCTGAACTAACACATGAGCTTACTGTAACTTTTCTCTTACTGGCGGTAAGGAAGGGGCCCTTAGCATCGGCGCTTGCCCGTCATACTCCACGAGATCAGGAGGAACTAATGCAGGTACAAGAACAGTGCATTAATGAAGAAGAGATGAACCTGTCAAAAGACAATGAAAATTTTGCCATAAACGATCATAAGGATCGAAAAGATCGTAACAGTGACCAGACCAAGGGATCGAGGTTAGATGATAAGAGTCATTTTACGTGTTTTTAAGCCCGTTGTGTTTATGTTTTAGGTTCATTTATCACTTGATTCTTGCCACATTTGCCTTTAATCCGTGTGTGAAGTGATTTCAGGTTGTAAATGGATGCAACGAAGAAAGGGCGAAAAAACGACGTATAAAACAAGTTCATGCCAAGATGCTTCGCACCTCCACGCCCAAGCACAGCCACAATCACGCCTGGGCGCCCGAACAAGCAAGAAATGAGCTCAAATTACGCATAATCGCGCCTAGGCGCTATTTTACCACGCCTGGGCGCGATATCTGCCACATCTTCCACGTTTGAGCGCCATTTCTTTATGTTTCAAGACTGAATTTGAGAACATTTCCTTCTACAAAGTTGTATTTATATGTCTTCTATTTACGGGACAACTTGAATCACTCAAATCGGAGGTCCGTGGAGAAAGTTATGAGGAAAACACGATTGCTGCGCTGAAAAGCAAGAAAACGGTTCAGTGTTCGCACTGTGGCGCCCAGGCGCCACTTTCTCACGCCTAGGCGCCACCACCACCATGCCTAGGCGCCATTATGCACGCCTGGGCGCCCCGCAACTTATTCCCCAAGTCATTTGTGCCACGTAGGCCGCGCCTAGGCGCCTATTTGGCCGCGCTTGGGCGTCGATATAATCGAATTTCAGTTCTATAAAGCTAAATTTTCAGCACATTAAAAGAGGTTCGAAATCTGGGTTTGTGGAGGCATTTTTTGGGTTTTGAGCCATCATTTCATCTTCTTTAAAGGTCAAGAAAGAGATAGGAGCTAAGGATTGAAGTTCTAAAGTAAGGATCCATCATCAAGCAATTGAGGGAGTTTTAATTGCTTGCATTTACATGTTTATTTCCATGAGTATGTATATGTTTGTATTAGATTTTCTTAAGGCCTTAATGAGAGGCTAAATTGTAGTACTAAGGCCATGTGAAGACCTATTTTACAAATCAATATATGTGAAGTGAATTATCATATTAATTCTCCTATTGCTTTGTGTGTTGATTTTGTGCTTTTATCACAATCATATGCTTGATCACCATATGCTTGCTATTGTGCCTATTCTATCCATTCAAAAGAACATAGGTTAGGGTGCAACAAGAATCAACGCATCATCCGAAACTAATGAGGAATTGCTCCTAGAAATAGGTAAAGATTTTCGGGTGCTGTTAGCCGGATTTATCCGGGGAAACTCTGAACGTTAATGCGTGGTTATTGATTAGATTCTCGGATAGACATATTTAGAGAACCGTCAATTAATCATAGGATTATTATGAGCCGAGACATCGGGTAATAGTTAATTAAGAATTTTCCACCGAAGCAATCGGAGTCTAATAATTCGAAGAGTAGCTCATGTATATTGATGAGTAGATTAGGTTGTAGCATGTGCCTTAGTCATTTTATCATTCTTGAGATTTAATCTATAGCCCGTTTCTCTTTTGTTCTTCGCTTGCTTACTCGTTTTATTGCAATTTACTTTTGTCCATTTTCATTAATCATAAACTAAAATACCTAGTCCTTGTGGTTCGACAACCCGGACTTATTGTCCATTTCTATTACTACACACGACTAGTGCACTTGCTACCAAAGCACGTTAGCTTCTAGCGTGTCAAGTTTTTGGATTTCAGGTTGTAAATGGATGCAATGAAGAAAGGGTGGAAAAACGACGTATAAAATGACTCTTATCATTAGAGAAAAACCATGAAAGACCCCGTCAATACACTAAGTACAACCAGTATACTCCTCTGAATGCCCCTCGAGGTAGAGAGCTATTTGTCTGCTCAAATGCATAATATAAATGCAATTCAATGACCAAAACTGCTATGTGCGAGGCCGAAGCAGAATCCTAACAAGTATTGTGAGTTTCACAAAGATAAGGGCCATGACACTGAGGATTGCTATCAGTTAAAAGATGAAATTGAGCGATTGATAAAATCAGGATGTTTGGATGACTTTATTGATCGCACTCCAGCGAAAGTAAGAGCCCCGAGGCCGACCACAAAATAGAGGTCAGACGATCTCGAAGTAGATCACACTAGTGAGATCAACGAGGCTATCGAGATGATAAGATGTACGATAGGCCTTGAGAGAATGAATATCTGCGATATGACGACAATCGTCGTTATGATAATCATCGATACAATGATCACAATTGTCACTATGACAATCGTCATCACGATGACGATCATCATCGGAATGACTAGCGTAGAAATGAGAATCTCCATCAAGAAAAGGAACCGAGAGAGCATCGGGAGTAGAATCTCGCAAACCGAGGTGAAATACATGTTATCGCGAGAGGTCCTATTGATGGAGATTCGCCTAATTCAAGGAAGAGGCATGCCAGGGAGATGCGCTCGAATTATTATCGCTCCGAGCAGCCGAGTGTCTTATCGGTAGGTCAAGCTGATCAGCCGATCACCTTTGATGATCGGGATTACGAGGGGATGATTGTACCACATAAACGACCCGATGGTCATTACAATGGATGTGGCAAACTATACAGTACATAAGGTTTTAGTGGACACGGGTAGTTCGGCTGATATTATTTTTTGGGATGTTTTGCAAAAAACGGACTTGGGAAAGATAGCTTTGAAAACAGTGAATACTCCGTTGATGGGATTCAACGGTTCTCAGATTATGCCGAAGGGGTCCGTGGAACTTGATGTGTCGTTGGGCCCGGCGCCGAAGCGTAAGACCATGAGGATCACATTTTTGGTGGTGGACACTCCATTTGCCTATAACATGATTGTCGGTAGGCCGATGTTATTCGGGGCAATTGTATTGACTCCCCACCTCAAGATGAAGTTCAAGACTCGGGATGGAATCAGAGAGGTCCGTGGTAATCAGCTAGAAGCGCATCAATGCTATACTACATCCCTGAAACCAGAGGTACGGAGTACTTATGCACTTTGATTTAATAAATAAGATGTCTCCCCATAACATATTTCAAAGTTTTGTAAAATTATTTCGCTATTCAAGGGCCACCTAATTCATTGCAAGTTCAAGTGCACATTCAATTTGTGTCAAAATTATTACTGCACTTTATATGGTAACACATTCTTATGAATTATTTTATCTTTGCTTATTTTTCTTTCTGTCACACTACGAATGCAAGTATTAGACTATGAAAAATGCTATATATCACCCACTAACTTTTCACCTATCCTCGAATTGGAAGTATTCATTTATAAAATCCATTCAAGCGAATTCATTTAGCTGAGTACTTGATTGTCGCTGTGCTCCATTTTCTTACACTTCCGGAAGTAGAGAGAAGTAGCTAGGAGGTTGATGTTGGAAAAGAACCTTATGTGACCAACTGAGGCGCGTCATAAGCCTACCGAATAAAGTGGTAGGAAGAAATTGGACTAGAATTTCATTGCTTAGGATCAGAACAAATATAGCATCCTGTCTTCACTTTATAGCACTGATCAAATTAACTTGTGAAAACTTTTGCCAGCCTGAAACATAAAATTGTGTAAACCGATTCTACATTTTTCAACATTTCCATTGTCACCATATTTAAAGTTGGTTTTATTGAATTTTGGAATTCCTCAATATGATTATAATTTACTTTAACATCTTTGGGTACCACTATGTACAATGCTTATTATTGATGGATTATTGAAAGGAAGAAAATTTCAGCAAGCTCTTGCTATCTTCGAATGGATGAAGAGAGAGAACTATGACCATGCGCTAAGACTTACACAACGATGATCAACTTATACGAGAAGGTGATGAGGGTTCTAAAGGCACATATACCTTCGTATTTATGTTTTGAATCAAGCTGTCTCTGGTGAAACGAAGCATCTCGAAATAGAACAAACTACGATATCCCACATCTATAAAGTTAATAATATTTCAATCCATTGTGAGTTTTGATGAGTGTCGAAGCCACAAAAATAATTCCTACTCCTAAATTTGCAGATAGTGGTGAGCAGGGCTGAATCCAAAGGGATAGGTTTAGATTTTTTCTCAAATTACTAAAATTAAAATAAAGAGGGGGGATTTTTTTATAATTGATTGAACTAAAAATTACTAAAAATAAACTAAAAATTAAGAAAATTAAAATTAAACAAGTAAACTAATTCAATAGATGGTGAGATTCTAGCCTAAGGAGTTATCTCCATTTTGATTCCAAGAGTTGATCCTTGATGCAAAGATACTTCAATGTTCATGAATAAATTGACTATAGTTATTAACAAGCTCTAACAAACTAGTTTCTCCTTAATTTATCGATAACCAAAACAAGCTCTTTGATTACTTCTCTTATTGATTAAACAACCCTAAATAAGCTCTTAGAATTTAATTTAACAATAGCATTAAGATATAGAGAGACACCAATTCTAACCAACAAACTCGCAAACTCGGTTCATTTAGATTAGATCACATATTCCCATAACAACAATCGAAAACTTGTCCATAATCAACGTTATTAACTACCACAAATATTAGAATTAACCAAACAATTACGGATTTGAGATTCGAAATGGCTATATACTATTCCGACAATCAAATAACGAGCCCTTATTATTCAATTAATCAAAATAATAATTTCAACAAACACAGAAAATATGCAAATACTCAAGAACAAAGAAGGAAATAAACATAAATTAGATCTCACAACTTTTGTAGAATCAAAACTTCAATAATTTTTTACTAGAAATAAAATTTTAGCAACACATTTTGAAAGAAAGAAAAAAGCAGGAATTCTTCCTCCTCCCTTAGTAAAAAACGTGTATAGTATTAAAGTCTAGGAGAAAGCCAAAAAGGACTCCTAACAAAATAAAACTCTAATTCTAATAGAATAAGGAAATTAATTCCTTACTAAGACAAAACACTAATAAGACTCCTAAAAAATAGGAAAGACTCCTAAAACTTAGGATTATTCTCTTCCTCATCACACGCTTAAACGCCTCTTCTCATTTTTCTTCATTTTCTCCATCTTTTTCTTCCTTTTTCTTCTTCTTTGAAACTTCACCTGTCAAAATTAAAATCATAAAAAATATCTATTATTTAAACTCAACTAACAATAAAAGAAGAAATGAAATATTTGAAAAATATGCATGAAATGCACACTAACAAGTTTAATACTTGTTGCTATATCTATGTACACTTTAAATCTTATTGATTTTGCTTCTCAGAAGATTAATTATGAATTATGATGTAATAATTTTTCAGTAACTATTTTATTGAAATTGATTATAATTTTGTTGGGCACAATCACCGCCCAAACTTACTAGTATATAAATATGGGGCTTGTGTCTTATAATGAGTAATTAAGGTAATTAATAATGTAAGATTATAAAGCTAACAGACTCGGACTGAGAATTGAGGCAAAATTTCAATTTTAGTCCGAAAGGATCTTGCTATTTTAATTTTAGTTCGACGTTTTATGGAATCTAAAAAATGTCCCAATAATTTGAAAAAATTGTAATGTTAGTTCTTTTTTTAAACAACATTAGTCCAATACTTTATTTTTCCTTTTAAAAATTGCATTTTGCCCCATGAACTATACAAGATGTAATTAAATACCCCCACTAAACATATTTACTTTTCACTTACCCCACTAAACATATTTTTATTTCACTTAATTTTTCAGGGGGTAAGTGCACATTAACATTTGATTAGTGGGGTGCTCAATACATCTTGTATAGTTCAGGGGGGAAAATGCAATTTTTAAAATACAAAATAAAGTATGGGACTAACGTTTTTTTTAAAAAGGACTAACATTACAACTTTTTCAAATTATTGGGACTTTTTTAGAATTTCATAAAATGTGGGACTAAAACTAGAATGACGAGATCCTAAGGGACTAAAATTAGAATTTTGCCGAGAACTGATCATGTACATTGGCCTTCAACACTCGAAGATAAATCTTTGAATTATTTCACATTGATATTGCTTCGTCTAATCTTGCTTTATTTTATATTTTATATTATCTTTGCTCATTTCTTCAAGTCTAACGAAATACTAATTCGAAACAATAAGTGTCAACGAATTGAAGAAAAGTAAAGAAACGGGCGGCGACGGCGGCTAAAACACGAAAAAGATAAAGATAGGTTGCTAAACCCAAACTAAATTACAAAAGATTCACCATAGTGAAGGAAGAACAAAAAGAGAAAAAAAAAAGTATATAGGAAGCCGGACGGGGACGGCGATGGTAGAGGCTGGCAGAAGCGAAAGATCATGAGGGTTGAAAGAAAAGCCCTTTAGCTCGATACCATGTTAGATTAGAGAAAACCCCGTAGGAAACTTGTATTATTGAGTAACATATTTATAGAGTTACAAGAGAATACAAGAAAACCCTAAACTATAAAGAAAGTAAAAGATAAATAAGGTAATATGAATACTAGTCTAACTAGGAAAGCAATAATAATACTAATCTAACTAGGAGAGCAATAATAATATCTAACACTTTCATGATTTATCTTTAATCAAATTTTTTTGTAGCCGATGAAGCCTAGCTCAATTGGCAAAGCTGAAGTCCCAAGAAACTAGAGGTCTTGGGTTCGACTCTCATCGAAAGAGTGTGCGCTTTTCTCTACTGTTATAGTAGTTGTTAGCTTCCTAGATTGTAATAGTTCTTAATTGGTTATAACTTATCGCAATTCGATATTAATTACATGTATCTTGTAACAGTTTCATTAAAAAAAAATCAAATTTTTTTGTAAAATTACTAGCTATGAAATCTATATCAGTCCGATATTTAATATTGACGCTTGTAAGAAACACACTAATAATTTATACAAAATCTCGAAAGAAAAATACTGTTCAACCATCAATATTCTCATAACATATATACAAAGAACCCTAAAACCCCTATTTATTTATTTATAAGAAGGGATAATGGCAGACACCCCCCTCAGTTATGAGGTGATGTGCACTTTGCCCCCTAACTTATTGAAATGTGCACTTTGCCCTTTCACTTATTATAAAATGTGCACTTCACCCCCTCGGGCAGCTCGGGTAGGGGCAAAGTGCTACAAAACACATAAGTGAGGGGGCAAAATGCTACAAAAACACATAAGTCAGGGGGCAAAGTGCTACAAAGACACATAAGTCATGAGGCAAAAGTTCAATTTTTAGGATAAGTGTGGTGCACGAATCTGCACGAACTGTCTGAGGGAGTGAAGTGCACATTTTATGATAACTGAGGGGGCAAAGTGCACATTTCAATAAGTTATGGGGCAAAGTGCACATTTCAATAAGTTATGGGGCAAAGTGCACATCACCCCATAACTGAGGGGGGTGTCTGCTATTATCCCTTATAAGAAAGAATCGCATTAAATACTATCATTTTTTTATTTTTAAATCTAGACTAATGGGTATATTCTGACCCGACAAACTCAGCCGATAGTTTTTTAATCATAGTCACACAGACCATAAAGATTTCAAATAAGGAGATAAAAGTCACAACTTGTGACAATCTGGAATTGAACTCAGGACTTCCCAAATGAAAGTGGAAGCTGATATCATTAGACTAACATGCATTGGGTAAATATTATCTTCTTCCCGATTAATTCTATGCTACCGAAGTGGATATGTGCCCAAGTGAGTGTTAAACTGTTGGATCATACATGATAATGTGATTATTTTATTTTATGACATCATCATGTACGTATCCAATGATTGACAAATACATTTAAATATTACTCACTTTAATATCATGGAATTTCTCCATCCTTTAATTAAAAATTCTTGTGTTATACAATGACCAACAACACACCTTTTAAAAGCCCTAATTATTCATGTTCTCACAATTATCCTATATTAGCCCATCTAATATTGGGCATAATCTACTAATCAAGTCTTTTTGTTGACAAGGGAATCCGTAGCCACTATCCGAAGGTGCGCACTGGGTAAACCCCACCCTCATGCAATAACCCGCAAACCATATGAGGGGGTTCAGCTGCACTAGGCAAGCCCTGTGCGATGGATTCATGTCCCAAGAGAGATTTGAACCCGAGATGACTTGGTAGAAAATACCTATCTTACCATCTCGACCAATCCGGAATGACTCGGTAAGTCTTTAAGTTCTCGTAAAAAGCATTGAGTCGGGCAGGTTTCCCTTTGGGCTTGTACCAATTTAAAATCCTTTAAAACATTTATCAGTTGAGTCTGACACATCCAAGTCCAACTCCTTTAGATAAGCTTGTCTCGACACCTGAAAAAAAATAAACACTTCCCAAAAAATACATACAACATAGATGGCCCATTAAAATTAGCCGAGTATATATAATGTAACAAGCATTGGGGAATTTAGCAAAAATAGACCCCAATTGTATATGCCTAACCAAATTTAGATTCCATTGCAGAAGCTTAGCAAAAATAGACCCCTATGGACCGATATGCTTGGAAAAGTCTAAATTAACCTTACTAAAAGTGAAAGAGACATAATTGCAAGTCTTCTCCTTGCTTTATCAAGAAATTACTCAAGACCCCTTATATTATTCAAAATCTTTCGAGTAGTCCCTATACTTTCAAATTATTTATCTTTAGTCCTCGAACTTTAGAAATGGTTTATTTTGGCCCCAAAAACAACAAAAACATCAAAAAATCTGGAGAGAAATATTATACATTTTTAAAGAAAAAGGAATTTCAACCTGCTTTTATAAATCTGCATAAAACTTTTATTGCACTCATAAGTTATTTACATGCATGTACCCGATAGTATTTTGACCTCTTTTATTGATTGTCTTAATACTTTAGAAAACTTAGATTATAATAATCAGGAATTAATATTAGAATTACGAAACCAATTAATAACCAGGAGAGATAATTGGGTTAATACTTATTTTAACACACCACCTATAGCACGAGATCACCAAAGCTATATTAATTTTTTTTTAATTTTAAATATATTAATAGCAGCCTTTTATTAAAATAGATCCTTCTAATTTTAAAAGGTTAGACCTTTTAGATCTAGAATATAGTTTAACCGATAGAATTATAATCTCTTTAGATAAATATAAATTTATTTGTAGATTTGATTCGAGCTTTAAACATATTTTACATTCAGAAAACAAACACTTAAATAGTTTAACGGATTTATTTATATCTCTAGCATCGAAATTAAAATTAGAAAATACAAAGTTTTATAAAACCTTAGAATCATTAAAAGAAGCTGTTTTAATAAATAGAGAAATAATAAAGAAGGGTGAAAATAATAATTTAGATTATATTAAACAACAGTCTGAGGAAACTTTGAAAATTGTTAAAAAATATAATAACTTTTTCCCTAGTAAAAATGAAATAATAGAATTAAAATATAGTTTGGAAAGTAATAAGCTAAAACAAATAGAAATCGACAGTAGGAAAACTCTAAGTCAAGTAATAGAAAAAATAAATAAAGTTGAAGCTCAAAATTTAGAAACAAGTAAAACTTTAAA
This sequence comes from Buddleja alternifolia, assembly GCA_019426215.1. NCBI lineage: Eukaryota > Viridiplantae > Streptophyta > Magnoliopsida > Lamiales > Scrophulariaceae > Buddleja > Buddleja alternifolia. Next base: position 53,770,470 of record CM033391.1, read on the forward strand.
AAAATATAGAACGGATAGTTAGCGGATGAATAGTATAGAGAATACATTAGAATATAAAAGAGCCATTGAATTAGTAAATAAATACCTATATACGGAAGAAGGATTTACTATCTATCAAAGAACTAGTAATTCAGATAAATTATATCCTAAACTTTGGAATATCCAATTTGTTTTAATTTTATAAGTATTTGAAAGGCTAGACAAATTAGAAAATAAACTAGAAAAATTAAGCACTAAAATAGACACTGTATCTCAAGTAATTAAAGGAGATTTACAAGATAGTATAGAAGAAAGATTAGAAAATTTAGCACTAGACGAGTCTAAAAAACCTAAAAAGGAACCTAAAAAATATATATATTGGTAAAAAAATGTTGAGATCATTTAGTGGTACTAGTAGAACTATAAGCGAATCAAGTAATAAAGAAAAAGAGAAAGGAAAAATAAGTAACACGTTTACTAAAAGAATGTTTAGAGGATCGGGAAGTCAAAGCTCAGCTAGAGAAGTAGAATTGGAAGAGATAATAGACATAGAAGAAAATCTTAATCTATATAATAACAAAGGAATAGATAAATTAAAACCTAAAACATTATACAAATTAGGAAAAATGGATTTTAACACACATTTAATTAAGAAATTTAGAGAAAAAGAAGTAAAAGTTACAACAAATGTTGAAAATATAAGTTTAGTTAGCCCGAAATGTATAAAGCAATTAAAACAGTTAAAACAAAAATATATACATTTAGGATTAATTATTGTAGGAATAAAATGATTAATTAGGAAAGGAACCGGTGGAAAGGTTTTAGTTTTATTATTAGATAAAAGTTGGTCTGATGCTAGGAGAGCAATATTTGCTAGCATGAAAATATATATGACTAATAATGTAGGAATATTTTATGTAGCTCCCAATATGATGAAAAGTATTAAAGATATTAATAAAATTACTATAGGATTACAAACTAGAGGATATGAAACTTATGATGGAAATAACTTACTTGTTTCTATAGCATTTTTAGGAAGAATAACTAATAATAGTTTTCCTCAATATAAAATTAATATAGATGGAATAATAGATGGTTTAGTAAAAATGATTAAGCCTTTAAATATAGATAATAATGATTTAAATGGAGAAGAATGGGAATTAGCCAAATACCTAGAAGAAAATGAGACGGTTAAGATTCCAAGAGAAAGTGTAATGTATACAAATAGTAGAGGGCAAACTTCTATTAGATTTCTTAATTACCAAAAGCAAGATCCCAAAGAAAATTTAGAAGACTTAGAAGAAGAAACTGATAACGAAACTGAAACAAGCTATATGAATATTGTAGAAGAAGAAGAAGAAGTTAGCATAACTAGTAGATTTGCAAATTGGTAAATAGTATCTGACATAGAAAGCGAAGAAGATGAAGAAGAAGAAAATATAGAAAAAATAGAGGAAGAAATTAGACAATTAGAGAGTCAGCTCAAAAATGATTATAGACCAAAAAATATGAAAGAAATATTAAGAAAGAATTTTGATATAAATAATTTAAGAGAATTAGTAGATGAAATGTATTTTGAAATAATGAATTTAGACATAAATTTAGAATCAGCTGAAGAAGAATTTAAACAATATTATAATATTGATTTAGTAGATGATATATGCTCAGGAAAAATAGAATTTGAGAAATTCTTTAAAAATAAAGAAAAAGGTAGCAATGAAATAACTTTTATGGCAGATAGCCAAGCAAGTACTAGTAGTAACATAGGAAAAAGAACTAGAGTATAACCATAATACAGTGAAGTTCCGGCCAAAAATGTAGAAATGAGTGGTAGACCAGAATGGAAAAGCCCAACATATGAATATGGTTTAGCTCAACCAAATAAATATATAGGGTCAAGATAACCCATAGGAAAAACCATGAGTGGAAATATGTTAGTAATAGAATTAAGAAGCCCACAAATGTGGCCAGAAGAAGTAAATATATGGGAACAATGTGTAGTAAGACATTGGGAAATAAATAAGAAGGTAGATATGGATATGTTTAACTTTTTAGAAACATGCTTAAGACCTACAACATTATCTATCAGGCAAAGTAAAAAAAAACGATTCGAATAGAATTAATGAAATAAAAACCTTAAGAAACAATCCTTATAATTTTACTAGTTTTATTAGAACGTTAATAATAGGAATAGATCCAGGAAGAGAAAATACATTCATACAAGATACGGCACTTAGAAACCTAGCACAACTCACTATAATCGATATGAAATATATTATACCTTTTAGTCAGGATTATACAAGATTAATAGGAGAAGCTAATAAAGCATTTGATGAAGAGTTATGTAATAGATATTTTACGAAATTACCACAAGATTTAGGAAAAAGAATACATGAAGAATGAATAAAAAATAATGGTAATCTTACAGGATTAGGTATAGGACCTAGAGTACAATATATCTTCTTTAAACTTCAAGAATGGTGTAAAGAAGAATTTATTAGAGAACAAATTAGAAAACAATCTTATGAATTTTTTAGAAAGGCTATATACACTTCACAACAATATGGACAGAAGAATTACTTTAAGCCAAAACGAAAAATATTAAGGAAATCAAATAAACCAAAATCTAGTTTTAGACAATATAGACAAGGAAGAAACCCCCTAATTATGTCAAAAAGCCATCAACTAGGAAACACACTTGTTATATTTGTGGAGATCCTAAACATTTAGCTAATAGATGTCCGAAAAGACAATTTAATATGGAAAGGGCAGCCATAGCAGAACAATTAGATGAAGATGTAGTAAGTATAGATGGTAATGAAAACATATTTAGTATATAAGTGAAGAAGGACCAGAAATTCCAAATATAATAGAATATACCTATATGAATAGTTCATGTGAACATAAATATATAAATGGAAAAGAAACTATGAGTATAGCCTATAGTATTTGTAGATTATATCCTGATATGCATTTAAGATATCAGTTCAATATATGTTTTGACAAAATTTGTTTTATTTGTGCTAAAGACGCATATAATATAGAAACAGATGTATCTTCTAAACCTAGTAAAAAACTAGAGACGATAGAAATTTTAAGTCATAAAGTAGAAAATTTAGACTTAAAAATACAAGTATTAGAATTAAAATTAAAAAATAATGAAAACATAAGTGGTAGTCAAAATAAAGAAAAAGGTGTAGTTATAGAAGAAATTGATGAACCTAACCAACAATTAGAAGAAACCTATTTACAAAATACATCGTATGAACCCCAAATACAAGTACCCTATACTAGTAGTTTAATACTTTTAGATTGTCGAATATGGTGTAATCAAGAAAAATATGTTGAAACTAAAGTCATTTTAGATACAGAAAGTACAAAAAGCATGCTTAGCTTTAGTCTTGTACCAAAAGAATTTGAAGCACAACTAAGTTATACTGTTACTAGTAGAACTGCAGAAAATAGATTAATGAGAATAAAAAAAGAGTTAATTAACATAGGGATACAATTTAATGACTTTTCAGGAAATTATAGTAGCAAATATACATTAGGACAAGTACTTATAGCACCAGATAATGTAAACAGCCAAGAATTCCTTTTAGGGTTAAACTTTATTTGTGCATTAAATGGAAGCATATTAGTAGGAAAAAATTATATTACTATTATTAGCAAACATGATTATATATTTCCAACTAATAGATACATTAAACAATCAGAGTTGACTGCGAAGCGTGGTGGACATGGTAATAATGATTTAGATTTTTTCAAAGAATTAGAACAAAATAATATAGAATCTGAAACCATAGACATCCTATTAGACGAAGAAATAAGAGATATAGGAAAAAGATTAGAAGTTTTAAACCTAGAAAATGAAATAATTCTGCATAAATTAGAAATGTTAGGATTTATAGGAGATGATTTAGCCAAAAACAAAGTAAACTATATTTTTAAACTAAACATCTTAAACCCTGATATAGTAATAAGAACAGCAGCTATAGAATATACTCCTGGAGATATAAAAGAATTCAAAACACAAATAAAAGAAATGTTAGAAATCGGTATTTAAGAAGAAGTGATCGTCCACATAGATCAGCAGCTTTTACAGTAAGAAATAATGCAGAAATAAAAAGAGAAAAACCTAGAATAGTCTATAATTATAAAAAACTTAATGATAATACAAAAGATGATGCTTATAGAATACCTAATAAAGATGAGTTAATTAATCTTATACAAAATAAAAAGATCTTTTCAAAATTTGATCTAAATAGTGGATACAATCAAATTAAAATGGTAGAAGAAGACAAAAAATGGACAGCATTCAGTTGTAGTGAAGGATATTTCGAGTGGAATGTTCTATCTTTTGGTTTAAAAAATGCTCCAGCAATATTTCAAAGATTTATGGATAGTATATTTAAACATTTAGATTTCTGTTTAGTATATATAGATGACATTTTAGTAGCTTCTGAAAGTATTAAACAGCATCAAGATCATTTAAAACAAGTGTTTAATTTAATAGAAGAAAATGGAATAGTAGTGTCTAAAAAGAAAATGGAACTTTTCAAGAGAAAAATAAGCTTTTTAGGTTTGTAAATAGGAAATGGACAAATTAAATTACAACCTCATATAACTCAAAAAAATTTAGATTTCCCCGATAAACTAGAAAATTTAAAACAAATACAAGCATTTCTAGGAATATTAAATTATTCTAGAAAATTTATTCCTAAACATAGTAAATTAGTTGGACCATTATATAAAAAAATAGGAAAGTCTGGACAAAGACACTTTAATCAGGAACATATTAATCTAGTTAGAAAAATTAAGGAAATCGTTAAAGACCTTAAGCTTTTAGAATTACCTTTAAGTACTGATTATGTCATAATAGAAGTAGATAGCTCTATAGAAGGATGGGGAACTATATTAAAAGGTGAACCTCATAAATTTTCTCCGAAAAGTGAAGAAAAAATATCATCTTATTCCAATGGTAACTTTAACAAAACAGGAAGTAATTGGACCAGTCTAGATTATGAAATAGCAGAGATAGTTAAAGCAATAGACCATTTTAGATTATATTTAAATAAACCTTTTACCATTAGAACAGATTGTGAAGTTGTAGTTAGATTCGTAAAAAATAAAAATTCTAGAAAACAAAATAATAAAAGAAGGTTAAATTTTAGAAATGCAATAGAAAGTAACGGATATAAAGTAGAATTTGAACATATTAAAGGATCAAATAATAGCATAGCAAATTTATTAAGCAGACAATTAACTCTAATTTTGGGTGACAGATCATGGCTTCCAACGACCAAGACAACCAACAAACACGACCTCCCTCTGCAGATCTAATACTATTCAACCAAATAGCTCGAAGACCAGCTTTCAAACCTAACTTTCAGCAAAATATTCAGAATAGACCAGTCTTTACAATTGAAACACAATTCTTTAATCCAGCCACTCAGAATGTTTTGAAAATCTTTGGCAAAATAGCACTTTCAATTAGACATGTTTTCAGACCCCCAAAAGATACTCCCTATATTACAGAAGATCAAAGCATTCTACTAAATGCATTATGGGAAGTTAATTCACCATCAAACAAATTATCAATGTTAAACGCACTCTGCTACTATTTCGAGAAAGAAAACAAAAATTTTCCAGCAGAAGAAGCAGCGGTATATCTAGTTATTAGAGGACAGTCCGTTGGAATCTTTACTGACTATCAACTGGCGTTGCAAAGCATTCAAAAAGTAGCAAAAGGACACTTGGAGCCCTTTAAACAATTTCATGAAGCCATAGCAGCAGCGAAGAGACTTTTAGGCCCAAACTTTTACATTCAGCCCAATGCCGAAAATGCTAAGCCCAAAATACTCTCAAAAGGAAAGCAGCATATAAGCCCAGACGTAGAATCCCTCGAAGAAGATCTTGAAACCATAACCAATCGTTTTAGCAACCTTGAATTTTTTTATCAAGACCTATTAGTCCAGCATCAAAATTTATCAACTCATTTAACAAACCCAAGACAAATAGATGTCCCCAAAACAATCAAGGATAAATGCTACCAATTCTTTTCGGTCCGAACCTTTTATTATCCCTGTCACACAATTTTAACCTTTCCAGAAGACATACAACACATGATATGGCAGAAAGCAGAAGATAGTTTTTATGCAAGGATGTTAAAAGTAGCCCAAATCCTCATCATTCAGCAAATAGAAGGAATAAAGCCTTTAACTCATTTATTAAAATGGAAAGGAGAACCTATTCGCCATGAAGGAACATTAAAATTTTATACAATCAAGTATTTTTCATGGCCTAACGTTCATATAGACGCTTCACTCTTCAGAGAAGGATGGATAGATGATACTTTTATCAGCATTCAACTATTATTAGACTATGGATTTGTATCAAAAATATTTATATCTAATCCAGATCAAGTAAAACATTTAGGAAGGCAAATTTCAGAAACAATCGATTTTTCTTTCAGCCAAAGAGCTTTCAATCTTCGTTTGGACGTATCATCAATACCTCCAATATGGAAGACTACGGGAGTAGAATTGGGTCATTCCTTTATAACGGTAAATGAAAATTATGAAAGTTGGGAACCAGCCAAATCAGAAATGTTCAGACTATGCCACATAGTATCAAATCCCTTAGCAGACGCAGAAGAACTCAAGATAGCTCTAGAAAGACACAGCGACCATATATGAGACCAAATATGGATTTATCACCAGATTATCAGTCAATTTTTCAAGCACCACATCAGAGTATTTTTATTCCAACAAGCGCCAGATGTAGATTCAGTGTTACAACATTAGGAAAGAAAATAACACCTAGCTTGGAATATCAGCCCAAGTATAATCCAGATCTAGAAGGAACCAGCCGAGATTCATACTAGAAGACAAAGCTTCAACATTCAGCAATAATCCACCATCTTCAGCATATGAGCAATAATTTAGCATCAGGACAAAAGCATTGGATTCCAGACAAAGGCCATAAATTCAGCAAGGACAATAATTTAAAGCAGTAGTAAAAGCAGGAATATGGAGCAATAGTAAAAGATCAATAATGCAGCAAACGGACGAAAAGCTACAGCAAATATCAGACCACTAGCTTTAATAATGTATGTTTACTGTACATATTTACTGTTCACGTTATGCCACCTATGTACTTTTTTACTGTTTAAAGTACTATTTGTACTGTGTGTAATAATGACAGCTGTGGATACCAAGTTTTTCTTCAATTTGTTGTAATATTTTTTAGATTTGAGGCCTATAAAAGGACCTCTCCTTTCATTGTAAAAACTTGCCCCTTAACATTCTCCAACCCACACTTCTTGGTTGCTAGAGAATCTCTTATCCTTTCTTGTAATAAAATATCTACTTTGTGTGCAAAAATCTCTTGTAAGTTTTTATGTTTTATTAATATGCATAGTGAGTAGTTTACCCCTAGGGACGGGATTTCCCTACTATTTAAAAATATTATAATTCTCTCATGTTCAAAGAATACAAAAACATTAAAAAACCTAAAATCCAAAAACATTAAAAATGCTCGAAAACCAAATAAAAAATAAAAAATGATGAGGAACAGTAGTAACATTCTACCCTTTCATCGTCTCAAAAATATGTTTTCGTTGTACAAATTATTGTTTTCAATAATATCTGATACTGCTTTGGGAAGATTTTGTTTACCGTCTTGGTGTTACTGGTCGGGAGACAAAATGTGCGGGATAATTCCCCTCATCGTGCAAGCAAAATGGTATCAGAGCCTGAGTATTCTGAGTATACTCTGTGGTCGCAGTTTAATATGATCTTCCACATCAGAAAGGTTTTCTCAAGTTATATATCAGAGCAGGGTTTCATATTTAAATTTTTTTTAAATGAATTAAGTTTATATTTTAAATTTCAAAAGAGTAAGACAGATACTTCATTTCTTTCCAACGTAAGTCTTCGTTGATGAAGCAATCGGATTTTCGAAGCAACCCTCTTACTTGAGAATGATAAAATGTGAGCTTTAATTCATAATCTAAAAGGTGTACAGTAACCCTGTTTAATTTTTGTAATTATGTTGTTAATTACTTTTAATTTATGTAATTACTTTTAATTAATGAAGTTTTTCATATATTCTGGACTAAATAAACCAAATTTAAAAATTAAAGGACTAAAGGTGCTATTACTAAAAGTAATGGACTTGGTTGTGACAAAAATGTTACTATTCAGGGATAATTTGGACTTTACCTATTGAATTAGCCGCAAAAAATAAGGGAAAAAGAAAATCAGACATAAGAGGCCTAAAATTGCAACACTCCTGCAAATGAGGTCTAATTTTATAAACGTCACCAAGCATTGCACAATATTCTAAATAACAATTCAGCTCATCCTATACCCACAAAACATATACAAGGGTCGAAATTCAGATCAAATTTTCTATCCCACAATTTTGTCACATCAATGGATAAGTATAAAAAATTGATAACAAGAATTCAACTCGATCACATTTATGAAATCAACTAGTATCAAATACTGTAAAGCCAATTCGTGATTGAGGAGAAGATTACCCCTTGGATATAAACTAATTAGTGAAAATATTTCGGGGAAGAGGAGGAGGATGAGGATGCAACTTATGGTTTCCCGGCAGAAAGTGTAAGATGAATGTAAAATTCAAGAGTACAAATTACAAATATGTACCTTCTCCCTTTGAGTAGTATCCATCTTCCCTAATTTTTTAGGGTTTTTACCGTCATGGCAGCGGCGTCTCCTCCCCGACTGTTTTGTCTCGGTTGTTTGCCTTCCATCTCCTCCGCCATCTCCCCTACTCCAAAAACCAGATGGATCTTCCCTTCCCCTCACCTAACAAAACAGTTTCAAGATCTCATTTCCAACTCAAGAGCACTCCATGGCAGTGATCCCCATCTCTGGCGTCTCCTCCAAGCCAAGGAGCACTTGCATAGGCTCTACGGAGGTCCCTCCCACTAGATCTGTAGCTCAAAGGTGGAAAATGCACAGTACCGACATCCACTGCCGTCCCCCGCTGCCTCGAAAGTGGCGACTATGTTGCCCCTTCTGAGTAAGCCAAAAGGAGGGAAGCTATCGACGGCTTCCCTCTCGCTTGAAGATCCAAAGTTGATTTCTTCACTCTATTTTTTAGTTTGCTCTACAATAAAAGTTAAGGAACATTTTGATACGCCAGTAGAATTTGCTGTGTTTATTCGCATCTTTTTTCCAGCGGTTCCTTCGAGCAAGAAATGGAGTATGGTCATTTCTTATGTTTATTTTGATTATTGCAGAAATGTTTTCTATTCTTTTGGAGCTTTTGGCTTTTTTTTTTATTTTTTATGTTTTTGTCTAGGTTCTTGATGCAGATTTGGTGGCAAAGTGTGATAAGTTGTCCTTAGCCTCATCACATTGATGGTGATAAGAAGACTCAAAATGGAAGCTTTCGATTGAGTTATTATGAAAAGTTGTCCTCAGTCTAGGTTTTATTGTTCTGTGATGGTAATCGTGTTCCTTTTTTTGCTTCAATCTAGTATGTTGTCTGTCATATTTGTCTTTTATGTTGATAATGCAATACTTGTATGTCTTTAGCCAGTATTTTGTAATCTTTTCCTATTTCATTAATGCATAAAATTTAACTATAAAAAATATGATCTTATACACGTAATCTTGATTCGTGACAAAAGTATATATTCCTCCCACTCATTTTCCATTAATCTCTATCTTTCCTAAAACTTAATCCATAAATAAGAAACATCCCTAATCAAACTTAATTAATACACCAAACAAACACAACCTCATATTACCACAAAAACAGAATGACAAGCAAATTCAGTTTCCAGATCAAATTAGTTGATCACTAAAGATGGAAAAAGAAAAAAAAATCAGACACATATTAAGCCATTTACAAAAATAACTTCCTTTTTCTATCTCAAGTAGTAGTTAACTAAAAGGAGATGGACATGGAGGCACAGCAACTTGAACAATCCCTTCAAGCATTTGACAAGCCCTCCTCATACTTGGCCTCAAAGATGCATCTTCTTGAATACACCAAATCCCAACCATCACAAACCTCTCCAATTTTTTCCCGTCACTCAAAGCCTCCAAATCATTCTCAACCAAACTATCCAATCTCCCATCCTGAAAACAATCCCAAACCCAATCCGTCAAAATCGCGTTCTCCGCATTTCCGGATTCCAAATCCTCCAAACTCTTCCTACAAGCGATAATCTCCAACAACAGCACCCCAAAACTATAAACATCGACTTTCACATTGATCTGCTTGTTTCTAAACCACTCGGGTGCGACGTACCCTTTCGTCCCTCTGATATTAGTCATCGTCTGGCTCTGGTTTATCATCAGAAGCTTAGCCAAACCGAAATCTGATATCCTGGCATTGTAGTATTCGTCCAAAAGTATGTTTTGAGGCTTTATATCACAATGTATGATCTGAGTGCTGCATTCTTCATGCAAGTACGTTAGTCCTTGTGCAACCCCGAGGGCTATTTCTGTCCTTTGGTTCCAGCTCGGTTTTGGACTACCAAAAAGAAAGCTGGCTAGTGTTCCATTACACATGTACTCGTATACTAGTAACCGGTTAGTCCCTTCATTACAAAACCCAAGTAAACGAACCAGATTCTTGTGATGAGTCTGGCCAATCACATTAACTTCTGTTTTGAATTCCTTCTCAGAATCTTCTGCAACTCTATCCAGCTTCTTAACCGCAAAAACGGTTTCCGAACCGTTTGGCATTAGCCCTTTGTAGACAATTCCGAAAGCGCCCCTCCCTAGTTCTTCCTTAAATCCGTCTGTGGCGTGGACGAGTTCTTTATACGTAAAACAGCGTAAATTCGATCCTGAAGCGTCGTGGGTTTGATTAAGAACCGGGATTCTTTTCTTGTAAATAAGGAAGAATCCTAAGCAAGCTGCAGAGATGAATAAGAGGTTTATGAACACTGAGCTTCCTAAAAGCACTGATATAATAACAATCAATGTCTTCTGGTCCCTTCTCGGGTTATTATGCGGATGTTGATCGGGGGTTAGTATAGGAATATCACTCCTTCTGAACTTTAGAAACGCGGTGGAACCTAAAGTAGTGTCAACTCTGCCATTAGAGAGAGGAAGCTTTTTCTTCCAACAACTATCACTTCTGTAAATGGCTGCAGCACAAAAACAATCATTAAGACAAGCGCTTCTGCAATTCTCTATAGTACTACGATTTATTTGTTCATAATCATTTCCAGGCCAATCCGTATCAGAAATATTCAACAATCCATACACCTCTTCTGGTGATGAACCCGTCTCATTTCCCACACAACTCTGCACGAAATTCGGGATACAATCGCCATAAGCGTTGTTCGGATCAGCCAACGAAAACCCTTGTGGACATTGGCAAATCGGCCTCTGATTTTCGATCCTGCACACGCTGTTATAGCCACAAGCTCCACTGCCTCGATCTCCATTAATATTGAAACAAATATTGTCAGGCCAAGACCGGGCTGCAGTCCACCCTGGACTTGAACCAGAATTCCTTGGATGATAATACTGTGTGAAAAGGCCATCGAAATTGAGAGTTGCCCTGTGGTAAAAATCCGAAACAGGGGGAACGGAACGAGGCGTGAGAATCAATTGATCGCCGTTTCTTTTCCTTACAGAAATCGAAGCTCTCTCATTGAACACCACCTGGAAACCCGAATTCGATGCGTTCACATCAGAAGTGCGGCTGGTGTAATACTCATCATCAAAATCGCTATTCGAAGGCACGCTTTTCGTATTAAACACGAAATTCCCGTCGCTGAGCATCCGGGCCCAGAATCTGCCCTCAGAGAAATTAGTTTCTGATATTCTCGAAACGAGATCGCGGTTAATCTCGATTGTTTGAGTGGGCAATATAGTATCAGATGGATTGTTAAAACTTTGCCACAATGACGTCGAATCAGAGCGGGATAAAACGAGATTACCAGTGTTGTTTAGGAACCCGTAAGCTACTTCATCGGCAAGGTTGTTAGTGTTGTAAATCAGGCGGCTCTGAGGATCCCTGAGAACGAGGCCGTCTCTGGAGTTGAGCTGTACAGTGGAGCCGCGCGGCACAGGATTGGTGCCCCTTGGGTACCAAACTATGGTTCTATCTGGAATTCTGTCGAACCATATGGATAGCAGGAAGAGATTGTTGTTGTCCTGAAGGCGTTGAAATCCGAATGCAAAATCTCCGGAAGGCGAGCGCCATGGATTGGAGTTTTCAGTTGCTGTGATAGAAGTTCCAACTGTGATGTTTCCAGTGTTTTGAGCCGAAGAAGAAAGTGGGAAGAAGATAAATATAATGAGGAGGAGGAGGAGGAGGAGATTATACAGTGCCTTAGCCATCTGAGCACAAAAAGGATATAGCAGCAAAATGAGAATTGAACAACTTGAAGCCTGGTGAAATGATCATATTCATATTTGTAAATGTTTCAAGTCAACTTTCAAGTCAATTCAAAGACTTTTCAGTAATAACGGTCAGATCAATACTTGTCCGGAGTTTTGTTGGCCAATTTTCTTTTCTTTTTTTATTTCAGTCAAATATAATCAAGCCAGCTAGTATCATAGAAAATTATGGATTGGATTTTTTTTTTTTTTTTTGAGATAAATGATTATATGTTAATTACATCGTATATATGAATCATCAATTAGCACATAATACTAATACTAATATATAGCAAGACAGCTAGCAACTACCAGCCAGACGACACGATGTCGGTGGGAGTGGAACTCGAGACCTCTAATATCTTGGGGCATCAGCTTTGTCAGTAATGCTGGACATCATCTGCTAGAAAATTATGGATCTGAATGTAGTATGTTATAAATTGTAATTAGTTTTTGGAGAATTACAAACAAATCCCTTACTTATTGTGTAATTACTAAAACTCTCCTTATTTTTTGGAAATTACCAACACATCCCTTCACGGAGTCTATTTATAAGGTTTACATAGGTAAAATTGTAAAAAAATTTAAATACACATGGGTGTAATAGTAAATCTATTTTAATATGAATGAGACTTTATATAATTTTTCGTCAAAAATGGTATTAGTCTGGCTAATGTGTACAGACACTTATAAAAATAATTTTCCACAATAGCATCATGTCTGACTTGTGGCATCGCTCTGGAAATGTTTGAATTTTTCCTATCTTGGATAACTTGTTTGAATTTTTATTTTTTTGGCTCTGGAAATGTTTGAATTTTTCCTATCTTGGATAACTTGTTTGAATTTTTATGTTTTTTGGTTACAAGAGCAGTTCAAAACTCAAACTTCAACAGAAAGGAAATCTAAACAGTTAACAAGGGGAGACTCCCAAACATGGAGCCCTTCATCCAACTCATGTGCAAGACCCGCCAAAGCGTCCAGCAATTTGTTTCCATTTCTTCTTGTGTTGTAAAGTACTCTCCCAAGGGTTGCCCAGAAGCTTACGACAGTCAAGAATAATATTCCCCAGAGGATCGCATCAATACTTGTCTGAAGTTTGGCGCCCAATATTCTTTTTTTTTTTTTCTCAATTTTATTTTAGTCAAAATATAATTGAGCCGTCTAGTATCATAGAAAATTATGGATTTGAACGTAATAGGTTGTAATTAGTTTTTGGAAAATTACACGCATGCCCTCGACTTATTGTGTAATTATTAAAATTTCTCTTATTTTTTCGAAATTACCAATACACCCCTTCACGGGGTCTATTTATAAGGTTTACATTAGGAGTGTAAGGTGAGTCGAGCCGGTTCATGAGCATGGTGAGCCGGCTCAACTATAGCTCGAGCTTTTTCGTGAGTCGAGCTCGAACTCACTTATGGTTGTTCATAAGCTCGTGAGCCGGCTTGCAAGCTTTTATTATCATTTTTTAATAATTTTTTATATATGATTAAAAATACTCAAATTTCATAAAAATGATACTTATAATTTTATATACACCATATTTTATACTTTATTGATACTTAAGGTTTTTTCTGTTTTATTTAAATCGTGTAAAACAACAACAACAACAATAATAAAAAATATATTTTAGTTGATCTTATATGATACACTTTTCTATAAATTAATTTACTGAAATCATGTTTTCACGATAGCCTCTTCTATTTTCTAAATACTTATTGAATATAAGGTACTTAGTTATTATTTATCTTAATAATGCATCCTATACAATATTAACATATTTTTATAAATAAAAAATAAAAATTTATTTTATTTTATTTTCTAAAAAACAAAACAAAAATAATTAAATTAATATTTACTTCAAGCTCAAACTCGACTCATCTACTTCGAGCTTGAGATCAAGCCCTAAAAAACTAGGCTCGTCAAGTTCGAGCTCAAAAAAGTATAATCAAGCTCTAGCTCGAGCCTGGAAATTTCATCAAGTTCGGCTCGTTTACACGCCTAGTTTACAGGGGGAAATTGTAAAGATTTTTAAATAAACATGTGTAGTTGTGTCTTAATATGATAGAGATTTTATATAATTTTCAAAATGTGAGGAGGTCTATGTATAATTTTTCAAATGATTATATATATCGAGTATTGAATATCAAACATGGTATTAGTCTGGCTAATGTATATACATATCTATATATAATAAAATACAACCTTTGAGACCATCCAAATAAGCGCACATGTGAATGACCTAATTGAACTTAATTTTGCCACATAAGCAAAATTGAATAAATACACATTTATCAAATTTAAATAAATAAATTATCAATCTTTATCCAAATAGATATTAACAACCTCATATCTTTTTTGGATACGATTAGAATAACTAATATATTTTCTTTTTCTAAACCTGCGTACTTACTCCAAATTTAAATTTCAAAACCAATTATGTTTCATGTTCACTTAAAATACGGCTCTGAGACCATTCAACAGATTTACTTAGGCATCTAATTTATGTCTTAAATAAATATGGCTTTCAGGCAACCATCATCATTAATAAATTGACTCAATTTTGTTAGTTATCATTGAAAAATTAAACAAAAATGGGAAAAGAACAAAATATAAAACAATTTTGGTAATTTGGACTTAAATAATTATGATGAAGAGAATTTTATAATTACTATATTGAATTTTAATAAACATCCTCAATTGCTATGTTGAAGAAAGTCAAAATATATTGTCATATATTGATATGCATGGGTGAAAAGGGAGAGAATATGTTTTTATCATGTAAAATTGAAAAAAAATAATTTATCAAACAAAAATATAAATGAAAGAGATTACCAAATTAACAGTTACATAGCTCATTGTTGTTTTGCAAAGTACTTGACATTTCAAAAGTTTATAAAATTGATATGTATTCCCAAAAATGCTACAATAATTAATTTTACACATAAATACGATGTCTAAGCAAGATAAATGCTGCTAAAACTTTTAGTGGAGGTTGATAAGTTTTGAACTTTGATTGAAAATAAAAACATGGTATGCTTTGAATTTGAATAAAAGCTTAAACTTTGGCATGATAATAGAGCTAGAAGCGGATTTAATTAAGTAAATATAATAAAATATTTAAAACTTGATTTTTATTATGAAATCAATTTGATCTATGATTTGGGGAATATATGGTGAACTAACAAATTATGATAGACATATGGGTATTGGATACCATTCGAAATTTGGATAATAAAAGAAATTTCAAAGAATTCACCGATCAAAAAAATTCTTGATAATTAAAAATTTCAAAATTCTAAAAATTTGTATTAATTAAAGTAATAAATGGTCAATTACAGTCAAACACTGCTTTGCTATTTATGTGTGTGTATACACACAGATAGAAGCATAATATATATATATATATACACACAGATATATCAAGTGAAAAAAAATTGAAGGATATCAAATCTATTCAGCAAAGCAAAATATGACGAAAAGAGAGTAAGATAAATCAATCCAAGTGAAAAAAAAAAAAATTAAAAGCACACATTAATATACCACTTTCAAATATAGAAATCTCCATAAAAAAAATAATCAAACTTATATATTATGAATGAAAAGCTAAGATAAATAAATTAAAGTGACAAAAATAAATAAAAAATACAAATTAAAAACTTCATAAATTTGATGAATAAGAAACTAATATACGTCAATATGAAAAATTAACGCAATAACATATTAAATAGATGTGAAAACAGGGTAAACATCTGAGATGGCAACAATTGAATATACAGATATAGTAGACGAACTTGGAGAATAATAAACAATAAAATAATAAAAAATACATATTGAAAGAATATGGTTTCAAAACTTGGTAAAGCTCATAAGTGGCGAAATCCAAGAGCATAGAAAAGAAAAAGAAAACACACTTTTGGCAAGATGACCTACAAAGTTGCAACTGACATATGATATATGTGCATGTTATATGGGAAGAAAAGGAAGATAGAGATTTAAAATTAATGAACTAATAAAACCAAATTTGTATAGTTGCCAAACTATATACAACATAGAAAAAATGGAATTCAAGACTCTACTAAAATTTGTCAAAGATTAAAAATGGTGATTGTATCAATGATATGAAGTGCCACATAAAAATGATATGAAGGGGCAAGATAAAAGTGAAAAAAATGATAGGCAAAAGTATAAAAAATATGTATATAAAATAACTATCATAATCAATTTTAAAATATATTATATTGATAAAGTAGTATGAAAATAAAAATATGACCACTTGGAGATCAAAAGAAGAAAAATCATTATGATGCAGACAAAAAATAAAGAGGAAAAATTAAATTTCATCATTTGGAATTTAAAATACACAAAAGATTATTAAGAACAATATGAAAAATGAAACACAAAATAAATGTAGAAAAAACACTCAAGAAAACTTTTACATACAGTAACCTTTAGAATGTGATAGGGAAAAAAAAGAAAAAAAGGAAGAAGGGAACCCGACAGGGAAGGAAAAACAAATATCCTCTACCTGAAAATAAAGAAAAAGAATTACTATCTTAGAAAGTATGTAGAAATTGACTTAATAGTTTAGTGATATTAATAGAACCTGGAAGGCTTAAATGCATAGTTTAAGAAGATAAAGTTGAAAGGAAGATTTCTTAGAAAAGAAAAAATAAAGTTGAAAGGGAGAGACTGGTGGATGAAGAATTTCAAGGCAAAAGTTGAAATGGCTATGTCATTTAATTAGCTGATTCAATCGATTTATATTTCTTTTCTTTTCTCAACTTGCAGCTAATATTAATGCATGATTGGAGGGAGGAGTTGATGCATAGCATTCCTTGAATTAGCTGATTCAATCGATTAGTTGAGATTTACGTAAACTTTTCCTAGCTCAAATTTCAAACTTGAAAAGATTGAATTTTGAACTAAAATAATTCAAATTTTAAATTATCATGAATTGTGTAGGCCAATAGAATTTTTTCTTTATAATTAAAAAAACTCAAATTACAGAAAATTAGTTAGTCTGGTTTTATCCAAAAAAGATATGAGGTTGTTAATATATTTAGATAAAGATTGATAATTATATTTTTTTGAATTTAATAGATATCTATATATTTAATTTTACTTACACGGCAAAATTGAGTTCAATTAGGTCATCCACATACACGCTTACTTGGATGGCCTCAAAAGTTATGTTTTTATTATATATAGATGACGTGTGAATCCCATCAATCATGGGATTATGTGACTTTAAGAAAGAAACTTTCAACATTTCATGCTATTATCAGTTAATTAATTCGTTTCACCTAAATTTTTGAAGACTTCATACTGAAGCAATTTTTTTTTATCCTTTTAATATTCAATATCTCGGTATTCACCATCCACTCTTTCTTCTTCTATGCGAATTGATTTGGTTTCATGTAAATAAGTTTTGTTACAAATATTTTATGAATGTGATTTTGCATACGTTACAATACGTTTCATTCGTTGATTTTACACACTATTTCTTATGATTACCATGGTCGGATAATCAGGTATTTTGATTATTGTTTTATAAAATTTATAATTTTCATGATCTTAATAGTTTCGATTTTTAAATATTCTTTTGTTACATATTTAATATCCTGTGCCTTGGCACGGGGTTACATCTAGTATATACTTATAAAAGTAAACTTTCCACAATAGCATCCTGTCTGACTTGTGGCATCGCTCTGGAATGTTTGAATTTTCCTTACCTTGGATTACTTTTTTTTTTTTTAATTCAAGAGAGAGGGGATATCTTATATATCTAGCTCGATAAATTCGGGTTGATAATTATAATCTTGAACTATAAAGACTCTATCTAGCTCCATAAAAAAGGAGAGAGGCACAACTTGTGGCAGTTTAGATTCGAACTTAGGACCTCTCACATAAAATGAGAGGTAAATACCACTAGACCACCAGATCTTTGATTTGGAGTACTTGTTTGAATGCGTGGATTACATCTTTAATAATGACTTACAGAACCCCCAAACAATTTGAAAGCGAAAAAGGAAATTACTTAACAAAAGTCTGTGGTGGGCCAGTGGGGCTGGGGATATAAATAAGATAATATGTCTGAAAGAGCTTTGGTTGGATTTAAGCAGCTTTTTGATTTTTGATTTTACTACTTTTGATTTTGTTTTTTAAAACAAGATTCTGTTTTTTTAAAACAAAATTGAAAATAAGCAAAAATTAGAAACATGTCTTTAGGTACTTTCACCAACTTCTTTTATCTCTTTTGCTTTTTAGCAATTTTTGCAATTAAACACAACTTTAACTTTTCAGCGACTTGTATAATTTTTTCTAAAATTCAGCACTTCTGTAAAAATATAAAATTTTGTAAACAAGCTTAATAATGTGGATGTATAACGATAGCCATTTTTCCCCACACAAAATCTTCTATTACAAAATAGTATTGAATTTCATGTCTGTCTAACAAGTGTATATAATTAATATTAAATTTATATTCAAAGAATATTTTATATACATATCATTCATATATGAAGTGTAAAGGAAATCGCAACAACGTTTGTAATAAATCATTCTCAAAAATTCTTTTTACTTTGAATGAGTCAAAATTATATATGCTTGATTTCATTGGGGATTTTATGGCACTTGGTCATTACTTTACTATTGGATTTTACTTTATAATTTTCGCCACAAATTATAATCTTAGTATTAATAAAAGTCACTGCATATGCCTCACTCATACAAATATCTGTACTATGAAAATGTATAATATATGATAATTAAGAATATGTAAAATTTCATTTAGAATTCTCAATTATTTTTATATAATTTTATGATTTATCTTTAATCAAATTACTAGCTACGAAATTACTAGCTATGAAATCTATATCAATCCGATATTAATATTGACGCTTGTAAAACACACACTAATAATTTATATAAAATCTTGAAAAAAAATAATGTTCAACCATCAATAATCTCATAATATATATACAAAGAACCCTAAAAACCCTATTTATTTCTAACAAAGAAAGAATCGCACTAAATATTATCTTCTTTTTTTATATAGAGATTTTAAATGAATGGAGATACTCTGATCTGATAAATCCGAGTCGATAATTTTTTTTAATCATAACAAACTCTATAAAACTCCAAATAAGGAGAAAAAAATCACAACTTGTAAAAGCCTCGAATTGATCCCAAACCTCTCACATGAAAGTGGAAATTGATACCATTATTATCTTTCTTCCCTTAATTAAAGATTATTGTCTTGTATAGTGACCAACAACTCATCTTTTAAATGCCCTAATTATTCATATTCTTACAATCATCCATTCATTCTATATTAGCCCATCTAATATTAGGCATAATCTACTAATCAAGTCTTCAAGTCCTCGCAAAATAAGCTTTGTGCCGAGCCGGTTTCCCTTTGGGCTTGAACCAGTTAAAAATCCTTTAAGACATCTATCAGTTGAACCAAAGCTTGCGGCGACACCTGAACAAACATAAACACTTCCCAAAAGTACATAATACACCATAAGGCCCAAGATATGGCCCATTAGCATTGCACAGTATTTTAAATAACAATTCAGCTCATCCTATACACACAAAACATATACAAAGTCCGAAATTCGGACCAAATCTTCTATCCTACAATATCGTCACACAATAGTGACACATCAATGGACAAGTATAAAAAATTGATAACAAGTTTTCAACTCGATCATAATAATAATTTTCACTAGTATCAAATACCTTGAAGGCAATGCGTGGTTGAGGAGAGATTGCCCCTTGGATATAAACTGATTATTGGAAATACTCTGAGGAGGACGAGGACGAGGACGAGGATGCAGCTTATGGTTGTGAGTGGTGCAATGTCAACGCCGGAGGTTCTACTCTAGAAAAACAGTAGTATGTCTCGGCGTCCCCCATTGCACCACAAACAACTATGCTGCTTAAACAATTTGTACACCCAATATCCACTTCATGAAACATGCCCTCCCCACTTAACCTTTTTCATTAGAGGATAAGATTCGTCCTATAAAATAAAACACTGGAGAGCATCTCTGAATGCTCATTACAATCTTTCCCAACTTTCTGGAGAATGCGATTCCATTTCTTCCACATGAAGTTGCAAAAGAAAGGGTCCTCCTTTTATTTGCTTGTCGTTTTGGAGAATCTTTTGTTTGCTAGAATTGAAGTTAAAGAATTTAGTTCAATTTACATGTCAATTAGGAGCATGATTAATGACCATTTGATTCTTATCGGAGTTTCGAGACTCTAAATCTTTGTTTAATCACAATTATTCGTGAGACTTTGGAGTGTTGAGAGCTCTTAATAGTTAATAATGACCGTCATTGTACAGGACATAGGCCACTATTACCGGAGATAAAATTCAAAAGACCGGGATACGATTCTATGACAATTAGAAAGCATTACGATGGGCAAGAATAAATGAGTGAAAATGAGTTGAGAAGTAGACAGACACCAAGTAATGGTTTAATGCTTATCAAAGAAAAACTTCACATGCGCCAAGGATTGAGTATCTTTCACTTCAAACCAGATGTAAAGTATGCTGATTCTTGACTAGGACAAAATTCGAATCCTACGAGAAATTTCACCACTTCTCAAGCTTCCTTTCGTGATAAGAAACACAAGATGAAATACGAAATCGAAACAGATGATTCGAAGTGGTGTTTTATGGAAATATATGATATGTGGACTGCAACATCCGCTATATACTATGATTTAAATTTTAAGCCTTGTCTTTGTGTGAAAATGCGATCTTGAACTATTCCTTTTTATTTCGTTTAATTCTTGTTTCTTTTCTTACATTTGTATGTTTTTGCCTGTTACATTTTCCCTTGATATTGTCTTTGATGGAATAAGATGGATTCAAATGGATTGTTGAGATTTAAATTAATTTAGAGAAATGTAAACTACTTAATCATTACAACCTACACTTACAGAGACCAAAATATAATGTAGATACTATCAAAAAAATTAATTTTCCAAAGCTAAAACATTGCTTTAGATAAACTTCTGCAGACTTCACCTAATAATTATACGAATTTGACACAAAAAGGAATTAATCCTTACATTTAAAAAAAAGAAAAAGGAAAAATATCACTATAATATACTAATAATGGAAGTTAATTACCCTTCCTGTAAACTAAAAAACTAATAAAAAATTTAAAAAAAATGCAAAATTTAATCTCTGCCTCTGTTAATTCACCTAAAATTAATGTGCATGTGAAGGAAATTTATTCTGAGTAGGATTTGAAGAACTTGGAGGCCTTCTCCTTAGCCCATTTTCCACTGCTTTTTCTGGCTCCTCCATTTTGCCTCCACTCAACTTCCCTTTATTTGCAGAAAACGTGTTTACAGAAATCAGCAACTTTCTTGACACTCTTAAAACTAAGTAGCGACTCTTCATTTCATGAGTATCAGATATACGCAAACCTGAACATGTTTGTAAATGCAGAAACAACAGGATTGAGAGAATTATAAGTGTTTTCTTGTAATGATTAATATTTCTGATCATCATTGTATTGAATAAAAATGAAAATGGTGATGGAAGAATGAAAGAGGTTGGGAATTATAATGTGAGGGTTGCGCGTGAAATCTTGGTTGTATATCGTGCTTTAGTCTGACAAAACATGTGTTTTGTGTAAACAATTCAAAAAGGGGGATTGGATATAAATTAATTAAGGCTAATATTATATTGAGTGAGGGTTAAGAAGATGGAAGTCAAATAGTGTCAAAATGTGGCTCTGACACTGCTTTCAGGAACTTTTGTGCTGTCCAATTTGACCAATTAGATAGTTTTTATAATTTGTCTAGTGGCATCTTCTTCTACTTTCGGTACTACTATTAAAACGTATAGATGGTGCAATTTTATTTTCCTAAATTTTTGGCATGAAATGTTGTGTTTCAAATGGGTTAGTTACTCCTCCATCTGATCAAAAGATGATGCTGGCAATATTGATACTATCCTTAAAAGCTTTGAGATTAGTTTCTGATTGGTTTTGTCGAAAGTTTGTTCAAATAAACCATTGTTTAAGCATTTGAAGAATCGAACGTTTATTTTTGCTAAAAGTTATAACTATTGGTAATGACAAGTAAAGTCTTCAAATCTCAACATCAGCCCAAACATAAAAGTTCGACTTCACGGAAATTTTTTTAAGTGCACTTGGTGTTTCTTACACCAAATGATGTCGATCGTGTCAGATCAACATATATTGTAATTTAGTGTTATATACCATAATCTACGCTCTTTAATATTCAGTATTATGTGTATAGAAGAATCTTCTCATATTTCACTCCACTACCAGTAGGACAATTGCTGTCTCATTATTAATTGGAATCGAATCAAGTTCTACGTCGCGATTTATGTAACTTAAACCGATAAAATTAATTTTAGGTGTAATTGGATGGTTTTGAAATGGTCATCTATTTGATTCTATTCAAATACAAACTTTTTTGCTTTTATATTTGTACTTTTTGTGTTCGATCTTATACCTAGATTTACTAAAGTAGGAAGTAGGACTTAATGTGAAAAGGCAATGATCTTTTGACTATAGAGTGATCCTTGATTCAAAAATATATTCCTTCTTCTATTTGGGTTGGAACTTGGAAGCAGCTCTCAACATGTGATGCTGATTTGACTATTATTGTTAAAGGCGATCTTGAAAGATAAAAAAGAACATGGGTCATGTGACTTACTTTCTACTTAACTCATTAATTCTTAATTATGGGTTTTAGGGTACCTTTAATCATTGCTACAAAGAACAACCACAGCTAGGTTTAGCTGGGTAAGCTGGCTTGGATCTTGTACCTTAAACTTTTATTATAACATAGCAAGTTCACGAGTGGGCTTACCTTGAGATTTTACGATTTTTTTCTTTTTCGTATCAAAATCATTCATGAAATAATTTGAAATTTCATCGCTCCACTATTTATGTTTAAACTCTATTTGCGACCATAAAAGTGGTAGCTCGGCTATTTTTTTTATAATTGGATCACAAATTCAAACACACCTGTGACAGTCATTTATGAGCCAGTAACATGACATCTATTATGGAGCCATTTAGGTGTTACTGGTATCTTGATGAGATTGTAATAATATACATCGAGCAGTAGTTATAGCTCAATCTAAAATATTCTACAACAAATAGGATATTTCTAAAAGAACGGCCACTGGGAATTGTCCCTTAATCATTCCTCCTTTTGTTTTTACCTATTAAGAAAAAAGAAATAGAAAAAGTACAAAATTCAACTTTGATACCAAAGTACAAGCAGCTCTCCTTGAGTTTCGTAATTACATTCACCCCCTCAAAGATAGTTTTGATAATTTTCCTCCGAAGAAAATTTTGTATAACCCAATCACCACATGCTAGTCCTCTATGATCCCGTATGTGATTTTATGTGTGGATTCTGAGGCAGCCCCATGTTTTACTTGGAAGTTGGAACATGGATTTGCACCTGATTGACATTTTAAAATTACAACTATATTGGGTCACGCCCCCTTCTTGTGGAAATTTATAAAAAAAATTATACACGGACCCCCTCCCTCAGTTATTGTAATTATTATAAAAAAAATTCTCAATTATTGAAAATTACCAGCGCACCCCTTTTAAGAATTTGAAAGGTTTACATAAGGTAAAATTAGAAAAAAATTTAAATACATAGGGAATATAATCATAAGATCACCTTAACATGAGTAGGATTTTATGCAATTTTCAATAAATGAAGAGATTTTTTGGTAATTACACAATAAGTGAAGGGGTTCGTGCGTAATTTTCCCAGTTTATTATAAATCATTGAGTAACGGACAAATATCTCCGAATTTCAAACTGAATATCTTAAAAATTCATGCCATGCCTTTGCACAAAGAATTTCATGTTTCTCCGTTTCCCAATATCATATTTGACGCTATTTCTGACAGAAAAGAAAAGGAAAAGTCATATATCTAAATGTGCAAATTATTCTTTTCAGTACTTTGTAAGCCTGGCAACAAATTCTTTTCCCTGTAAAACTCGTGCCTAAAAGAAAAAGAAACTCAAAAAACTCAATTTGAACATGAAAGGCTACAGCTTTTACATATTACAAACCAAAAACAACACAACATACAGGCTATTTATGTACAAATAATTGTATTTCTCTCCCAGTTTTCCTCAACATATCAACCAACTCATGAAGAACATGAAAGCATGCACACTCCCGGCCGATAAGCCCAGGCAGGGGGCAAACGTGCATATTTTTCCATTCCAGGTTGATCATCATATGGCCGTTCCATGAGCTTTAGTAGCCGGCGTACCACTTCAAAGTCACCTAGTTCTGCTGCATCAATCGCACTTTGACATAAATAATTTCTGAGTATGTACTTTGGATTTACCGAGTCCATGGAGGTTTTCCTCTCCACGTCAGAAATGCCACTAGCAGAAAGCTGTAGTTGAAAAAAAATAAAAATATATATTGAGCAAATAATGAAGAAGATTGAGTACGAAGCTTGCGGATAGGATTTGACTGAAACAATAGCATCCCTGATTTAATGGGGAAAATATAAAGGAAATAATATGAAAAAGGATGCGCAATCATTAATGGTTTCTAAATATAGATCGTACCATAGGCTCGACTTAAGTCACCAAAACTTTATGGTTTTTAGATTATGAAAGCTAAAATTAGTGAATTCCCAGTACAAATTTATTGATTCAAACCAAAAGTGCGGACTTCATAACCTAATCTGTAGTGACTATCCTCACATCAAATGTTACGTGTAGTATAACTTTGGTGATGCATTAAAAAAAACAAAAGAACAAAAGAATCCTAGAAATGTTTTAACATACCTCTTGTATGTAGGATTTCACCCAGCTAGTCCATGCATCTTTTCGCTCCTTACCAATATCCAATAGAACAGCCTTAAGAGGAATCAATAGTTCATCTTCTGGAATGGCGGGATCAGATTTAACATTTGAAAGCAACCGAAAGAAATTTGTGTAGTCAACTTTATCAACAGCCATATTTTTAAGTAGTTCACTGATCAACTGCTTATTGTACTTGGGCAGGCCAAGTTTTTTGGTAATTAAAGCTTGATAGTCATCCATAAACTTTGTTCCGTACCTAATAAGACAACAAAAATGTGTCAAGGAAAATAAAGCTGGTAAAATGAAGTCGCGAAAAGAAATAAGCCATTAGGAATACCTCTCAGCAGCATAGTTTGCCTCTTTGTCATTTATCAACTGGGCAGTAGAAAGAGTTTTGGCAAACTGCGAAATATTCCATAATCCAATATCGGGCTGATTTGCAAAACAGTACCTTCTGCCTGGAAGATCAGTAGTGTTTGGAGTGTAACTGGGGTCAAAAGCGTCCAAGAAACCAAAAGGGCCATAATCAATGGTGAGGCCCAACACACTCATGTTGTCAGTGTTCAGCACTCCATGGGTGAAACCAACCCCCTGCCAGCTAGCAACTAAGGAAGCCGTATGCTCAGCAACTTCCACCGCCCAAGCTGATAGTCATTGCAAACACAAATAAATTATTCGATGTGATAAAATGGTGTTTTCAGAAAAGATTTAACCCAAAACAAATGGAACGAAAGCAAACTTTTTGCAAATAAGATCAAAAGAAGAGAAGTCAGCCCAATTCTTCAAATGGAGGGATATTATTCATAGCATCTGTCCAATATAAAAATTGAAAAGGGCCACCAAGAAGTAATTCATGGATAACAAATACATGCAAGACCTATCCCCTTCAAATATCTCAAAACTTCCAAAATAGCTTGTCTATTTTCCTTAAATACCAAATAATTCTCAGAAAGATGTAATAAATTATTTCCCCGATGCTTTTGAGATTCTAATGCACAAATAAATACGACAAGACTTCTTGGCCAGCAAAAATTGACTCGATGTTGCACAGTAAATCATTTCCCATTAGCAGACAACTGCATGCACCTCATTCTTGCAGTGGTTATTGTCAACTATCGCAAATATGGGTTCACAAAGAGAAGACAGCCAACAACTCATGAATATACTTACAACTAACCCCCAATAACCAAGCCAAGCAAAAATCAAAGATTGTTATGCCCAGTAAACGGACTACCAATAATCAAATAGCAACAATCATACAAGAACCACTAATAGGGTATGGTTTTTGCATGATATCTCCTGAATTAGGATTCAACACAGAAAGGAAGTAACAAAGTTTAAGGCTGTGTGTAGAACTCAATCAATTGATTACAGTGTCGCAATTGTGAACGGAGAAACTACGGCGGTGAAATGGTGACATGGATGAGGATCTTCTTGGCACATAACCAGAGGATGAATTCTAATGGAGCACATAATATGAGCTCAACAATTTTATAAATTGATTATTTACCTGCGTACTTGTTTGAAGTTAAATCCACAGCTGAATCGTCTCCTTCACCAGTTGTAAAAGATAAACTGTCACTTTTGCTGAGGTTCTCTAAATGAGGAAAGTGATGCCTAATGCAATAGTCAGCTAATGTGCGGACAAGGTCAACATCATCCTTCCCTCTTGAAGCATGTATTTGGTATGAACCAAAGCGAAGAAATGATTGAGCAACTCTGCAAACAATTGCACCAGGCTCGTCCTTTGGGTTGCCACTGCATGCAAATAAACCCATGTTGGACAATGATGAAACTACTTACCCAGATAGGTGAAAAACTACATTAAGTTGCAGAGTACTCGATTACTTTTACGAAATCATACTAGAGTCCCAAAAAGGTTTCAAGTGTCAACATCATACTACCGTCAGCTTTATTCAAGATAAATACCTGTAAAATATTCACTCCCCCAGAAATTGCAATTTTCGGATTTCTAATACCAATTTATCTAAAAATCTATTTTGAAGCAGATAATAAAAATATGATCAAATGATAAATACTGCAGTATCACAGTTTTAAGTAGGAAAAACAGATCATATTCTTGTCTAAACAAACTTCAGAAATACATTTAATTGAGGGATAATATATCCAACTGATGAGCATAGTAAGTAGGCTTTCAAGACATACTCATAAAACATGTCTCTAGTAACATATTTCCCCGTTGTCACTAAACAAAGTGCACGTGTTGTTGGGATTCCTAAACTGTGCATTGCCTCGCTGCAGAGGAATTCCCTGATACTACTACGTAAAACTGCAAGACCATCAGCAAACCGACTGTATGGGGTCTTTCCAGCACCCTTGAGCTGCAATTCCCACCTCTGCGACTTAGAATTAAGAACCTCCCCCAGGGTAATTGCCCGACCATCTCCCAACTGGCCAGCCCACATTCCAAACTGATGTCCTCCATAGCACTGAGCGTAAGGCATCCTACAGAAGTTATGTCACAGAGTAATTACAGGTGGACGAAAGAGCAAAAAAAGGGTAAAAAAAAAGGAACTAAAGAAATGATACTCACGCTCCAACTAATGGCAACGCCCCAGAAAATATCTTTGGAAAATCGGGCCTTTCAAATCTGAGATTGAAAAATAAATTAGGCATTAGTGTAAAAGTATACTATGGAAGAAATATAAGTCATATGCACGAAAAGCATAACCGGTGAAGTCACAGACAACTTACTCTTTAGGATCCAAATCAAGTAACTCTGTAACTGAATCTGACCATGCCACAAGCTGAGGATTATCCACCTCCACAGATGGAGATACTTTTGTGTAGCAAGCATGCAAAACCTGCACGTAATGCCATAGGACATATAATCACATCCAAATGCAGCAAGTAAGCTAGTGAACTAATAATCGATGAATGCATAGCATCAAAGTGACAGTCATCTTTCTAGAACATCTCAATATTATATTTATATATATATATATATATGTGTGAAGATTTCCAAACAATCTAAAAGCATGAAAAATATCCATTAAAACGAACTTCTCAATTCAACAGATGGTTAATGATTCCCAAAATAATCACAGGATATTGCAATTTCTATTCAGTTACCGAATATCATAACATCCTGCTTCAAACAAAAGAGATGAATATATTTCCTAAATTTGTCAGTACATGCTAGTTATAGTCATAACTTCACCCTGCCTCAATCAATAACACAACATAAAATCGAAAAGAGCAAATACTAATTTTTCCAGTATAAACCAATAACACTGCAGCAAGCGAACATGAATATTTTCAGTTCTCTTACAGATTCCAAAATGCTAAATGTAAAGAGCACTTAATTAAACATCCAAGAATTCAAACTATATTAGTGACAACGATTCAAACAAATTACATAGGAGCAAGAAATAATCAAACCTCTCGTGGCATTAAATCGGTTGTTGGATCACCAGGCAGCTCACGAACAAATGAATTGTCCCAATTCAGTTCCTCTAACTTCAACTTAACCCTAATTTGACGAACAGGATTCACTTTCATAGCATCATTGATAGTCTTTTCAACATTATCATTATTATTCTGGTTTTCCAAGGATTGACTCTTCAAACCGTTCGAAATGGAGTCGGCGGTGGCGGTGGCCGTGGCCGTGGCCGGAGAAGAATCGCCGTCCATCGGAACACGGAGGAGGAGGGGCGTTTCTGTGATTTGATGGGATCAAAGGGGTATAAACGAAAATTCGGAATGGAAAGGAAAATGAAGAGGAGCGAGAGAGTAAGGCCGAAATCTGGGAAACCATAATTTAATTGTGTTGGTGAAATGGAAAAAATCACGGGCTAGGTTTGGTATATTTCATCGCAATAAAATACTCTTTGTACCCACGTGGACATTGGCAAGTTGCCGAACTATAACTTTCTTGTGTCGTTTATTTGAACAATGCTCTTATTTCGTGAATTGTGATAACAAATTTTCACTGTCACTTTTTTGTCTTGACCATTTTTTGTTTCTCATTTTCTCTCTCAACTCTTAACATATTTATTATTTTTCAGTTAAAGACTTATTCAATATACTGGTCCCTCAATATGTTTAAATATAAGTTTTAATATATCTATAACTTTCATGTTTTACAATTTTATGGTACCTATTAATACTTATATTTGATTTTCCCAACATTATTAAAGTTGCTAGACAAAGTCTCTTGTCCGAAGTCCGAACAAAGACAATTCTACTCTCTTTGTCCCACTTTTGCTCTCTATATGCATTTTTAATTCAAACGGTATTATTAATTTTCTTATTATATTGATTTATGCAAATTCGTTAGTTTAACAAGTATTACTTGTAAAATATTAGTGAGTTTAGCTCAAAATTTGAGGTTAATCTTGAGGTCTTTACTCAAATATGTTAAAAGTGATTTATTATACACGGTTGAATTGACACGACTTTAGTGTTTTTTACCATCACTCCCTCTTTAAACATGACTAGATGAACTCTCTTCAATAATCTCGATTTCACTCCATTATATAAATCTAGCCATTCACAATTTCTCTCATCATCATCCATGTTTAGGATCTATTTTGTGTGAAGCTGAAAAATCAAATGCAATCACTCGATATTCATGATCAATTGTTAAAAAATTATTTCAGCTCGGTCTGGTGTGCATAACAAACCAAGCTTAAATGCACTTTCATATTCGATAAGGCTTGAAGTTAATTCGAATTCGATTGTAAAGTTAAAAAGTTAAAAAGGAGAAAAGAAAGAAAATGTGAAAAGTTATTATGCGTTGTTCGGCTCATTCAATTCATTTACACTCCTAACCTCTCACATCATTCAACCACATATCGCTCCCCCTTCCTCTGCCGCGCCTCACAAGGTAGAGGAAAGGTGTAATAATAAATTGGGAAAATTACTCAAAATCCCCTAAAATAATTTTTCATATCCAAAAAATCCACTAAAATAATTTTTCATATCCAAAAAACTCATGAAAATATTTTTCAATCTTAAAATTTCATTCTACAAACTTTTCATTCCGAAAACCCCAAAAGTCAGGATTAACAACTTTTTGGACTAAACCACCTTTTCATTTATTAAGTTAATAATTGATCAATTATTTTTTCTTAATGTATCGTTTTGTTTTGATTCTTTCAAATTGACGAATCATAAAATACGGATTTTCTTTTGTAATATTAATTTTTTAAAATATTTGTATATAATTTATTTTTGATTTTAATATGGTAATTATCTATAAATATATGTTTTAAATTTTTTAAAAAGATTAAAAAATCTGAAAATTTAAAATTAAAATCATAATTAGTATCAATTATCAATACAAAATTTTTAAATAAATAAATTTTATTGCATAACAACAATAGATTAATTTTTAATCTAGAAGGCTAAGAGCAATTAAGTCCATAAATTTGTTAACACTAAATATTGGGTTTTTTGGAATGAAAAGTTGATGAAATGGGTTTTTTGGATTGACAAATATTATCATGAATTTTTTGGATATAAAAATTTATTTTAAGGGTTTTTTAGTAATTTTTCCTAATAAATTCTTTGCACCAATTCATACGAGTTCCAATTACAATGAATTTCAAATCCTTTAGTAACCATTTTGATGGACTTTCTTAGGATATTTGAAATCCACTGAATATCTAAGTCATTTGATGGACTTCTCTCGACTCCTCATCCTACGCGATCCTAAGATCAAGCGCAAAAATATCTCAGTAGAAAACCAAAGAAAATTACTTGCTCATTGAACACGAAACTCGCTTTGTTTAACATACAAACTCTGCATGTATCTACAACGACACGATGAATTTCACGATTAAACTCACCATTTCATGATCATATTCCGCCCCTTCCATCTCAAAATGGCTTACTCCTTCAAGTAAATGTGTCTCAACACGACCTGCTGTTGATTTAAGCTTGTTTTTCAGCTGCTTAACGCTGGTAAACCCATCCCGAGTTCCCATCACAAAGAGTTTCGGTTTAGGTGATTTTAGAATGGCTTTATGATGTCGTCCGAAGAGGATTGAGGCCATTGGACCAAACGGGTATCCTAAGCTCACATAGCCCACAACTTGTTCGATCTTATCGACTGCAGAACCTGCAATTGGTGCACCTGTTGTAGAAAATTATATGAGAAAAATGGTGAGAACAAACCGTAGGAAATTCCTATATCTCAGTTATTATGGGTGAAAGGCTGGATTATTCGTAGGAAGTAGTCCCGGTTACAATCATTCATGTGTTGGGGTACACCAATAACGAATTGTCGTAATTGTACTGGGATTGGAGTTCTCGGTTAAAATAGCAAAGCAACTTAAAAATCACAAGAATTTTCGACAAGATAGCAACAGTCATATATTAATGTGCGAAAGAACTAGCATGAAACAAAATCATAACTCATAACAATCGATCCCAAGTTACAACTGCGTATCAATGGACAAACGCAAAAATGTCTTCGGAATAAAATTACTTTTTCAGCCCAAAGAAGAGGAACTTTATGCAAAAGTAAGGGGGTAACCCCAGAAAATTAAAAAAATTATGGTTTAGACGAGTCATGAGTCGATGCAAATAACTACGCCATTTAACGTTTAAGCTCCCAAGTTGGAGGATGAAAAGGTATGATGTAGGCTGCAGAGTACTAAAATGATTTCTCGTTTTTCGTTCACTTCGGATCGGATTCAAGCAGGAAGTCTTGTCCAGAGGCTCGTCGTAAAGCAAGACGACTCATCTGACACCCACCCCTAAGGTTTTTTTGCCTTGAAGACAAGATGATTATGCACTCCATTTAAGCATTATATAATCTGACTCAAGAATCATCAAAGTCCCTTAATAAGACCATTAAACTGTTCCATAAATCCACAACTATTTAATTCAATCTATAATTATCCCTTGCATTTGTATTTATGTCACAATTCACAAAAACTAATCATGATCCCATTTTCAATCTTTCTCAAATTTCCCAGCTCCAATTTAATTTCAGATCTTCATAATTCCATCCCATTCTTCAAATAATCAAACTTTTCAACTTCAAACTCATAATGCCAAAAACAGCAATCATGAAAATTTAGAGAATAATATGAAGAAATCAAATCAAAATACCTGCAGAAGAAGCCACAAGTAAAATCCGATGAGCAGAGAGATTAAGAGAAACCCATTTGCAGACAGCAATAACATCTTTGATTTCTTTGAATCCAGTGAGAGAAGCTCTCCCTGATGATTTACCCACACCTCTCATGTCAAAGGTTACAGCTTTATAGCCGCTTGCTGCTAACCCAGCCGCGATACCCCTCAAAAGGCCTTGACATCCGCCCAATACTGAATAAGGATGCACCAATACAACCACTAAATTATTATTTTTGCTGCTCTCATCTTCTTCTTCTTCTTCTTCTTCTGGGTTGAAGAAGATTGTTGCTTGGAGTTTGACGCCATCGCTTGTTTCGATTGTGCAGTATTCGACACTATAATTTGCTGCTGACATTTGTCTTTGCAACCCAAGTAAGGTTTTGGGCCTCCCAGTTCTCAGCCTTCTTTTTCATTGCCAAATGACAAAAAAGTCCCTGGAAAAAACTCCCCACTTAAAGAGTCGTGTTTGTGAAACACGATTCTTTACACAAATTTTTTTTTAAAAAAAAATTCTATCAAAAGTGGAATTACGAAACCACCCCTCTTAACCCCTTATACTCCCAACCAACCCAGGAACCCCCGATCCGATACCCCTGCTCTGCTGCTATACACCCCCCACACAAGTGCTTCTACCCGACACCGGAGAAAAGAGAAGACGAAGAGACCCCGATACACGCAAAACCACCGGAGAAAGAAGAGTCCCTATCCCGGAGAAGGAAAGGTCGCCGCTCGCAGGTCCCCGCAGAGAAGAGAATCGCCCATTTAACGCCGCCTGCTTCCATTCCATTTCGCGCCGCCTGATTCCATTGTTGGACGGACCCGTCGTCCGCCATTGAAAGAAGAAGAAGGAGAAGAGAAGTTAAAGGTATTGAAGCAACCCGATCCAATGTACTTGTAGAAAATGTGAATTTTTTCAAAATTTTGTGAATTTTTTGTAAAATGCTCAATTTCCCCAATGTAATTTATAATTATTGAAGCATATTTTTTTATTTTGAAAAACCTTGATCAATGAATGAATAAGTGATTTGTTGGGTTAATTTGTCCCAGTTAATTTTAATTTTGAAGCACATTTTGATATTAGGGTTTATGTAATTTTAAGGATTGTGTTCATGTTATGCATTTACAGAGTAATGGATGCTCCCTGTGTTGATGAACATTCATCTTTGACTGAGAACGAGCCTTCTACCTCATCGACACCTCCTGTAAGTAAAAACTTCTTCTATTTATTTATAATGCTTTTGTGGAGATGGGAAAATTAGGAGAAATTGATTGGTTTGTTTTGGAATTATTGATGAAATGGATGAATTGATAAGTGTTTATTGATGAATTTGACGAATTCATAAGGATTGTTTGAATGAAATGATGCATGCTTTAAATTTTGTTATTTTTTTGGAAGTATTGATGAAATGGATGAATTGATAAGTGTTTATTGATCAAATTGATGAATTCATAAGGATTTTTCGAATGAATTGATGCATGGTTTAATTTTGGTTATTGTTTTGGAATTATTGATGAAATGGATGAATTGATAAGTGTTTATTGATCAATTTGATGAATTCATAAGGATTTTTCGAATGAAATGATGCATGGTTTAATTTTGGTTATTGTTTTGGAATTATTGATGAAATGGATGAATTGATAAGTGTTTATTGATTTGAATATGTTAGTTCATAGCTCTCATTTTTGTATATGCTGTTTCGTTGTCATTATATTTGAAGAGTTTTCAATTGTGTTGTTCAGGTCCCCACTCTATATTTGACCCTTGAAGAATGTAATTTCAAGGGTAAAATCAACACGTATTGCAAAATGGCCGAGGAATGCTTATTCATCGAAAGATGTTTAAGCGACCATCCGGATGGGATGAATTGGTTGAGGGATTCTCAATTCGGGCCATTGTTTGACGCCGCTCCGTACACGGATATGATTCTTACTCCGTTGTGGATTCTTCTATGCCGAAAAGTGAAGTCTCCCAATAAGTCGGAGATTTGGTTTGTTTTGAATGGAGTTCCTATTCGGTATTCGTTGATGGAGCACGGCTTAATTAGTGGGTTGAACTGTGGTGAATATCCGAAGGAAGGACCATTGTTGGGAGAAGAAAACTTTGTATCAAGATATCTAAACACGAAAAAGGTCACACTAGCAAGTATAAAGGATGTACTTGCAAATATTCGAATTCCAGAAGAAGTTGAGTCTCCCACTGGCGATGGTGATAGAAGGCTAAGCATTGTTAGGAAAGGGGGCCGGGACACGACGAAGGACGACAAGTTGAAGTTCTCCTTACTTTATTTAGTGGGTTCGGTGTTGTTTTATAGTGGAAATGAAAATGCAAAAATAGATTCCATGCTAATCCAAATAGTGGAGAGTTTGGAATTTGCAAAGTCGTATCCATGGGGGCGTCGCTCCTTTGGTTTTCTGATGGAGCAGGTGACAAGTTTGGACATGGCACAGAAGAAGATGTCCAGAAACCCACAGTGGAAATGTCCCGGTTTCATTATACCTCTTATGGTAAGTCTTGTAATGATGTTTTGATATATTGCTATATTTGAAACTGTGACTTTTATATTGGGAAATATATTAACCGACGGTAATATTTTTTTTGTGTAGCTTCTTCCTTTTGAGTGCATGTCCGTCCTGTCACCTGCTATTGGGCAATTGAGGGAGAATATCAACCCCACGTTGCCCCGAATGTGCAAGTGGACGACAAAACCGAAAGTGAAGAAACAATTTGCGAGTTTCGACCAGTTCCTTAAATTGGTGTTAAACACAAAGGTTGGTATGATTTTTTTTGGACATTATGTTTTTGCAATTAATATAATGAATGAGTTTTGTAACTTATTATAATTCGCCAAATTTTGTAGGACATTGCAAGCATACTAAAGGCCACTCCGGAGGAACGCGCTTCAATCGATAAGGAGTTTCCTCCTTTCAATGCAAACAACTCCGTGGTGGACCCGACCACTGATGCTTGGGCTGCAATTTTAGAGTCAGGGGGAAGAATTCTATTTGAAGACATGTACCTTGCTGACGTGGTCGGGAAATGTTCTTCGCTTGGATTGGACGGAGTCGAAGACATTAGTGATCCTCTGCCCGAAATAGACCCATCAGCCATCCCAGTCGACAGCATTCCACCGTTATCCTCCATCCCTCTTCGTGAAAGGGCTCCGGGTCATTCAACGGAACCTAATAGCGAAGTTTTAAGAATGTTCAGTGAGATTTTGGCAAAAATATCTGAGATGGACTCAAGAGTGGATGGTAGACTAGGCAACGTGGAAAATAGGCTATCCAACATGGAAAATAGGCTATCAAATGTAGAAAATAGGCTATCAGGCATAGAAAATCAGATAGCTATTTTCCTCAGATTTCAGAGGGATGATGAACACTTTTCTGGTGTTGATCGTGATGTGCCAGTTCATGGTTCAGTCAGCCCTCTTGTTGAAAATGAGATGGATATTGTGGTTGATGAGGTCGTGGTTGGGGAAGGAGAGGTTGCTAATGTCCTAATGGACTTGAAACACGATGAGATCCCTCCTGCCCCTGTCGATCGCGACCATCCAAAGAGGGAGAGGAAAAAGGGCAGACTTATACAGTCGCCATGGACTGAGTTAGCCCCACCGAAGAAGGTAATACAGTCAGTTGTTATTTAATGAATTTATTTTGTGTACGATATATTTTCTCTTTCGTATGATTAACGTGTTTTAGCTACAGGCCAAAACTGCTACGGATCCTCAAACGGGACACCTTCAGTTCGAGGCACTGCAGGTGGATCTGGATGCAGCTCCTTTGTCATCTTTCCATGAAGGAACCGGAAAAATAATGATGAGTGGAGAGGATGAGGAGCCGGGGCTTAAAAAGGTGAAGGTGGAGGAGGTTACAGTGGAAGAGAATTATCATTGTCAGCCTTTGACCCCATACGAGCAGAAGCAATATAATAAGGCCATGGCCCCTAAGTTACCGGCTGACAAAATAGTGGTGAGTGTGAATGACTTCCCTGTAACAGTAGAAAACTTTCGCACCTTGAAACCTCGAAAATGGCTTGATGACGTAGTCATTAATGCTTACCTCATTTTACTGGCTGAAAGGCAGATGAGGGAGCCAGAGAGGTACTTGAGGTGCCATTTTTTTAATACTTTCTTTTTAGTGAAGTTGAAATCTGGCGGTAGTTTTGATAGTATGGAAAACTGGGTAGATTCAAACATTTCTCTTGTTGATTGTGATGCAATCTTTGTCCCCATCCACGATATTAATCATTGGGCTTTAGCCATTATCAACCTGAATGAGAGAAAAATGCAGTATATTGATTCGCTGGGTCCTCACATGACTGATAATGGGGTTTTTAACTTGTTGAAAAGCTATCTTGTCCAATACGTGAGGCACAAATGTAGACAAGATTTTGATTTGAGTGGATGGGCTGATGAAATTGTGTGCACCATGCCTCGACAACTGAATGGCGATGACTGTGGAGTGTTTATGCTCAAGAACATCGACTATTTTTGTACTCGAGAACAGTTTAGGCAATTGAAAAATTATAACGCCGAGCGCATGGGTTTGATCAGAAAGAAGATTGCATTAGATATTTTGAACAAGAGGGTTGTTTGAACAATAATTGTATTATGTTGGATACTTATGTATGACAATGTAAATTGAATTTTATTGTAAATTGAATCAATTGATTTAGATATTGGATTGCAATGTTGTTATCTTACAATTAGTTGGACCCCTGTACTGTGTGAATATTTGGTATCTGAAATTGCAAATGTTGTCAACGAACATGTTCAGGATACATTGGATGTTGATGAGGCATATTTTTTTGTGCCTCTGACCGCAGACGAGAATAGACTGATAACAGATTCCATGTCCGATCCCCGTAAGGCGAAATCGTTGATGAGTATAACTTATGGTAAGAAAGAGAAGCAGATTAGTACAAGGAGTTTAAAACAGTTGAAACCTCGGGGATGGCTTGATGATGAAGTATGTAATTTCTACATCTTGTTATTGAAAAAGAGAGAGTTGCGGGAGCCAATGAGGTACTTGAAATGCCATTATTTTGGTTCTTACTTTTATAAAGTATATAAAAGTAGAGGTTTTCAGTCGGTGAAAGTTATGACTGATGCTAGAACATCGACAGTTGATTATAGTCTTCTTCAGTGTGATAAAATCTTTGTGCCGATCAATGATAATTTGCATTGGACTTTAGCAATTATCAGCCCGAAGGAAAAAAAAATGGAGTATCTTGATTCATTTGGGCCTACTCGGGGTGATAATGGAGTTTTTAACTCGCTAAAAGATTACGTACTCCAATACGTGAAGCACAAATGTATAGAAGATTTTGATTCGAGTGGTTGGACGTACAACATTGTCAGTAACATCCCGCTACAGGAAGAAGAGTGCGACTGTGGTGTGTTCATGCTCAAATACGTGGACTTCTTTTGTACAAGGGAAGAGTTTAGACCTTTGAAAACATTTAGTCATATCCACATTCCATATTTTAGACAGAAGATAGCCTTGCAACTTTTGACCAATTCCATAGTTTGAGGAACATAGTAACTCTGTATTTGTGTTATGTTGTCAAATATTTATACCGGCCTACAAGTTGCCAAAGTCTCACTTCTAAATCCATAACATCAATTATTACTCCATTTAATAAAACAGAGGATTGTGAATAAGAAAATTGAAAGGGGAAGAAAATTCAAAAGGGCAGTGCACTTGGCACTCCTGTGCCAGAAACTCGGCACCGTAGTGCCGAGTTCACTGCCTAAGGCAGTGCACTCAGCACTCTGGGTGCCGAGTGTCGGCACCGTGGTGCCGAGTGCACTGCCTTAGGTAGTGCACTCGGCACTCCTGTGCCAGAAACTCGGCACCGTTGTGCCGAGTGCACTGCCTAAGGCAGTGCACTCAGCACTATGGGTGCCGAGTGTCGGCACCGTGGTGCCGAGTGCACTGCCTTAGGTAGTGCACTCGGCACTCCTGTGCCAGAAACTCGGCACCGTAGTGCCGACTGCACTGCCTAAGGCAGTGCACTCAGCACTATGGGTGCCGAGTGTCGGCACCGTGGTGCCGAGTGCACTGCCTTAGGTAGTGCACTCGGCACTCCTGTGCCAGAAACTCGGCACCGTTGTGCCGAGTGCACTGCCTAAGGCAGTGCACTCAGCACTATGGGTGCCGAGTGTCGGCACCGTGGTGCCGAGTGCACTGCCTTAGGTAGTGCACTCGGCACTCCTGTGCCAGAAACTCGGCACCGTAGTGCCGACTGCACTGCCTAAGGCAGTGCACTCAGCACTATGGGTGCCGAGTGTCGGCACCCTGGTGCCGACTGCACTGCCTTAGGCAGTGCACTCGGCACTCCTGTGCCAGAAACTCGGCACCGTTGTGCCGAGTGCACTGAAGTAGTCAGTGCAGTCGGCGCTCTGGGTGACGAGTTTCGGCACTCTGGCCGAGTAGTGCACTGCAATGCGATACTGCGATATAGGGCCCTGTATCCGTCATTCCAATACGGCGATACAGGGTCCTGTATCACAGTATCCACTTTTTTTGGATCAATGCACTTATTGAGCGATACTTCGATATAGGGCCCTGTATCCGTCATTCCAATACGGCGATATAGGGTCCTGTATCACAGTATCCACCTTTTTTGGGTCAATGCCCCTTTTGGGCGATACGGAGATATAGGGCCCTGTATCTCGGTATCGGATGTACCGTGCTGCGATATAGGGGCCCTATATTCGAGTATCGGGCATACGAGACTTTGATACATGGGTCCGTATCGCTGTATTAAAGAGAAATGTGTCCCATTTTGGTGAATACTGCGATATGGGACCCATGTATTATAGTATTTGGGTGCAAATTACACCAATACCTATTCAAGTATCTGCGTATCACCTGATAGACCCCAACAGCTTGGAGGTTTCCAATATACGGCAATACAGGGGTTCAGTGTAGTAGTATAGTGGTATGCCGGTACAGCGATAATAGCCCCTGTATATGAGGATCCAATTAGTTAATATGGATATACTGGGGTCCTATATTGCAGTATTCACCAACTAATGGAAAATGAAAAAAATTAAAAATTAAAAATTGCAAAAACAATTCGCACCATGGTGCTGTTTCGCTCCCACGGGTGCCACACCACACGATTCGGGCGATTCACAGGGAAAATCGAAACGCAAACATTCGTTCCTTCCATCAACTCATTCTTCCATCAAATCCCCGGCCCCCGGCCCCCGGCCCCCGCCCATCTACGTACCTACCCAAGACGCTCCGCTCCCCTCCGCTATCATCGCATCAATCACCGCACACTGCACGTCTCCTCCATCAGCTCACTCTTCGAGTCAAGGTTAGTATGGGCTTTTCTAAATTTGGTGTCGTTGTTTTTTGTTGTGATTAGCATCATTGCAATGGTGTTTTCTGTTTTTTAATTAGTAATACAATTGTTGGGCCCTATATTGTGTGTTAATTAAGTGCTAGAATGTACATGCCTCCACAATGAAGGCAAGGTGTTCGATGAATTGATTGATAGAGATTTTGTTGCTTCTTTGTGGTTAACATTGGGTGTATTTGATATAGAATTGCAAAGTGATAATTGGGCATGCTTCTTTGTTAAATTGTTACTAGAATGAAGATGCCTAATTAATGAACGCAAGGTGTTCGACGAAAAGCCCCATACAAAAAACACGTTGCCCAATTCTAGTTGTGGTTCATTGATAAATCTTGTAGTTGTAGTTAATGACATATACTCAAATTTGTGATATATTTCATGTTTCATAATGCAGGTGTCCATTCATTTGTCGACTAAAATATGGGCCGAAAAAGGGCTCGTACCGCCGAGACACCCAGTACGGCCGATTTGGAGATTGTACCCTCAACCGTTGATAGTAGTAGCCCCCCACTTTTGATGAAATACCCAAAAGTCAAGAATCCCACTTCTAAATATGCAAAACTGATGAAGTTACCCTGTTATCCCTCCCGCTACATGGATCCTCATGCTATGCAGGCGATTGATATCAAGTTGAGTGATTTTCGTGCAAAGTTGGAAGTCATGGGTTGGCGGGAACTAAATTTCATGGATGAACCGAGTTACAACCGGCTGACATGCGAGTTTTTAAGCACCTTCCAGTATGAAGATGATACAGCCCGGTTTAGAATCGCAAATAAAACCTATGAGAAGTCAAAACAGGAGATCGCGGATATATTTGGTTGGCCGATTGAAAACACGGAGTCCCTACTTGAAGCGGATGAGGATGCATTTTGGCAGGGAATTACTCGACTACCTAATGAGAAGTTTTCGGGACGCACGGCTAAGGCCACGGATATTGTCGACTATTCTCTCCGGTATTTACACCGAATCTTGGCATTCACACTTTTTGGCCGAGGGTGTAGCGGAAAAGTATCCACAAAAGAACTTGGAGTTCTGTGGTGTTTTCAAACCGGCAAACGTGCAGACTTGACGAAAATTTTATGTGAGAGATTTGTTCAAGTGTCGAAACAGGAGAAGGGCCAACTACTAATGGGGGGACTTATTACCCGCATTGCCGAGCGGATCGGGGCATTCGATCGAACCACAACAAATCAAATTCCTATTGAGGGTCCGATGACAGTTGATAAGAACCACCTCGCCGGTATGCACCTTCTGAAAAAGAATCCAGCAGGATTCGGTTTCATCCGAGTGCCGCACCCTCGGGAACGGAGTGATGCAGCAACAGAGGTTGTTACTCTCAACCCTCCATTTCAAGATCCACCAACGAATACTGCAGCAGCCACCTCAACTAATTTCGACCGTCTTGACCGTCTTCAGTCTCAATTCGCCGTTCTCGCACAAAATCAAACCGAGTTGATGAGAAATCAAACAGAGATGATGAGACAATTATCTGAGTATTTCATGTTTGTCAATTTTGAACCACCCCCGCCTCCATCAACATGACCAGCACCGTTTTTGTCACATGTTCATAATGTTTACGTAGTTGCATTATTCAAGTGTATGTTTAAGATTGACCAGGATTTCCGACCTTTTTTGAATATATGAACATATATGACGGTGATTTCTGGGGTCCTATGTTGTTGAATATATGAACAAAATTAGAACTACACAAATTAACACACGATTAAACATTACACACAAAGTAAAACAACTCCGTAAAATAAAATATTTTACACAAACGCCGAAATTGTCTCAACTGGTAATGAAAATTACTCAATTAACAATTCACAGTACATTTTCATCAAATGCGATCACATTCCACACCAAACGCCTCATCCTCGCTTTCAGAGTTGCTGGATCGATGGAAATCGTCAAAATCATCACAGTCATGTTGTTGCTTCACTTCATTGTCTCTCTCTTCCATGATGACACTCAATAGCTGAATCATTTCATTTTCCTCGATATGTTTTCTAGTAGCGTTGGAAAGTCGGGGATGCGAATCCATCAACGTTACTAACTCTTTCACCTTGTCTCTGAAAATGAAGTACAAGCAAGAATCATTACATGCGTCAATTTTCTCCTTATAAGGATCTGCGTTTTTCGGGGGCTTCTCAATTCTGCTATGCCCCATAGGGCCCCTCAACAGTAAACCAGGAGGAAGCAAGCTGCACATTACACGCAAACTAGTCACAAATTTCGTTATTAAATAACATATCATAAATAGATTGTAGAAATACTACCTGCGATAAGGATCAACACAATTCTTTACTTTACACACAGCATACAATGCTGTCTCATATTGTGCATATATACAATCGTTTTGTTGGTCATAAATTAATGTTCTACACGACTCCGTCCCCGTTTCTGAGAACACCACAGCGGCCAGTAACTCTGTCACCTCTGACCTCAGTCTTGTCCGGTAAAAACAGGATTCACAATCCCCGGGGTTTTCACAATTTGTCACAGCACAGCAACCAACAACTCCACATAGCTTCGTCCTATCATTTTAAAAACGACAACAAACATACCCTTTAAGAAATGAACTTCTATATGCAACATGTACATCCGGACAGCATTTCATATTCATACTCTAGTAAACACAAGAAATGACTAATACGAAAACGAAACATGGTATCAATCATCATAATAAAAAGACATGTCTTAATAACAAAAGCTTCTTACATTAGGAGGGCAAAATGAGGTGGCAGCGGCGTAATGATACGGAGCTTCTTAAATATATGCAACCAAAAACAAGACCAAAACATAAGAAAGGATTAGAGAAAACAAGAGTTATTGCAATGACGGATTTGGTGTCTAAACTAGTTTGTACAAGCAATTAATGAAAACATATATAAATATTTTCAGCCTAAACACATTAGGCCACGTGTATTAGTATTCACCACATTAGAGGTGCAAGGTTTGATCAAACTAAAACCAAACTTTCAAGCTACTCCAAAAAATCAACTTCTATGAGCTCAAAATCATTCAAATTTCAACATTACACACTCAATTGAAAAAGGATCGAACCCGCTACAGGAATAACAGACAAAAAATATCATGACTATATAAGATTATAGATCACTTACTCACGATTGAGGGATGGGGGCGGGATGGACGTCTACGGTGCAATGATGAGACCGATTTTATGTCAAAGATTTGAAAGCTTGGAAAGTTTTTTGCAATGAGGAAATAAGGGAGGAAAAAATCAAAGGCTGAAAAAAATTCGAAATTCAATTGGGCGGGAAAATGAAATTTGGGCGGGAAATTGAAATTTGGCCCAAATTTCGTCGGCACAATGGTGCCGTAAATTCGGCACCAGGGTGCGGAGTACTCTGCCTAAGGCAGAGTACTCGGCACCCTGGTGCCGAATTTACGGCACCATGGTGCCGACTAGTCTGCCTAAGGCAGAGTACTCGGCACCGTGGTGCCGAATTTTCGGCACCATGGTGCCGAGTGCTCTGCATAAGGAAGCATACTCGGCACAATGGTGGCGAATTTTCGGCACCGTGGTGCCGAGTACTGTGCCTAAAGGCAGCATTCTCGGCACCCTGGTGCCGAAAATTCGCCACCATTGTGCCGGACAATTTTTTTAATATTTTTTAACCAATTTTTTGTTTTCCATCACTTTTCACTATTACACTATATTTATTCTTTCTCATAGGCCCTCACCATATATATTCTTAAGATTTTATAGTTCAAGGTTTAGGGTTTAGGGTTTAGTGTTTAGGGTTTAGGGTTTACAATACAAAATAAATATATTTTGTAGACGGAAAAATGAATATATTATTATTATCAATCATAACAAACTACGTCTGATTCGAGTTTTAGACCTTTTAAACATTACTTAAGTAGTTATAGTTTATCACAATCTATAAATACAAATTG
This sequence comes from Buddleja alternifolia, assembly GCA_019426215.1. Taxonomy (NCBI): domain Eukaryota; kingdom Viridiplantae; phylum Streptophyta; class Magnoliopsida; order Lamiales; family Scrophulariaceae; genus Buddleja; species Buddleja alternifolia. Next base: position 53,814,092 of record CM033391.1, read on the forward strand.
TTAAAATTACATATGTAGCAATATCCTGTAGTTAAGTGCCACATGACATATATATATATATATATATATATATTGGGGAACACAAATCTCAATTAAAACAATTGTAACTTCAAATGTATATATATATATTACAATGTTGAGCTACTAATGTCTCTAGTGAAAGAATCATCAAATAAAAAATACAAATACACAATACAAACAAATTGTTTAGAAGGTTGAGGGATCTTTCACACGTTTTTTGTGACTTTTTCCTTTTTCTCCACCAGATTGATATCGTAGTTTTCGAATCGCTCCACATTTTTCTACGCAAGAAGGAGCTTCAACAACATTTCCCTCTATTTCAGCGGGGATGATCCACTCAGACGGCTCACTAGGGACGGGGTATATTGTTCTAACATAAGCCAAAGCCCATGTTTGTTTCAAATAATATTTAGAGATTAAATTGAGAAGGCCATCATCATCCCCTAAACCATTATATGCCGAAATGGCGTGCGCGCACGGGATATGGTCAATGTCAAAAACCCGGCAAGTACATTTTTTTGCTTGCAAGTCAACAAAGAAAGTTTCGCTGCCACACTCAACAATGTACTCCCCTGTGCACTTATTCAAGACGCGCGTTTTAAAGAAAGTGGATTGTTTCTTCCTTGCATGCATCGTTCTCTCGACTTCCGGAGTGAGATTTTGTGACAAGGACCCGGCTGCAGCTTCGTTACGGTGCTTGTTGAACCACGTAATTATTAACTTCACAATTTCATCCAACAAAAGAATCAAAGGATATGACCTCGCAGTAGTCAACACAGCATTAATAGACTCCACTCCGTTCGTTGTCATAATATTGTATCGTGCACCATTAGAGTAACAACGAGCCCAATGATCTTTCACAGCAAGTGTGTCTTTAAGATACTCATGGTACTTAAGATTTGAAACCGGCTGTCTTGTTTCGAGGTCACTAAAGAGTCTTTCAAATTCGTGCTCAGTATATGATTCAGCGCAAACAATAAACTTCGTCACAATGTGATCCTTTGCCTGCTTCTTTTGCTTAAGGCCCCTACCGGTAGAAACATAGTTCTTAAGATTTTGGGATATATGATAGGTACAGTATCCATGGGAAGACCTTGGGTAAACTTTCTGAACGGCATTTTTAATAGATGCATGCCTATCAGAAATGATGACCAAATCGTCAGAATCGGGTATGACATCCCGAAGTTTCTCCAAGAACCAAATCCAAGTTTCATCGCATTCTTTACTTACCACGCCAAACGCAAGTGGATACTGATGTTTGTTGCCATCTTCCGCAGTACAAACAAGTAATACTCCATTATACTTGGTCTTCAAATGTGTGCCGTCAATAACAAGAACTTTCCTCATGGATGCAAAACCTTCAATGCAGGCTCCCAACGCAAAGAACAACGACTGGAAAATGTTATTCGCATCCTTACGCAAATGAGTAACCGTGCCCTCATTCACTTTCTCCAACATATACAAATATCTAGGAAGCATCTCATAACTAAGCCCAGGATCACCCCTAATAGAATCTCTAGCAATGTTTCTACCACGCCTAGCCTTGTAGTAAGAAACGTCAATGCCACCCTTATTCATCATTTCCCCTATTACCTTTGGAGGTGGGGTGCTTAACTGACATGGGAAAGTATTTAACAAAAATCCAGCAACCGCTCCTGAAGAGCACCTTTCACGGCGCTTTAACAATGTAGGCCGGCATGTATGGATGTTATTATGAGTTCGCAATGAGAAAAACGGGGACCTTCCAGTAATTGCCGCACGAATACTCCACTTGCAATCAGGGACTTTACATTTATATGCCAAGGCTTTTTTATTCGACTTAGCTACAACAACATTGAAACATAACTTAAGCGCTGCATTGTTAACCAAGGCTTTCACCTCTTCCTTGCTGGTGAATTCCTGACCAATCACAAGATCTAGACCATCATCAAAGCTGAAGGTTCCAATACTCTTTTGGTCACTAGCTTCATCTATGAAATCTGACCGGTGGATGGGATCAGAGTGAACTTTGTACGAACATTGGGTGGAAATAAAAGAAGCGGCTGCATCACGCCTTGACTTCACTTTTTCAAAATAGTGGCTTGCATCGGGCTTTGCATTCACATTTTCCACACAGGGAGAAGGACTAGAAAGTGGATTGGAGTAGGATTTATAAGGACTGGTTGCATCAGGCATTGAGTTCTCATTGTCCACATTATAATGAGGACTCGATGGTGGATTGGGTTTAAAAGGAGTGGGTGCAGAGGCTTTCGATACGGGCGGGGAGGTGGGCTTGCTTAAAACAACACCAGGCCGACCAGGGGCAGATATATAATCATTCACTAACTCCTTTTCAAAATAATATTTCTCATTCTCCATCTGAATTTCATTTTCAAACTTGATTTTTTTTCCTTCAACATCTTTCATTAAAAGCTCCACATGCAGAATGCTTCGCCTTTTCGTCACTGGACATGAGTCCACCAAATAATGCTTCACGTCAATATCGGTCTCGATGTATACCGGATTACCAACATTACAAGAGGATGGAATGTAACTTACTAAAACTTCATAATTCTTCCATTCAAAAGGAGCAAATTCAAACATGACTTGGAAAAATTGCAGCCGTGTAATCGACTGTGGATTAACTCCACTTAGCAGAAAACTCAGCATTTTATATTTATTCTTTGACAACCATTCACATTGTCGTGCTCCACACTCTCCCACTTTCATATTCCACTCACCATCGTATAAATAGTATATCAAAAACTCCGACATTTTCCTAGAAAAAAAAGATAAAGAAACATAGTTATTACAAAATACAATTAGTAATGAATGAGCAAATATTCTTACAAAAATTTATTACAGTTATTATTACAAAATACAAAAGTTTTGCATTGATCAAATATAGCCTAAAAACACCATTTTCAATGCAAATTAATGAGAGAGTCTCTATCAAGCATTTCGTCGAACACCTTGTCTACATAATTCATCTCTATCTCCAACAAATTCAAACAATCAAACTTCCAACACACATATAACAATTCAATTAATGCTACAATCACAAAATCACATTCTAAACGCCTAAAAACACACTATTCAATGCAAACTAATGAGAAAAACTCTATCAAGTATTTTATCAAACACCTTGTCCACATAATCCATCAAAATCTCCAACAAATTCATTCAATCAAACTTTTACTCCCAACAAATTCAAATAATCAAATTTTACATCAACCAATTATAATTGTTTCCCTTACCTCTATGCCCGTTGGGAGGGCCCAAATTGGAGATGAAAGGGCCCGAGATGGAGATACACCGAAGGGCCTGAAATGGAGATAGAACGCTGAAAATGGATTCAGGGGAAGAGAAGATCGATACAGGCAAAGATTGGGGTATCAAGGATATTTTAGGTATTAAGTAAATATTGGTTTTTTTAAATTATTATTAGTATAAATAATTGTAAGGGTAAAATAGGTATATCACATGCCAAAACTTTGGACAAGCCTATAAGGGAGGCCTATATTACAAATGGAGCTTATGTCTTGAGGACTTTGTGCAAAGTAAGCCTATTTCCCTTAAATTCCCTTTGTTATTTTTGGTTTTTTGGTTGGTGCAATTTTGGCTTTGCCTGTGGGATGAAAGTAGCAACTTTACACTACCCGCAACAAAATTTTAAATTAAAATAGTTCAATAAAATCTGATAACTCGGATAATCCTAAATTCGATACGTGCAGTATCGTATTTGTATTGTACTCATATCTGATATGGATACTCTCGAATATCGTGTCTAAACTATTTTTGAAGTGTCCAAAAATAAAAAGAAAAGAAAAAAATCTGGATACCTCTCCGACACAAAATTTGAATTATCCGATACATTTTGGATACCAGATAGAATATTTATTTAATATTATAATACTTGTTGGACTAAAATAGGAAAATAGATATTATTTTCTGTCTTTTGTTAAAAATTAACACGTAAAAATTAAATAAATGATAAAGAAATTTACAGAACTAGACAAAATTTTATTTATATCAATGAATTTATCGAATTAAATTTATTTTTATATATTAAACATGCATATATATAGCCGTACCATCGCCGTGTCGTATCCTAAAATTTTGAAAAAATTGTATCGCAGTACCCGTATCGTATCGTATCCTTGTCGTCGTATCCGTACCCGTGCAACCTAGCTGATAACTTTATGGAATGATGATTGAATTCTACATATATATTTTAGAAATTGTTACATGGCAATATTAAGTTCAGGATTTTCATTGGTAAAGTTGTTCATCCCCGAATTTAGCTCTGATTTAAAATCTAAAAATTTTTCTAATATTTTTTGATACTATATGTTGGTTTTACTAGCTAATTAATTGCCGTTGATATTTGATATTTCTTTAAGTACATTAATATTTATGAAAAATTGGCGTAAGGATCCCATTACAAGTTACACCAAGATTTTTTTTTCCCGATAATTAAAGTAATGATAACATCAAGGCCCATCTTCCATTAAATAATAACATAAAATAGATCATAGAGACATAAAATTGAATAGCTATAACTATTTATAAACAATTTAGCAATATGTTGGAAAAATATTGCTGCATTGCAACAGAATGCAAATATTCAAGCATTTCCACAAACCTTGTAGCATAATATACAAGATGATCCATTCTAATATCTCTCTTTTTTTCTGTTTTTTGGTTAATATTCAAATTTTTTAACAAATAAAGCTAACAAAATTGACAACGAACAAACACGGGGCCGCTGGCTAAGCCTTTCTTGGTTATGACCAAAAAAGAATCCTCTATATTTCAGCTATAAGGCTGCATATTTTATTTTTATTTTTAATCAAGTGGTTTTCGGAATGTTTAGGTCCTTGAATATAGGGCTGTCGACTCCCACGCCCATTGCGTTCAAACCATTGTCAACATATATGACTGCGCCGGTAATGGCAGAAGCCAGTGGTGATGCTAGGAACGCTGCAGTGTTGCCTACCTCCTCTGTATAATGTCCATCCCAAGTAAATAAACTTCCAAGAATGGCGAATGAAAATGATTTCTGTAAAGCTAAAGTTTAGGGGTGTATTAAAGATTTACCTGCTGATAATTCTTTCTGAAGAGGTGCATTTTCCAGGGAGTAATCTATCATCATATCGATAAATCCAATAGCTTTTGCAGCACGGCTTCTTAACGGGCCTGTACTCACCAAATTAAAAGAGGTTGACATTACATAGGACCACAAACTTAAAATTTTGTATACGATTACATGGAAATTTTTAAATGAAAAACCCATTGACTTTAATTACAAAATAAAATCGAGAAGGAATATGAAAGACAAAATACCAGCAGATATAGTGTTCACCCTGACTTTATGTTTCCTGCCTGCTTCAAATGCAAGCACCTGATTGAATAAACAAATTAACATCCTAATAAAAGCCAAACTGAGGGAAACTTCGATTATCATCTATAAAGTTACCCTTGTATCACTCTCTAGCGCTGCTTTAGCAGAGCTCATGCCACCTCCATATCTGTTTCATTTTCAAAATCAAAAGTTTATCTCTGTTTACTATAAGAATATTTTAATTCAAATAGAACCATGGCAAGAGAAACAAGGAAGCACAAATACCCTGGGATGATCTTCTCAGCAGCAATATATGTCAGAGAAATTGAAGAACCACCTGAAGCAAAAAGACTCCCTTAAATAATTTTGACAAGACGATGTATAATAAAAAATTGGAGACAATCTATAAGACATGCCTGGGTTTATAATTGGAATGAAATGCTTTAGTAAGGACACATAAGAGTAACTTGATGCAGATACTGCTGCAAGATATCCGTTTCTTGAGGTTTCCAACAGAGGTTTGGTTACCTAGTTATAGATGTTTTCTGTTAAATAAAGAAGCCTTATGGTTCGTATTTATATAACATGTGAAGGCAATATACCTCTGGCCCATTAGCAAGTGAGTGCACTAGAATGTCGATGCTGCCAAAATCCTGCTTTACACATTCTGCTACTTCCTGTGAGTTATTTCAAAGCATCTCAGATAAGCATAAGCCAATTTGGATACATATCTCCATGATAAGACTTTCTTGTATTTTGGAGTTCAATTGGCCTGACTAAAACAAAGTAAGAATCTCCAATATTTTGTCAAATTATAACATGTATGTCAAAAGACTTTCTCATATTCTGTTTAAGATGACAGAGCTATTGGACCTATTCTTAGTAAATTATAACACATCAACACTACACGTTGTGAGCGCCTAAACCATCGTTAGGGACAACAGACATTAAGCAAGTAGAAGGACCTAACAATTTAAAATTGACTCTCCAAAGGTGACAGAAAAGGGAGAATTTTAAGTACTGTAGAATATTGATTGTACCTTAACAGTCCAATTACTCGATCCAGCATAACGCTTATTCGTTTTTATCTGCATAAATCCATAAAAACAAAATTATGGAGCAGTTCTATGACATTTATCGAAAATATTTTTAGGAATAGTAAAATCATATTTGTGGAAATTACATCTTCAGGAACATCTTCTAAAGTATCAAAAACTGCATCTAATGCATAAACTTTAGTGATCTCCATTAAAGAACCATCGGGCAGCCTGAAATCAAAATCTTTGTCAGGAGGCTACTTGTTCCAATCACTTTGGCATGTAGGGGCAATAAATAAATATATAAAGGATCAAAAGCTTCAAAGTTAAAATCATACTTGCGTGATTCATCAAATTTCCCACGGCGTAGACTAGTTTCAAAAATGTTCAACGCCTATACGACAAATTCAGCAATCAGTTCAAACTCAGCTAAACAGACACAAAAGGTTTAGCTCTGTAATTTCAGCCGGTTTACTTACAGGCACCCATGTCCCTAGGAGAATTTCAGCTCCTGCAGCAGCTAGAGATTTCGCAATAGCCCAACCATATCCATTGTCATCAGCTACACCAGCAATGAATGCCCTCTTACCTAAACAGCATTTGCATGTAAACTACATCAATAACATCCACTGTCCTGTGTAATCAAGAAATACGGGATCTTATACCCGTATATCTTCACCTTTTATTTCATTATTATAAATGAATAAGAAATTGTAATAAAACAATAACATTCAAAATATATGCAGACCATAAAACACAAAAAGCATCTCCTTCACTACCTGGAACATGATCCTCCAAACAAGATCGGATTCTAGCTCAACAAACTTATCAAAAGATTATGCCATTATTTTCTGGATAACAGCTTCTCAGAACATGGGAATTGGACGATACTTGGGAATTAAGTTACACTCTTTTGCTCTTGTACTTGGATGACCCAGATTTTTGTAGTAAAAAAGGGTATTATTTAGTATCTTTTACAGTTGCTTCTGGTTGTATCCACATTTCATACATCAGATGCACCCTCTATTATAGAGTAAATAGTGGTTCATTAAAAAAATTTCAGAGAGAATTCAAATGATATTAGACAATTGGTCTCACCTATTGTTAACAGAAAGAACTGGCGCCAAAAGGAATTAAGTAAGGCTATCTAGCATCCCCAGAAGTTAAAACTGTTCTATCATTATATGAGAAAAGAGATTAAACCTTTCAAATCAATGGACAATCCTGATGCAGGTTTGTTTTCACCAGCTTCAGACATAGCCTTTGTGACTACTTTGTTAGATTTTGCAGGAGATGATGTGAAGCTACGGTTAAAATGTAGCCCGGACGATATATGACAAGCACTGGATAATTTAGCCCATGATGCTCCAAGAGAACTGATGCCTACATTTGCCACTCCACCTCTAAGCACGTTTTGAGCTGAGAAGATAGAGGGTTTTACTGCTGTGATCTGCAAGCATGAAGCTGCTGTAGCTGCCATATTCAATGGGTATAATCTTAAGGGGAAGAGTCGAGACCTGTGCAAAGAAAAAAAGTTTGGAACAAATTTACCAAAAGGGACTACAAATAATATTTCACAAGGCAGAAACAAAAAGTTTGAGATAAAGGATGCAGGCAAGATGATTACACTATTAAGAAACTGGTCCAAGTCATCATTTGGTTCCTTAGAAATAAATTTGTCTAAATCAAACAAAATCGGGCAATGCAGTTGTATGTGTATTTTTTACTCAAAAGAACCCTCTAAAATATCCATAAAATAAACATCACCTTCCAACATGCAATAATGTATGCAGTCAGATTATAATCTTCTGTCTCTATTCAAGTCATTTAAACAACCTTCTTCAGCCTGGTTGTCTCTCTAAATTGTAATGAGTTTCATGTTCACAGTTACATTGAAAATTGTGAACTTTATCCAAAAACATCACCAGACCTTCAGAACTCATATCCAACTCCATTCAAGGAATAGATGGAGGCAAGGAAAATCGAAACCAAATATAAAATTTAGAACCACGACTGTGCTCTCTTGTCCTTGTAATTTGTCCAGTCTGCTATTATTTCAAATATCACCCTAAACCTTTTAAAAAATTTCGAAAATCTTATCCAACGAGCAAAAGTCATGCAAACTCCCATGTTTCTAGTTAATTCAATTTACACCAACTGGATAAAGTGCAGCAACTGTGTCCGGGCAAATGGTGTGTACCTTATCTTTCTATTATTATTATTAATACACCTTGTGCTCTGAAATATGAATTCACCACACTTAATCTCCTCATACACTCATTTTTTCCTTCTCCACTTCCCCATATCTAACAACAATGTGGATTGGGGCCGCAAGAAGAGATTCAAACACAAAACGAGATAACCTAACATACAGATCCGTAAAACTTAATCGAAGTTAGTGCAATTCTGTGTACTAAAATCACGGCCACAACAACAACAATGCATCCAAACACTTCGATTAAAACTTCAAAATCTAAAATCTAAACGCATTACACACAAAAAATATTGAAAATCAGAAAAAGACTATGTAAATTACATTCGCACACCATTTTTTACTCGTATCATCCACGAATAAAATGCTGTGAATAAGAGTTTGTGAACAGAAAGAGGATAAATACCTGAATTGAGAGCGCCAATTCGAAATCTTTGCGATGGGAATAAAAGGCTCTTACACTGAACTGAACTGGAATGGGGTTTAAACTTAGAGCAGTAGCTGCTGGGTGGGAGTTGTGGTTTATAGTCAGTGTTACGACGTCGTTTAGGTACTCTTCATTTTCCTAATTATTATATATATATATAATATATAGGTGGTGGAAAAAGGAAAGAAGATATAAAACAGAAAAGCATTCTTAAGACATAAATTTTAGGTTGGTCACCCCTTCAAGTTTTATTGTTATCTTATTTTGGTTCGTCGAGTCGAAAATGTGTCATATTAATTGCTCAACTTTCAAAATCATCTTATTTTAAATTATGGGATCACAATTCCATTAAGAATTGATGGGAATGAGTTTCTTTTTTTTTTTGATTTAATCGTTACATGTAGAAATCTTTCATTCAAATGCGGGATTATTTTGTTAATTCCGAATGTAGTTGTGACTAGTAGAGCTGAAAGATAAATCAATCTACTGAATTTTCGATTTGAGACTGTTCGCTAAAGGTTTGTTTGAGCTCAATTTGTTAAAATATCAAATTAAGCTTAAATAACATTTTGTGTGTTCATAAATTTTAAAACTCGACTCGATTAGTAAAAATGATAAAACATATGCAAGAAAGTCAAGTTACTCGAGCTCAACTCAATTAATAATCAAATCAAACTCAAACACAAATTATGAGACTCGATAATAATTCAATCAAGTTTGAACAACAACTCATTTGACTCTATTCGACTCAACTCATTAACACTGACCAGTGATTGTGACGAAATTATTTGAGAATTAAGAGTCTAGCAATAAAACGTATTTTAAACTCGAGTGATTAAAATGTGGGAAAAGTAAGATTCGATAGATTAAAACCCTAGCCTTCTCTCTCTCCACATCTCTTTCTAAACATTAACCTTCTTTTTTCTTCTATTTTCCTCCGCCGGGGATGGCATAGTGAAGCAGTCTTCTCTTTCACCACTGTTACCACCACCATCGTCGGCGGGTTGGGTTGGAGCACCCTTCTTCAAGTTGTACATTACATCTTCAAATCTGACGAGACGGATATGGATCTAAAGAGACAGAGACAGATTTGACGAAATGAAGACGGGTGATACTTAAGTTTTTATTTAGCATTTTAGATATTTTGTTTAGTATTTTATTTTCTCTCTCGTATAAGAGTTTGTTTTCTCTCTCGAATGAGAGTTTCATCTTTCTTTGAATAGGAGTTGCACGAAAATTTTCTTGTGTTCGTTAGTGAGTTCTTAAGATTTGTTATCTTCAAGAACTTGATATTTGGTGTTTCAAATGTTCTTACTACATCGTTTGAGTCGATATGAATTGTATCATTCCAAGCGTCGTAAACTTTCAATTGAATGATATATAAAATTGATTTTTCTTAAAAAAAATAAATATATTAGAGAGATTGTGTTAATTGAGCTTGTTTCATAAATTACTTTGGTTGTGTTTGTTTTTGCTTTGGGCTAGGTTTTTGACCAAAATTCAACCCAAAACTTGTTTGGATGTGGATTATTTGGTCAAACATGGGGCCCATGCTTGGCCAAATAACCCAACATGAGTTTGGTCAAAAATATCCAAAAAATTTTGTCTTTGTATTTTTTCTCTTTCTCCCCTCAACTCACTGTCAGACCGCTCTCTCTCTCCTCTCTTATACTTTATATATATATATACACACACACATATGTATATACATTTATGGGGTTATATGTAAAACTTATACTATATTTCTACATATATAATACTTATATCTCATGTATATTGTAATTGTATAATATTATATATATATATATATATCTACACATATATTATATATTATATTATGTAGAATATATATATTTTTTTTGTTGCCTACTACAGTATTCCAAGCATTGCCGGACTAATTTGTTGGTCGATCCGGGTCACACACTTGGCTTGGTGGGTGAGTCTCCCAACGGGGGTAACTGCGTACACAAGGAATCGAACTCGAAACCATGCTTAAGAGAATCGAGTTGCTTACCACTCGGACCAACCCCTGTTGATAGAATATATTATTCATATGATATTATATATAATATTATGTAAAATACAATATATGTATATATTACGTATACACTATATAATAGATACACTCTTATATATAAATATATTACATCAATTACAATATATATAAATATACTCATTCATATATATTACAATAATTTCAAATTTATATTATAATATACTTTTCAATCATTAAAACAACTTTTTCAGATAAAAGTTTACATGATTTGACTGCTACAGTGATTTTTGTTACCTCTGAAAATAAAATCAAACACGTTTTCACCAAAAAACACTCAAATGTTACTTCAAAATAGCTAATCCAAACACATTTTCTCGAAAAATGATTAAAATACTAATTCTTCAAAACAAAACCAAACACATTTTCATCAAAATACACAACTCCCAATAAATTATTTCACCAAAATTTTCACCAAAAATACCCTTTGTTTCGAAAATAAAAACAAATTCGATTAGGGTGGATCCAACTGCGTGTTCCGAGCCCCGCGATAATTCTTATCTTAGAATTATCTTTCAACCCCCGCGCTCGAGTTCGATGCGCTAGACGGTGGTTCAGAATTTAACACTTCGATGTGTTGTTTAACTTAGTTGTTAGGACCGCAATTAACTAAAAGAATTATCGTCTTCGAATGACACAATAATACAATAGAAGAAAAATTCAAGTCCAGGTAAAAACTATCGCTCTGATACTTAAATCTGACACAAGATAATCTTATACCTACGTGAGAATCTCTCGATCGAATGTATTATTTTAGATGTTGATTATTGTCTTCGAATGCAATAATAAGATGAAAGATAAAATTCAAGTCCAAGTAAAAACTATCTCTCTGATACTTAAATCTGACACAAGATAATCTTATACCTACGTGAGCACCTATCTTTTTACCATACTTGAATATGTTCGAATGCAATTGAAGTGCTAGTTGTTCATTTCGAATATGAAAAACAGTGAATCAAAGACTCAAGTCAAGATACAAATTACCTATCTGATACTTAAATCAGAATAAAAGATAATTATATCTCCATGAAAGTTTTCAATTCTGAAACATTACAGGCAATCGAATGCGCGAATGCAAATACAAGCCTTGAAGGCAAATCTCATCGAGTAGAATAGTAAATTACACTATGGCTACTCCTAAATTACGCTAAGAGCTACTCCTACATTATGCTATGAACTACTCCTAATTTACGCTAAGAAAAAGAAAATGTAGAAGTCTGATGATCTTGCGATCCCCCTTTTTCTTCTCTCCGCGGCTCCTATATATCTTGTCTTTGGGAACCGTCTTCAACCCACGTTCCTCGTTTTTGGGAACTGCCGTCAACTGCATCCAACCGTCTCTTTCAAAATCTTCAACTTGGCGCGTCTTCCTTGAATGCAGATTATCGGCTTTTGGATTTCATTTTATTTTTCAGATTCGATTCTTGAGCTTTTTGTCAATTCAGCCCTTGTCTTCGCTATTTTCTGAATTTAATGGGTCTTGTCTGGTCTATTTGTAAACCCATTTCCTTCTTTTTCGAGTTTTCCCAGTTTGGGCTATTTGGGCTCTTTAATTCGAAAGCCCAAATTATTTTATGGTGTAAACACCCTTCAAAATAAAAACAAAGAGTCTTTAATTTTTAGTCCAGAACAAAAGAGGACCGAATTGGAGACATTATCGCTCCTGCTTATTGAGACTGGAGTCCAGTTACTGGACCCAATTCAAAAGGACTAAAGCGGAGGATTATGCTCTGACAAAGGCCCATTAATAAAAACAGTGTTTGTTCTGGACTACTGGTCCACTACATTCCTATTGAAGAAAAGCCCATATTGGTGCAAGTGTAACTCCTGGCCCCTGAGTTAAGGTTGTATTGAAATGGTTATAATAAAGCTTACTTGTTCAAAAAATAAAAATAAAAAATATTGGCCACTAATATCAAGTTATTGTGCTTTTGAAATAAATGGACACGCTTAAAGCATAACTAATAAAAATTAGCGAAATAAATTGAAAATGACTTATCAACCCCGTAAATGAGAACGAACAAATCTATTTTCTATTATGCTAAAAGCAAATCATGTTTGTACTCCAACTAATTGAATAAAGAGCACCTATAAATAATGATTTTCGGTCATTGCCATAGGTTGATTTTTGTTATCTTCTAACAAGTTTCATAGATTATTTATAACTACAATATATTCAACTGTAAATTTGTTAAGATTTTAAATAAATATTATTTCTCAAATATTATTAATTTATTATATCTATATTATCTATACTATATATAATTGAAGAGGGTCAAATGTGCTTGGATTGACAAACCGTTTGGTATGACATATGGAGAAGTGTTACATGCTTTTGGTGTCCATGCACCATATGATGGTTATAATGACGCATTATTTGTTTTGATGATATGCCATAATAATAACCACGTAATCCATTAAACCAAATGTAGTGGATGATTATCCATGATTTATACACATTGTCTCCCTATATCTTTATATCTTGCTTTTTTCTTTTTTCTTTTTTTTAAAATCACATTAAGTTTATTTTTCACCTTTATTTTCTAACATTTTTTTGTTCTCTTCTCCCATATTTTATTTAAACTTTATAAAAACTTGTTCAAAGGATACCATATCAATTTATTTATTTATGCACACGCATAGAGTGTGTCTTTACCTACTAATATTCTATTATATAAAGTGAAAGTAGTTTAGAGTAACCACATTTGGGCTGTCAAATTTTGGTAAAATCATTCTCATTCTAAAAATTTGACAAGTGTTTCAAATAATTGTTTCTCCCCATTTTTCCTAATGTTTCCTTACTTCTTTCACCTCTTTTTATACACGTTCTTTACATCCAGGGACAGGGGGGGCTGGTGGTGCCACCACCCCCCCTCCCCCTCAAATTTTTAAAAATCTCACTTGTACCTCTAAAATTTGTAAATTTTGTAATTTCGCCCCTTCTCAAAATTTTAAAATTATCACTTCCACCTATAAGTCTATAACATTTGTAATTTCGCCCCCCCCCCCCCCCCCCCCCCTAAAAATTTTAAAATTGTCACTTCTACTTATAAGACTATAACATTTGTAATTTTGCCCCCCCCCCCCCCCCCCTCATCTCAAAATTTTAAAATTGTCACTTCTACCTATAAAATTATAACATTTGTAATTTTGCCCCCCTCAAAAATGACAAAAATAACCTCCTCCATTAGTCAAAAATACTTAGTATGTCATTTGACTTTTTCAATCCATTTCCCAATTCCCAAAATTTCACTTTCTCCCTCCTTCATCACACATTTTTACAACTCAAACAAAGGGGAAAATATAAATCTTAGGGCTTGTATGGTTTTGTTTTCAAAACCCAAACCATTCTCAATTATTTTGAAACCCAAAATATGTTTGGCCCAACTTATTGTCCCCTAGTCTTGATTCTTAATTCTCAATATTTTGAGAACCTAAGCCCAAAACATGGGAAACAAATAAAAAATCCACATGCACAAATTTGAAATCGGCTTCCTTTTTCCATGAAATTTGGGAAATTTATTTCTCAAATCAAAACTACAAATCTCTTCTCAATTCATGTTTCCAATGTATTCCTACTCCTATCCCATCAATTCAATTCTCCAACTACTCCTATTCTCCTATCTATATATCTACTTAATTTGGATGACTATATATATTCATACAACTTTTATACATACATATACCTATATATATATATATAACTAACTATATCACCAACTACAAATCAAATTTACTTTATGTCAAATCAATCTTATAATTTTTTATTATATTTGTATCTAAAAAACTATTCATCCAAATATATTTTTATTCTCATCACGTCTTTTCGTAAAAAAATCCACACAAAATTACATTCATCCAAACATATTTTCATTTTCAACTTATAAAATAACAACTCAAAATAATTCATCCAAACATATTTTCATTTTTAACACAAAAATCAATAAAAGTTTGGAAATTCACTTTTCTACAATTTCCAATTGGGAATTGAGAATTGAAAATGAAAACAATACCATACAAGCCCTTAGGCTTATGAATAGGGTGATTCTAGTTCCTTATTATATTTTCCCCCATAAATATAGTGTACCATACCGCGGGGGGCAAGACCCCGGACCCCCTTAAATCCTTCATCTATCTAGCAAAAAAATCTCACCCCCCCTCGACAAAATTCCTAGCTCCACCCCTGTTTACATCCTCATCTCTTAATTATCTTTTCTTTTATATTTTATTTATTTATGCTTATTAAAAAAATAACATATGACTTATTTTATTTTATATTAATTATTTAATTATTTTTACTCAAGAATAATTTTTAACTTTTTCTTTTTCTGCACACGCAATGAGCGTGCTATGTCAACTAGTATTATTTGTACTATTATATAAAGTGGGAGGGGCTTAAAGAAACTACCTTGGTCTGTCAAGTTTTGGGGAAGCCACTTCCATCCCAAAAACTTGACAAGTGTCCCAAATATCTTTTATATATTATATCTCCTATATTCTTTTAATTTTTATCTCCTATTTCTTCTCCCATATTCTCCCTCTCTCTCCTAAAATTTCTCTATTTCTCTCACATTTTCTCTCATCTGCACGTTCTTTTCTTTTCCCCCTTTTTTTGTCACTTTATATATCTTCTTTATATTTTATTCATTTGATGTTTATTAAAAAAAATTAAATGTCAACTTTTTTTAGTTTGTATTAATTGATTTTACTGAAAAAAAATAAACTTTTTATTTTTGCACATGCATAGAGTGTGCTACAGTTACTAGTAGTATATAAAGCATGATACCCTTAGAAAAACTACTTTGAACTGTCAAATTTTGGTGTGGCCATTTCACCTCTAGAAATTTGACAAGTGTCGAAGTAGTTTTTACTTTTATAATTTAGGGAAAATTACTAAAAACCCCCTAAAATAAATTTTCATATCAAAAAAACCCATGAAAATATTTTTCAATCTTAAAAACTCATTCTAAAAACTTTTCATTCCAAAAACCCCATAAATGAAGATTAACAATTTTTTGGACTAAACTACCATTCATTTATTAAGTTAATAATTGATCAATTATTTTTTCTTATTGAAATCGTTTCGTTTTAAGCCTTTCAAATTGAAGAATCATAAAATACGGATTTATTTTGTGATATTAAATTTATTAAATATTTGTATATAATTTATTTTGATTTTAATATGACAATTACCTATAAATATATGTTTTATATTCTTTAAAAGATTAAAAAAATTGAAAATTTAAAATTAAAATTATAATTAGTATAGATTATAAATATAAAAATTTTAATAACTAAATTTTATTGCAAAACTACAATTGATTAATTTTTAATTTAGAACGCTAAGGGCAATTAAATCCATCAATATGTTACCTTAAATATTGGATTTATTGGAATGAAAAGTTGATGGAGTGGGGTTTTTGGATTGACAAATATTATTATGAGTTTTTTGGATATAAAAGTTTATTTTAAGGATTTTTTTAGTAATTTTCCCTATAATTTATTTGAAATGTTCACTTTCTCCTTCCTATCGCTTTACTCATTTCTCTCTCCATCTTCCTTATTTCTCTCACATTCTCTCTCTCCTCAACACACTTGCTCTTATTTTTCTTCTTTTATCGTCTCTCCTCCCATATTTTATTTATTTAATCTTTATTTAAAAAATCTAATATCAAATCATTTTATTTTGTATTAATTGATTTTACTAGAGATTTTTCTGAAACTTTTCTTTTTTCGCACACACATTGAGTGTGTTCCGCTGATTAGTTTTTCTTAATTGCTACACAACAATCCAATTACCCAAGTTCCGTTGCATGAGACATGCTCAAATGTATAATTAGTGAAAGAACGGTAAGTTCTTATGATTTTTTAATTTCTTAGAATTACTGGAGTATTAATTACATGTTCATTTGTGATAAGTGATGACTACTATATTTGTATCAGAATTATAAATAAAATAGGAGTGTGTTTCTTTTTGGTTACAAAATAGGAGTGTGTTATAAATAAAATAAGAGTGTATGATAGAACCAACGCTGCAGAACTGGATCAACCTTAAACCGGAGAAAAAGACAAAAAATACAAGCATGGTCTTAGATTTTCTCCGAAATCTCGAAATTTCAGGCTTTGTTTGTTTCTATTTTCAAACCATATTTTGGTCAAAACTCGTTTGGCTTATTCATTTTTCACCAAACTAGTATTTTTTGGCCAAACATTTTTGACAGCTATATTGCCTACACCACCCTACACTCTTCTCCACTTTTGGCTTACTTTTTTATATTATATTAATTTTATATTATATCTTTCAATCATTAACTAATTATAAACATAACTTTTCAGACAAAAACTTACGTGATTTGACTGCTATAACAACTTTTGTCTATTTTGAAAATAAAATCAAACATAAAACCAAATACATTTTCACCAAAGTACACAACTCCCAATAAACTTTTTCACCAAAATTTTCATAAAAAAAACCCTCCAAAATAGAAACAAACATAGTCTCAGATTTTCGGGGGTCTCGAAGCGAAATCTCACCTTTGATACAATTTTGCAGAATATCTATCGAAATTTCCCGATATTTTTGCTATTTTCCGATATTTTTGATATTTTCCGAAATCTCGAATTCTTAATAAAACTACTTTGTTAAATATCTACCGAAATTTCCCGAAATTTTGACCAAACCCAAAATATTCCGAAATTTAAAATAATATTTAATTATTTATTTTAAATAAAAATGAGTCCAAATTATTGTGGTTGTCTATAAATGATTGTGGCATTTTGTTTTAATGAAGTTTCTAGAAAATTTGATTATTTATTTACTCTCAAATCATATTTATTTTATATTTTTCGCCACAAATTTTAGTCATACTACTTGACAAAATTCACTATACAGACATTACATATACGATATTTTTTTATGTAAAAGATGCATAATTATGATATTTAAAATTATACAAAGTTTCATTGTAAATTTCCAAATATTTCTATAAATTTTTATGATTTCTTTAAAATCGAAATCGAAATTTTGAATATCCCCAAAATTTCTATCGAATTTTTTTTAAATTTCCTATCCCTATGTCGACACCGATACCGACATTTTATACGATTGAATACAAGAGACTTTTTTGTCTTTTCCATTTCAATGTGTTACAGTAGTATAGTACCTCGGAAAAGAATTCAAGTCCCAAGTGGAAGACAGCTCATATAGACTTTGTCTCCACTATAAAACTGCTCTTTATATGTTACAATTTATTATATATATATAAGTCGTCGTTAAACAGTGTAATATGGACCAGTCCTTATCAGTTATCAGGTTACACATGAAATTAACTTCTGCTTATTGCTCACTACTGTCAATAAGTACTTATCCACAATCACTTTCAACATATATCTCAATTCACCCGTCACACATGACACATTATATACTATAGAATTTCCAATGTGATCTTATTCTTATCAATATAATTTTTTTGCAATGTGATATTGCAGGTCATAATTTAATCAACACCAGCAATCATGTAAATAGCTAAGTCACATCACATCAGGATCTTGAATTTTTCAAAATTTATGTACTAAAGTTTAATAATTTTTCATTATAATACAATATAATTTGTATTATTATTATTATTATTATAAATAATACAAACAAAATAAAAATCTAAAATTATAAATATATATGAAGGAAAAAAGGAGGAAAAGAAAAGACCTTTTTTCCAGGACTACCTAGAATATAGAATCTCCATATTCATAAGACAAATTTGAACTGATCAAACTGAAAATTGGCTAAATTAGAGCAACATTAGGAGCTTTATTAGGATTCTGTTACATAAACCAAAATTGTTTATATATTACGTACAACAACACAACACCTAATTAACTTCTTTTTTTTCTCAATAGATCATTTAAATATTAATATATATACGTATATATACACTGACACACATGAATCTTCTCTCTCATTCCACCGTCTCTACGTTTCTTCACTACATTTCTGTTCTCCAATTTTCTTAAAGCTTCTGAGTTAATCTTTAACAATATTACAGAAAGAAAAAAAAAGCTTGGGGTTATCTGAGTAAAATTTTTTTTACTTTTTTCACCATAAATGACAATAGGTTTTACTGGCCTGGAATTCTTTTCGGCGAGTCAAGTGATTTTCCGGCCAAATTTCCCAATTCTGATAATTGATACTCGATCTTCACCTTCACTGGAATCCAGCACTATCCCGGAGTTTCTTGTTCTATCTCTTGTCAAGTTCAGGAAAAGGTAATTTAATTTGGTAATTTAATTTATTTTACCTGGTTACTAGTGTGTGTATATATATATACACACACATGTGTATCTGCAAATTATCGTCGTGTTATCACACTTATCAGATGATTAGTTAGGCGACGCTGAAGTCGGGCTAGAAACTTTTATAAACCTGAATGTTTATAATTTTGTACATTTGACATGTGTACATTATAATCAAGTTCTAGTTAAATGTGAGAAATATAATGCTGAATCGTGGATCTAGAATGATAATGTCGTAAAATAAAATACATATATATTATTATAAGTAACTTAATGACTCGATACGCCACTATACTAGTACTTAAGTAGGCAGCAACTATTTATGATTGACGGGTAAATTTACACATTATGTGATTAGTCGGTACTCAAAATAAGTGATAATCACGTATAAAGTAGAAATTTCCTATTTCGAGTAGTATTCTATAACAAGAATATGTTTAACGTTATTCATGTGATCGAAGAGTGAGTATGATGGATTTCAACTTTTATGTGACATGTCAATCGTGTCTGTGTCACTAAGAACTGCATGATAATTTAGCTGTTGTTGACTTGTAACCATATTGTTTGGATTTAAAAAAAGAAAGACATATTGTTCAGATTTATTTTGAGTGCCACAGTGTTGTACTACGATGCTACATTTTATCTTTGACACCCAAGGTTGTTTGATCAAGTGGTAAGCACCTTGTGACACTTAGAGGTAACAAAGGTTCGAATTTTTTTGGAGACACCACTCAAGTTCGGGCTTCTCTTTGCGCAACCCGATCCAAAGAATTAGACTTCCCCATCTACCTTTTTTGAGACCAAAAATCTTTAACAATTTTTCTTTTATGGTTCCTAATATATGATACAAAAAACATAATCAAGTTTTGAAAATACGAAATGTTAAGACATTTATCCTTATATTTTGAAATTTTGGAGTCTTTTCGCAATGAAGAATATATACTGTTTAATATGGTATGTGACAAGTTATTAAGGAAAAGACACATTCCTTATCTAACGTGGGAATAACCAAAGAAGATAAGTAACTAACAGTGATTTGCAGTGATTCAATGAACTGCTGACCTACTTTATGGCCAGAATTACTGATGAACTGTTTCATTTTATTCCTTCCACTAGTATTTTCTTTATTTGTACTGGTAAAATTTGTTTTCATACAAACGATGATTTGAAAACGACCCGTTGAGCTAATCCTAATGGTTTGAAATTCCTGGATTCATTATATAAATGTTACTTGTATCGAACATTGCTTTGTTAAGCATCTCCTTTTGCCAAAATCTCAGCTTTATCTCTCTCGAGCTCTCTTCAAGGCATGTTCACGTTATTTTTTTATCTAACAATTCGATAAGAATTGGATATGTCATTTTCGACTTTTAGTTTGTGATATATACTCTCGAACTCAAAGTAATGTGATATGTAGCAGAAAAAATTTGTCTCGGTGTAATATAAAATTTTGAAATTCGTTGACTGCATTTTCTTTCAAATTTCGCCACTTCTTCTAGTACTTTGCAGTAAGTGATAATGATTTTAGTTCAAAATATTGGATTCGGCTCTCAAAATGTTCAAGTGCTCAAGTTTGGTTACATACTACATTCGAAAAGTGTATCAATTTCTTATAGTCTCTATGTTAAATATTGCAGAGACTGGCACTTTGACTCACTCCAATTGACTTCATCACCGTGATCATGGAGACTGCACCAAAGGTTAGTATAACAATTTAATTCTCTTTTAGATCAACCGGTTCATGAAAAACGTTATGAAACGGTAAACAAGTAAACCAACTTCCTGAATCAGGACTTCATAATTGATCACGTAATTGTAACTTACAGATGTTATTTTTTCAATTCTTTTCTGATTGTATTACACATTAACATAGCATGTGTTACCAAGTCGAAATTTACTTTATGCATAAAAGTATTACGTTTAGCTTTATATTTTTATTTTGTCATTTCTCTCGTAAAAGTTTGGTCCATACCTTATGATTCAACTCTGAGCTTGTAGGAAACTGGAGCCCTCAACATCGAAGAATCACGGCATATTGAAGATAAGAACACAAGTGCCAAGCCCTGCATAAAAGAGAAGGTCTCAGGAGGATGGGGTCCAGCATTTCTCTTACTAGGTACTTTTCTTTCTCATTATATCCGATCTGGTCATTCTTAGAAGTTTTTGGGACCTCGTAACGACCGCAACCCTCTGTGTGACTGAATCCATGTGAGGTCCTCCATAATGGTTGTGAATATCCTAAACCCCACCCCACGGACCCACCTCACCCCCCGCACACGCTTTTCTTTTTCTTGAATTGGATTTTTGATGGTGCAGCAAATCAAGGACTCGCAACACTAGCTTTCTTTGGTGTTGGGGTGAACTTGGTTTTGTTCTTAACTCGAGTCCTAGGACAAGACAACGCTTCCGCAGCTAATAATGTTAGCAAATGGACCGGAACTGTTTACTTATGCTCACTCCTCGGAGCTTTCCTCAGCGATTCATACTGGGGCAGGTTCCTTACTTGTGCCATTTTTCAAGTCATATTTGTCCTGGTAATATGCAAATTCAAATCACCTTATTTCCATGCAGCAGTTCACTGTTCCTCATTTATAAACAAATAACTAAATTAATCTCAACTTTACAGGGCCTGGTGCTTTTATCTTTAACATCTTGGTTTATCTTGCTCAAACCCAACGGATGTGCAGACGGCAAACAAATATGCGTGCCGACTACTTCATTCGGCTCAGCCATATTCTACTTGGCTATATATTTAGTGGCGTTTGGCTACGGTGGTCATCAGCCCACCATAGCCACCCTTGGAGCCGATCAATTTAACGAGTCGGACCCCAAACAGCAAAAATCCAAATCTGCTTTCTTTTGCTACTTCTACTTTGCGCTCAACGTCGGCTCCTTATTTTCAAACACCATATTGGTGTACTATGAGGACACGGGCAAATGGACGCTCGGGTTTTGGGTTGCCACTGGCTCAGCTGTGCTAGCGTTGATCGGGTTTTTGCTTGGGGCCCCAGGGTATCGATATATTAAGCCGTGTGGTAATCCTGTACCACGTGTGGCGCAAGTGTTTGTAGCTGCGGTCAAGAAATGGAATGCAAAGTTGACGGAAGGGGAGGCGTTGTACGAGCTCGAACAATCTGCTATCAAAGGAACTCGGAAAATTTATCATACCGATCAATTTGAGTAAGTGATTAAAATAAAAACCAGTATTTCTTTCCTAATCTAACTTAAAAAACATTATTTTTTCTCCAAATTCGAGCTTCACTTTAGTTCTAGATACTAGTAATTGAAGACAGAGTGAAGGCGTGGGTTGAACTTGCTCCCCATCAAGTCTTTATAGCTCAAGATTTTGCATGTAAAATTGCGTTGAATTCTATATTCGGTCTTCAAATTTCAAAATCGATGTCATTTTATATTAAAGGATAAATTACATAGGCATCCACCGTGAGAGATTTTAATTACCGAAAACACCCTTAAGTTTGAGAAATTACCATAACTTTTCCTATTACTAAATATATATCATTATTTCACCAATGTTAGTAAAACACACAGTATAACTTCTCTCTTACTTCTTTAATTGTCGGGATCTGACAGGACGTGTCTTGATAAATCACATAACTCAAAATGGTTCGTCGCAATTACTTCATAAATGAAAGATGATCATGTAATTATCCCTAAATTAAAATGTCATATTCATATGCTCCAAGCTCGAAAATCAGTTCAAAATATCATATGCAAGTAATTCAATCCACTAGTTCATTTCCCCAATTTTCTTGTTCTATACAATACTACAGTTACGAAATGTGATCAATTTCTATTGCCCTTAAAAATCCTCAGGTGTCTGGACAAGGCAGCAATAATAACAGAAGAAGACCGACGGGGCCCTGCTAATCCATGGCGCCTCTGCACCATATCCCAAGTCGAGGAAGCCAAATGCATACTCCGAATGCTACCAATCTGGCTCTGCACAATCATATACTCAGTAATCTTCACCCAAATGGCATCGCTTTTCGTCGAGCAAGGCGACGTCATGAAAACACACTTTGGAAAATTCCACCTCCCCGCCGCCAGCATGTCCGCCTTCGACATCTGCAGCGTCCTCCTCTGCACTGGAATATACCGTCAGATCCTCGTCCCAATCGCCGGCCGCCTCAGTGGAAATCCTAAGGGGCTCACCGAGCTCCAACGCATGGGCGTTGGCCTTATCATCGGACTATTAGCCATGGTAGCAGCCGGTGTAACCGAATCACAACGGCTCAAACGGATCGTCCCTGGTCAACACGCTAGCACGATGAGCATATTTTGGCAGATACCGCAGTACGTGCTTGTAGGCGCGTCCGAGGTTTTTATGTACGTGGGGCAATTGGAGTTCTTCAACGGTCAGGCGCCAGACGGGATAAAGAGCTTCGGGAGCGCACTTTGTATGGCGTCGATTTCGCTTGGGAATTTCGTTAGCAGCATGCTTGTTCATATTGTGATGGATATCACGACAGAAGACAACAAGTTGGGATGGATTTCTGAGAATTTGAATTTGGGGCATATAGATAAGTTTTATTATCTGATTGCGGTGTTGACGGCCATCGATTTCGTGGTGTACTTGGGGTGTGCTAAGTGGTATAAAAGTATTAGTTTTGAAGAAGGGGAGGAAGTTGCAGCAGAGAAAGAAGAACAACAGGTGGTGAATAAAGTTTGAGTATAACTGCATCTGCATGCATGCTGTGAAGAAGCTGGAACTGTAGGTGATTGGATTGTCTTATGTTATTGAAATAATAGCTGAATTATCATAATTTCAGCAATTATTTCAATATAGGCTTTTATTTATAATTTTGGATAATATAGCTTGTTTTGGAATAAAAAGTCTTAGAAATATTTCTAGGTAGGAGCAAGACCCTTTGTTCCTTTATGTGAGGTTTGAAGGGGAATGACTGCTTCATAATTTTGTGAGTATCCTAGGTTTTGAAAACTTATTGTTCTTCTTGTAGCTCTTGGGTTTCCTCAACTTTTATATGGATATGGGAAAGGTGATTATAAATCCTTTTAGATGAAGAAATTAGAACTACGATAAATAGGGTACCGGACCTGTCCTATTATGCACATGCTTTATGGACTATATACTATGATTAGGTGTGAATTTTATAACCGTGTCAAATTGATGGTAGGTACCGTATAATTGATAGAGTGAAACTATTTGCTATATACCACTTTTTTTCTTGTGTCATGAAAATTTCACCTCTTACGTGGATATCCAAGTCAATTTGCCAACTCACTATTTGTTTTTAAAATTTTCGTAATATCTCTTCTTTCATAAATTTGTAAATTTTGATAGAATAAAATACTTGATTCTTCCAAATTAAACATTAAAATCATCCCCAAGCCATCAATGTTGTTTCCTTTCCCAATTGAAACTCTTATTCTTCTTCCTTTTTCTTTGTTTATGGATCCCAAAGCTCCTCTACTATTTTTGTGGCTGTCATTGTATCCAGAATATTTTTCTCGTCGCTCTCAACGATATTATCTTGTACTCAAATTTCAAATGGAATTGAATAACACTTCTTGAATTTAGTTACATAAGCTACCTACGTGAATTCAAGAAGTAATGATAAAAAGTAATTAATAATTTTTTGAATAGAACTCAGCCGCATCAAAATGATGTCAGTAAAATAAAACTCAAAAAGCACCGAAGAAAATAAATAAATAAGACAATAAACTTTGTCAAGTAAAAACGACAATTAAAGAACAAAATGTAATTCCAGAAAAAGTCATAAACATTGTTGTTGAAGCCTTGAAGGATGAAAAGGTTTGGAGAGTTGTACCAACAATAAAATGTTGTTAATGGAGCACCGATTTGCCCTAGTTAAGAAATTGGCAAAATTTGAGGACAAAACAAAAATGGAAAGTATTAAATGTAGAATTATATAAATCAACGTAAAAATATAATTAAAGATTATGGGTCATATGCCAATGTGGCGTGGCATGTAATCTGCCAACTAAGAAGTGAGATTTTGGTGATGCAAAAAGAAGTGGTATATAGTATTTTCCTGATTGATATATATGAAATAAAAGAAAAATATCATTTTTTTAGAAATTTTCTTTTATTTAATAGTTAAATTGTTATGTCATTCACTTTAATAAAAAAAATTCAAAATTCCCTTATATTCTGGAATCACAATTTTCGTCCATCAATAAAACAAATTTGGTCCCCCGTTTGTCAGTTTCTGCACATTTAGCCCATCAACTTGTTAATTTCAAACATATTGGGTCCTTGCCACTACCTTTCCATCTAAAATTAATGGAAGGTGTCATGAGCCAGGCATGTGAGCAGAAATTGCAGAAAAATTGGTTAATTTTGGCTTCTCCCACCCTGAACAAGATTGTTCATTCGCACCATCAATTCACATGGAAAAGATCGTAATTAGTGTTTATGAAAAATTGAAAATTTCTTTTGCAGGAAGAGTGCTATTACAAAATCTGTTTTGTTGGGCATCCAAATGTATTGGAGCCATATATTTCCATTACCCTTAACGGTGGTCCAAAGGATTGAAAGAATTTGCAGAGTTTACCTGTGGAGTGGTAAAGCCACTGGTAAAAGTCATGCTAATGTGAGTTGGAAAAAGTTGTGTTTACCAAAGGAGGAAGGAGGAGTTGGGCTTATCTCAATAGGTAAATGGAACATCACAACTATCTTTAAGCACATAGAGCATTGCTACAAAGACGGACTCAATGTGGATTAAATGGGCACATGATTATAACCTGAGAGCTGCCACCATATGGACGGTAATTTCCAAGAACTCTGATTCATGGTTCTGGAAGCGACTGAGTGCCATAAGGGACAAATTTGTGGATGCTATTGATGTGGTTACAAACAAGTGGAGACATGGGAAGTTTACCATCCACAAGGCGTATATACATTGCACAGAGCACTTTGAGGAGGTGGATTGGATGAAAAGTGTGTGGGGGCAGGGTCCATTAGCACGGCATAGGTTTATATTATGGATAGCTATGACGAATTGACTAAAAACAAGAGATCGAGTGATGAAATAGCAGAATGTAGAAGCCCCAATTGTATGTTATGTTCCAAATTTGAAGAAACAAGACTACAAGAGATCATGTGTTCTTCAAATGTGAGTTTACAACGGTTGTAATGGGCAAATGTTGGTAGAAAGTGAAGTTAGAATGTAATAAAGAAAGTTGGGAGGAAGTAATTCAATGGGGGTTGAAAATCAGTCAGGGAAAATTAGTCATGAGTTGTAAGAGGCAAGCCATCTTTGCAGCAATTGTTTACTATATCTGGCTTGAAAGAAATATGAGATGTTTTGTACATGAAAGATCAACAGAAAATGCAGTAGTGGATAGAATATAGAAGTTTATTAAGTATAAGTTTGAAGATATGTAAAGACCAAATATGTATAGTGTCATGATGTACAGGAGTTGTAATATATAAAAGAGCTCACTTGTTCCAAAAAAATTAAAAATTGAAAATTGAAAATTAAACACTAATGCTCGCAAATCACAGTTTACCATTTTGATTTGAAGGTGCGAAGCTTTAATCATAGATTAATCAAACAAAAAGCCTAACAAAACCCTAATTTTGCATTGTTTTTTCGAGGATTCCATTAATTTCAATGTGTTTGAAATTGACAAGTTAATGGACTAAATATATAGAAACTGATAAATTGGGTACCAAAGCAATTTTAGTGAATAGTGGAGATACGAAAACGGTAATTATCCCTTTGTTTTATGCAAAAAAGTACGAATCAAGGATTTTTATTTAATTAAAAATAAATCAGGAACAGGCCCAATGGGGCAATAAAGGCCCATTCAAGTACTGCCACTAGATTCCACCCAAGAGCGAGTCCGTGAGAAATTATGAATCGCATTTAATCCTCCTTTTAAATCCGCGCTCATCACCACTTTGGCATCTCTCTTTCTCTCTCTAGAATCCCGTTCGCCGAAACACCTCTCTCTCTCTCTAGGGTTTTATCCTTCGACACGCTTCTTTTTTAATTTTCTTTATTTTCATTTTCCATAGTTTCTGCTCCTACTTCTCAACTTCACTTCCCCTTCTCCACATTCAATCATTTCCATTTTTCTCTGTAGAAATTTATCGTTTGTTAATTGTATTTTTTGAATAAGAAGTTGTGGAAATGGAGTTCGGAGGCGCGAGAAAGAGAGGTAGAGGCGATGGCGGCCTGAACGGCAATGGCGGATTCAAGAAATCCAGACAAGGTCATTTTTCTCTGCTTTTATGTTCTGTATACGCTAAATCTAGCCTCTATTTTATGCTTCTTTTTGTGAAGTCTTGCTGTTTTTACATTCTTTATTGGATTTATTGTGCTTCTGGTGTTTGTACAATGTGCTGCATTGAAAGTATCTTTGAGCTGGACTTCAGTTATTTCTCATTGGTGTTACAATTCCTCTCTAAGCTTAGATACGAAAGTTAAATATATGTTAATTGAAATGTGATACACAAAGATCCAAGTATGAAGCTGACCCGGATACAAGTGAATCGGATCCTCAAATGATTAGTCCAAATCAGATTACCAAGAGGCCCAGACGAGCAAATATTAAGCCCAGCTGGATGAAAGACTACTATTAAAAATTCTAGTCCAATTGTTAATGTTTCCTTCCTTAATCTTTATTTTCATTAAACGAGATATGGTCTTTATTTTAATTAAAGAGGTATGGTGTTGTTTATTTTAATTAAAGAGATATGGGCACTAGCATGTGGTCCTCACTGTCAGAACATAAAATCATGTATTTATTTTGGAAAACAGCATGAATGGAGCAGAGAATATTTTGGTGTCTAATTTCTTTCTTCCCTTTTCTTCTGGAGTCGTCCCTGCTCTAATTGGGAGTTAAATCTGCCATAGCTAACCTTATCACTGGTGCTTTCATTGTCGTCCTCAATGCCTCAAAAATCAACTCAAGCACTTGAAGATGCCATTCTTGCTCT
This sequence comes from Buddleja alternifolia, assembly GCA_019426215.1. Lineage (NCBI taxonomy): Eukaryota > Viridiplantae > Streptophyta > Magnoliopsida > Lamiales > Scrophulariaceae > Buddleja > Buddleja alternifolia. Next base: position 53,842,404 of record CM033391.1, read on the forward strand.
CACCGAACGCCTCACCCTCCTTCAAACCTCCATGGATGAACGCCACGAATCCCTCGTCAGTGCGGTTTCAGATCTCCAAAACCATATCGCACACCTTCCTTCTTCTTCCACTTCTACAACTCCTTCACCACCTCCTCCACCTTTCACCCCTCATACTCCTGTCACTCACATGACTTCCCCTTCTTCTCCTCCCAACGGCCCTAAACTACACATGCCCTCCTTCGATGGATCTAACCCATTGGAATGGCTCTTCCAGGTTGAACAATATTTCAAATACTATCACATCTCACCTGAAAACCGCCTGGATCTGATTCCCTTCTCCATCAAAGGCGACGCCCTATGTTGGTTCCAATGGATGTATAATAATCGCCAGCTCTCTTCTTGGGATTCATTTATTCGGGCTTTGGAGTTACGTTTTGGGCCGTCCACGTTTGATAATCACCAGGTCACTCTCTTTAAGCTTCGTCAGTTGGGCTCCGTCACTTCTTACCAGGCTGAATTTGAAAAAATATGTAATCGAATCGTGGGTTTGGACCCTGAAGCCATTTTGAACTGCTTTATATCGGGCTTAAAGGTAGATATCCAACGTGAGTTAGCTATTTTTCGGCCTGCCTCCATCTCACAAGCTATTGGGCTTGCCAAGCTCATTGAGTCCAAATACAAAGATCCACGACCCATTTTTCAACCTAGTTATAAACAGGCCCTGCCACCACCAATCTCCACCCCTTTGTTACCCGCTCCGCCGACGAAAACACCCTTCCCGATCCGCCGTTTAACTCCATCTGAAATGCACGACCGGCGGGCCCGTGGCCTTTGTTTTAACTGTGATGATAAATTCCAACCCGGTCACCGTTGCAAATCCAAACAATTCCTCCTTCTCCTAGCCGACGAAGCTGACCCACCAGACATACTTCCTGACTACGCTGATCACCCTCCACCGCCACCACCAGATCGTTTTCTCCACTCTGAAATTCCATCTGATTCTATACATTTTCAACTTTCCTATTCCGCTTTATCGGGATCTGTTTCCCCCCGCACCCTCCGTCTCAATGGGCTCGTTCACGAACACTCTGTCTCTGTGTTGGTTGACTCGGGTAGCTCTCATAATATTATGCAACCTCAAGTCGCTGCTTTTCTTCAATTGCCTGTTATCGCTCTTCCCACCTTCTCCGTCTTAGTCGGAAATGGGGCAACTATACACTGCTCTGGTTTTTGCGAAAATGTTCTCATTTGTATTCAACAACATAAATTCACACTTCCTTTTTATGTGCTCCCTATTCATGGAGCTGATTTGGTTTTGGGTGTCCAATGGCTACAGTCCCTTGGCCCTTTTGTTTCGGACTATTCAATACCATCTATGCAATTCCATCACCATGGCCAACTTATCACACTAACTGGTGATAATTCCCCTAAACCATCCCCCGCTTCTTTTGCTCAAATTTGTCGCTATATGTCCACCAACTCAATTGCTTCTTTCCATGCATTTACAATTCTTCCTATGGATTCCCAACCACCTCACCAATTCACGGTTCCTGAACTCGAACACCCCGTTCCCACAGATATTTTTCCACTCGATCTCTATGCTCTTCTTTCCCAATTCTCTTCTGTTTTTTCACTTCCCTGTGGGTTGCCCCCTTCCCGACCACATGATCATCATATCCATGTTCTCCCAACAGCCACACCCGTTAACATCAAACCATACCGTTACCCGCACTGTCAAAAGGATGCTATGGCTAAATTAATTTCTGATATGTTGCAGGATGGCATCATTCACCCGAGTACTAGTCCTTATTCTTCTCCGGTTTTATTAGTTAAGAAAAAAGACGGGACATGGCGTTTTTGTGTCGACTATCGTGCACTTAATGCTATCACTATTCCGGACAGATTCCCTATTCCTACGGTAGACGAGTTACTTGATGAATTATTTGGTGCTACGATTTTTTCCAAAATTGACCTTCGTTCCGGGTATCACCAAATTCGAGTTGCTCCGGATGACATTTTTAAAACAGCTTTTCGTACTATCGATGGTCATTTTGAGTTTTTGGTTATGCCCTTCGGGCTTTCGAATGCTCCCTCAACTTTTCAATCGGCTATGAATGCTCTTTTCAGTTCTCTTTTACGTAAATTTGTTTTAGTTTTTTTTGATGATATTTTGATTTATAGTTCAGATTGGGCAACCCATTTAACACATTTGCAGCAGGTCTTACAACTCTTGGATGATAATCAGTATTATGCTAAATTTGCTAAATGTCATTTTGGAGTTTCTTCGGTTGATTATTTGGGCCACATCATCTCTGGTCAAGGGGTAGCAGCCGACCCCTCTAAGCTCATGGCTATTCGTGATTGGCCTATACCTCACTCACTCACGGCTCTTCGAGGATTTTTGGGCCTCACGGGGTACTATCGTCGCTTCGTTCAGCATTATGCAACGATAGCGGGGTCTTTAACGGATCTTCTCAAATCACATACATTTACATGGACTGATTCAGCCCATCAGGCTTTTTGTGCTCTCAAATCTGCTATGTCTACTCTACCAGTTTTGCAACTACCAAATTTCACTATGCCTTTTGACATTACAACGGATGCATCAGCGGTGACCATTGGGGCCGTGTTATCCCAGCAGTCTCATCCTATTGCGTTTTTCAGCAAAAAAATGTGCTCCCGCATGCAGTCTGCCTCTGCCTATGCCCGTGAAATGTTCGCAATTACAGAATCTGTCAAGAAATGGAGGCATTACTTATTAGGGAGGCGATTTCGGATTTATACGGATCAGAAAAGTTTACGCAGCCTTCTTACTCAGACTATCCAAACCCTGGAGCAACAGAAATGGTTAACGAAACTGTTAGGATATGATTATGAAATATTATACACACCTGGTAAATCGAACGTTGTGGCTGACGCTCTATCCCGCATACACCATCCCGCACCTACTACACTGGCTTCTTTTTCATCTTCTACACCCCTGCTATTAGACCAACTTCGAAACTTCTATACTCAACATCCCGCAGGTATTGCTTTCCTCTCCAAACTTCAAACTACACCTGCTATGCATACAAATTTCACCATCAATCACAATATTATTTATTTCCGAAACAAAATTTTTATCCCTTCAGAATCAGATCTTCGCCAAACCCTCCTCAACGAATATCACTCATCTCCTTTAGGTGGTCACTCCGGGGTCAAAGCCACTTTGGCTCGCCTCACTGCCACTTTTTCTTGGCCTCACATCCACTCCGACATTAAAACCTTGATTGCCTCCTGCCACACTTGCCAACAAAACAAATATTCTACCCAAAAACCACTCGGCCTACTCCAACCCCTTCCCCCACCAGAAAACGTATGGGACGATTTATCAATGGACTTCATTACTCACCTTCCGGTTTCTCAAGGAAAAACAGTCATTTGGGTGGTTGTTGACCGTCTCTCTAAATACGCCCACTTCATTGGATTACCCACCAAATTCACCGCCACTTCTCTTGCCTCTGTCTTTGTTGTTGAAATTTTTCGCCTACACGGGATGCCAAAGTCAATTATCAGTGACCGCGATAAATTATTCATTAGCCAATTTTGGCGTGAATTATTCAAATTAAGTGGCACAACTCTCCGGTTCAGCAGCTCCTATCATCCACAAACCGACGGTCAGACGGAGGTATTGAACCGCTGTCTCGAGACTTACCTTCGTTGTTTCGTTAGTGATGAACCCCATCTCTGGTTCCGTTTCCTCCACCTCGCTGAACACTGGTACAACTCGTCATTTCACACTTCCATCGGCATGACTCCATTCCAAGCTTTATACGGTCGATCACCGCTGTCCATTTCTTCATACATTGCGGGATCTACCCCCATCGCCTCTTTGGATGATGGCCTGCAACAACGCCAGACCATGTTAACCACTATTAAACATAATCTGGGCCGTGCCCGTCTCCGTATGAAACAACAAGCTGATACTCATCGTCAAGATCGTACCTTTACAGTCGGCGAGTGGGTTTACCTCAAACTTCGACCTTATCGCCAGATTTCGGTTCAGATCCGTCCATCACAGAAGCTCTCCAAGCGTTTCTTTGGCCCTTTTCAAATTCTCCGACGGATCGGCGCTGTTGCCTACGAATTAGATTTACCGCCGACAGCTCGAATTCACCCCGTGTTCCACATTTCTCTCCTCAAGCCTTGCAAAGGCCCACCGCCTTCTCAGATCTGCACACTGCCGCCGACCGTCGTCGAACATCAACCGGAAATTCGGCCCTTGAAGATCCTTGCCCGTCGTGATATTCACACTCCTCATGGGTTTCAGACACAAATTTTGGTTCAATGGGAAACTCAAGAAGAAAGTGAAGCCACTTGGGAAATTTTTGAGACTTTTCGTCTGGTGTATCCAAGCTTTGACCTTGAGGACAAGGTGCTTTCAGATGGGGTGGGTAATGATACACAAAGATCCAAGTATGAAGCTGACCCGGATACAAGTGAATCGGATCCTCAAATGATTAGTCCAAATCAGATTACCAAGAGGCCCAGACGAGCAAATATTAAGCCCAGCTGGATGAAAGACTACTATTAAAAATTCTAGTCCAATTGTTAATGTTTCCTTCCTTAATCTTTATTTTCATTAAACGAGATATGGTCTTTATTTTAATTAAAGAGGTATGGTGTTGTTTATTTTAATTAAAGAGATATGGGCACCAGCATGTGGTCCTCACTGTCAGAACATAAAATCATGTATTTATTTTGGAAAACAGCATGAATGGAGCAGAGAATATTTTGGTGTCTAATTTCTTTCTTCCCTTTTCTTCTGGAGTCGTCCCTGCTCTAATTGGGAGTTAAATCTGCCATAGCTAACCTTATCAAAATGACATGCTGGAAATTAGTTAGTGACTTGATGTCATGTCGAGCACGCTAAGGTATGATATGTTTGTTACATTGTGTTTTTTGTATATTTGAGCTTAGGCCTTAGAGTATGTTTTTCGAAGTAGGTATTATTTCAAAGAAATCATATTGTGGCCAGTAGATTCTTCATTGTCCTACACGAAGTGTTTTTTTTTTTAAACAAAAAGTTATTTACCGTTCACGGCTTTTGATGGTGGCCGACTAATGTTTGTAATTGTCTTAAACTATAATAATTTTGTTGTTAATGGTGATGAACATTTGGCGTAAGATGTTAGTAGAAGTTTGGAGATTAACAACTCAGAAATTAAACCGAGAAAAACTATTAATTTTTTGCAACAGAAACGGAGTCCGGTATAGGAAGCAAATCCAAGCCATGCACAAAGTTTTTCAGGTTCTAATCTTAACCTATCAAAATTGATACTGTAAGTGCAATTTTTATATATTGGCAATGATTGTAAAATGACATCAAGATTTTTCTCCTGTTACAGTAAGAATAGCATTATTTGAACTAATCTATTGGAATCTAAAGTTGTGACACAGGTTGTAGTCTTTGTTAATTGATAATGATGGCTATTGAATGGAAATCAACGGATGTAAGTCTTATGGAATTAAGTGCTTGCTCGGAATGAATAACGTCTAGTGAACAGATACGGCTTTTTAATCAAATTATTGTTGATAGTCCATTGTTCGGCTAATTGGTGATTGAAAAGATCAATGTGGATGCAGTTATTTCATATCAACTATATTTATGCTGGTATTGTTATGCCAATTTTGCTCCATCTTTTCATTGACTTGATTGTTGATGATTTATGACATTTAGTTTGACTTGTTTTTGGGTAGTATTTTCTTGCCTGAATTAACTCTATGGACTGCAGAAGTTTCGAGTACCTCAGTGATCATCGTATTTGGGTGTCTGTCTTGTTGGTGGGATCATGTGAATGTTATTCCAAAGGGCGTTCGCTATTGGTTTAGGTTTATTTATTTTGTAGATTCATGATGTTCATGCTCGCTGTCACTCACTTGGTGCATTCCCCATAGTTTCTTTGGTTGAATGAACATGGATGTCAGCTACAACATTGGGCCAATCTTACCTTATTTTCCTTTATTATGGAAAAAACGTATGTGATGTTTTGCCTAATTCATGAGTTCTCCCTTGGTTGTGCTGCATTCAATTTCTCCAGATCTGTAAATGAATTGGATGGATATGCATTAAGCTTTTAATAACTTTTACCCTTGAGTCACCTCAAAATTTTGATACTGATTATGAATTATTTGATAGAAAGCTCAAATAAAAATGTCCCCTTCCCAACTGGAACATTTGCATGGAAGCTCGTTGTTAGAAATTGGAAGTGTTTTGCTTTTTCTCCTTTTGCAATCTAGGAAGTGTTTATGCATATCTGTCAACCAATATTCTCGTAAATGGATTGATTCAGCACACTTGAAGTTATCTGATAACAAAAAAGCATCTGTTAGATACTGCTAGTAGCTGGGACTGGTGTCCTGTAACTTTATTGAAACGTGTAGGTTGGCAGGGATAGATGTGCCTACTATTAATGACATTTTTTTCCTTTTCCAAACCTTGGACTGCCTGAATATAGTAGCAAATCATCCTAGACAACTTAAAGATACAAGATTTATTTCACGATGGGCCGCTTATTCCTCTGATATAAGAGTCGATTTTGGTGGCAGTTGCCATGTTATTGCTCATGACCATCAATGCATTATTCCGATGGTAGAGTAGCTTTTGGCTAATTCCTCGGATGAAAAGAATAGGTTCTGTTGAAAATTGGCATTATGATTTTACAATCATGATCACTGTGCCGTTATCAACAAACCAAATGTGAGAATTTACAAACTAATGTTGTGTTGAAGTATAACAAATGGAGCTTTGTTTGGCCTCTCTAATAATCATAGTTGAAATCCCTACTGCTGTTTGCAACATGCACAGAACCTGGACATTAGAGCTGTTGATAACATGGACAAACGTACAGAATTCACATTCTTTTATCTTGAAAAAAGAAATCAAGTTTCTGACTATGCTTTTCAGAGTGTGCATAGTTTCATGTTGTAACTAAGCATTTCTAGTGATAAAAATGAAGCCAAAATAGAATGTTCTCCAAAAAAAATATATACTATATGTTTTTTTTTTAATTTAAAACATAAAAATATATACTATATGGTCTTTTTTTAATTTAAAACATGTAAATGAGTTTGGAGAACGTGTTGGTCGATGTTGATTCTCTTTATACACCTATATTTTGACTCGATTGACCATTTATTTGTTGGTCCTTTCTAGTGGTTGGCATATACAGTTGATATGTTTGAATGCATCAACATTTAGTGTGAATTGATTGTTTATTACACTGGGAAATTCTGGTTGTGTCGACAAAATAGCTCAGCCGGCATCTTTCTGATGTTTGCATTCTGTCTGCAATATTGGCCAGAAGTAGTAGGTGCCAAGACCTTCCATTTGGTGGTTGATGTTTTACTAAGGCTGAAAGAGTCACCCTTGAATGTGCTTTATACGATCACTTTTCTGAATGGTTTTTCGGCATCCTTTAGTCATTTATTAGCATATGTGTGAGTTGGTGGATGAAAATAAGTGTGGTGCAGAGGACCTATCTTTTATCTTGCAGAAGAACTGGGAATATATGGATTTTATCTCACTTATATTGGTATTTTGATAGTTAGGCATCATAGATAAATATTCTATTGCGGCATATTTTTACGTTTGATTTATTAATCTTGTTTCATTATATGCAGTCCTTCTGGGTGTCCTTTCGGGGAAGGATGCCACTTCTTGCATTACGTCCCTGGCGGTATCAAAGCCGTCACTCAAATTCTTGGCAACAATCCAGCCCTTCCATCTTCCACCCGTAACCCACTAGCCCCACCATCTTTCCCAGATGGACCCTCTCCTACAGCTGTCAAATCCCGTTTATGCAACAAATTTAGTACACCAGAAGGGTGCCGTTTTGGGGACAAATGCAATTTTGCACACGGCGAGCGGGAACTCGGCAGGCCGGCAATTCCACCTCACGAGGACCCTCGTGCTATGGGAGGAGGATATATGACAGGAAGATACGGAGGTGGGCCCCGCATGGAGCCACCACCACCTCACCACGGAGCAGCAGCCGGCTTTGGAGCCACTGCAACTGCTAAGGTCAGCGTAGACGCTTCTTTGGCTGGAGGTATTATTGGCAAGGGTGGGGTGAATTCAAAGCAAATATGCCGGATGACAGGGGCCAAACTGTCCATAAAGGATCACGAATCGGATCCTAACTTGAGAAACATTGAACTTGAGGGCTCGTTTGATCAGATCAACCAGGCCACCCAAATGGTTCGTGAACTTATAGCTAATATCAGTGCGGGCTCAGGGGGGACACCCATGAGAAATCCAGGAAATGCGGGCCATGCTCCTGCAAGCAACTTCAAGACAAAGCTTTGTGAGAAATTCGCTAATGGATCTTGCACTTTTGGGGAGAGATGCCACTTTGCGCATGGAGAAGATGAATTGCGGAAGTCGGGGGTGTGAGGGTTTTATGTACTGATTTATTTGCTTTATTTTTGGTCGTTTGGTACTCTAATTTTGTTGTGGCTTTTAGCTGTTGTTTGTTTTTCTCATCGATCATAGAGACGGATTTGATGACATTGTTATATCTCGAGGCGCCTAGATTTTGGTATTCCAAACGTATCTTTAATTATGATTTCTTCTTTCTTTTTATATCCAAACTTTTTGGTTTTTGGGGTGTTCTGCTCCTTAATTAGTGAATGATGTCGAGTTTTTTTTCCTCCCAGTACCAGGTGCATCGATACAAAAATCATAGTACAAACAAGGATTAAAATTTAGTTGCGTAGATAAATTTTGAGATGTAAATTATTAGAACGTATCGGAAACGTTATAGGAAACTTGTAAAATGCAAGAAACAAAGTGAAAAATGAAGTAAATGAGGGTGGCTCTTTTTTTACATTAGCAAAAAGTCAATAGTTAATCGATCCGTTTTAACTAATAAATAAAGTGGTAATGTTGAATTTAAATTTAGCATTTATAGAGCATATAATGAATAAATTTCTGGTAACTTAAATTGTGAAATATTAAATTTTAAAAGTGTTATTTTCAAAATAAATTAATTAATATCAATGGTACTATGGTTTCAAATTTTTTTTTTTTTTTGGGAAATCCCAGGGTAAATCTCCGCTAGTCATACAGCAGAGTAAACTTGTCCATATGCAATAGTCCCAAAACTACGTATGGAGGTAAGCCGCCCTAGGTTACCCATAGACGACGGGCTCGATAAGTGTCGGGGTCCCCAGGGGAGGATCTAGGAGTAAACTCCCCAAACTATCCCCTTTATCCCAATCCACTACACCTGGGTTTTGAACCCGGATGAGCTCTCACGGCATAATGCCTTATGACCACTTCGGCCACACCCAAACACACCTGCAAACTATAAAAAATAAAATAAAACAATAAGTTCAGCATAATATTCTTGTGAAGAAGCTTCATAATCTTCATTCACCACATTCTTTCATTTGTTCAAGTAACCCATATTATCATACTCGCTACCATTTCCAAGCCCGAAGGTCATATGAAAAATTGTCACCTCCAGTATCCTTAATCCTTTCTGGTTTGTTGTGTGCGTATTTGGAGATAAACAAAATTTTTGTATGATTTGATTGATTATTTAAGAGACTTGTTTGATTCTATTTAAATTTAATTTGGTAGATTGTTTACTCTTTTCTTCTCTTTTTTAAATTTTCTTTTACCTTAAATTCAAATATTTGAAAGCTCTATTATCCGTGGAAATCATGGTTCAAAGTTTCTTTTCTTTTCCACCGAAACGTTTGAAAAGTTTTTGTTTTTCAACTTACGGAAAAGAAATCACCATATAGTTTTGAAATTACATTGTTTCCTAGGAAACTCTTAACGTTTCCAAGGTTTCCATGGAAACTCTCAATGTTTCCATGGTTCCCATGTTCGTTTCCATGGAACATGGAAACTAAAACATTGAGAGTTTGGTAATTTCTTTCAAAAGATTTGCTCTATCACCAACACATTGAAAGTTTCAAAAAGATTTCCATGGAAAGATTGAAAGTTTGGTAATTCTTTTTTAAAAAGATTTGCTCTATGACAAATACAACATAACTGTCAAATCTCTCAATGTTAGGGAAAAAGGAAAAGAAGAAGAAGAAGAAGAAATGAAGAGTATTAAATCTAACAATCAAACAAATATTTATTTCACCGAGGAGCAATTTTTTATCTTGAATCAAACATTTCCACTTTTCATTTTTTTCACGATAATACTTTTAGAATTTTTTATTTCACAATTTAAGTTACTAAAATTTTGTCGGTTATATGTTTTGTGAATGTTAAACTTGAATCAAACGTTACCACTTTATTTATTAGTGTAATTTGATCGATTATTGATGTAGATGTATAAACATTTTACACAACTATTATTTTTTGCTAGTGAAAAGAGGAATCAACTCTTCTTACTTCTTTTTTCACGGTTTACACCTTGTTTCCAGCATTTTTCAAGTTTTCCATAATGTTTCCGAAACGTTTCCAATATGTTTCTTATATTTAAGAATTCGAAACTTATCATTAAAACGAAATTTTAATCCTTGGTGGAAATCATGAAAATTGTTTCTATGGAAACATTGAGAGTTTCCGTGGAAACCATATAAAGATTGAGAGTTTCTTAAGAAACAATATAATTTCGAAACTACTTCATGGTTTCTTTTCCATAAGCTGAAAAACAGAAACTTTTCGGACGTTTCGGTAGAAAAGAAATTAGAACCATGAGTACAAAACCGGGGCTATCATTTTGGTGAGTTATTTTGGTGAGTTAAGATGAACAAACTCCAAAGTATGTCATAACAGTATGTGCAAAGTTCACAAGTTTGTGTTTGATGAAGGAACAATCAATAGCCAACAACCAATGGCTTGGATGTCATCGGTCTTCCACTAATAAGTGTAGGGATTAGTGTTTAATTTCCACATTTACACTAATACTGCTGTAAATAAAAAAGAAAAAGAAAAAGAAAAATTATAGGGGTTTCGTGTTCAACTCCTACATTTTTTCCTCGCTACTGGAAAAAGAAAAAAGGGCAACAATTCAGTGGTTTTTGGGGTGGTGGATGCATGTGGTTTCTACCACGTGATTCTTAGGTGGTGGATGTTATGTCGGTTATCATGTGTATTCCAAAATTTGAAATTCTGGAGCTCCTAAAAGTAATTTTGACTCGAGATTTAAGACAATCCATTCGAAACCATTCAGAACTTCATAATACACACGAGTTTGCATCAACATAATGAAATAAACTTCAGAATCCAATGAAAAAAAGTAAACACGGAAAGATAAAGTTTAAACACGACCATCATGTTCAAGAATTGGAGGGAATAAGAGTTTTCAAATTGAAATGCCTTCATCCTTTGAAGCAAGAGAAGCCCATAATAAAAGTCCTTTGTCACTCAGCATCTTTTTTCACGGTTCGCGAATGTCGTAGTCCACAAGCATTACATAAAGTCTGCAAAACATTATACATAAGTCAAGCAAAAGTAGAAGTGCAAATTTTTGCCTTTATAATCAGAAAAGAAGCATTTAGAGAAGCCTATACAATTGAAAGGAGTTTGTGGAAACTTTACAATGACTCCAATAAGTAAGTTCTCTGTTAATTGTATTATATTACTCTATAATCAAATTATTGTTATTTCAGAAGCATATATAAGAAAGAAATGACTTTGTGTGTTTGTCTTTTCTTACCATTGAATTATTGGTAAAGAATTTCCTCATGAAAAGTGAAATGATAGATTTACATTTTCAAAAAGCTAAGAAATAGGAATTGCAATCAAATATATGCACAAGAAATCGAAAACAAAATTTGAACAAAAATTAGATGAGAAGTATTTAAACGAGGAACTCACTTGAGGACCATCGGGACCTTTCCTCCAAAGAGGAGTACTTTTAACTCCACAATATTTGCAAATTTTCGAGTCATCTGCTTTATATTGCCTTTTTCGAGTTGGAGTTGTGGGATTCGGAGGCATTATGCCTTGATAGAACATGAAATTGGATGCATCGGCTGGATAATACATGTTAGTTGATGATCCACCACCAAACTCCACATTTCCATGCATTGAGAAATTGCCCTTATTCAAGTAGTACAAATAAACAACATCAACAATTATGATCTAAATAATAAATATGATCAACTAATATAATGGAAAGATAACATACCATTAATTTTGACATCAAATAACATATATGCATAGTGATTAATAAATATATGATGCATATAAAGCGTCATATAATTTTGGAAGGCTTCATAACAACGTTAGTATTTTATGAACTTATTTGATGTTGGTTATATTAGTGAAAGATCTTAGTAAGTTTTTCATGTAATATCAAGTTATTAGTTAGAAATTCAACTTATTGATTTAATATACAGTAAATAAGATATGTCAATTTTGGTCTGATTAATATGATGTAAAATATGATTAGTTATACACCATCACATAGTCTTTTTCCCGAAAAACACCCATTTGTAAGATTCCTTTTTGATAAGTACTAAGAATATACAATCTATAACTTCACCTGAAAAATAGACTAAGCATCTTTTTCTCTTAGATTAGGAGGGGAAGAGATCTTATGAAAAGAATGTTTTGTATCTTCCAATTGAATTTTCTTTCATTTGATTATTACTCCTCTCTTGGAAATAAATAATAGGACAACTGTGCTATCTCAAGTGTTCTTTTATGATTTAAGTATCATTAGAACTCTTTGACATTGAATCAACAAAAGAGCAACTTTTCAAAAAAAAAAAAAAAACCTTGATTTGGTGAAACTTACATTACTAAATAAAACAAAGACGACATTAAAACATGAGAATTATTTCATCAATATTTCGAAAACAAAAAGGTATTCATATCCGTAAAGGTGATTTACGAAAACTCTAGGTATGCAACATTCAATTTGAAAAATAACATATATATATATATATATATATATGAGTTGTAGGAAAAACATAAGTAAGCATTCTAAAGTACCTCATTGTTGAGTGCATAACCGTCCACGCCAGGAAAACCATAAAGTGAACTGCTACCGGCATTCTTATTTTCTTCAAACTTTTCTATGTCATTAGCCGGCATTCCCAATCTTAGTGTAAGATCAAGATTGGTCACTTGATCATTTTTGGATTCTGGGCTGATTTGAGATTTTCTTTCCATTCTTCCTAGTCAAGATAAACGTTGTATGTCACCTTAATAAACCAAAAAAAAATAAAAAAAAATACACGGTTATGCATTTTATGGTAATATGTATATGCAAGGTATCATTTTCAATATCCTATAACATCTTATTATAAAAGTTAATTAATTTAATTTGCATTCAACAAAATTTAGAATGACAAACAGTAAAAATCAAAGTAACTTGAGACTTTTGTATACTTAAAAGTTATAAAGACTAGTGAAATGCTCAACAAGTGATCCATGGGCAATAAAAATGATAATTGATCTATGGGCAATATAAAATGATAATTAATGAAAGATTTCAATTAATTATTTAAATAGCCTCCGAAGAACTTTACAAATAAACAAAAAGTATGGATATTCAAATATCTTGCTTTCCAATTAAAAATTTACTTAAATAACAAAGAAATCATAACTAAATTAAATTATGACAGATTGTGTCGGAATGCTCTAACAATCTACAACGGTCATAAAAAATCATAAAATTGTAAAGATCAACACATGACGACAAAGAAATAGAGGCAAGCGAAAGACGACAAGACATAATTATAAATAATTTTCAACATAAAATCTAGATCTCTTGTAACACATAAACAAAAGAGAAACATATATATGATCAAATCTATGTATGAAATATAATAACTCAAATAAATAGTCACTTTCATATCATACCGCTACATTAATGTCTACTTCAAGTGAAGAATATATATGATCTAAAAACAACCAAGATCACCCTAGACCTAAATTGAAATTCATGTTTCCTAAATCTAAGCAAACTATCAAAATGAATATTCTACTACTCATTTATTTTGCGCATACACATTCGCACAACTTGCAAAAAATATATAAATTACCTAAAAAAATAAAAAGTTAATTATAAAAAACATCGATAAAATTGAGATCTACCTGAAGTAATCCAAGATCTTCTTGCAGTGATTAGAACTCGGAAAACAGAAAAGATTAATATAACAGCGAGAAGAAGAAAAACATTGTCTATAACATGACAATTCACTATTTTATTATACAGAAAGGCGAATATTCAATATGAGCTGTAAATTTATAATTTCATAAATATTTTACCTTTTCAAGCACTATTAGTGTTTGTAAATTTGGCTGGATCAGAAAATTTATTGAATGTTGGTAATTCCAGTACTATTCATACTCATGAACGATGGCATCTTTTGATAAATCATAAATAGTAGGAAGCATTATCTTATTTAAAAAAAATTATATAGTAGAAAGCATTAAATGGATTTTAAATATATTCCAAAACTGACATTTAATGTTGTTTTATTACTTCCAGGTGCAAACAATTTTGGTTGTTAAGTAATACCAATAATTTGTTGAACACATGGAAGTAGTATTAATTCTTCAATTATAACCAGATGTTTGCAATGATACCACTTACCTTTCTCTTAATTTTACATACTAATATAACATTTGAAAAATTCACCAAATAAATGCTAAATCTTTTCATTTTGTCAAAAAGTACATTTCATATAATTGCCATGGTTTGGAATAAAGTGTAAATAACTTGGTGTACTTGTATAAAATGAACATCCAAAAGCTAGGTGAAACATTCTTTTCAAGATGATTTCTACCTTTATATAATGAGATATCTAGTTTGAGGGCACAATAGATAATGAAAGATCTTATGTACATAGATATCACAAAAAAAATTATTAATTAATCAACACATATATTATAGACGTTATTAATAAGGTGAACTTTTTATATTATAATGAATTTCTACGTGGAAATGAAAGAATCTAAGGAAATTTATCAATCAATTGCATTCCTATAATTGATAGCAGAATTTGCACTTTTATGCCAAAAAACATCAACACCATAGACATAGAAATAGGTTTGAATTACCAATCACATTTCATCTTTGAATTCAACTTTATGAACTTAATAGCTATTGCAACTTTTACAGCGACTAAGAAACTTGAAATTTTCCCTTTTCAAATATAATACATATATCACAAACGACTTTTATGCCACTAAGTAAATTTTGTAATTGGAAAGCAAGATATTTGAATATCGATAGTTTTTTGTTATAGGCAGTGTTTTTTTCCTCACCGTTATGTTAAACATTTCTATTTTCAAGTTCTAATGACCGCAGGAAGATCTTGGATTACTTCAGGTAGGTCTCAACTTTATCGATGTTTTGTATAATTGACCTTTTATTTTTTTAGTTAATTTATATATTTTGTACAAGTTGTGCGAATGTGTATCTGCAAAATAAATGAGTAGTAGAATATTCATTTTGATAGTTTGCTTAGATTTAGGGAACATGAATTTCAATCTAGGAGTAGGGTGATGTTGGTTGTTTTTAGATCATATATATTCTTCACTTGAAGTAGAAATTAATGTACCGATATGTATGATATGAAAGTGGCTATTTATTTGAGTTTTTATATTTCATATATAGATTTGATCACATAATGTTTCTCTTTTGTTTATATGTTACTAGAGATCTAGATTTTATGTTGAAGATCATTTATAATTATGTCTTGTCGTCTTTCTCTTGCCTATATTTATTTGTCGTCATGTGTTGATCTTTATAGTTTTATGATTTTTCATGACCGTTGTAGATTGTTAGAGCGTTCCGACACAATCTGTCACAATTTAATTTAGTTATGATTTCTTTGTTATTTTTAAGTAAAATTTGTAATCGGAAAGCAAGATATTTCAGTTAAGTCTTACATTTCTCTAAATTGTACATAATAGTATTACATTTGAAATTTTTTCAAATAAAATACTACTACTTTTTAATTTCACAAAAATACTCATTTGGTCCAATTGTTTATTTGGTAAATTGTAAATAACAGTCATGTATTCATGTAAATAAACATCCAAAAATAGTTAAAGATTATTTTTACCCGTGCATAGTTAGATATTCGTGTAAATAAACATCCAAAAGCAGGTAAAAGTTATTGTTACCAGTGCATAGTTAGATATTCGTGTTGATGCCAAAATAGATAATAAAAAAATCTTATCTACACATTGTTTATATAACACAAATATTTTTTAATAAAATCATATTTTCTTTATCTGGCATTATTAAATTCTTTATGATTAATGTTCTATGACATATGAATTTCTGTGGGTATATAAACTAAAAACTTTATAAATCAATTGCAATTACATTATAGCAAAATATGCAAAAACATCAACATCAAAACATAGAAATAGGTTTAGAGCACAAATCACATTTCATTTTCTTTATTTTTTTGGAAACACTAAGCGCCTTGTATTAATTCAACATCAACCATTACAAAAACAAAATCCAGCTAATGCTGGTCATTTTTCTCTCGCTACCTTGCTATTTCACTACCTGCCAGATGTTTTCAACAAGTTCATTTACATTTTTCCTGTCTATCACAAACACTCTTCTATTCCTTTCTATCCATATGAAATATACTATCGCCGCAAGAAGTGCTCGTTTCTTACAGCTCAACTGCGTCTTCCCTTTACAGATCTTGAGTCTCTAATCTATTAAATCATCCCAGGTTGTATATCTACATTTGATTCGCATCTTCGCCCAATTTTTTTCCATAACTGCAGCTGCATATTTACACTTGAAAAAAAGGTGATCCCTACTCTCATTATTCTCCAAACACATCACACATTTACTCTCCTCAACCTCTGACCATTTGCAAATTCTATCTTTGGTTTTTAGCCTATTGCGAGCTGATAACCACATGATGAACTTATGCCTAGCAATAGGCCCTTTGCCCTAAACCAACTTGTACCATTTCATCTAATCAAAATGTTCTATTACATGTTGGTAGGCATTGTTAATAGTGAACTTACCTCCCCTCCACTGGTTATGTAATAAATCCACCGCCTCCAAACATCGGTTCGTATAAGGAGTAGTTTTTTCCACAACCAAGAGTCTGCCTGTTTTACTTGAACTGTCCAAATGGTATGTGATTTCAAGTAATATGTGTGTATCCATTTAATCCACATGGAATCTGATTTTGTAGCTAGATTCCATATTTGTTTGAACAACGCAGCAACATTCCACCCTCTCAAAGAGGGTATTCCAATCCCACCTTCTTTCTTAGGCAAACACACATCCTCCCATTTTACTACTGCTTGGTATTTTCCAGTAAGTTTTCCACTCCAAAAGAAAGCTCTGCAAAGCCTCTCAATCTCCTGTACAACAGAAATAGGCAATGGGAAAATCTGGGCCCAAAACATTTGAACCCCAAAAACAACAACTTTTATCAACAAAGCTCTGCCAGCATAAGAGAGAAATTTAACCGTCCAGGAGGTGAGTTTCTGCAAGATCTTCTCATTCAAGGCCTGACAATTCTTAATTGTAAGCCTTGATGAGATCAAAGGTACCCCGAGATATCGCATAGGCATGGCCCCTTCACTATATCCAGTGGCCCTCAACAACTCCTGTTTGCCTTCTTCATTCAGCCCTTCACAGAACAACTGACTTTTATCCAAGTTTGCTATCAATCCTAAGACAGAGAAGAAATGCACAAAGTATTCTTTCACTTTTCGGACCGATTGTACATCCCATCCACAAAACATCATTAGATCATCATCGAAGCATAACTTAACCATCCCACTTTCCTGCACTTTGGATGAAATTTGAATTTTGGATCCTTCTGTAGTAACTTGAACCCCCTGGCTAGATATTCCATTATCAGAACAAACAGATAGGGTGACATGGGGTCGTCTTGTCTTAACCCTCGTTGTCCTTGGAAATACCCAAACACTGATCCATGGAGCATAATGGAGTATCTGATGATTGTTATACACAACATTATCAACTTAAGGAAGTCTTCAGGGAACCCATAAGCTCTAAGTATTTTTTCCAAAAAAACCCAGCTCACTGTGCCGTAGGGCTTTCGGATATCAACTTTCATTACGACCCTTGGTGATATCTCCTTCCTTGTATAACCTCGCATTAGTTCATGGCACAAAAGGACGTTATCTACAATACTCCTGCCCTGAACAAAGGGCCCTTGGGCTTGGTCCACCAGCTTCGATAAAACAAGCTTCAATCTGTTGCAAATCAGTTTCGAGATGACTTTATATAGCACACTACAGCAGGCGATACGTCTAAAATCCGCAACTGTAGAAGGGTTCTGATTTTTAGGGATCAAATGCAACAAGGTGTGGTTCAACTCTGTTAAGAGTTTCCCTTTTTCATAGCAATCTTTTACCGCATTAATAATGTCCCCTCCTGTTATGCTCCAAGTCTTCCCGTAGAAGCCCGAGTTGTATTCATCGAGCCCGGGACTCTTGTCCTCTGGGATAGAGAACATGACACTTTTCATTTCCTCGCTGGTGATTGGTTGTTGTAAAAGCTCTCTATCCATATACCGAAGCACATATCTCTGTTCAATGACTTCTGGCCTGATAACCCCAGTTGTTGGACAAGAAGCCCCCATTAGTTGCTGATAATATCCCAGAATTTCAGTTGTGATCTCCTCTGGATCAGATATGTGTTCCCCTTCATTTGTTTTCAGACTAAGTATTTTCCCCTGTGCTCGCTTGGCCTTTAATCTTGCAAAAAAAAATACTTCGAGCACTCATCTCCCTGTTGATAAAACTCTACTTTTGATTTCTGTTTAAGAAACTCCATCTCTGCTCTAACCAACTGCCTTACCTGTTCAGAACTCTTTTTCTCAGCCTTAATTAAATTGTTGTCCAGGGGGTTATTCTGTAATGCACATCTTACTTACTCTAGCTATATGTACCTTTTCTGAGATGTGGGAATAATTATCTCTGTGCAACTCTTTTATCTTACCCTTCAATAGCTTACATTTCTTTACCACCCTATACATCTTACACATTTCAATCCCCTTGTTCCATTCATTTGTGACAATGCTCAAAAACTCAGGGTGGATAGGGGTGGACGTTCGGTTCGGTTTGTCGGGTTTGGCTTGTTCGGGGTTCGGGGTTGGAATATGGCCACCCGAAACCGAACCGAATTGATCAGTTTAATCGGGTTCGGGGTTTATTCGGGTTCGGGTTATTCGGGTTTGGCTTGTTCGGGTTAATCGGGTTCAGCTATACAGACAACTGTGCGCATCTTCACGAGAAAATTCTTAACTCATTGTAGAAAGCTCAGATTCATGAACCGTTTTCTTTCTATGAAACTAAACACATAGGGCTATCCACACATATATCTTACATAATCAGGAGACAACTAGAAAAAAGAAATTTTGTATTCAAAGTTAGCTAAATCTCCTGATTATGTGCTTTGAATGCAAAATCCGATTTGAATACAAAACTGTTTTGTTCTAAATGTTTCATGATTATTTTAGATATAGTTTTAGATAGATCTATGTGTCTATTGTCATTGGAATAAAACGGTTCTTGAATCCGAGCTTTCTACAATGAGTTATGAATTTTCTCGTGAATACGCGCACAGCTGTCTGCATAGCCGACAGATTTATAGTTAACTTTTAATATGAAACTGCTTTGTTATAGAAGTATTATGATTATTTTCAATATATATTTGGATATCCCTATGTTTCTAGTTTCATGGGAAGAAAACGGTTCATGAATCCGCACTTTCTACAATGAGTTATGAATTTTCTCGTGAAGACGCGCACACCTAACTGCACATCCGACAGATTTTTAGCTAACTTTGAATACAAAATTGCTTTGTTCTAGACGTCTCCTGATTATGTTCAATATATGTATGGATAGCCCTATGTGTCTAGTTTCATGGGAAGAAAACGATTCATGAATCGAAACTTTCTACAATGAGTTATGAATTTTCTCGTGAAGACGCGCATAGTTGATACCCAATTTTTTTATTTTGTTTGGCTTGTTCGGGGACCCGAATTCCCCGAACAAAATAAAAATCCAAACCCGAACCCGAACCGAATTATGGAGTTCGGGTTCGGGTTTACACCGAACCCGATTTTTACCCGAATAAGCCGAATCGAATAAGCCGAACCCGATCGGGTTGGTTCGGACCCCGAATAACCCGAACCGAACGCCCACCCCTAAGGGTGGTTACTCCAGCCATTTTCTTTAACTTTATAAACTTGTTCTGCTATTTATTCTGGCATTCACAAAATGAGTGTATTAAACAATTCATCAATGTAATCCATTACCTACATCATCAGCATATCAAGAGTATTAATTGACAAAAACTAACAAACAATGATTGGCGAACACTTACCATCAATGTATAATATTTTCTTCATTATTTGTTTTGTTAATTACAATAATGTGTAATCAATTAATCAGTAACGGTAATAAAAATAATAATAAACTACTCATTAATTAATCAACTACTATTAAAATGTGCTTGCACATAAGTGGACTTTGGCCCAAGACATCCACAGTGTTGGGGCTATTCGGCAAATTCAATAATTTATTTTAAAGAAAAATCATAATTGATTTAGCTCAAAAAAGAAAAAAATGCTATGAAATAACCCCAAAATACTACAAAGTAGAGACAAGAGAATGAGAGATTTGTTTATTTCATTTGGTGTACTCAAGCAATACAATTGCATGTCCTGTTAATAGGCACGAAACAATAATTACAAGAAACCCAAAGGTTGATTACATAATGAGCAAGATAAATGATAATGAATATTATAACATTCATGATGAAAGGTCAAAAGACTTGAAGTTACATGAAGATGAAAAGATTTGAAGTATATGGCCATCCACGTATAATTTGTTTATAACACTCCCCCTTGGATGTCCATAACTTAAGAATATGCCTCGTTAAAACCTTATTAAGAAAAACCATGTGGGACAAAAACCCAATGAAGGAAGTACATAATTCTTTCAATATGTGATAGGAGTCATTTTTACGTGTTATTAAGCCCCTTTGCGTTTATGTTTTAGGTTCATTTATCGCTTGATTTTGTCACATGTACATTTAATTCGTGCATTAAGTGATTTCAGACCTTAAATGGATACAATCGAAGAACGGGCTGAAAAACGACGTATAAAACAAGTTTAGGCCAAAATGCTTCACACCTCCACGACCAAACAAGCAAGAAACAAGCTGGAGTTAGCCAAAATCATATTTTAGTACCATTTCCGCACACCTGGGCGCCAAATCAGAAACAACCTCCACATTGGAACGTCATTTTGATAAATGTAGAGACCGAATTTGATGAAGTGTCCTTCTACAAAGTTTTATATCTATGTCTTATCTTTACATGGGGACTTGAATCATCGAATTCGGAGGTCTTTGGAGAAGTTTATGAATAAAACACTATACCTGCGCGAGAAAACACGAAAGTGGCAGCTCCCAATCTTAGTATGTGGAAAACAAGAGAATGGTAGTTCACATTCTTGGTAGGAGGAAAGTAAGAGAATGGTAGGTGGAAAACAAGAGAATGGTAGTTCACATTCTTGGTAGATGGAAAGGAAGAGAATGGTAGCTCACATTCTTGGTAGGAGGAAAGTAAGAGAATGGTAGATGGAAAGCAAGAGAATGGTAGCTCACATTCTTGGTTGGTGAATTTTTTTGGCTATAAAAGGAGGATTGGAGGCTATCTTACAAACACACTTGAAAACACATTCCCCATTGGGGGAGCCTAAACACATCCTATCATCATCTTCATCATCCTTAGATTAGTTATGAAGATTATCAAGAACCTTTGAAGGTGAAGAAATCAAGAAGCATGGAAGAGATGAAGATCGAAGTTCAACCATAAAAAATACGAGGGAGTTTCTTAGATTTAGATTTGTTTTTGTCTATGAATATGAATCTTAATTTAAGTTCCTATCTTTTATCTTTTATGATGAAATAGATTCTTCGAACTAAGGCCATGTTGAGGCTTAATTATGATAATTAAGATATAAATTGTGTTTTTCATATTAATTCTATTGTTGCTTTGTGTCTTGATCTTGTTTGAATGCATCATATGCTTAGCTACCATATGCATGATTTATTGCTTAAATTATTCGTTCGAGAGAAGGTAATTTAAGGTGCAAAGATGATCATCACATAATCCGTAAAAAATAAGGAATTGCCCCTAGAGATAGGTAGAGATTCCCGGGTGCAGTTAGCAGGATTCATCCGGGGAAATTCTAGAACTTGAATGCATGATTGTTGGTTAGATTCTCGGATAGACATTTCTAGAGAACCATCAATTAATCATAGGATTATTACAGCCGAGACATCGGGTAGTAATTATTTAAGGTTTTTTCCACCAAAGCAACATTAGTCTAATAATATGAGAACATGTTTATAGTGAAAATTGATTAATTTATGCCAACACATGTGTCTTAGTTGCTCTCTTCCATAACTATCTTGATTTCGACATCTTGTTTCTTATATCTTACTTTCATAATATTTTAGTTAATTCTTGTTTTAGTTTAAGTTCTTCAATTGCTTTAAAATCATAAACTAAAATACAAGTCCTTGAGGTTCGACAACCCGGACTTTATTGTCCACTTTATTACTACACACGACCAGTCCACTTGCTGTTTAATATGAAATACGTCTCCCTTTCCCCCTAGCACATAAAAAGAATAAGAAAGATATGGATAAGTGTTTTCTTAGGATTTTAGAAATTCTTCGAGAAGTTCGAATTAATATTCCTTTTATTGATGCGATTTTGCAGATGCCCAATTACATCAAGTTCTTCAAGGATATTCTATCCAATAAGCAGAAGTGGGAAGGCAATGGAACGGTGTGCTTGACTGAAACATGCTCAGCAGTGGTGTTGGACAAGTTGCCACTGAAACTCAAGGATCCAGGGAGCCTCACAATTCCTTGCACTATTGGGCAACTCAAATTCAACCGAGTGCTATGTGATTCGGGCGCCAGCATAAATCTTCTTCCTTACTCGTTGTTCCAGAAATTGGGTTTGGGGAATCCAAAGCCAACCTCGATGAGCCTCCAACTTGCAGATCGATCAATCAAACACCCGAAGGGAATCATAGAGGATGTCATCGTGCAAGTTGACAAGTTTTACTTCCCGGTGGACTTCGTGGTTCTAGAGATGGAAGAAGATGTTGAAGTTCCTCTCATCCTAGGAAGACCCTTCCTAGCCACAGGTAAAGCTATGATCGACATAGCCAATGGTAAGTTAACTTTGAATGTGGGTGAGGAGAGAGTTACTTTTGACGTATACAAGGTTATGAAGCATGTTGGTGATGATGCGTCATGTTTAAGAATAGATGCTTTTGATCCTTTGATTATTGAGCACTTTCAGGAAAACATCTCTGATGATCCACTTGAGGTATGCATAATGAACTCCATGGATGTTGAGTCGGCCAGTGATAAACAATTGGAAGTTGTTCATAGCTTAGAGAGGCGTGCACAATACCCCACGAAGAAATTTGAGAAGTTGGATAGCCCACTGTTTAGCCACTCCAAACCATCTATTGAAGAGCCACCAACTCTTGACCTAAAAACTCTACCCTCTCATCTTAAATATGTTTATTTAAATGACGATGAAACCTTGCCACTCATCATTTCTTCTTCTCTTACAGATCAACAAGAAACAAGGTTACTGGAGGTGTTGAGAGATCACAAAAAAGCCTTTGGATGGAAGATTGCTGATATCAAGGGGATCAGCCCAGCCATCTGCATGCATAAGATTTTAATGGAAAAAAGCTTAAGGCCCACTATACAACCACAAAGGAGGTCTAATCCTCAAATTCAAGAAGTGGTGAAGAAAGAGGTAATCAAGTTACTCGATGCCGGCATTATCTTCTCTATCTCTGATAGTCCATGGGTAAGTCAGGTACGACAGTAGTTCGTAATGACAATAATGAGTTAATTCAATCTAGAATTGTCACTGGTTTTAGGGTTTGCATAGACTATCATAAATTGAATGAATATACCCGAAAAGACCACTTTCCCCTCCCCTTTATCGATCAAATGTTAGAAAGATTAGCCGGGCATGAATATTACTGTTTTTTGGATGGGTACTCCGGCTATAACCAAATTGCTATTACACCCGAGGATCAAGAGAAAACTACTTTCACTTGTCCTTACGGCACTTTTGCTTATAGGCGTATGCCTTTTGGCTTATGTAATGCACCTGCTACTTTTCAAAGATGCATGATGGCTATATTTCATGACATGGTCGAGCAATTTCTTGAAATCTTCATGGATGATTTTTCTGTTTTTGGCTCTACATATGATAGATGTTTGCACAATCTAACCTTAGTTTTGCAGAGGTGTGAGGAGACTGATCTAGTCTTAAATTGGGAAAAGTGTCATTTCATGGTACAAGAAGGAATTGTTCTGGGTCATAAGATCTCTCACAAGGGGATTGAGGTGGATAGAGCGAAAATTGAAGTGATAGCTAATCTTCCACCACCCACCACGGTCAAAGCCGTGAGAAGCTTTTTGGGACATGCCGGGTTTTGCAGGCGTTTTATTTCAAATTTTTCTAAAATTGCTAAACCCCTGTCTAACTTTACCATGAAAAATGCAGTGTTTGACTTTAATGATGCATGCATGCAGGCCTTCCTCACCCTGAAGGAGAAATTAATCTCATCACCTGTGATGTCCGCCCGAGATTGGAGCCTACCATTCGAGTTGATGTGCGATGCGAGCGACATTGCCGTTGGAGCCGTACTAGGTCAAAGGAAGGGTAAAATCTTTCATACTATTTACTATGCTAGTCGTACCTTAAATGAGGCCCAACTCAATTATGCTACGACTGAAAAAGAGCTTTTAGCTGTCATTTTTGCTTTTGACAAATTTCACTCCTATCTTGTGCTTAACAAAGTAATAGTATACACTGATCACTCAGCCTTGAAATACTTGCTTGCTAAAAAAGACGCAAAACCTAGACTACTCAGGTGGATCTTATTACTACAAGAGTTTGACTTAGAAATAAAAGATAAAAAAGGATCTGAAAATGTACTAGCTGATCACCTATCTAGACTAGAATTAGTGGATAAGAAAATGGATGAGACCTCAATAGGAGATGAATTCCCCGATGAGCAGCTTTTTACTCTTTCTTCTATCTCAATCCCCTGGTATGCTGATTATGCTAACTATATAGTTGCTGGAATTTTACCCCCTGATTTGACATTTCACCAAAGAAAGAAGTTTTTGAAAGATGTTAGGCACTATCTGTGGGAAGAGCCCTACTTGTTTAAAATTGGTCTAGAGGGAATTATCAGGCGTTGTGTACCCGAGGAAGAAATGACCTCCGTCTTGGCTCATTGCCATGACATGGTGATAGGTGGCCACTTTGGCCCATCCAAGACTGCTGCCAAGGTTCTGCAATCAGGTTTTTTCTGGCCTACTTTATTTAAAGATGCACACGCTTATGTTCAAAAATGTGATAGATGCCAAAGAGTAGGTAATATCTCTAGACGACATGAAATGCCTATGAATAATGTGCTTGAATGTGAATTATTTGATGTGTGGGGTATAGATTTTATGGGACCTTTCCCTAGTTCTTGTTCCAATAGGTATATTCTAGTCGTTGTTGATTATGTGTCTAAATGGGTCGAAGCTGAGGCTTTGCAAACTAATGATGCTAGGGTTGTTCTTAGATTTCTGAGAAAACATATTTTTGCACGATTTGGAACCCCGAGAGCAATTATAAGTGATGGAGGCACACATTTTCGTAACAAGCAATTTGAAAACTTGTTGAACAAATATGGTGTTAAGCATAAAATCTCGACCCCTTACCACCCTCAAACTAGTGGGCAAGTCGAAGTGTCTAATAGGGAAATTAAACGGATTTTAGAAAAAACGGTAAATAGCCATCGAACTG
This sequence comes from Buddleja alternifolia, assembly GCA_019426215.1. Taxonomy (NCBI): domain Eukaryota; kingdom Viridiplantae; phylum Streptophyta; class Magnoliopsida; order Lamiales; family Scrophulariaceae; genus Buddleja; species Buddleja alternifolia. Next base: position 53,868,237 of record CM033391.1, read on the forward strand.
ATTGGTCTCTGAAATTAGATGATGCATTGTGGGCTTACCGTACTGCTTTTAAAACCCCTATTGGCATGTCCCCATATCGTCTTGTATTTGGAAAAGCTTGTCATTTACCTGTCGAACTTGAACATCGTGCTTATTGGGCTATCAAATTCCTGAATTTCGATACAAGTGTTATAGGTAATAAGAGGTTGCTTCAACTGAATGAGCTCGAGGAGTGGAGACATGAAGCATACGAGAATGCAAAATTGTACAAAGAACGGACCAAGAAGTGGCACGACAAGCATATTCTACCCCGGGAATTCGAGGAAGGTGAGAAAGTTCTTATGTACAACTCTAGACTCAAGTTCTTCCCAGGCAAGCTCAAATCGCGTTGGTCGGGACCCTTTCGAGTCACCCGAGTGTATTCTTCCGGAGCTGTGGAGCTTATCACTGAGGATGGACAAGTATTTTTAACCAATGGACATAGGCTGAAACACTACTTGGGCACTGACTGGAGCGCAGACACATTATCTGTCAAGCTCCGAGAACCATCGACTTAAGTCGATCCTGAATAGTCGAGCTATTGACTATAAACAAGCGCTTCTTGGGAGGCAACCCAAGTTTGTAAGTTTTTTTTTTCTTTTGTTTTTGTTTGTTTAGTTTGTTTGTTTATGTTTATGTTCAAACATGCACTTTTGGCTTGTATGTTTTCTTATGCTTGATGGTTTGAAAAGTTGAAGTGTTAGATATGATAGACATTTGGACCTCATGTTTAGAGATGCTTATTTTACTCGAGAGGAGAAGAAGCTTTGTAACGATGCATTAGAAGTTAAAGGATATTTTTCAACATCCTTGGTTGTAAGTGTTCTTTTACCGTTGCGTATACTTGTTGTAACAACATTGAGGACAATGTTGGATTTGAGTTTGGGGGTAGAAGAGTGCTTATTTTGAACATTGAAAATGCAATGCTAATTTTTAGCTTGAGTTTGGGGGAAAGTTTGTATGATATCATGTTTAAATACTTCTTTGTTGAGAAAATCAAGTATAAATTGTTTTTTTTTTATCTTTCCAATTGATGCATTAAAATTGATTAACTTGAAAAAAAAATGGCATGATTTCTTGAAATAATTTGAATTTAATGGAACATATATATCTTTGAAATTGCTCATAGAGACCCTAGACTAGGATTGATTTCTTAGATGATTTACATTGCACAATAAATCGAGGGTAGAGGAGTTGAAAGGATAACCATCTTGAGACACTTAAGGAGTTTTTCCCAGAAAAATTAACTTAGATTTTTCATAAGGTTATAAGTTGAGTAATAATTTTTTTATGCTAAACAATGAATTAAAAAGGTTGAAGTTTGGTATGACCACAAGTGGTCAGGCTAATATGTACTGGAGGTAAAAAGTTTCATGCCTATATATTGTACTATTATGCTAATTTGAGCTAAGCTCAAGCCAAAAAGAAGCAAATTGTTTAAAAGATCTAGTTTTACTTCGTGGCCTTTGACACTCGAGTGATTAAATCCTTAGGAGTGTCTTTACACTTAATGCCCCAAAACTATCTAGTTTGGGAGTCATTGATCTAAAGCTTGTTACATGGGTGTCATAGAAAGCCTAATGGAATAAAACATTGCACATGATCTAGCCTTGATGAAGTTAATTGGAAAGTTTCATATGAATTGAAAGTTTGAATGGTTGAGATAATAAAATTTAAATGGCTATGAGATTTTCTATGATTCTTATGCTTTGTGTTTGATCAAAAGTTGATAGATATGGGATTAATGTCCAAAATTTGGTAAGGATGCCTTTCGACTATAATACCTTAGATTTATTTTCACTACACCCTATGGAGTCTTTTCGAGTATTGGTGTCACATGAGCAAAAGTAGTTGATATGTATATATATTTGTGAGCTATAAAAGGATGATTTTGTGCCATTTATTCTTGTTAATTATGTTGAGATGTATTCATTTGGTTGGGATTGAAAGTATGTTAGATTTTGTGGGTATATCTTCTGCAAACCCTCACGAGACTATAACTCGTCCTTTGAGGTACCTCAAAGGTTTAAAGGCTTGTTGCACATGCTAAGTGCAATCGTTTACTCCACGAAAGTGAGTTCGTTTGTTGTTTTTGTTTTCTCCTTTTGGTTGATGATGTTTTTCGTGCCTAGACCTTTTATTGCTCGAGGTCGAGCAATTGATAAGTGTGGGGGTGTTGATAAGAGGCGTTTTTACGTGTTTTTAAGCCCCTTTGCATTTATGTTTTAGGTTCATTTATCGATTGATTTTGTCACTTGTGCGTTTAATTCGTGCATTAAGTGATTTCAGGTTTTAAGTGGATACAATCGAAGAAAGGGTGGAAAAATGACGTATAAAACAAGTTTAGGCCAAGATGTTTCACACCTCTACAACCAAACAAGCAAGAAATAAGCTGGAGTTAGCCAAAATCATGTTTTAGTACCATTTTCGCACACCTGGGTGCCAAATCAGAAACAACCTCCACGTTGGAACGCCATTTTGATATTTTTAGAGACAGAATTGGATAAAGTGTTATTCTACAAAGGTTTAGATCTATGTCTTATCTTTACATGGCAACTTGAATCATCCAATTCGGAGATCTGTGGAGACGTTTATGAATAAAACACTATCCCTACGCTGGAAAACACGAAAGTGGCAGCTCATGTTCTTGTTAGGTGGAAAACAAGAGAATGGTAGGTGCAACTTCTTGGTAGGTGGAAATTCTTGGTAGGAGGAAAACAAGAGAATGGTAGGTGCAAATTCTTGGTAGGTGGAAATTCTTGGTAGGAGGAAAGAAAAAGAAGGGTAGCTCAAATTCTTGGTAGGTGGATTTTTGGGTATTTAAAGGGGAGTAGGGAGCTCACTTGAGGACATCAAAAAATCATCCTTTGAGAGTGTGAGGACGAAAATTCAGGGGTTTGGGGGAGCATTCTCTTGGTTTTGAGTCATCCTATCATCATACTTGAAGAGCTAAGAAGAGGAAAAGGAGGGATTCAAGCTTCCAATCAAGAATCGATCATCAATCCAAAATAGGGAGTTTTTTAGTTTGATATTCATCTTTATCTATGAGTAATTCTATGTTTTTATTGTTTTCCCAATTTCAATTATGAACTAATTTTCCCTTAACTAGGGCCATGTGAAGGCCAAAGTTATGAGTATATATATATGATATTATTCTTCGTATTAATTCTACAATTGCTTTGTGTTTTGATTTTGTGCGTAATTACTTGCATATGTTTGATCGCCATATGTTTGTCATATTGCCTAACTTAATAGTTTGAAAGAATATAAGTTAGGGTTCAAAGAAATCATCACATCATCCGTAAAAAATAGGGAATTGCCCCTAGAGATAGGTAGAGATTCCCGGGTGCAGTTAGCCGGATTTATTCGGGGAAATTCTAGAACTTGAATGCATGATTATTGATTAAATTCTCGGATAGACATATTTAGAGAACTGTCAATTTATCATAGGATTATTACAGCCGAGACATTGGGTAGTAATTAATTAAGGAATTTTCACCAAAGCAATAGTAGTATAATAATACGAAGAATAGTTCATATTTATATTAACAAGTAAATTTGGTTGAAGCATGTGCCTTAGTTGTTTTATCTCATAAGAATCTAAATCTATTTGCTAAGTCTCGTTTTTACATTTTTATTGTAAATTAATCACAATCTTTTAATTCAATTTTAATTGCTTTTAAATTCCTAGCTTTAAATAATCTTGTCTCTGTGGGATCGATAACTCAGATTTAAAGTCCACTTTATTACTACACACGACCAGTCCACTTGCTGTTTAATACACGTAAGAATTTTTCGTGTCAAGTTTTTGATCAATTGCTCGACCTCGTTAAAATGCTACCTCATTAAAAACCTTACCAGGAAAACCCAATAGAAAAAACCATGGTTAAGGGAAAAAAAGTGCAGCGCGTATTATCTCCCTCTCATAATAATATCAGTCAAGAACTTTGAGTCGACGAACTCCAATATTATAGACTAGCTTTTCGAATGTTCTAGTAGGAAGTGACTTTGTGAACAAATCTGCAAGATTATCATTGGAACGATGTTGAACATTGATATCACCATTCTTCTGAAAATCATGAGTGAAAGAATTTTGAACATTGATATCACCATTCTTCAGAAGATCATGAGTGAAAGAATTTTGGTGAAATATGTTTTGTTCTATCCCCTTTGATGTAGACTTCTTTCAATTGTGCGATACATGCAGCATTATCTTCATATAAGATCATTGTGATCATTTTTCCAGAAGATAAACCACAAGTCCCTTGAATGTGTTGAATTATAGATCTTAACCAAACACATACTCGACTTGCCTCGTGAATAGCCAGATGATTAGATAATGTGGCTGATATGGTTTGTTTCATAGACCGTCATGAAATGGTTGTGCCACCACATGTAAATAAATAGCTCGTTTGTGAATGACTATTATGCAGATCAGACAGATATCCAGCATCTGCATATCTAATCAATTCGGACTTGGGTACATTTGAATGAAACAAGCCCATATCCATTGTACCTCTAAGGTAGCGAAGCACTTGTTTAACCCCATTCCAATGCCTTCGTGTAGGAGAAGAACTATATCTTGCTAATAGATTAACAGCGAACGCTATATCAGGTCGAGTATGACAAGCAAAATACATCAGTGCACCAATTGCACTTAGATATGGTATTTCAGGACTAAGTAGTTCTTCATCATTTGCTTGAGGACGAAAAGGATCTTTGTTCATATCTAGTGACCTTAAGACCATCGGGGTGCTCAATGGATGTGATTTATTCATATAGAATCACTTTAGCACATTTGATACATAAGCGTCTTGATAGACAAAAATTCCATTCTTTAAATATTCAATTTGCATCCTAAGACAAAATTTTGTTCTTCCAAGATCTTTCATCTCAAATTCCTTCTTTAAGCAATTAACAGCTTTTTGAATCTCTTCAGGAGTTTCAACAATATTTAAATCATCAACATAAACTATAATTATAACAAACTCATTTCCAAATCTTTTCATGAAAATTCAAGGACAAATTGGATCATTCTTATATCCTTCTTTCAACAAATATTCATTGAGACGATTATACCACATTCGTCCAGATTGTTTCAATCCATACGGGGACTTATTTAATTTAATTGAATAATGTTCTCGAGAACTTGAATTATATGCTTCAGGCATATTAAATCCTTCAGGGATTTTCATATATATATATATCATTATCAAGTGAGTCATACAAATAGGCTATAACAACATCCATTAGCACAAATCAAGTTTTTCATGCATTGCCAGACTTATTATATAACGAAAAGTAGTTGCATCCATCACAGGAGAATAAGTCTCGTCATAATCTATGCCAGGTCGTTGCGAAAATCCTTGGGCAACAAGACGTGTCTTATATCTTACAATTTTACCTTTCTCATTTCGTTTTAGCACAAATACCCATTTGTATCCTGCTAGCTTTACATCTTCGAGTGTACGGACTACAGGTCCAAAAACTTTTCATTTTGCAAGTGAGTTTAACTCTGCCTCAATTGCATCTTTCCATTTTGGTCAATCTTTTCTTTGCCTGCATTCATTTAAAAACTTTGGTTCTTGATCCTGACTATCATTCATCATATTTAGCGCTACATTATATGCAAATTTATCGTCAATATTGACTTCATTTCGAATCCATCATATCCCGTTCATAACATAATCATTTGAGATCTCATTATTTTCATAATTTTCATGTACCTGAGGTTCTTCTGGAACTGAAATATTAGTTCTGATTGGGGACTCTTCTAGAGTTATTTTATCCTCAATTAGACCATCTTGATTTTTAGCTCCTTTTCTTTTTCGAAGATGACTATTTTTGGAACCGATAGGTCTACCACACTTCAGGTGTGTAGTAGACTCGTTACTTTGACCTTCAAGGACAACAATTCTTACTGGAGCATTAACAGCTGGTACATGTGACTTAGTCACTTTCTTTAGGTCAGTAAATGTGTCTGGCAGTTGGTTAGCTAAACCTTGCAAGTGAATTATCTTTTGAATTTCTAGTTCACTTTGTTTTGTTCGATGATCAAGATGAGATAAAGACAATTCATTCCAATTAATTTTCTTTTCCAGCTGCTTATTTTCTTCCCCTAATGTTGGGAAATTTGATTCATCAAAATGACAATCAGCAAACCGAGCCGTGAATAAATCTCCAGTCAACGGCTTTAGATACTTTATTAAAGATGGAGACTCAAATCCAACATATATTCCCAACTTCCTTTGAGGACCCATCTTAGTGCGTTGTGGTGGAGTAATTGGAACATATACTGCACATCCAAAAATTCTTAGATGGGAAATATTTGGTTCCTGACTAAAACCAAGTATAATGAGGAGAACTTATGATAACTTGTTGGCCTTATGCGAATAAGCGCTGCTGCATGAAAAATAACATGTCCCCAACAAGAAATAGGAAGTTTTGATCGCATAATTAAACGGCTTGCAATTAATTGCAGATGCTTAATAAACGATTCTGCTAGACCGTTTTATGTATGAACATATGCTACAGGATGTTCAACATCAATTCCAATAGACATACAATAGTCATTAAACATTTTGGAAGTAAATTCACCCACATTATCAAGGCGTATCTTCTTAAATGGATAATTAGGAAAATGTGCTCGTAGTCTAATCAATTGAGCAAGAAATCTCGCAAACGCCAAGTTGCGAGTTGATAACAAAGATACATATGACCATCTTGTTGATGCATCAATTAAAATCATAAAATATCTAAATGGTCCACATGACGAGTGTATTGGTCCACAAATATAACCTTGAATACGTTCAAAAAATGTAAGAGATTCACTTCATACTTTTGTTGTTGATGGTCGAATAATCAACTTTCCTTGTGAACATGAAAAATCATTCGATTGAAGAATCTGTCGGCTCTTCAATGGATGACCACATGGATTCTCAGTTATTTTTCGCATCATAATTGATCCCAGATGGCCCAACCAGTCATGTCAAACAACAAACTTATTTTGATTTGCAAACTTCTGGTTTACGATAACATGTGTTTCAATAGTAGATATATGTGTGCAGTACAAATTGGAGGAAAGTGCAGGCAGCTTTTCTAATATACATTTATTACCAGATATTGTATTAGTGATATATAAAGATACTCAATATTGACATCACTTGTTGTCTCAATATGATATCCATTTCGGAGGATATCATTGAATCTTAATAAATTTCTTTGAGACTTTATAGAATATGATGCATCATCAATGTATAATTTTGTTCCTTTGGTTAATAATATATTAGCTCTGCCAGAGCCTTCAATTAATTTTGTACTACCTGATATAGTACTAATATTGGCTTCTTGCATTACTAAATAAGAGAAGTATTTTTTTATTTTTCAGGATGGTGTGAGTTGTTGCACCATCTGCGAGACACATATCTTCATTATAGATGTTGCTGTTGACTGACCAAATACTCATACTTTATTGAAACAGAATAAGAAATAAAATAAATCAATAACAGAAAATATTATTTAAAAAGGATAAAAGACAATTTTATGAATAAATTCTTTATTGTCTTAACAAAAGGAAAAGCAACACACTTAACATTTATTTAGAAACTACTAGAATTAAAACTTAAGAAACTTATTTTTGAACATTCCAATCTCCAATAAAGTGATCAATTTTTCTATCAGGATCAACAAAGAAATTAACAACATCTAAATGAGTGTCATCAAAATGGTCGTGATCAGAATCGCCTTCTTCAAAAGCTAAATTTGTTTCTGTCTTCTTTCCTTTACCTTTCAGCGATTCTTGGTAAAGGTCAATAAGATACTTTGGTGTACGACAGGTACGTGACCAATGACCTTTGTCGCCACAACGATAGCATAAATTTTCCACAGACTTGCTATTTTGGCCACCTTCATTTTTCTCTTCATTATTTTTCCACTTCTGGTGGAAAGATGTGTTCTTTGAATAACCACCACCATTTCCATTACCATATCCATGTCCATGTCTATGTCCTCGACCACGGCCACGGCCACAACCATGACCACGATTTGGTTCATGTTTAAAATGGTTATGAGTTGTTACATTCACTTCAGGGAATGGAGCAGAACCAGTTAGGCGGGATTCTTGATTTTTCATCAAAAGCTCATTGTTTTGTTCAGCCACAAGTAGGCAGGAAATCAATTCATAATATTTCTTAAAACCCTTTTCAAGATATTGTTGCTGTAGGAGCACATTAGATGCATGAAAAGTGGAATATATTTTTTCTAACATATCCTCATCAGTGATTTTTTCTCCAAACAATGTCAGTTGAGAACTGATTCTAAACATTGCAGAGTTATACTCACTCACAGTTTTAAAATCTTGTAATCGCAAATTTATCCAATCATAACGAGCTTTTGGAAGAATAACCATTTTTTGGTGGTCATACCTTTCTTTCAAATTACTCCAAAGAACAAGTGGATCTTTTATTGTAAGATACTCACTTTTTAGGCCTTCACGAAGATGGTGACGAAGGAAAATCATAGCTCTGACCTTCTCTTGATTAGATGCTTGGTTTCCTTATTTCATTGTGTCTTCAAGACCATTTGCATCTAAATAAATTTCAGCATCTAACACCCAAGATAAATAATTCTTCTCCATAATGTCTAGAGCCACAAAGTCAAGTTTTGCAAGATTCGTCATTATAATACTATCATCAAAGTAAATAAAAAAATTAGATAACAATCGATTAACTATATAAGACATATAAAGTGTGGGGATGGCAATATAATTTGCTTGATTTGTTAAAACATGTCATGCTATAAAGTTTGAAATATTTCATAACCTGTCTATTCTATCTGCAATATTTCATAATGTATCTATCTGCACATATGATGACTACTCACGGAAGGCAAACTATATTTAAAAACCAAATGTGTCATTTAACATGAAAACTTATTTTCTAATGATTATTAATAATAGTTCTGTAAAATGTAGATATGATGTCAATGGATGCAAACAAATAGATAAGATAATTTTTCCCACATTGTTCTCAAAATCGTGGAGTGAAACAATTCCTTCTTCTTAATAGTGTAATGATTCCTCAGCAGGAGCTTTTGCTTCTACCTTAATGCCAACTCAAAGATATAATGACTAACAACTTGAGACGGATCGTGCTGATAACGTGTTATAAAATAATCCCAAAATACTATAAAGTAGGGACAAGAGAATGAGAGATTTGTTTATTTCATTTGGTGTACTCAAACAATACAATTGCATGTTCTATTTATAGGCACAGAACAATAATTACAAGAACCCCAAATGTTGATTACATATGAGGAAGATAAATGATAATGAATTAAATTCATGATGAAAGGTAAAAAGACTTGGAGTTACATGAAGATGAAAAGATTTGAAGTTATATGGACATCCACATATAATTTGTTTATAACAAAAAGAAAAATCATAATTCAAATCCAATTAAAGGGATTAATTACGAGACAAAATCATGCTAATTCAACCCAAGGTGGTTGGACCAAGTGATAAACGGTTTGTGACCCCATAGGTGACTAAGGTTCTGTCCTACTGGAGACACCAACTTGTAGAGGACTTCTCTTTGCACGATCCAACCCGAGGATTAAACTTCCCTGTCTGACTTTTGTTAAAAAAAAAAAAAAAAGTCATGCTAATTCAATATAATTAGTAGGTAACAATCCAAGATAAACTATTATTATATGTGTGTGTGTATATATATATCTTGTTGATGATACATTGATATATAAGATTGGACAACAATTTTGTAAAATCGCCCCGACTAAACCACCTCAAATCGTTTTTGTCAAATTCTTATACAAATCGCGGTTTAGATTTTCAAAGAAAATCGCACCGCCAAATCGATTTAGTGGCGGTTTCGGACCAAACTACACCGAACGAACTGCCTTATAAATATGTTTTTTTTTATATTAGTAGGATAACTTTGCCCAAGTTTTTTAAAATTTTTATGAAGTTTTTGACTATACAATGTAGTTTGTTTGGACTGGTGTTTTTGTACGAAGTTTTATTTCTATGAAATATATTGTCACGTTTAGTTAAACAATGTTAAATTTTTTTTTTTTTTTTGCTAATATCTTGAAGGATATATATTTTGTTATGTTTGACTCGTTTTATTTTTTGTTAGTTAACACTGCACAATACCACATCCTTAGTTTTATTTTTCAAGTTAGTAATTTAAGATTCTCACTGAAAAATCGCACATGACAATTCGATTTCAAAGTAGCTAAAGAAAACGAAATCACACCACGAACACCCCCTATATATATATACACACATATATATATATATATGGGCAAAATACAATTTTTACCCCTGAACTATCCACTTTGTACCATTTAGATCCCTGAACTACTAAACGTGACAAAATAATTTCTGAACTATCAAACGTAATAAAAGAATCCCCTGACTTGATGAACGTTTGGCTTACCATGACATGTTACTGACGTCGCACTGGGTTTGACCATTGTAATGAGGCCATTGGAAAAAATTGTCAATTTTGCCCCCACTTACTTTCAATAAACTGAGTCTTTTGTGTACTTCTAATTTTGCTCGTTTTAACTAATATTTGGTTACAATTTTATATTGATTTTTGGAAAAAATAGTACACCAATTTCCTACTAATATTTTTAACAAAAAATTACTAAAACCTCTTTAAAATAAACCTTATATCCAAAAAGACCCATGATAATATTTTGTAATCCAAAAAACTCATTTTACCAACTCTATTTTTTCCAAGAAATACAATATTAAGGTTGATAAATTTATGAATGTAAATGTCCTTAACCTTCTAGAGCAAAAATTAATCAATTATTGTTCTTTTTAGAAATTTATTTATGTAAAATTTTATATCGATATTTGATATTAATTATAACTTTGACTTTACATTCAATAAATTTTAATCATAGTAAAATTAAAATAAGAACTGTAAAAAAATTTAAAGTACTTAATATTAAATACTAAATTTATATTATCCTATTTATCAATTTAAAAAATTAAAAAAAATTCGATAAAAAAACTACTTGTTCAATTCTTAAATTAATAAATAAAGGGTAATTTAAAACTGATCAAGTAATTTTTATTGCCCTTTATTTATTAACTTAAGAATTGATCAAATAATTTTTTTTTAAAACAAATTAGTAGAAAACTGATTTATTATTTTTAGCACGAAAATGGTGTCAAAATGGTTTAAAATTAGCAAAATTATAAGGATCCATTGATAGAAAGCAAGTGAGGGCAATATTGACAAAAAAAATCAATTACCATATTGTAATGGTCAAATCGAGTGTTCACGACAAGCCCAACGTCCGTCAGATCGATGAACCATTTTGTAACTTTGCATAATTAAGAAATTATTTTGTCACATTTAATGGTTCAGAGTGTTAAATGGTATAAAGTGTATAGTTCAGGTGTATTGTGTGTGTGTGTGTGTGTCTGTTGTATGCAAGGTATTAAATTTCGGTATCGGTATTGATATCGGAGTAGTAAATTTACGGCAATTTCGATGGAAATTTCGGGATATTCAAAATTTCGATTTCGGTTTTAAAGAAATGATGAATATTTATAGAAATATTTGGAAATTTACAACGAAACTTTGTGTAATTTTAAATATCATAATTATGCATCTTTTACATAAATAATATTGTATATATAATGTATGTATAGTGCATTTTGTCAAGTAGTATGATTAAAATCTATGGCGAAAAATATAAAATAAATATGATTTGAGAGTAAAGTAATAATCAAATCTCTTAGGAATTTCATTAAAACAAAATACCACAATTTTAATACAAATCATCATTTAAAATCACATTATTTTAAATTTTGAAATATTTTGAGTTTGGCCGAAATTTCGAGATATTTCAGGAAATTTTGGGATATTTCGAGAATCTCGGAAAATTCCGGTAGATATTTAACAAAGTAATTTTATAAGAATTCAAGATTTCGGGAAATATCAGAAATATAGGAAAATATTGAAAATATCGGGAAATTTCGATAGATATTTTGCAAACTTGGATCGAATGTGAGATTTCGCTTCGAGATTACCGGAAATCCAAAATTTTGATCGAAAGTTTGAGATTTCGGAGGATATTCAAGAACATGGTTATATGTATGCTTAAATTTTGGGCTTGAAATCAGTATTGGGCCGTGAACAATAAATCTAGACAGTGGTTTAAAGCCGGATGATATAGGATACAACTCCCTCCTAAACCAACTCCATAGGGTTTTAGCTCCTTCACCATTTTCTTCTCTTCAATGGCTTCCAAGAACAAAGGTTTTTTTCCTTTTCTTCTAACTTAATTGAATTTCTTTGTTTCTAGTTTATTAATCCATTGATAATTGATCAGTTTCAATAAAAGATATGTTATTATTCCCTAAATTCATTCGTGAATTGGATTTGGTATGAGCAGCCAAGAAGCTGAAAGTTGAAGGTGAACTGAAAAAGGGCGCAGGAATGGAGAAGAAAGAAGCTAAGGAACACATTGGGACATTACGGAAACTTCAAGAGAAGGTGCTACTTTTTCTTTCCTCCTTTCCTGTAGTTTTGATTTTGTTCAGTTCTAAACTATATGTTGCTGTAAGTATCTGTGTATATGTACCGTCTTATGCTGGAAATTATTTATTTATTTGTATTCATTAGTACATAGAAATTAGTGGCGATGTTAAGATGATGTGCAAAGATTGTAGCTAATAGCTATGTTTAAGGTTTCAGTTACAAGTTTGTGATATTTTGATTAGGTATAACATATATATATATATATATATATTAACTTTTGTGATATTATATATATTTGACAGTCATAATCTGCAGGACCCGGAGTTCTACGAATTCTTGAAAGAACATGACAAGGAGCTTTTGGAATTTGATGAAGAGTATTTGGATGTGAGTCAAATTGCTGCGTGTTAGTAGTGAATGATTAGGCATCTAATTTATCTAATCACAAGGATTATTTTTCAATTATTTTAGGATAATGTTCAAACTGAGGAGGAAGAAGAAACTGATGTTGATGATGATGATGATGTTGAGCATCATGATAGTGAAGCCGAGCAGGAAGAAGAGCCTTCTAAAAATGTGATAACTAGTGTAATGGTTGATACTTGGTGTAACGAAATCCGTGATGGGGCGAAATTAGGGTCTGTTCGTTCTCTTTTGAGAGCTTTTCGGGCTGCTTGCCATTATGGTGATGACAGTGGTGATGACCCATCAGCAAAATTTAGTACCATGTCTAGCGGTGTTTTCAATAAAATAATGTTGTTTGTTTTAAATGAAATGGATGGGATTCTTCGCGCATTGTTGAAATTACCTCCTTCCGGAGGGAAAAAGGAGATGGTTATGGATCTGATGACTACAAGACGATGGAAGAATTACAATCATTTGGTGAAGTCGTACCTTGGAAATGCTCTGCATGTTTTGAATCAAATGACTGACAATGAAATGATAGCATTCATGTTGAGGCGTTTGAAATACTCATCTCTATTTTTGGCTGCTTTTCCGGCTCTTTTAAGGAAATACATTAAGGTATGCCCTAATTTGTGGAATAGTTGTCAGTGTTACCAGATTTAATGCTTTCTCTTGGAAATGATTTCTGTTTAATTGGTTAAATCACCATGATTCAACCACATAAGCTTATAATAGAGAAACTAAAAAAGGCGAAAATATTTAGGACAAGAGAAAAGAGACATGTAGTAAATGGAACATATTGAAATCAGTGAAGTCTTACAGTCCTCGTCGACCGATGACTTATATATGTTCATTGAAACTGTCATGTCTGGAATTCTTTAAACCCAAGGCCACAAGCAGAGTCAACATGCTTTGCTTCTTTTATTTCTGTTCTTGACATATGTTGTTGTAATTGTGATTTTATGTTCTATATTATCTTTTGTAAAAAATAAGGTATATTAATTGAACTAGCGTAACATTATTCCAAGTTCTCCGATAGAGCTCTTGGTCATTGTCCTCAATGGACACATTTTGAGTTACCTGGTGAGTGGTGACACAAGTGAATAACCGTAGCTTCTTGCTTTAGTGTCAGCAATCCAATATTTTAGTCCCCAACTGGGTAAAAAGTGCATGTGGAGGAAAAATAATTAAAGACCTGACGTTTCTCCTTCAGACTTCTTGGTGGAGTTCACGGTGGAGATTAGCTTTCATAATTTGTTTTAGTTTCTTTTTTTAGCAGTATAAATATTCCGCTTTATACAGATACTGTGATATTTTCAGGTTGCTCTTCATTTCTGGGGTACAGGAAGCGGTGCTTTGCCTGTTGTCTCCTTTTTATTCTTAAGAGACTCTTGCATACGACTCGGTTCTGACTGCCTAGATGATTGCATCAAAGGAATGTATAAAGCCTATGTCTTGAATTGCCACTTTGTTAATTCGACAAAATTGCAGCATATCCAATTTCTCAGTAACTGCTTTATCGAAGTTCTTCGAGTGGACACTCCATCCGCGTATCAACATGCATTTGTTTACATACGGCAGTTAGCAATGATATTGAAGGAAGCACTTTCTTGTTCAACAAATAAGAAGAAAACTAAAACCAAGGGGAAGGAAGAACCTTCCAGTTCTAAAAAGGATAAGGGGAAGGGAGCACCTTCCAGTTCAGCGAAAAAGGTATAATGATAGATAACCATAGTTCAATTTGGAGTAATTCTTAGGGAGTCCCGAAATAATCACAATCACCCGTGTACAGTGAAAGTCCACCGCATGGTAGGTTGTGATTGCTTTGGGACTCATAATCTTGGTAGCTCCTAAGAATTACCCCGTTCATTTGCTCCATCTTTAAATGTTGTTCTGGTAGTATTTTTTCTGTGATTCCTGATTAGTCTGAAATTACTTTATATTGCATTTAGCTTTCTTATTTACTAGCTTAAATCCCATGTATTTAAAAATAAACGAGTTATGGCTACACCGATTCTGTTTTTAAATGGTTGATACATGATTTTTTTTCATTTCCAGGGCCTGTATACTATACACATTTCATTTTCTTACAATTTTATCTTTGTCCATGACAGGAAACATTTAGAAAAGTTTGTCAGTGGAAGTTTATAAATTGCCTGGAGCTCTGGACTGGAGTTGTTTGTGCGTATAGCTCAGAAGCTGATTTATTGCCCCTTGCATATCCATTGACTCAGATTATCACTGGAGTAGCTCGTTTAGTTCCCTCTGCTTGTTATTTCCCCCTTAGATTGCGTTGTGTGAGAATGCTCAACCGGATCAGTGCTTCAACTGGTACCTTCATTCCTGTTTCTCTGCTTCTCTTGGACTCGCTAGAGATTAAAGAATTGCGCAAGCCTCCAACAGGAGGAGTAGGCAAAGCTGTTGATTTTTTTTCTATTCTAAAGGTACTCTAAATTCTTACCTATGATTACCATCCATGATTTAGGATCATCCATCAATACAAAACTTAACGTGAATATGCAATTTTCTGCTATAGGTTAGCAAATCTACCTTGAAAACCCGAGCATTTCAGGAGGCTTATGTTTTTTCTGTTGTTGAGGAGCTGAGCGAACATCTTGCTCAGTGGAGTTACTCTGTTGCTTTCATGGAGTTGTCTTTTGTTCCTAATGTTCGGTTGCGCAACTTTTGTAAATCCACAAAGGTCGAGAGGTTTCGTCGAGAAATAAGGCACATGATTCGTCAGGTTTGTTGATGTTTTAACTTTATGTGGATCATTTCTCAAATATTCGTAACTTAAAAGTTTCGGTTTGTGCATTATGTTCCAGTAGTCAGAAAATAATCTAATTTATAATAATGTCATCAAAATTTTCCTCCTCATTAAACTAATGTTTCTGCTGTGTAAATGCCATAGATTGAGGCGAACTCTTATTTTATGAATAAGAAGCGGACAACCATTTCATTCTTGCCAAACGACCCTGTAGCTTCATCTTTCCTCGAGGTATGAACATCAATGGTGTTTTTGCTTATCTACATAAGGTTTTTTGTCACTCCCAGTAATCCAAGTAAATTAATCATGCCGATTTACATGGTGTTTATTATCTCACTCTTCATCTCTTTGTTTTATGCATCCTTATTTTGTACTCGAAATAATATTAGACGTCTAGTAATCTTATTTATTCATATAATTTATTGATTTGTTGCTTTCCATTTTTATTAATCCATGTATATATACTAGGATGAGAAAAAGTCGGGTATTAGCCCCCTGTCACGACATGTTGCCACTCTACGCCAGAGAGCTCAGGAAAGAAACGACGCATTAATGGGATCCAGGTTTATCATATATGTCCTTTTTTCCTAATTGTACTAAATTCTGAAATTTTATTTTATGTGACACTAATAAGATACGCGGATTGTTTAGTGTGGTTATTGGAGATCGTTCGTCAAAATTTGGAGATGAGATGACAACAGATGATGAATATGATGCTGAAAATGAAGAAAGCGTTCGTTTTTCACTACCTGTGCATGATTCCAAGTAAACCCTCTCTCTCTCTCTCTCTCTCTCTCTCTCTCTCTCGCTTTTATCTGACCTGTACTGTTTTGCTGTTAGCCTGAAGAATCAAAAAAATGTTAAAAAGAAGAATATTGACTTCTCAGAAGAGACAGCTATAGATGAAGACATCATTAAGGACTTTGTTCTCAGCTCCGATGAAGATGATAATCCAATGAGCGACACTCTTGAAGGAGAAGATAGTGAAACGGAGGAGGCAATGGCCCCTGAACGGCGCAGCACTAAACAAAAACAACCTTCAAAAGAGAAAGCAAAGCGTCACAATAGAAAGTCAAAGAAGAGGAAGAGGGTTCATGGTACCAAGTAACTATTCTCTGTTTAAATTAGCCAATTTTTGTTTTCAACTTTGAACACATTACAAATTTTTTCATGACAAAGAGATGGATTATTTGGATTAAATTAAAGTGAGATGGGAAATTCTACTAGTCTTTATATATGCCATAGTTGTTAATGGCGCATGGCGCGGCGCATGGCGCGCGCCTTATTGAAGCTCGGCGCATAATTATAAAAATAAATTAATAAGCATAAGTAAATTAATATGCATAAGTTATATAGAAATAATGATAACAGTTATGCAAAAACAAAAATATATATTTATATACCCCTAAAAACTTCAACAACATATAGTCTATTACATATTATAATATATATAATTATCCCCAATATGCCCCAATTTTACTAAGGTTGACCAAATTAAATTGACCAAAAACCCTAATTTTGACCAAAAATCGATTTTAGAGGGTGCACATGGCGCGCGCCTTATTGAACCTCTGCGCCACGCCATGAACCATGGCGCAGAGGGTGCGCCATTTGCGCCTTGCACCATGGCTCGCCATTGACAACTATGCTTTATACTACTTTCCGCATTTCTTTTTATCCATTTTTCTGTTGTAATTTTCAACAAGAATTTGCAACTCTTGTATTTTTATGCTATGTATCAATGTGAATTGCTTCTTGCCATTTCTAGCTCTTTATAAACAAGTAATCTGTTCTCTTATTGGTTATTATTATCAACAATCCAAATAAAATCGAGGCATTCGGTACTCGATTCTGGATTGATTATTATAAGTTCGTTTGAGTTCAATTTGTTTTACATGACAAACAAACATGAATATGTTTTTATGCTCAATAAGGTTTGTAACTTGGCTTGAGCTAGTTAAAAAATGATAAAATCTATATCTACACCGATATTATAATATTATAAAAGTGTGAATTTTGTAAATGTTCTTTCAACTGTGAAAGGACATTGTTGCCCTCACTTGAGTAACCTATCTAAATAATAATAATAATAATGTTTTAATTGTACAAATATTAAAGTACTCTTAATTGTTTTTTAAATAATAATACTAATCGAATAATTGGTAATAGCTTTACAAATAATTCGAAGTTTAGTTATGTCTGTTCAACTGCATGATCAATTGTCTTCAGATAATAATTGCTATAATAATTAATAGTTGAAGCGTAGCTAGACTCTTCACTTGTCCATCAAATTTTTGGTCTCTTTGGTCTTAACTTCTACATTAACATCTATATTTTCAGCTTACCAAATCCTTAAATTTCATTTAAGGAATTTAAACTCTAGATATCTATATTCAACTTCCCAAATCCTTCTGCGTTTCTTTATTATAAAGATAGCCTTTGCTCCTAGGCTTTCTTGTATGCATATAATATCCTGAAATCTTGTCTTTTCTTCTGAAAAATTATGATTTGTATCAGTATTGAATATTAGGACCCCACAGGTTTGTTTGGTGAACATTTTGCATTGGTTTGTGACGTTTGTCCATGCTACAATTTCCTGAATAAATCTATTTTTGTATGATGGAGAATTGGTTCTCCAGACATACAAATTTTGTTTTAGGTTAAAAAAAATTTAACAGAAACACGTACATCTAAGTATATTACTTGACACAATCACTTTTTTTTTTTTTTTCGCTTCAGGAGTATGAGACACATTATGTAATATGACATGTGATAATTTGTAATTCATTTTGAATTACCGTAGAAAATGTTGTATGTCATTTATACTTAATTAATACTTTTTATATTGAAAAGAAAAATCCTTACTATATAATTTATTCATTTGAAAAATCCAAAAACAAATATTTACATAAAAAAGCAACCAATTGATGATTGTTAATGTACCAAGGTAATTTAGGTAAAAAATATTATTAACCTTTAATTATTGGTTTTCTCAAACGAAGAATTGGTGGAATAGAGTATTTTAAATTGAATTGTTTTCATGACTTTTTAGGATTAAAAATTATTTTATGGAGTTTTTAGAATATTTTCCTAAAATTTAATATAGAAATAAATTCATAAATCATATTTCAACATCACAAAATTTGTGAATGATACTATGCAAAATTAGGAGAAAAGTTCTCTTATGTAAAAGGAGATTCGAGAAAAGATGGAATAGGAAGACGTGTTTCCAGAACGAACAAGATAGGTTAGATCACTTCATTTGTATAAAAATTGTGTATTTACGTGCAACACACGTAACTTATACTAGTAGGTGTAAAAATATCCAAGTTACCCGAATTTAATTGATGTTCGACTTGATAAAGATTGATAGAGTTTATCCCGATTAGCAATCAAATCAAGCTCCAAAATAATTTTTAAATCTGGATAAAAAAAAATCAAATAAATGTGAAAAAGAAATTGTTCGGCTTGATTTGTTTCGCCTTTTTATTTTGCTAAGAAGATTTGTTTCCATTACACCTTTAATAAAAACATGGATGTATAAGTTTGAAATATATCGTCGGGATCTGTTATTCTGTATTATGTTCTATCAGGAAAAGACAAAAAAAATACATTCCATTATTTGGTTAGCTTATGAAGAATTATTAATAAACAATATCAATATAGGGTGAAAATAAAAATCAACAAACTCACATTTTATTATACAAATTTGTGACGAATGTTTGGTGATGCTAGAATTATGATTGCTTATAATTTTTATAATTTGTACAAAAAGATCTCAAAATTCCAATTAAAACCAACAATATCACCATATTTGCTACATTTGTTTTTTTAAAAAAATAATCGGTTACATATGTCAATATGAATCATCAATTAACTACCAAAAAAGTAGAAAAAAAGATACGTAGAGTCCAATACCTTTAATATTTTAAGGCACCAATGGGACTAGGGCTTCTGTTAACTCAATGTATTAATACTTTGTTTCCAATTCTAGAAACAGACTACTCTTTGGTCTTTATTCATTTGGAGTAAATTAATGTCTCCATAAAAAACATCTCTAATTTATATAACAAAATAAAAAATATAATAATATTCTAGTATTTATTTTATTTTATTTTTGATGAAGTAATATTCTAGTATTCACAATTTGCAAGTTGACAAAACCTAGAAAAAGTACTGAATATGGTAAAAAAATATTCTAATTTTTGAAGCATAATAATCGATGATAATTTAGGCTTAGTGTCAACTGTCACGTGTGACACCCCCTTCAGCCACCTGTCTTTATCGTCGGCTGCATTTGTCATTTTCTTGACATGCAGACCCAATTTCGTCATTTCATCATACTCAGGCTATCACATCATCACCCACCGTTGTATCATGTATATGTCGACTGAACTCTGGAGGCAGTGTTTGGCACAACAGATAACAGGCAAAAAAAAGATCACAGTATTTAAATTGTTTGATAAAATAAATGATTCAACTTATATATAAGATGATTAAAATCACAAATTTATTTATTAACATACTGAAAAGGTCAGTTGGGATTATCATGTCTTTGCCTTTCAACAAGTGTATAAAACCTTAACAATGTATTCTTTTCATAGTATATAATCTGTCTCTACATTTTACCTATCCGTATACAGTATAAAATATTGGGATAAAAACATTAAACTTTCCAAATATGACAACTTTCATGCTTTTTTTTTTCGTTTTACTTTCTAACATTTGCAAAATTGACACTTTTTCATTTTTGCATATTCCGGCGGGAAATTCCATCGGAAAATCCTCACATGCTTGACACGTGCCATAACACTACCATTTATTAAGTCCTCCAAACAAACCATCTAACACCCCACCCAACGTGTGCAAAGGATACTCAGTCACTAGCCTAACCAATACGGACCCGACACGTAGCAACTAGATTAATACGTTGAGGCATGCATGAAAGGAAGGATCGTTGTAGGACCCACAGTTGGAAGGTGGCCTCGGAGAGTTCTATTTTAAGACACGAAACAATTTCTATTTACCAACAAACAAAAATATATACAACAACAGCTCTCTCTCCTGTTGTATTGTGTAGAGAGAAAGAAAGAGAAGAAAAGCGCTTCTGCAGAAGTGCTTTTGCATAATCTATTTGCAACTTTTCAGGTACCAATATTCATCTGCATTTTTCTTACAATGTATATATATCGTACATTTTTCTTGTTTTGGTAAAAAAAAATTTAATGATTATGAAGTTTCACCTTAATTATTATTTTATTGATCTGCATTATTGATGGATCTATGAAATGTTACTGTTTTATTTTCACAATAATTCATTTTTAGGGGTCATTGTTTTGTGGCTTATGTGAAATGCTTTGGATTTTATATATGATGTATGAACCACGTATTTCTTGTTTCATTGTATCTGTGTTTCAAAAGTCTGTGATAAAACAACTTTTTTGTAAAATTTAATTTATTGTATTTTTTCCCTATTTTTATTTACATTTTCTGTCTTTTATTTTGATGATTTTTTGGTGTTTAATTTATAAAAGTTTCGTGTATTAATTTGCATGTGGCTCAAATATTCTTGGAATTAAGAATTCTTTATTTATTTACCAGAAAATCAAGGTCTCTTTTAGAAGAAGCAAATCTGTTCCCTGATAGCTTTGACATCCATTTATACAGTTTAATTTTTTAATACCCTTTTTGAAAATATAATTTTATATAGACTATAAAGTATAATATTCTTTTCTCTATGCTAGAAGTGTGAATAATTCTATGGCCTGCTAACTTTATTATAAAATATAGTAAATCCAATTTCATACACACAAGAAAGGTAAAGAAAAGATCTTATTTTTATTAGGAAAATTTTTGAATTGCTGCAGTACATTAATAATTTAATATCATTCCATATGATTATGATTTCCGGCATTAAGTCTTCTTTTTGCTCAAGTACATAAAAAAATTACTGTAACACGCAATATATTTCCAATCTCCTAAAAAGGGTAAAATTTAAGGAAAATTACACACAGGCCCCTCACTTATTGTGTAATTACCAAAAAAAAAACCAATTATTAGAAATTACCAACACCCCCCTCATTTTAACGGTTTCTTACAACTACACCCCTGTGCATATATCAATTTTTACAATTTTAACGCTTGTAAACCTTACAAATAAACCACTCTCAATGGGGTGTTGGGAATTTTCAATAAGTGATGGGAAGTTTTAGTAATTACACAATAAGTGAAATAAGTGAAGTGTCTGTGTGTAATTTTCCCTAAAATTTGTTGTGACATCTATTAATCCATGCTGTTGGCAGCTGGCATTCTTAACTCTTTCTCTTAATAAGCTTTTAATATATGTACTTTGTTGATTCAAATTTCTTGTCATGAACATTTTAACATTGCCTCATGTTTGTGATTATTGTCAATGCATGTTTTGTAATTATTATTGTCCATTGTAATTAACTCCACATATATATGTTAATTTTCCAGGTCCTCGAGAGCAGCTAGGTGTGGTCTGTGACAATGGGAGCCGGAGGCCGAATGTCAGCTCCAACGACCAAAGACGACGAAAAGAAGAACCTCCTCCAGCGGGTCCCCCACTCGAAGCCTCCGTTCTCGCTCGGTGATATCAAGAAGGCCATCCCACCCCACTGCTTCGAGCGATCCCTTGTCCGCTCGTTCTCATACGTCGTTTATGATCTCATTACCGTTTTCCTTCTCTACTACGTCGCCACTAATTATTTCCATCTCCTCCCGTCTCCCTACCGCCACCTTGCGTGGCCCACTTATTGGATCGTCCAAGGGTGCATTTGCACCGGAGTATGGGTCATCGCCCACGAATGTGGCCATCATGCATTTAGTGACTACCAATGGGTCGATGACACGGTCGGTCTTGTCCTCCACTCGGCCCTACTCGTCCCGTACTTCTCATGGAAATATAGTCACCGGAGGCACCACTCCAACACGGGATCCCTCGAGCGCGATGAAGTCTTTGTTCCGAAGCCCAAATCAAAAATCCCATGGTACTCCAAATACTTGAACAATCCACCGGGCCGGGTCTTGACACTTGTGATCACTCTCACTCTCGGTTGGCCTCTATACTTGGCATTCAACGTCTCGGGCCGGCCATACAATCGTTTTGCGTGCCACTATGATCCGTACGGGCCGATATACAACGACCGTGAAAGGCTTCAAATCTTCCTCTCAGATGCCGGCGTTATTGCTACGACATTTGTGCTTTATCATGTTGCTCTGGCCAAAGGGCTTGCATGGGTCGTGTGCTTATATGGGGTACCATTGCTAATTGTTAACAGTTTTCTCGTCTTGATCACATATTTGCAGCACACGCACCCATCATTGCCACACTATGACTCGTCGGAATGGGATTGGCTGAGGGGAGCTTTGGCAACCGTTGATAGAGATTACGGCGTGTTGAACAAAGTTTTCCATAATATTACGGACACGCATGTCGCCCACCACCTCTTCTCGACTATGCCACATTACCATGCAATGGAGGCGACTAAAGCAATAAAGCCGATACTAGGCAAGTATTATCAGTTCGATGGAACCCCGTTTTATCAGGCTATGTGGAGGGAAGCGGGTGAATGTCTGTACGTGGAGCCCGACGATAGTACTCTGGACAAGGGGGTATTCTGGTACAAGAACAAGTATTGAAGCCGAGTTAAATGATACTATGTGATTATGTTAGTCAAATGGTGTGTTTAAGTATGTTGTCTGTCCTATGGAGTGTTTTACCCTGTGATAAAATGCATCCCTAAGTTAGAGTCCTTTAGTTAGTGTTTGATGTCATGTCAATGTAATGAAGCTGTGTTTGTGGTTGTCTGGATTATGTTGTATGAAGCATTCCAACTTCGGCAACTTTGGTGATGGTTTGAGTTGTTCTTTCAGGCCTTTTTGTTGATTTTTTCGACGTAGCCAGAACTGTAAACTGGTTCAATTAGGCTTCGTATACGCTCAGTTTGAAAAAATTCAGCTTCGTATGATTTAAATTTGATTCGAAGCTCACAAGTGAAGTTTGAAATTTTGAATATAGAATAACTGGTGTTTTGTCTTGCGAATTTAAGTGCTACTACTAGTTTGTTTTGTTGAATATTTTGAAGCGTTTTGAAAATGTTTTTCTTTTCTAATTTGGTTACAAATTTAACTTGATTATACTTGAAATAAAATAAATATATATTCAACTCAGATCCGGCTTGTCTCAAAGTTCAATTTTTATTTCAAAATCAAGTCAAGCCCGAGTTTTGAGCAAAAAAGATTCAAACAAATTCAAGCATCGAGAGCAAAAGTTCATTTAGTATCAAGTAGAGAATGAGCGGTCATGCTCACGCAGACATGACTCGCTCGAGTTGATTTACAGGCTCAGACACAGTAACGTGCTGAATATTGGAAATGCTAATGAATTAGAAATATTGATCTGCATTTCTCTCTCATCTTAAGAAATCAAGCAAAAAAAAAGCCAAAGAGAATGCCTCCGTAAAGGTTTTGCAGTTTTCAAACCAGTTCAAACGACAACTGCTGAAAACGAGCAACTATAAAAAAAAAAATTCTTCTATAGATTCTACCTTCTTAACCCAGAAATGATGGCATGCAACTCTTTAGCTGTCCATGTTACATCTGCCAGGTTTTGCAAACAACTCACAATCTCCTCAGCAAATGTCATCAGCACTGCCCTGCATTCTGCACTCATAAAGCAGATAATTATTTATTATTACTAACAGAAGATTAAAAACATGATAATCTACCAAAAAAAAATAATGGCTGACCTGCAATATTACTGAAATTAAACAAACACAATGAAGCAAGAATCCTATGCTCAACCAGCTCCCCATGTTCTAAGCATTGTTTCAGGGGAGATACGAGAGCTGAGAAGGCGTAAAGCTGAAATTCTGTATCAGATAACGAAGAGCTCAACCAAGCCACTGTTGTTAAGCACACCCTCACCAAATCTGAGTTCCCTAAACTCAAACACTTGGAAACAGTGTCCAAAAATGACTTTTTCCCATCCCCTATCAGTGAAGCTGACAAATTCGCCAACCATTTTTCTCTTGCGTTTTCTTCATCTTCATCATCAGTCCGAGAGTTGACCTTCAAAAATTTTATATTTATTTTTCAATGTATAATGAGTAACATTTGTGTAATGGACAGCAATTAAACGAGTAGCGAGGCTTGCCCCCCCCCCCCCCCCCCCCCCCCGGCCACACACACACAAAAAAAAAAAAAAAAAAAACCACCAACACACACATCAACTACCAAAAAAACTTCTATATGATTTGAAGTTACTATGTGAATTATATAGAACTTGAAATTTTATAGAATTATGTGAATTATATAGAATCCTAAATTACCCTCCCTCTATCTCGTCCCCAAGATTAGAAATTCTGTCTCCGACCCTGGTTTTGGAGAAACATTTTTTATATTGTTGGAAACAAATTGAAAACATACCATTGGAGCTCTTGCATCAACTGCTACATCGTTGGCTTCATTGTCAGCAATGTCCCAATCAGGACAATTTAGAAACCCAGTTAATTTTAGGATCCAATCCTCCGTCATAAGTTTCCCAGACGAAGAGAAGAAGCCTCCAAGGATTAGGAGAGCTCTTGAACACTTCTTTTCAACTTTTTCATCAGATAAGCTTCTTTCCAGAGTGGTTGTAAGGGCATCAACAGCTTCCCATCTATATATGTTGCTTGTGTGTTGTCCTGACTGCAAGTCAAACACAAGGACATTTCATCACAATTTTTCTTAGAAATCTAGAGACATATTTTGCTAGCACGCTTGATGAAGCTCAAAGCAACAGCAAAAGTAATTTTGAAGCATATCTCCTCATATGCAAGTGTTGTTTGCATAGAGTCAGGAAAATTTCAGAGCGGCCCCTCACTTTTTCCATTTATCAAATAGATGAAAAATGGAGTTGGAAAGCTAATTGAATTTTGTGCAAATATTTGGTTAATAGACATAAGTCAATCTACATGAAGAGCACATCCTGTAATATACTATACAAACCATCAGTTTGTTTTAGAGACATTATCAATTATGACACGTACCAGAAGATCAAGATTCAGAAGCAGAACAGCAACTAGAGGTCTCTGTTCCAATGGGCAACTATGAAGATATGTGAGCAGATCATCCATTGCGTGTATTATCTCTTCATCTTGTAGACCTTCCAGAAAACGTTGTGCGCCTTTCCTCCTGATATTTAATAATCAATGCCCAAAGGATATGATTTTGTAAGTCAAAAATAATATTGCAATGAATTCGTACGATACAATTGGAAATTGCAAGTGAATTAAGGCATATTTGAAGCTGATGACATAGTTATCAATTTAAGAACTTGACATATCAAGTTGCTGACAGATGTCAGCCTGTAATTCAAGCCAAATCAATATAAAAAACAACTGCGGAAACTGAAATTTTGGCCTTCATTAAGTTGAGACCTTTGTTCACTGCTAAAACTAATACCACTGAGGTAAACAACAGAATTTATTCAACAATGAGGATAAAAGAGAATCATTGTTCTGCCTAGATTGTCTTTAGGCCTTCATTGAATCTCATTTAGTAACTGTAGCTGTGATAGAAGGGTTCACCCTAAGTAGATAAAGCCCTTCTGGCTATTGACATAAGATAAATCCAACGAATAATTTCAACAAATTGCTATTATAGATAGCACAACAACTTTAAACTTCAACCTGTACTTTGTTTGACGAGATTCATTATCTGTTAACAAGCAGTTTCCTATTAATCGTTACAGCAACCATAAGCTAAGAAAACAAACCAAATTTTCCAAAGAAGTTGATTGCACAGTATTAACATCGTTTCACTAAGAGGAGTACATACCTGTTCAAGCAAATTAGTTCATTCAGCAGCAACACTGCATGTGTTCGCGACTTTAACTGCTCACTGTGAAGTAGTTCTAGCAGATACGACTGGTTTATGTTTCCAGCAATATTATTCCTGCAGCCTGCATCAGCTTCAATACAACAGGATAGCAATGGCAAGACAAATGTCTTCTCTTCTATGTTTCCACATCGAAATCTTCTCAATAGAAACTCCAAGCCCCCAAGAGATAAAATCCGTGTTGCGTTCATTATTCTCTCTTCTTTACTGAAAACAGCGAGAAGCTGCTCCATTATGCAAACGGCCATATTATCATTTACTTCTATATTTTCAGCGAGTAAAAACAAGAGATGCCTAAAATGCTCTGTCTTCCAATTACCAATAACACGCTTCAATATGGGATTGGTGGATGGCACTTCATGACATTGTAATGCTTTTCTTGTCACAGGACAGGTTATCCATCCTTGAACAAACCAGTCTGTGATAGCTTCATGCTCAAAGGTTTGACCAGTCTCGAGAGTC
Organism: Buddleja alternifolia; assembly: GCA_019426215.1. Taxonomy (NCBI): domain Eukaryota; kingdom Viridiplantae; phylum Streptophyta; class Magnoliopsida; order Lamiales; family Scrophulariaceae; genus Buddleja; species Buddleja alternifolia. The sequence continues at coordinate 53,895,312 of CM033391.1, forward strand.
ACTGGATCTTCAAAAAGAAGACCAGTCAGAGGGCAAATAAAATCTTTTGGGATGCTAAATGGAGAATGTTTTCCTCTCAAGGTTTCATGATTCTCCTGCTGTTCCTCATGTTTCAGTTTAAACACTGGATTTTCTGACCCCTTGAGTAAAAATTTATTTTCTTTTGCAGGTGATAGCACTAGTCCATAACTTTCATCAATATTTGGTACTGCTGATGAACTTTCAGGATGTAATCTCTGTGTTTCCTCGGTCACAGATAGATTATCCTACAAAAATGGGGGTGAATACTTGAGAGCTTGCTAGATATACTCTCCTCTTGTGAAAACGAATAAAGTGAACTTAAACATATATAGCAAAATATATGGAATTCAACTACACAAAGTCTTAGTATGAACATTACCTGTCTGGACATAAGATACAAGGTAGTGAAATGTGAGACCAACATTGTTCCAAACCAAGCACTTGAATACAAGACAAGGCTTTTCAAAATTGATCTATTAATTAATGACTTATGGACTCATCAACTGACTTTGGAGTGATGAGCACAATCAGTAATTAGAAGAAATAAAAAAATTGTCTCAGGAATGCTAAAAATAATAAAGAATTTCCACACCCTTGTAAATTTTGAACTGAAGTCCAAATTAATATATTAAGCTGAAAAGTGTAGCCTCAAAAAAACCTACTAAAGAAAAACTATAAAATAAACTAGAGCAAAATTTTACTTTTGAAAATCAGAGAAAGACTTTACCATAAAAGTATAAATTATACACACAAGCTTGAATCCAATCAGAAGAAACAAAATTTTAAGATGAGCAATGTCTATTTGCAAAACCAAACACAACAAAGCTGGTAAATAAAATGAAAAGAATTAATAAATGACAAAAGCCAACAATTTTTTAGCACTTACACAGAGAGATTCAGAGTCAGCATCAACGCTTTGATTTGTGCATGTGATAGAGTCGTGGGAGTACAATATCAATTGTTTGTCTTCTGGAGCTGGACTATTGGAGCTTCTAGCACCTATGTTAACGTTCTCTTCTTCATAAACTGCTAATTCCACCCCTGATTTTTGTGAATGTCTAAATACTTCGTCATACAACTTTTTACTAACCATTGGTTGAGGTGAGACGTAACTAACAGGACTACTCGTGTGGCCATGCAAACCTCCCCTTGGCATAAATTGAACAGAGAAGGAAGGAATTTTAATCAAAGGGACTGAAGGTGCTTCAACCGCTTCAGTTATCCAATTTTTATAGTAAATAGCAAATTGATAAGTTGCTAAGTCCAGACTTTCATTATAAACTTTCTCAAGAAGCTTTAGATTTGACAAAATGGGGGAATCTGATAATGAACGAGCTTCTTTATCATACCAGAGCTTCAAATGTAAAAGATGAGGAAGAAATACATGATCCCACAAATCAGGCAGCAAATTTGATCGTGCCTGAAAGGGTGAATCACAGAACACCTGAAGAAGATGTTTTGCTGTAATCCTATCCTTTTTCTGTAGCATATATATCACACTAAGGTAGAGATGAGCACAAGCTGATAACTTAAAATTAGGAATCCCAGAAGTGAACTCGTCTTTCAAATCATTGGAGTTTAATCCTGTAATAACACTAAGTTGTAATGAAGCTTTTTTCAATTCTTTTAAGGTTGCGTTTTCTTCAGCAGCTCTTTCAACTACTTCTATAGCTTGTTCGAGATTTTCTATGACTTTGCTTTCAGTATTCAGGCCTTCATCTAATCCAATAAAATTCAGGGAAGCAAAACTATTGTGATGAAGGGATGTCCTGAACTCCTCATCCTTGACAAAACGTTTGACGTGTCCACTCAAGATAGAAATAATTGCTTGAACAGCAGCTTCATCTAGAGCAGGAGTAGCAAGAGCCTCTTCAAACTGATTTTGTCTTATATTTGATCTGTTATCAGAGCCCTGGGATTGTTTCATGCTTTTCTGAGAATGTCTAAAAGAGTTGTTCATATTTTTCTTATCTATCATTATATTTTTCTCCATTTCCTCATTTCTGTCGTGACCATAAACTTCATTGGAGTATATATCTTTATATTTCCTGTTCATTCCCACCTCAACTATCTCATCACTTTGAACAACCTCAGTTATCTCAGAACCTCGAAAATCTTCATATGAACCAACATTGAATCTCTTACCATCCAATGAATCTTGACGGCCTTTTCTTTCATGCTTCAAACTAGATTCCTTCAGAGATTCCATGTCTATTTTCCCTGTCCTTATAAGATTATCCCTTGGCTTCCTACCTGTAAAGCTGCTACTTGTTGAAAATTCTCCTTTGGAGTTGTGCCGAGGTATATCAGATCTTGTCCTCTCTGTCCTTTTCACAGCCATTAAAGGACCAGAATGATGTTTAGTCGGTTGTGTGTAACGAGCCATACTTCTTCCTTCAGAAGCAGAGGAAAGTCGGGACGTTATTTTTGCTTTTCTCCTCTTGAACCCTTCCTCAGCCAGAAGGTCCTCCAATGACATTGCCATTTCAATTCAATTTTAAACCTTGCGGGAGACTGTTTCAATGAAGGAAACAAAGCATTGTAATACAAAACTAAAATGTTTACCAATAAAAATTAAATGAAATCATCACGGAAATGCAACATATATGCCATGCATACATAAATAGCCATTAAAGCATGAGAATCTCTGTATATACTTAGTAGCAACAATATACTTACAGACTTCTCATTCCATTTTACATCATTTTGTTTCAAAAGGGGTGAAGTGTCAAAAAGGAAATCATAAGTCCAATAATATTTTGTTAATTCTAACTGTTTTAAGGCAAATAATTCACCATCAACCTCGTGAAGAAGGCATTCGCACTCCATGATTTACGAGCCAGAGATACTTGAATAAATACAGAATAAAAATTCTAGACAAGTCCTTCAAGAAATTTACACCACCAATCAACACTACTGTCACATGAAGCTCAAAATCCGTAAATTCCTAAGTTCGGAAATCTCGACACCGAATATATTGATAGCACCACATATAACAGTAATTTCTGAATTTTCTTCATCAATCTATCACACTCCATAAACCCACAAAATATTTACACATATTACAATAATAGGACACCCCCACACTTCCATTTCAACAACATCGATCAGACATTCACTTGGAAAAACCAACATACTGAGAAACCCCAACTACAAGAATAAATCATTCATACAAACACTTCAACTACAAACATAGATATACATACATACATACAAACAACTGTAAACTCAAATCACCTTTAGCCTGCTTCTTGCTCATAAAGATTCACAAAACTGAACCTAAATCTATCAAGGTGGAAACTTGGGCATGATATTGGTAACCCAACAAGGAAATGACAACAGAAGCAAAAGGGCATAAATTCTTCTTGAAAATAAATGAATGATTGAGGTGCATAAGGAACAAATGGAAGGCATTGGTTAATAGTAATAAATAATGGAAACAAAGGGGGAAAAAACAAAGGGAGAAAAATTTATCAAAAATAAAACAAAGGGAGAAAGACAATGGGAGATTAAGATTGATGGAAGAGTGTTGCAATAAAAAGTGACAAATGTAAGTATGAAATTTATGAATCAAAATATTGATGATTGAAACTGTGGAGAATACTATAATCTGTTCTATTCATCGTTCTTTTGCTTGACTGCAGGCCACTGGGGTTTTAAATGACTGTTTAAATTGCCGCCTGCCTCAGTTTTCTGTCTCCTTGTGCTGACATAAACAATAACAATCTATATCTATATTATTATAAAAGTGTTGATCCTAAACTTGTTTCTTCCTATTGTGAATTCTATTATTTACCCTCATTTTTATAAAAAAGTAACATGCATAATAGTTAATTTATTTAATACTACTCATAATATCATACATACAAATGAAGTTATTTTCACATCTCTATACGAAAAGTCCTTGTTAGTAATACACTAAAAACGCATTAATCTTAGTAAAGGCATGAATACGGAAGTTTTATAACTTATACCTCACTTAATATTCCTTACGAATAGACATGGAAAAGAATGCTTTCTCATATGAAAAGTGCAAATTCAATTAAGCAATCAATTTTGTCTTTAATGTTTCCATACGAAAAGTCCAAAATTAATTCAACAATCAATTCTTGTCTTTATTAGTAACCAAACGACCTCTTTAAATAGGAATTTGATAGTCTATCAAGTTTGTGAGTTTGTGGAAGACTGCTATTTTTCTAATTCCTTAAAAATGTCTACATGTAATATCTCAGTTATATTTGAAGTGTGATCGTCAATGTGAAAGATATCTCGAATACAATTGAAAATTTAGCAACAATGGAGTTCACGTAGAACACTGATACAAGTTGACCCTTTTATATTTCAATTTTCAAATATGGAGATTCTTCACTACCCCACACGTTAGACCCCTTTATATTTCTCAGTTATGGGTTCTAGACATGGAGATACTATTAAGGAAGAATAAGGAGTAAGATTAGGAGTTTTTTTCCCCATTTTTTTATATCATTTACTTGTTTTACATGGATGATTTTGTGCACTAGCTTTATGTACATTTCTTGATTGGAACATGGGGAAATCAATAGTGGATCGAGAGTATTGCTCCTCGTACACTTTACACCACATGATTACATTGAGTGGGATAGTTTTTATCACTCACTCACCATGTGAAAATCACCCTATCCCTTGTGAAATTGTGATGAATAGTAAAGCGGTAGCAATGTTCTCGATCCACCATAGAACTATCCATTGGAACATTAATGAAGTTGCCGAATCTTTTGTATTATTTTAAGTATTTCTAGCAACGAAAGAAAAGAGAGGCTCATTTTTCGCTCCAAACTATTTGTTTTTGTAATAGATAATTCTTTTTAATAATAAATAAATAATCATACATCTAAACATAAAGATATAAGAAATGACTATCTATTATGACGTTATGAATAAGTGAATTTATAAGACTTGGTCAATTTTTACTCTTCAAAGTGATGCTAGATTTATGTCCGTCTTCTGGTTGCCTTTGGCCGGGGTATTCTATTATTTTGGGATTACTGGACAAAAGTTACAATAATTTGTATCACCATTTACTTTTCATAAATGATATTCTCAACATTTTAATCAAGTTCAAAAATAAAATAAAAATGTAAACAAAATATTGATGTTGGAAGAGACAACTATACTAGGTAAATTTAGGGGGGGTGAAACTAATACAACTTTTTTTGTTTTTTTGAGAGAAAAAACTAATACCACCTCAAAATGTATTATTATATATAAAAATTCCATGAAGATATTTTTCAGTCTCGAATACCCATTCTACATTCCCAAAATGTATTATTATTATATACAAAAAATTTCATGAAGATATTTTTCAGTCTCGAATACCCATTCTACATTCCCTTCATTCCAAAATATCCAAAAGTAAAGATTAACAGTTGTGCTGCACAAATATCAAGCACAAATATCATACAAATTTGTTTTCAATATTAAATATTTTAAGTACTTTTATTTAATTTGTTATTGAGCTTAACATGAAAATTGTCTTAAAATACTTTCTTTTTTTTTTACTTTTTAGAATAATAAAAATTTGAAAATTAAAATCATAATTAAAATCAATGACCAATAGAAGAGTATTTATAATTTATTGCAAAAAATACACTAATTAATGAAATTCTTAATCTAGATTACTAAGGACAAATAAGTCTATATATTTATCAATCTTAAATATTAGATTTTATAGAATGAAAAGTAGGTGGAATGGGTCGTTTAGATTAAAATATTATTACATACTTTTCAGATTTTAAAGTTTGTCTTAAGGGTTATTAGTAGTTCTTGTTCACACAAATTTTCGTGTCTGCAATTTTAAAAGACAAGAAAAGATAATATGGACAAATAAATAAATCAATTTAAAGAAATTTACAATATCGTGAGAATAAATCTCCTAATGAAGACTAATCCCCTGATTCTTCACTCCAAACACGATTCAAGGGCCGAAAAGCTTGTTCTTGAACCAAGAGCGTATTTCTCCTCGGATTTGTTGAAGAAGAAATGAACACCCTGATGATTTGATTGTTGTTGAAGATGTAGTTCCTCCTCAGATTTGTTGAAGAAGAGACAAACACCTTGTGATTTGATTAACTTTGAAGATGATGAACCTTCGTGGTTGATGAAGAACGCTTTGACTTGGCTAAGAGAAGACTTCAATTCTCTAGCTTGTAGACTTGTGTGTATGTATGTATCTCTGTATGTCCTTTTTTTTTTAAATGAAGCCCCTTGACCCCCTATTTATAGATGTTTGAGTAGGAGAGTCCTAGACTTTTGGGCTTCTTTGATATATCTTTTGAAAATCTTTTAAAAGAAATAATATCAGATTTATATAAATTTGGTTGACACATATTTAAATGTGTCACGTGTCATCATCCGATTAGTCACTGATTTGTTGGACTATGGAACTTGATTTGATTAGATGAGCCATCTCCATTTGACACATGGCAATCTTTGATTTGCTAATAAAATATTCATTAAATTATCAATTAAAATTAATAATTTATTTATGGAATTAAATTTGGTAAAATCCATAAAATAAAATAATAATTTTAAATCAATAATTAATGTCACATTTTACACATGTCATCTTCTAATTGAATGAAAATTAATTCGTCTACAAATGCCCCCACTTCAAGGCTCGGCGAAGAACGTGCTGAGCAGTCACGATAGAGGCGGTGCTTGAAGTACTTGATTCTTCTCATTTAACACACTTTTTTTTTTTTTAAACCCATTTGATACGAAGAATTGAAGACTTTGAAAGGGACTCGTTAACCCCATCTCTTTCACAATTGAAATTCCACCAAAGTTGCAAGGTAATGATTAGGTGGTCCAATTTGAAACAAGGATAGCATGAACATTCCTTAAGTCACAGGCCCAATAAAATTGAGATTAATACTCTAGAACTTTAAATACTCGAAGATATTAATTTGAGCTCAATCACTTTATGACTTGAGCATCCAAATTCAAGTGGCCCACGTATATTTGGTGTATATGCTCAAATAACACTTGATAATACTCAGCTATTGAGTTTTGATTTCACCGAATAGAACACACAGCTTATCAGAAAAGAAGGAAACTTGCAGCAGGCTCCTTTCTTAATCGGATCATCTTCGTTGCAGATTCTTCCTAATCTACCTTGAAGATTTACGGGTGAAAACATATCAGAAACTAAATCGGCTAACGATGAGATATAATCTCCTAATTAGATTCAAACTAATCCACCAAGATAAGCCACAATCCTAGTTGAACTCAATAATCTCGATTACCGTCTATAAAAGAATCTGATTAGGAGCTTAATATCACATAAACTACAACATAACAAACTGAATCCTTTTATCTTTCTTCTTTTCGGCAAAACATATCATCCTGAAATACATAATCTCTCTTATTTGTTTAATGCCTTCTTCCTGCTTGATAAAAGTCTTCAAAGAAGCCAAAAAATCCTTAGCGTGTTAAACATCAATCCAAAGGTGAATGGAGCCTATTTTCGTATACCAACAATAAACAATACTTGACTTCTGAATTGTTGAGGTATAGCTGCTGCCGGTTTATTAATTTCTTCCCCTTCCACTTCACGCACATCTTTTGGCTGACGAAATTTGCGCCTCATCCAGTAGCTTTTGCGGATCAAGGTTTTCACTTTGCTAGAAATTTCAAATGTTCATATGAGACGCAGAATCCCTTTTTTTTTTTGTATTGAATTTAAGAATGAAAATTTCACCCAAAGAAGTATCATCCACCCGAGATACCGAATTCTTTTTTTCCTCAAACTCAGTTTTCAGATTATTTTCTTTTCTCTCTGCCTTCTTCTTCCTTTTTTTTTTGTTTGTTTGTTTTGCTAACAAAGTTTCTTCTCCTTTGCAGGCTTCTTAAACTAACTTCCAGAATATCATTGTGCCGTCACAATAGTCTCGAATAGAGGTATAGGATATCAAGTTGGGTTATTTTCTTTTCTTGATTTAAGTTGTAAATTTCAACTTACTGACATTCTATTCAAACATAGTGAGGAATCATGTTAAGACTGGTTCTGTTTCATATTTACAGTTTATCAGTGACGGCTTAACATTCTTCTTGCCCGTTTCAGTGACGACCCCTGTTTTTTTTTTTGTTATTTGCTGCGAATTAGTAATATCTCTGTCGACTACTCCATTAAATTCGGCAAGTGTCGTAAAGCAGAAATAAGCTCCAAAAGCCATCTGAACAGTAAACTTCTCAAATTTAAATAAATTCCCCTTTTTTTTTAATGAATATTATTTCATATGCTTGTTTTCCCTTATTCTTCTCAAATTGACGCATAATTATTTCCTTGTGCAGATTTGGAACGAGATGTATCTCGAAGACCAATCTGAGCCTATTCCTTCTCTCGTCATTAGATACGACAAAGACAGCCTCAAAGTCAAAAGCACCATATTGCCTGTCTACGAGCCAGCCATCGATGGCCACCTCACCAACACTCGATCCTTGGTTAAGTCTACACATATCTCCGTATGGTCTGAAGAAGCAGCTAAGGGGTGTGTGGATCTCCGTTCCGGTGCTTCATCCAATTCCAAAGTTATTTTGTTGCGGTCTTCACTTCACGACACCAAATTAGTGGATACGGAATTCTTACTTCCTCACCAGCATCTTCATAGCAGTGGGGGTTCAATAAAAATTCCTTCATCAAAATTTGGCGAAGTTTGCTACCATGCGGGCTATTGGGAGTGGACCGAATACATCTTGGCATATCATGCAAACATCCTTCGGCAAGCAAGGATTTACGCAGCTGTCCACGCGTCGCTCTTCACCTACGTCTGCAACAAAAATGTCCTTCAAGCTTTCCTCGAGCTGTGGTGTCCTTCAACAAACACTCTGCACACGGAAATTGGAGAATTATCGATTTCTTTGGGCGATATGCATGGACTTGGTGGATTGCCCTTGCGTGGAGATTTCTACGACGAGGTTGTTCCAACTGCAAAGGAGTTGCTCGGTGATGGCAAGCACAACTCTTCTCTACCGCGGAGCTGCAAATATTTGTTCTTGGCGTATCATCAACTTCCAAAGACATCTGGAGGCATACTCATCTCGGATTGGATCAGCTTTTGGTTCAAAGGACCAGTTAGATACAAAGAGCCTCCTCTACGTACAACTCGGAAGAGAACTACTAGGCCAAAGCTTTCTCATAATCCTTGTGGAGGCGTCGACAAATCTCTTTTACCGCATGCCAAGGACCATGATGAACCATTTAAGACTCTTGACATTGATGCAGAAATCAGAGAGGAAACCTATGTCGCTGCATTCATTTCGTGTTGGCTGTGTAGCTTCGTCCTTCCACATCACCAAACATATCGCGTCCGTGCTACTGTCTTCAAAGTTGCAAGTAGAATGGCCCGGGGTGAACACTTCTCCTTAGCGATACCTGTATTGGCCAGCATATACCGCGGTTTGAGGATAATCTCTTCTTCAAAAGACTTAGGCGAATCTACTGCCATCTTTCCTATTCACTATGTCTATGGCTGGATTGGCTGTTATCTCCCTACCCATTTCTACTCCAGAATCAAGACTGTAGGAGCTCAAATGGTGAAGTATGCAGGAGAAGGTATGGCAAATTACTTCGATCTTGAAGATGCACGGATTTTATTTCACAAAGTCAATCCATCAACCATACGGATCCTATTGTCCCACCAAAAGGAGCAAATCTCGCTTATAGACGGTTCAAACTTATCTAGTCAATACAAGGATCTATTCGTGTCTTTACGCTCTGCTTATTTGACGTTTCGGCATGGAAGAGAGCATATTGTCGAGTCTTATAGCCCTCATCGATTCAGTCGACAATATAATTTTTGTCAAGACATCCCAGGCCTCTTACAAAACGAGATTCTCACTTGTGACCTGAAAGAGCTTGTTCAACTTTGGAGGTCTTGCACTTTGCTGAGCACATATTCAAGGCTTAACTTACCAGGAAATACTTCTTCACCACCATTGGTTACGAAGGAATACGCGGACTGGTGGGCTAAGTGTTGGAAAGCTTCTCTAGCAAAGAGCACAAAGGTCATAGTCAAGATTAACCTTAAAGAAAAGGAGCCTGCATCCGAGAAGTCAAAAAATACTCTAAAACAACCATCTTCACATAATCAAGAAGCCGCGCTTGATGAAATGATTCCAACAGACGGGGACGAAATCATTTCTGCACTTTCATGCTCAAATGAGGATTACAACGACCAATGGCAACTTCGAAAAAGACCAAAGGTTCTTGATTTAGATAATATCAGCATCAATTCGCAATTTTTTGAAGATGTTCCAAGTTCCACATTGCCCTTAAGAGATTTAGCACAATATGTAAAAAAATAAAAATAATTATTTATCATATTGCATTATGCTTTCTCTCTATCTCTCTCTCTTTTTTTTTTTTAAAATAATTTATCTTATTGCTTGCAATTAACCTTCCCTTTTTTTTCTTTTTTTCTTTTGCCAGCTTGCTAATCTCGAGGCAAAAGTTCCAGCCACTTCCAAAGATAGTGCGGGTTCGGTAAATGAAGTTAATCCTTTCAATTTGCCTGAAACAAACTCTCCTCCGCATTCTTCAGGGAATGGTGTTCAAGTCACTTTGGAGAATGAAAAGCACGAACGACCACAGATATCATTGCCCCCTCATGTGACAGAGGAGTTACATGCTGATGAAAATACTGGCAAAAAACCTAAAAGATCCTTTGAAGCTCCGTCTTGGCCACTCGCACATCCCGAAGCCTCCCAATTTTCACCTAATACTATCAGAAGTGAGGCTGAGAAGATGTTACTCTCATTTTACTGGAGTCGTATATGCCAAAAAATCTCCAAAACGTTATTTGAGCAACTTCCAGAGATAAAGTCTGATATAGACATTCTGATTGGGGACATGAAGAAGTTTGTGCAAGATACTTCCACTTTGGAGAGACTTTTGAAGTCATTTTTTGAAGATGCTTCAAGTTATGCGCAAGTAAAGTCGGCTTATGCTCAAAGAGAGACACAAAAATCTCATGAAGAGGCACTAAAATCTGCGCAACAGAGTCTTACTGAAGCAGAGGCACAAGAGAATGAACAAGCCAAAGATATCACAAGCCAAAACGACAATCTTCAGAGAATACATCAGCAACAAGAAGAGCTAAGGAAGCAACTTGCAGAGTTGGAACAAAATGAGGAAAATGTTAACGTATCACTTCGCAAAGCAAAGGAAAATTTGTCCAAAACTCGAGAAGATGTGGCAACCCAAAAAGAGACTGTTTTGAAGCTTGAGAAGACTCCTTACTTGTCCGACCGAGAAGTCGAAGCTTTGGAAAGGATGAAGTCTTTGCTTGAAGAATCTCGAGAGAACCTAAAGGCATTTGACTTGTCCTCCTAGTTGTTTTAGCATTTCCTTTTCCCCCTTTTTTTTTTATTCATTTATTTTCTCTTGTAGAAAAGAACTTTCATTCTTAATAAAATTCATTCTTCTAGTATCACCTTTGAGTAATTTGAATTCCTCTTGTCTTTTTTACATAATTGCCAAAATGCAAGATCTTTACACTTTGCACAATTTAACCACCCAATTTCAATGGAACTTGCCATTAAACAAACAACATTAATAATGATGTTAAACAACTTGTTGATCTTCGCTTTCCTTCAAACCAGCAAACTAATATCAAGGGCAAACAAAGCTTCCCTCATAGATATGACTGAACTTGGAATAATTGCCAAGCTGCCTACGTACCTCAATAAGAGGATCAAGTCATTACGTAGTTCAACAACGAAATTTATTTTGAGGGGGGGTGCCGTACACAGTTTAAACTCATGCGGGCCAGGAGTATCCACAGCTTAGCCACCCTGGACGAGGTGAGGTATTTCTACATTTTAGCCACATGAAATACCATCAGTGAGGTAGGTTAGTAGTTTAGCCACATACACTACAATTGGTGGTTACCGTGCACAGTTTAGACTCTTGTGGGTCAGGAGTAACATGCAGTTTAGGCTCGTGCGTCATGGAGCATACTCCTTCATGGATAATACCGCTTCAATAACTTGCCATTTATGGGGCCAATTCGCAGTCCATCTTTATCCACCAGTTTGTAAGCTCCATTTGTATACACTTCTTTCACTATATGAGGACCATCCCATTTAGACAAGAATTTGCCTCCCATTCGCTGATTGATGATGATAGGTCTTCGTACTGCCAGGACCAAGTCTCCAACTTGAAATGACCGTGGGCGGACCTTTTTGTTGAATGCCTTCGTCATGCGAGCTTGGTAACACTCAAGGAGTTGTTGTGCTTCAAGTCTTTTTTCGTCTAGCGCTTCAAGTTCTTCAAGTCTAAGACGAGCGTTATCTTCAACAGTGAGCCCTTCCTGAATTGCAATACGTAACGAAGGTATTTGACTTTCAAGTGGGATAACAGCTTCAACTCCATATACCAGCGAATATGGAGTAGCTTGAGTAGCAGTCCTATATGTTGTTCGGTATGCCCAAAGAGCTTCAGCAACTTTCTCATGCCAATCTCTTTTTGACTTTGACACCACCTTCTTCAAAAGATTACACAAGGTTTTGTTAAATGCCTCCGCCAAACCATTTGCAGCTGCGTTGTACATTGAGGAGTTATGTTGCTTAAACCCGAATTGCACACATAACTTGTCCATCAGCTTGTTGTAGAAAGGCTTTCCATTATCAGTGATAATATAACTTGGCGCGCCATATCTAAAGATGAGATTTGACTTGATGAAGTCGACAACAGTTTCTTTCTTCACTTCTTTCAGAGGAACCGCCTCAGCCCATTTAGAAAAGTAATCAGTAGCTGCCAGTATGTATGAATGTCCAGTTGAGGACTTAGGAGCGATAGGTCCAACAACATCGAGACCCCATGCATCAAAGGGCCATGAGGCAACTGTGGGGTGTAGAGGCTCCGGAGGCTGATGTATGAAATTAGCATGTAATTGGCAAGCTTCACATCTCTTCGCATAATACAAGCAGTCTTTCACCATAGTAGGCCAGTAGTATCCCATTCTTTTGATTTGAAAATGGAGTTTAGGTCCTGACTGGTGAGCACCACACACTCCAGAATGTGCTTCAGCCATAGCTTCAACTGTTTCTTTACCATTTAAACAACGTTGGTATGTACCTTCAAAGGATCGACGATACAATGTGTCCTTGTATAAGATGAAACGAGTTGATCTCCGACGTATTTCTGTCTTATGTCGAAGATCAGTGGGAAGTTTTCCATGCTTCAAATAGGCAACTAGTGGTGTTCTCCAATCTTGGTCATCATTAGATGAAACTGAAATGGCGTTTGAATCTTCTTGATCAGGCAAAACAAGTGAAGGCACGATCCATCTATTGCACACAGGAACACTCGTAGTTTCTCCTTCAGAAAGAGCTAAAGTAGTAGCTAGGTTAGCCAATGCATCAGCCACCCTATTCTCTTTTCTTGGAATATGACTTAAGACGATTGTTTCGAATTTCTTCAATAAATTTGAGGCATACTGGAAATAAGGCACAAGATCGTCTTTCTTCACTTCATATTCCTTCAAAAGTTGATTTATGACAAGTTTTGAATCACCATACGCTTCAACTTCAAGAATGTCCATTTCTAGCGCCAGTTGAAGTCCTATAATCAAAGATTGGTATTCAGCGACGTTGTTGGAGCACAATTCACCTAACACAATTGAGTATGTCAAAACATGCTTTTCAGGAGAAACAAAAACTACTCCTGCCCCGGCCCCGTCTGATCGAGACGCTCCATCAAAGAACATCATCCATGCTGGTAAGAATTCAACAAACATGACATCTTCATCAGGAAGGTCATCAGAAAGCTCCCACTCTGCTGGGATAGGATGGTCAGATAAGAAATTTGCGAGAGCTTGCCCTTTGACAGCTTTTTGTGGTACATATGTAATCTCATATTGATTAAATATGATGGACCATTTAGCCAAACGTCCGGAAAGTACAGGTTTAGACATCACAAATCTAACTGGATCAGCTCGAGAGATGAGTCGTATGGGATATGCTTCAAAGTAGTGTTTCAGCTTCTTAATTGCATAAAACAAAGCTAAGCAGATTTTCTCAACGGGAGAGTACTTCAATTCATTCTCAGTCAAGGATCTACTCAAGTAGTATAGGGCCATTTCCTTGCCCCCTTCATTCTCTTGTGCCATCATAGCACCAATTGATCGTTCTTGCGCTGCAATGTATAATACAAGCGGTTTCCCAGGCACTGGAGCTCCTAGGACAGGTGGATTCATGAGGTGTTTCTTTATGCAGTCAAAAGCATTCTCACATCCTTTGTCCCATACAAAAGAGGTGTCTTTCTTCATAAGGTGACTGAACGGCTGACATCTTCCAGCAAGATTTGAGATAAACCTCCTTATGAACGCAAGGTTTCCCTGAAGACTCCGCAACTCCTTGAGACTTCTTGGTGTAGGCATTTTTTGAATCGCATCTATTTTTGCAGGATCAACTTCAATCCCACGGTGGCGAACTATGAAGCCAAGAAATTTTCCAGATGTGACGCCAAAAGCACACTTTAGTGGATTCATCTTCAAATCATACTTCCTCAGTCGGTCAAATACTACTCGAAGATCTTCTAAATGATCACTTCTCCTTTTGGTTTTAACAACAAGATCATCGACATAACATTCCACTCTTTTATGTAGCATATCATCAAAAACAACTTGCATAGCACGTTGGTAAGTGGCACCAGCGTTCTTTAGCCCAAAAGGCATTACTTTGTAGCAGAAGATACCTTTCGGAGTACGAAATGCTGTGCACTCTTCGTCTTGTGGTGACATCCTTATTTGATTGTATCCAGATGAGCCATCCATGAAAGACAAGGCCTCATGTCCAGTAGTTGCATCAACCATAAGCTCAATGATTGGTAGCGGAAAGTCGTCTTTTGGACATGCTTTGTTCAAGTCCCGAAAGTCAACACAGATGCGTATTTGACCATTTTTCTTCTTTACTGGTACGATACTAGAAATCCAAGTTGGATATTTCACTTCTCTAATGAATCCAGCATCAATGAGCTTGTTCACTTCAGCTTCAATTCGAGGAACCAGCTCAGTACGAATTACTCGTTGTGATTGCTTTATAGGACGTATTCCATGTTTTATGCCAAGTTGATGAATCGCCACTTTTGGATCTAAGCCTGGCATTTCCTTGTATGACCAAGCAAAAACATCTTTATACTCGATCAGGATCTTGTGGTATTGGTCTTCTTCTTCAGGACTTAGAAGAGCACTAACAAAAATAGGGTGTGGTTCATCTTTCGTACCGAGATTTAACTCCTTAAGTTCATCAACAGTCGCCTGTCCACCATCTTCAAGTTGTGGAGGGGCTTCTTGGATTTCATCATTTGAAAATCTTTTAAAAGAAATAATATCAGATTTATATAAATTTGGTTGACACATATTTAAATGTGTCACGTGTCATCATCCGATTAGTCACTGATTTGTTGGACTATGGAACTTGATTTGATTAGATGAGCCATCTCCATTTGACACATGGCAATCTTTGATTTGCTAATAAAATATTCATTAAATTATCAATTAAAATTAATAATTTATTTATGGAATTAAATTTGGTAAAATCCATAAAATAAAATAATAATTTTAAATCAATAATTAATGTCACATTTTACACATGTCATCTTCTAATTGAACGAAAATTAATTCGTCTACAGTTCTCTCTACATTTTACATGCTAAAAAAGAAATTATATAGAACCATATGTATTACATTTTTGGATTTAAGGAATATAATAAAGTACCGAGTGTTTATGTGAGAAGGGAGACTCAAATGACATCTTTGACAACTTTACTTTCACCCACCATGTGATGTAACAGAAAAGCTCAATTGGTAATTGTTCATATTTTCCACGTATTAAGATGTTAAACGTTCATATAAACGATAAATGAGTATAAATTACTGAAATAACAAAAATAATATTAGGAAACATTACATTTCAAATATTTTGAAGACGAAACGCAAAGCTCATTATTTATAACATTTATAAAATAGCTAAATAAATAAAGATTCTAATAAAGTCACACTCAATCAATTGTCAATTATTGAATTTTTTTACTCGGATTAGATGGAAAAACAAAGCATATTAGGATTTAAATTGATGTCCTGGTAGTACATCAATTCACGATATCATCTTTGAGAGTTTAGGCCTATCGTATTTTTTCAACATAAAGAATTACTAAATTTATGAACAATTAAAACATCCATACTATTACTTCAAAGACAATGCATGAGATGATAAAAAAATTATTGACACCATGGTATCAAACTTGCATCAGATGCATGCAATCAATGTTTTAAACAATACATGGGCAATGATGCAAGAAATTGCAATAAAAAAGAAGTTAAAACATTCCCAACATATGAAAAATAATAACTTTGATAATTGCATATAATTCAAAATATAAAAAACTCACAATTTATAATAAATATAAGTATCGACTAACCATGAATGTCACTAAAGGTAAGGATAGAAAAACCATTTCAATGTTCAGATATGTGGTTACCATATATGTTGGTGTGTCACGGTGCATAGACTCAACTTCTGAGGTACCAAATAGCATGTACTTTAATTTTTTTAATTTTATCAATAACAAATTCTAGGTTATGGAAAATCAAATGAGAAATAATGCAACTTTCTCCTCAAGCCCGAAAAATGTCGAAGTCTGTTCAAATCTTATT
Organism: Buddleja alternifolia; assembly: GCA_019426215.1. Lineage (NCBI taxonomy): Eukaryota > Viridiplantae > Streptophyta > Magnoliopsida > Lamiales > Scrophulariaceae > Buddleja > Buddleja alternifolia. Next base: position 53,912,030 of record CM033391.1, read on the forward strand.
CAGTGTTAAAGCAATTGAAGATATGATACATCAAACCCAAACAACAAAGAGAGTACCAAAGAATGCAACAACAACAAAAAAGCCAATGCAAAAAAAATCAAGAAACAAATGAAATAAGTCATAGAATCAAGTTGATCGACGAAAACAAAAATGTGTAATAATATGAAGAAAGCCAAAACAATTACTGATAAAAGAAAATTACACTGGAAGTGCAAATAAAATGAAAGATAAAAAGAAGGATTCTGAAAAAATAATTCAAATCGAAGAAATTTACAACACATACAATAATGAATTGAAAATTATTTGTGACGATCAAAAACATATGTGGATGTTGAGATGATGAAACTTTAGCAACATTTGGAAAGAGAAATAGGTTACAAAAAAAAAGGTACATGATCGAGCAACTATTAAAAACTATTTAAATATCGACAATTTATTCGAACTGGATTAACATTGAATTTTGATTAAAAAAAACTCGTGCACGTGTCTACGATACTTCCAGTTATAATTTGATAATTACAATCAACACTACTATGTTCTTAAAATTAATTTAACAAAATATATATAAAAAAGAGAGGGTATTCACGTGCAACGCACGTGTTTTATACTAGTTGTATTAAAAAGTGCAAGGCTTTATTTGGTTTTGTTTTGGAAGTGAATTTAGAGAAAGTTTTGTAACCAAATTCCCTTTTTTTTTTTTTTAGAGAAAGTATAATGGGAGTTGTGGTATTTCGTTAAAAAAAAGTATAATTTTATTTTGAAAAATTAAGGCTATATTTGGTTATGTTTTGGAATGATGTTTTGGTGATAATTATTGATGAGAAATTTATGAAGACAATGTTTGGTTTTGTTTTCAAGGGGAACAAAAGTTACTGTAGCAGTCAAATCATGAAACTTTTGTCTGTTAGAGAGGAGAAAGAAGAGAGAGAGCACATAGAGAGGAGTGTAGAGACAAAGTAGGTGTAGAAAGATGAAAAATAATTATTGTGTTTTTTTTTTTTTACAAAAAAAGTAATGTATTTTTGACCAAATATTTTGTGAACCAAACATAATTTGGTGAAAATTTTAGATCAATCATGGCATGGAAACATAACCAAACATTGCCTAATATTTTATGGACGCAACAAATTGGAAGACGAGTGCAATTATACTTGTTTTGTAATGTTATAAAAACTGGGGTAAATTAGATTGTGTTATGGGGATAAACTTCTCGTTTCAATATAGTAACATATATATATATATATATATATATATACATATAAAATCCGTATCGAACCATTATATATAAATAATTAATTATTATTTTATCAAAAGTTAAAGTTCATAAATCCCTTGATATCACTCAAAATGATTATAGTTTGTTTTTATTGTAATCAAATGTCAAATCGGCCAGCGTAGTTAACACGGGAAAATTTTATGCCACACTTATATCAATGGTCTCGGTGTGTTATACACCATTGGACGAGGGTAATTTAGTAAATGTCCTCTCTATTGTGGGATTTAATAGTGTATGTCATATCGGGACTATTGGTATCAATATGACATAGAATGGCCCGCTAACACGGCATATAGATCGTTTAAATTCAACCACTCTCAATTGAAAATGAAATTTTGCTTTATGTTATTTTGGTAGGCCTGCACTCTATAACTGAACAGGCATGACACAAGCCAACCAGATTTTGATTGGGCCGAAACCAAGCCCAGTTTCAACATACCAGTGAAAATGATAAAGACATACTTCTTAGACCATATGCTCGTATAATAGTTTTCATGCAAGACGCACATATTACAGTACCCAAGGCTTAGTTAAGGATTGTTAGTTTAGTGGTATTAGCTTCAATTTTCATGTGGAAGGTCTTAAGTTCAATTCCAGGTCATCACAATTTGTGACTTTTCTCTCCTTATTTGGAGTTTTATAGGGTCTGTATGACCCGTGATTAAAAAACTATTCGCTCTAGTTTGTTGGATCAGGGTATCCGTCTAGAATTTTTTTAATAAAAGGTATCCAAAACTTCTTAGCATACTGGTATCAACTTTCATTTTTATTTGGAAGGTTCTGATTTCTATTCCAAGCTTACCGAAAGTTTATTAGTATAGTGGTATCAGCTTTCACTTTCATGTGGAAGGTCCTGATTTCTATTTCAGACTGTCACAAATTGTGATTTTCTCTCTTTATTTGGAGTCTTATAAAACTTGTGTTGCTCATGATTAAAAATTATCAATTCGAATTTGTTGGGTCATAACATTCCTTTAGACTATAATTTTTTTTAAGAAAAAAAGACACGATATAGTAGTCTTCGCGATTTAAGGGAGCAAGGTGAACAATTTATGGAGACGTTACTTTATAAATCGGATACCTTATTTATTGTAATGGCACGAGACTAATTAGCTTTTTTTATGTGTTTTTGGAAATTAGACCAACTTGTTAGTCCTTATGTGTTGATTGAAGTTTAAATACTTGCAATCTTGCATTTCAATAATATTTTTACAAAATCATCGAATTTGTTTGGATGATTTTAAATTGTATTGAATTTTTAATCTTTCAATTCTCATTTTATACTGTTTATTTTTTCGCATAATATTATGATGGTTTTAAGATTCATTAAATTTAAAGTTATTTGAAAATTATTATCCATCACTAAATTTGAATCTTCCAATCTGAACGCAATAATCTCACTATTGAGAAACGAACGTCAGCTTGCTCGAGTGACAATTTCTCACCATTGAATGACTCCTAGAAACATCATGTTATCAGGAAATCATTTTATAAGTGCCAATGTGTTGTTTAATACACACGAATAGTTGTATTTGGTTGAAAGAATTCAAATTTAAAATTTTGAAGAAAATTTTGCATGGTTTCAAACTAAGTAAATTTAAAATTAAACATAGTGATTGAGAAAATAATTGTTGTCTCAGAGGATTTGAAATTAAATATAATTTGAAATCTTCAAACCAATCTCAATAAATCTGACAATAAATTTTCAAACTCATAAATATTAAATTTGACTCATGTGTTTTTTTTCTTTTTTTTTACGGAAAAAGCGGTCAACTTATAATTACTCGATAGAAAATAATTCTGACAAAACAAAGCAGTCGCTGCGTCCAATAACATTTTTGTACCAATTTCTTTTTATAATTTAAAAGGAAAAAAGTACAACTTATTAGGAATAAAGTGTTAAAATATCTAAAAACTCACAAAAAGCCCCAAGGGCATGCTAGTAACAAAAGAAACAAAACAAGGACAAATCAGGAAACTCACATTTGCATCGCACGTGGCAACAGATGACTGGATAATGATGACTGCAAGATTGCTGAAATCCTCCCCGTCCTAGTGGGCCCCATTTTCCAAATATAAGCACTACAAAAAGCCCGTTTGCTTGGGAGAGCTTATACTTTTAAAAAAATGTTGAATTTTTGAAAAAGTTGTAAAAATTGCTGAAAAGTTAAAGTTGAGTATGTTTGCAAAACTTACTAAAAAGCAGAAAAAATAGAAAAAACTGGTAAAAGTACCTAAGGACCTGCTTCTAGTTTCTGCTTATTTTCAGCTTTTTTTTAGTGAAACAGAATCAGAAGCAGTGAAATTAAACAGCAAAAAACAGCTTAAATCCAGCAAAAAATTGAAAAAGCGCTTTTTTAAAGCTTTAGCAAACAAGCCTAAAATGAGAATGAAAATTAAACAAACTAACAACGATCCGAGAATTGAACTCATTTTAATAAAATTATTCATTTTTTGGTCCAGAAGTGAAGGTAAATAGCAATTTTTGACGTTGGCAATGACAAAAAGGTGAAAAGAGGCGGCCTTGATTTTGAAATTCCTAAGTTCACCCTCAACGTTTGTGGTTATACCTTCATGAATGACATTGAGGAATCGACATTATGCAGGTTTTGCGAGGGTAATATCATACGTGCAAGATTTTAAACGATGGGTGCTTTCTGATCCTATTTATCCACCTTGGATTAAAAAGATTCAACCTTTATTAAATCTTAAATTGCTGACTCATATGCTACCCTAATTGTTGCTTGTTTATGCGAAATTGCTCACTTGCCATTGAGTTTTTTACCTCTCTTTTTGCAACGTGATGCCGATATAATTTGCATCATAGATTTTTAAGGTTCACTTCGTGATTCTTCCATGAATTCCCTAAACATGCAAAATAATATCGCGTTAGAAGGCGTGCCGAGGGTTTCCCCGACGTTGGTCCTCTGACGTTCAAGTTAGTAAATGTAGATAAATTATAAAATATTCCAAAAAAAATCCTCTCCCTTTAGCTTTGCCGTGGTCTTATTTATATACCACATCAATTAGTTATCTCAATCCCACAAATTAAGGTGTGATCCCATGAACATCTTAAGGTGTGATCACACCATCAAAATGTGATCAAACGACTGTGTAATAAAACCAAATGATAAAGCATCTAAATGAAGAATTCTTAAAAATAACTCTACAATTACTTAACCTTAAATCTTATTTTAACTATGCTATCTTTATTTGTTACATCATCTTTTATTTCCATGGCAATATTGAAGCAATATGTTTAATACTTTCTTCTCATACTGTGTATTCGGAATTGAGTATTAGCGTAATACTATGTTATTTTTTATTCATTTAGGTCCATTTAATGAGTATATATATTGTGTTTGCTACTTTTTGATCATAAGTTTTTAATAATTTGTAGTTTATTTAAACAATAGTGGTAAATTAATATTTCTCACATTTTGGTATTTTAACTTAAGAACAAAAGTATCCCAGTGTCTTTTAGTTAATTAATTACTTAAGAATTCCAGAGATATATTTTAGTATTTCTGTATATTTTATTACAATGCCATACAATGATACTTTGACATCTTTATTTTCCAACAAATTATTTAGTATAATTTAAAAATTTCTAGCTCAACAATAAATTAATTAGTAAATTTTCTGACAAAAATTGAAAGATTGGAGGTCCACGCCACGCCACTACTCCAAAAGTGAGTGACATGGACGACGATTGTCAATAGTTCAAAGGAGATCAATGCAGTTACCCGCTCGGAGGGTTAACCAACACAACAACAACAACAACCAAAAAAAAAAAAAGAAAAAAAAAAACTCATAGTGGCAGGCTCGTAATATTTGACAACTTTAGGAGCAAATACGCAGCACAGAACCCACAGTACAGAGCCCCCACTCACCACTCTCTCTCCCTCACAATAATCCAAAAAATTTAATTCACTTCCCTTTGCCTCCAAACAATCTCTCTCTCGCTAAGTAGCTTAAAACTCACACCACCCCAAATCTCTACATATCTTCTGCTTCTTCTCCCCTCTCTCTCTATTAGGGTTACTGCATTGCCATTTTCAGCGCGCATTTCTCTTCTGCATTTCCGTCTCCAACTCAATATTCGTAGCTATAACTCTCCCAAGTAAGCAAGCAATGCTATTTCCGTCGATTTTTGTTTATGTATGGTTCAATTGCTGATGCATTTTTGATCTATTTTGCTTAACTGTGTGTTGGTTCCTTCAAATACTTCCTACCTATGTGTTGGTAATTTGTATCTGTCTACCGCACTTTAACTTACTTTGTACATACGCTATTATGTTATTTTCACCTTTTTGTTCTGTTTGGTGTTGATATATAATTGATTGCAATGTCTTACCACACATTGGTGCATATGTTTTCCTTTTTCTATAGTTGTAAATGTTACGCTGGAGTTGGGGACAAAAAAGGCTTATTTAATAAGATTTATTTTTTAGAGGTATCTTTTTTGGTTACAGAATTGGTGAGGAAGGTGGATACAAAGTGAGATGGCGTTGCGAGGAGGACCCTCGCAGCAGAATCCGCAGCTGCAGCGCCGGATCTCGCGCACGCAGACTGTGGGGAACTTCGGGGAGTCTGTTTTTGACAGTGAAGTAGTGCCTTCATCTCTGGTGGAGATTGCACCCATTCTTCGTGTTGCAAATGAAGTCGAGCCTAGCAACCCTCGTGTTGCCTACCTATGTAAGCCTTAAGTGATTTTGTATTTGTGTAAGCATACAGATATACATAATTATGTATACGCATGGGAACCTCTGTGTGTGTGTGTGTGTGCGCACAGCTATTCATATTCATACTTTGCGGTGTACGAGAATAAAGGCACAAATTAAATCTCATCTCGTTTGCGAACATTGTTTATAAGGTTAATGATGAGGGTTAGAAAATTAGGTAGTTGATGACCGGATGGTAGTTAATATTTGGCATTCTTTTGAGCAAGCGCCTTTTCATTGCTGAAGGAAAAGAACATTGTCCCATGAATGTTCATCGTCTATGTGTCACGCTGGTAATTTGAGAGTAATTGTCAGTAAATTCTGCCTGTTCGGTCTATAAAGCTATTTGAAACACTTGATATCCTACTCCTGCTAATATTGTGTTTTCGTTACGACTAGAGTCCTGTGGGTTTCTCGGGGATGCTTTATTTTCAGTTTTGTAACGAAGAAGCTGAATTAGCAGTTTAAAGAGTTGCTACTGTTGAACTGTTGTAGATTTCCTTCTTCCCCAATTGCTAAAAGCTCTTCTCAAATACGCAGAACATATAGACGTCTAATGTGCTGTTACATTGGCTAATTTTTACTCTATGAACTTTTGTAAAGCTTTTTTCACCTCCACAAATGTTCAATAGTTATGTGCTTCAAAGATTTTTAAACACAAATGCTTAACTAATGCAGGTAGGTTTTATGCTTTTGAGAAAGCTCATAGATTGGATCCCACTTCGAGTGGAAGGGGTGTTCGTCAATTTAAAACAGCTCTTTTGCAACGTCTTGAAAGGGTAAGTACGATAAAATTTGGTGTTGTAAGCTTGAATAAATTTGCTTATTGCATCGATCTTTTGAGTTAACGTGATCAAACATACCACATTTGCTTTCAGAATCAGTAGAAAACATTGTTGTATGCTATAGATAGTACAGTAATTGCAATGTCTCATCATTCTAGCTTCCTGGAGTAAGATTTGATTAGCGATAACTATCCGGCAATTATTTCTTGCTACCTCTTTGTTTCTTCAGTTACCACTAAAATTGGTATAATGATGAATTCGTCAGAAGTTAAGGGCATGCTAAGTTTGGCTCCTTTGGTTGCTTGTTTCTCTAAATACTTTTCTACCTCTTCTTCAATATTTATCCTTATGTAAGGTTTTTTCCGTTTTATGAACGGAAGTTTTCTCATTCTCTATCTGATTGTAATCTATAAGATAGAAATAACGAAAGACATGTTGAATTCTTGCAAGTTTACGTGAATGTGGTTTACCATGCATTGCATTCTTGAATTGCACAAGTCTGGTTCTGGAACTTGTTTGGAAACACATGTTGATTTGCTTGTGAAGTTATCAATTGTACATAGATGAGAAAGGAACACGTCACTTGATAGCTTTAAAAGTATGTGAAGTTCAATGGAAAACATGCAATTTTGCATTATTACAATATATTGCTCCTTGCTTCGCGGTCTTGTGCACTTCCCAAGTCTATTGTACCTAAGCTGGAAATTCTGATAACTTGATCTTCCTGCAACCATCTTCTTCTTCGTAGTGAATCTTTTTCCTTGCTTATTAGGTATTTTATTTGTGTTAATTTGTTCACTGTATAATCTTCCTTCCATGCCAATGTTAATTTTACCCCATTAGATATTATCATTGGATCTTTTAAGGATAACAATTTATCTCATTATTGAAATGGTATTAACAGAAGAATAGAAGGAAGAGATACAAGCCATCTTATTATTGGTTTTCTGGGAAAAACTATTTCTTGCCTATAGCATGTTCCCAATTATTTTAAATTTATTTGTCAATGGTGTTTTCAGGAAAATGATCCCACCTTAATTGGAAGAGTGAAAAAAAGTGATGCGCGTGAAATGCAGAGCTTTTATCAGCATTACTACAAAAAGTATATCCAAGCTTTGCAGAATGCTGCCGACAAAGCTGATCGGTGAGTTTTAATCGATTATCATTCTTTTCTCCTCTCCGAAGGTGTAGGTTCTGGAAAATGATTGATTGTTTATACAAATTTTGACAATTGTTATTCTCTGGTACTTACTTTGTTAATGTTCAGTGCACAGCTCACAAAAGCATATCAAACGGCTAATGTTCTCTTTGAGGTTTTGAAAGCAGTTAACCAGACGCAATCTGTGGAAGTTGATCGCGAGGTAAAATGAATATGTTTTTCTTTTTTTCAAAAAAACCTCAGTTAACATTTTTTTCTTGTCTACTTCCTTGTATCCTTGCTCCAATTCCTGAACAACCATTATTAGAAGCAACATTTCTTGTGTTGTTGCTTTGTTCTTGAACATGAATGCTTCATTGATTTTTAATTTCACAGATATTGGAAACTCATGATAAAGTTGCAGAGAAGACAGAAATCTATGTCCCATATAACATTCTACCACTTGATCCTGATAGTGCAAATCAAGCAATCATGAAATATCCAGAGGTCTTTATTGAAGTCAACTTTTGTCTAGTTTTCATTTATGTTGCTTATGTTTTTGCTTTTGATGATTTTACTTTTATACTGTTACATGACAATTGATATGACCTTCCTCTGCAGATTCAAGCCGCTGTACATGCACTTCGTATTACCAGAGGTCTTCCTTGGCCGAAGGATTACAAGAAGAAAAAGGACGAAGATGTACTTGACTGGCTTCAAGCTATGTTTGGATTTCAGGTGAAGTAGCCTAGATTCTACTATCATTTAAGCATTTTCAATGATAAATGTTAAACCTGCTGTTACTTATTTGTCACATCATATGGCAGAAGTAATGATTTTAGCATAGTGGAATTACGAACCTAAATTCCGTTTGAATCCTATCACTGTTGACATTTAATTCATTTGCAGAAAGATAATGTGGCAAATCAAAGGGAGCATTTGATTTTGCTACTTGCAAATGTACACATCCGTCAGTTTCCAAAGCCAGATCAACAGCCCAAGGTTTATCTTCTGAAACTCTTTTCTCTTTCTCAGTATTTTTTTCAATTGATTAGGCTGAAGCCGGTCCTCAAGTTGAAGATCTTCTCTTACTCCTTCAAGAAGCCGGTTTGTGAATCTTTTTGTTGTCAGCCTTGGATGCACTCAAATCATATAATAACTAAAAGTTTCTCCCTCCTCATCTCCCTCTCAGAAGTTTTAGAACACATGGTTTAGCTCATTTAAGTCTCTTTCGATAGTAAGATATGGTCTTCCTTGCACATATAACAAATTATGTTGCAAAAGTATTCATTCATGTGATACTCTAACTTCTTCTGCTAATGCATTTTCTTTTTGCATGCTGATGAGAAAATGTGTTGATCTGATTTGGGTAACCGACCGAGAGTTATATTCCTAAATTATCATTATCCTCTTTATCTTCTGCTCTTCTAAATTAGAAGGAGGATTATAGGCTGATACAAGTTTCTGTATCAACATAGATTGTTGCCTTGTCAATATTGTTGGACCAACTGGCGTAAAGGCTTGTGCAGTTATAACTAGTATGAATTCTATTAAACCTTCGCCTGCTCAACCATGAGCTACCTCCCTTAGCAGCTTATTCATGGTCATGTGACACAATTCCATGTTTCTACTTGTAGATTGCATCATGATGACGGCCCTGATACCATCTGTATGCCTTGTTAACATAATTGATCACTGTCCAACTTTCCTAAATGCTTAAAGCAATGAGGCAAAGGAGCAGAGTCAAACATGCAAAATTTAATCGCACTATTTTAAAAATAACTACTATGAAGCGGGCGTTACAAGATATCTGGCTCAGGATTTTTTGCCTTATTATTTGCTAGTTTAAGAGTGCGTACAGATTATTTTTAGCCGTCAACAAAAACTTTGGTTCTTTGGTACACTTTAAGAAGCTGAAATACCATATAAGTTAGAGATACTCTGAAGCCTCAGACTCACATGTGTATCAACTCAAAATTTTACTTATATCATAACTAGTCTGTCTCTTAGTATTATTTACTTGGGGAAAAGGGTCTACACTTTTATCTCATTTTCTTGTGGTAAAGTGACATTATACATAATTTATGCTTTTAGTTGGATGAGCGTGCTCTAGATGAAGTGATGAAGAAGCTTTTCAAGAACTATAAGAAGTGGTGCAAGTATTTGGACCGGAAAAGTAGCCTCTGGTGAGTTACTCGCTCAAAAACTTTCATCCACACAATGATATTTTACTCTCTACTTAAATCTTGTAACCCTAGACTTATATAGTTGTGGTTATTGTCAACATTTAGCCAAATCATGAAAAATTGGCCTTGTAGCGTATGTCAACCACAGATGTTTGTTATTGAAATTGTATTTTTTCTAATCGTTGGCTTTAACAAAAAGCTTATATCTTTGCCCATGATGCTGATAACTTATTTAGACATCTACGAAGAAAGTACTTAGTCCAGTAACCATGATTTGTTTTTTCTACATAGGGGAGTTGCTGATTCTTATCACTTGTATTCAATTGCAGGTTACCCACTATTCAACAGGAAGTGCAACAACGTAAATTGTTATATATGGGGCTTTATCTTCTTATATGGGGAGAAGCTGCCAATTTGAGATTCATGCCAGAGTGCCTCTGCTACATCTATCACCATGTATGCTTTAATATGCTTATTTTCTTTATAACTACAACAAAGGACTAGATATGAGATTTCTTGGCTTGGGGTTTGATATTATGTTTTAGAAAAACATGTTATAGGTCCTGTATCACTTATTGACGTCCTGTTATTTCTAATTAGGGGCAGAGATGAAAATGCTAGTAGTTTTGGATGCAAAGTAATTTTGTTATTCCCATTTGACATTTGGTTGTTATTAAATCAATTAGTAGAGATGATGAGAGAATAAGATGAAGCACATACATATGAGTGTATACCTTTGATCACTATAGAACTCGATGAACACTTATATTGTGGTATCTCATTGTGAGACAGTGAGTTCTGGGTTTGCTGGGCTCCATTATCATACTTTTGTAATGCTCAATAGCATGATCATTGAAAATTTTTATACGCTTTGGAATAAATCTTAATTTTCTTTACTGGGCTATGTATTTTCCATTTTCTTTTCACCTGCCTTCTCAAATACATGGCTGTCAGGGCAGTTCTTGAAATAATGCAACTCCATCAATTTTTCACAACAGCTCGAAACTGTTTGCATCCTTTCAGATAAATAGATCTCTGGACATTGCATTTCATGGAATGGCGTGTCTTAAAAACACAAATTATATTTGTCGGTATATCTAGTTGAAAATGCCCTCGCATCAAGAATTTAAACCAACATTGAGACATGTCGTATCAAGTTCAAAACTAGACACAGTAAGCCATGCCAACTACCTTATTTATCTGGGAAACCAACATATTAAATGTTACTGGAGAGGAGACAAAAGGAGAGCTTGAGACCCTTTTCCTCACTGTTATATGAGAACTTGAATGCCTTGGTGATACTCAAGTATGGGATAATAATCTGGCTGCCCTCTATGTTTTCAAAAATAGTCTTAGGTGTTTGGTTGTTGAGCGTGTATAATACTAAATACTCTTGTGTTATGTTTGCGTTTGTTTTTGGTTCGTTCTTTACTTCTTTTACACTTGAGACTATATGTTGCTTTCCTTCAATTCCAACAGTATGAGCAGTGTTATCTTTCAATTATTTATTTTTTAATCTCTTTGTTGCTGGAATTTCCTTAAAAGCCTAATTTGGAGGGTGGTCTTGATTTGTGAAAGAAATTAAATCATTTTCATAATTGAATCTTTAGTAATTGTTTTGGTTTGTATCTTTGTCAGATGGCTTAGGTGTTTGGTTGTTGGGCGTGTATAATACTAAAATACTTTTGTTGTTATGTTTGCATGTGTTTTGGTTCTGTTCTTTTACACTTGAGACTGTATGTTGCTTTCCTTCAATTCCAACAGTATGAACAGTGTTATCTTGCAATTATTTATTTCTGATCTCTTTGTTGAATTTCCCTGAAAGCCTAATTTGGAGAGTGATCTTGATTTGTGAAAGAAATTAATTCATTTTCTTAACTGAATATTTAATGATTGTTTTGGTTTGTATCTTTGTCAGATGGCTTTTGAACTTTATGGTATGCTCGCTGGAAATGTTAGCCCGATGACTGGTGAAAATGTGAAACCAGCCTATGGAGGAGAGGATGAGGCTTTCCTAAAAAAAGTTGTCACTCCAATTTATGATGTGATTGCTCGGGTATAGCCTGCACTAGTTCAATTGTTTTCTTCTGTTCCATTTCACTATTTAAATGATATCTCCTCTGTTTTCCTTTAAAACAAATTACCTTTTTGATTTTCAGGAAGCGGACAGGAGCAAGACAACAAAATCAAAACACTCCCAGTGGAGAAATTATGATGATTTGAATGAGTACTTTTGGTAATATGGTATACATTCTTCGATAACTACGATTATCATTTAGATTTATTTACTTAGTGTTATTATGAAATTGTAGGTCAGTAGATTGTTTCCGTTTAGGCTGGCCCATGCGTGCTGATGCTGATTTCTTCTGTATGCCTGTGGATCAACGCCCGAATGAAAAAAATGGGGTAAGCATGACATTATAATTTTCATCTTATTCCAAACACGTATTGGAATGTATCTATATATGCGATCTTAAGTAGAAATGTCCTATGGTTGTGAAAAGTTTAGATTCCCAGTGGCATCATATCCACCCAACTTAAGTGAATTTTATAGTAGTAATTGCTCATCTAATGTGACATTGTTCCACAAGTTTCAATCTGGTAACATAATTTGCCACGTAAGCATGGCGCTCCGGAAATTGGGTTGAGATATGGTGACTTGAGTACTGGAGCTTCGACCTACTATATTCTTATTCTAATGACCGGAAATAGCTGAGTTTCACTGTAACATTTTCAACAAATCTTCACTTGTGTCTTTCATTTTCATGGACACACAAGAGCTTTAGTGACAGAAGATGAGGAGATATGCATTCTGGAGAGTGAGGAGGAAAGATATGAATAAGATAGAGGAGGAAGGAGAGATGACGAGGGAAGTTTCTGGTGATAGGGTGATGCCACCAATTTGGAATTTGGCCAGAAAGAAGAAAGTGAGAAGTGGGAGAAGAAGGAAATGTTCAGTCGAATATCTTCAAAGCACCATAGAAACTGCCATTTTGACCTGGACAAGCCATGTGACTGATACCAAATTATTATTATTTTTTTAATTCTAGAAGAAGAGGGACACATTGACCCGACAAACCCGGACCGATAGTTTTTTGATCATGGGCCACACAGACCCTATAAGACTCCAAATAAGGAGAGAAAAGTCATAACTTGTGACAACCTGAAATTGAACCCAGGACCTCCCACATGAAAGTGAAAGCTGATGCCATTAGGCTAACAAACCTTGGGTACACCAAATTATTATTGAAATATATCTTGTATTCTATTAATTATTGAATCTTTAATTATTTTTAATAGACACTTTGATATGCTCTTGCTCCCAAGTATTTTTAAAATTTTGATGCTCTCGTCTTGCTGCAACACCTACTCATGCCCTCGCTTGCGTCTTTGCGGCTTAGGTTCTAAGCTCTTCCTGTTGATTAGAGCTCTATAAAGTCCAGTGTTGGTGCTAATTGAACTTTTTGTTTTCGGTGAAAAAAGAAGAAGCAAGAAATAGCTAGGGTCCATTTGTTCAAAGGCCATTTCTAATGATTGTCAATACCACTCGACTAATTCAGTCCCTTTTGATATATACATGTGACATATTTTCCCAATGTCTTTTGAAACATATCCTCCTATAACAGTCTTTTTAATATAAGTGAACATGATTTTTGCAAACATAGGAAAGTAGGCATGCAAGCGATCGGTGGGTGGGGAAAGTTAATTTTGTTGAGATTCGGTCCTATTGGCATATTTTTAGAAGCTTCGACAGAATGTGGAGTTTCTTCATATTGTGCTTACAGGTGTGCCACTTTGTACTTTTCGCAGTTAGCTTGCTGTCATTATCCTTCTTACATTTCTCTCATTCTTTAACATTGAAATTGGTAACCGCTGTAATCTATTCAAGGCTATGATCATTATTGCTTGGGGTTCGGGACAGCCAAGTTCGGTCTTTTATTCTGACGATTTCAAGAAAGTACTAAGCATCTTTATAACTGCTGCAATACTGAAACTTGGGCAAGGTATGTTAGACTTCTTTTTTTTTTCATTGCGACAGCACAATTATGATCTCGCTGTGCTTATGAAGGCTTTTTATGATTTTTAGTTCTACCTTGTACATTCTTGATGTTGATTATTATTTTTTCTTTTGATAACTAAAAAGTCCTGGAGAAATGATAGTAAAACCGCGATACATTATTATCAGAACTCCATAAAGTATTGTTGAAATTGGTCAAACTGTTCAATGGCTGAAAAATAGTTGGTTGGCAAAATGGATTGTTTTGGAATAGCCTAGGTGCATATATGGGTAACATGACATTGTCTACTACCACATATATAAACTGCAGCATGGGAAAATATATGGATTTGAGCAGAACTCGTTTCAGATTGTCTCCTGCAACGCATCTGTGGTTATGTTATTAATTTTCTGGTCAAATTTGGCAGAGCCAAATATACCAGAAATTTGTATTTTGCTTCTTTTTTGTGATATTTATGTGCATTTTTATTGCAGCCATCCTTGATTTTATCTTTAGTTTCAAAGCTAGACAGAGCATGTCCTTCCATGTCAAGTTACGATACATTCTGAAAGTTGTATCTGCTGCTGCATGGGTGGTTATCCTTCCTGTTACTTATGCTTATTCTTGGGAGAATCCTCCTGGATTTGCTCAAACTATCAAAAGTTGGTTTGGCAATGGCTCAAGTTCTCCATCACTATTTATCTTGGCTGTTGTTATCTATTTGTCACCAAATATGCTCGCTGGTGTGTTGTTTCTTTTTCCCTTCATTCGTCGATTCCTCGAGAGTTCCAACTACAAAATTGTGATGCTAATGATGTGGTGGTCACAGGTATGCAACTGGTTTTTGTGGATATCCATGTTCTTTGATCAGTAAGAAACTCAGATTGTAATTTCTTGTTTATATTTTAATATCTTGCAGCCACGACTCTATGTTGGAAGAGGAATGCATGAAAGCACATTTTGTCTCTTCAAGTAAGGCATTAAAGACAGGACCATTGGTTATACAAAATCATCTTATGTGGTATTTAATTACTTTATTGAACTCTCAGGTATACATTATTCTGGATGCTTCTTATCCTTACCAAGTTGGCTTTCAGTTTTTATGTTGAGGTATCTACCTTATCCATTTTCTTTATTTTTGTTGGTTATGTGTACCTATATCCGCATATGATGACACATTATTTTCCCGTATTTCTGTTGTCAATTGCATTGCATTGTCAGTGCTGAAATTTGTTATTTGTATAGATTTCACTGCGCTTGTTGTGTTCTGAGTACTCTCATTGACTGAGCGATGGGATGGTTCAATTTTTAAGGCATTCATTGTTGTTGTTTGGGGGTGGGGGAGGGGGGTGAATCCTTTTCTTTAGTTAGACTATGTGGCCTTTGTTGATCTTTTTCTTCTAATCAATATTCATGATGTGATTAATAGTTGTTCTACTCGCCATATCTTTCCATTGCAGATAAGGCCTCTGGTGGGACCAACAAAAGCTATTATGAGTGTTCATATATCAACTTACCAGTGGCATGAGTTTTTCCCCCAAGGTAATCTACAGGAGTACTCTGTAGCTAAGTTATCGCACACAGTACACACAGAGGAGAAACACTTGGACAGAAATACAGTTTATTAAATTTTGATATGTCATATTTTGCAGCTAAAAACAACATTGGTGTCGTGATTGCACTCTGGGCCCCAGTTATTCTTGTATGGATTATGGATTATATTCAGTACAATATTTCACGTTTAGCTCTATACCTATAATCTCTATAGCATTTCTCTTTTCTCTTTGGAGGACATCATTTTATGACATCTTCCTTTTCAGGTTTATTTCATGGATGCCCAGATCTGGTATGCTATATTCTCTACACTGTTTGGAGGTATATATGGTGCATTCCGGCGTCTTGGGGAGGTCAGCAGAAGTTCCTTCAGTAATATTAACCTTGATATCAACTAGGATCTTGTTAAATGTTTTTTAAATTGTTGAAACAGTGTTGAATTAGTGTTAATACTATATAATATTCAAGAATTCTCAATCTCCATAATTAGCTTTGTTCTTTGCCTGGGATATGAAGAAAAAAGGAAGTTAAAGCACTGTTAGATGTGAGTGAATCTGTATGCATTCACTAACTTTTCCTTTCAAAAAACGAACTGTTGGCATTAACGTAAAATTTATTAAAAACATATATTTACCAAGACCAAGCATATTCTGAAATATTGAACACTATACATATGGAAATATGTTAGATGTAATCATCGCTTGAAGGATTTTGTGCTGTTTATGGTTATTGGTTTTCCCGTAACAAGAATATTTCCACCATATAGTAAGGGGTATTGCAGTGACTGCTGGAAATTGAGAATAGAATTGCTGCTTTCTCTTTTTGGGTTTGACCTTTTTCTTTTTTCCTTTGCAGATTCGAACACTAGGAATGCTTAGATCCCGATTTCAGTCGTTACCTGGTGCTTTTAATGCCTGTTTAATCCCAGAGGAGACAAACGAGCCGCCAATAAAAAAGAAAGGACTGAAGGCCACCTTTTCCCGCAAGTTCGAAGTGGTAGCATATTTTTTTAGTTTTTGTGGTTTCATTTCGATGATATATTGGCTATGGATGAACATGTTGAAATTAACTTTTATTTATGTGAATATCATTGTTCCAGATCCCATCCAGCAAAGAAAAAGAAGCTGCAAGGTTTGCACAGTTATGGAACAAAATAATTACAAGTTTCAGAGAGGAGGATCTGATAAGTGATAGGTAATCTTCTGTCTGAATTCTTTGAAATAAGTCATGGTTGATTCGTTCTTCTTTTGTAAGTTAATTTCATCACAAGGAGGAAAAAGTTGCAAGTATGTGTATTTTCCGATTGGTTTGCTCAACTTCCTTCAATTTTTAGGGAAATGGATCTGTTGCTTGTCCCATATTGGGCTGATCGCGATTTGGAGCTGATACAGTGGCCTCCATTTTTGCTCGCCAGCAAGGTTTCGTCTGGACTGTTTGTTTCCCTTTTAAATTAAAATTTTCACCTCTGATGCAGAAATTGTGATTTTTTCTTTTTGTCCTTTTGTCATTCCTCCCAAAATGCATCCCTTTCTTTGTTATTTTGGACTATTTGAATAACTATTTGTCCATAAGATACTATGGCAAAGGGGGACTAAATCATTATTTTCCCTGATGTTGAAGATCAATCGTCAAGAAATGGTTGACGAATGGGCATCCTTACTGACTATATCAAGGGGAACATTTTAAAGTATTAACACGTGTTTTTAAATCATCTTTGAGTGTACTACTTTATTGTTTAAGGTGTAAAAGTGTGATATTCTTTTAATTAACATTTTGATGAAATTTTTTGAACTGATTTTGTTGGATCAAATAGATTCCAATAGCAGTGGATATGGCTAAAGACAGTAATGGCAAGGATAGTGAACTGAAAAAGCGGATTAAGTCTGATGATTATATGTATTCTGCTGTCTGTGAGTGCTATGCATCATTCCGGAACATTATTAAATTATTAGTTCGTGGCAATCGAGAAAAAGAGTAAGTATTTTTAGCTTGCAATTTAAGCTCGTAGACAACGTCTCAACTCTGTTTGATCATCATATATATTTTCTCAGGGTTATTGAGTACATTTTTTCAGAAGTTGACAAACATATAGAGGAGGATGATCTATTAACTGAATACAAGATGAACGCTCTTCCAAATCTCTATGATCTATTTGTTAAGCTCGTAAAGTACTTGGTAGGTATTTTTCTATTGTAACGTCATTACTGTTGCATTTTTCTTTTTGTCTAAAGATTGTATTTTGCTGTTAGTGTGCATGAGTGACGCTGATTTGGCATTGTTGCAGCTAGACAATAAGCAAGAAGACAGGGATCAAGTTGTCATTCTTTTCCAGGACATGCTGGAAGTTGTCACCCGGGATATAATGATGGAAGATCATGTATCCAAGTAATATTTCTTTTGCCATGCAAGTGTCAATCAATGTGTCCTATTCTTTAATGATGGAATATTATTCTTTTGTTCTGTATGATTCTTTTTAATCTAACTTATCGTATAGAGGTTGACAAGCTCTTCTAGTCGATTTAATTTTAAATTGAAACGAGAAAAATTTGACTTTTTTGCTAAATGGTTTTACATTAAAATGAGAATATCTAATAAATAAGGAAGAATGATTCTTATTTCAGTGTTATTTAGCTTGTTAGATTCAGTTCATGGTGGATCAGGGCATGAAGGAATGGTTCCTCTCGAGCAACAATATCAGTTATTTGCATCAGCTGGAGCCATTAAGTTTCCAGCTCCTGAATCGGAAGCTTGGAAAGAGAAGGTAAATAACAAGGCCAAAATGCTTTGCCAATAAAACCTTTAGCATCTACACTTAACATTTTGATTTTATCCTTCACACAGATCAAGAGGTTGTATTTGTTGCTGACAGTGAAGGAATCTGCCATGGATGTACCGTCGAACTTAGAAGCTAGAAGGCGCATTTCCTTCTTCTCGAATTCATTGTTTATGGACATGCCTTCTGCTCCTAAAGTCCGCAATATGTTATCTTTCTCGTGAGTTCTTTTGTAGCTATGCTTTTGTTTTTATTTCTGTGTTTGGCACAAAAAGGTTTGTTATAAGCATTCTAGTAACCATTAAATGGTTTAAAAAATCATGGGTCTATGGCTCTGTGATCCTCCTTATATTCAACCAGTCCTCAAAGCAATATCAAAGCTGTTGAACTCCCAGTTTAACTTCGTACTATGAAACTGATACACAACTGCTAATGCCGTTAGGTTTAGAAGAAAGATGCAAAGATGGCCCAAAATAATGGGAAACAACTATGTTATTAAATTTTAATAACAAGGCATGGATGAATAAATCCTGTAAAGTATAGAACATTCTTGGAAGACTTGAGCTATATCAGGTTAAGAATAATACCTTGAGGACATTTAAGCTCTGGGTAAGACTTTCTTGGTTAAAGTTGGGTCTGATATTAATGTTATAAGGCAATATTAGGGAAATTCCAGAGTTCAATGTATTTTCCCACTTGATGAAACCTGCATTTGGTTTGACGTTCATTAAAAGGTAAATTATTTGGCAGACAATTCTTGGAGATTAAAACTGCTACTGAAAACAGTAATATTAAACTTAAGGTTTCCATCTTTACTTCTAGTTTATGACCCTATAAAATTAAGAGTCAATTACTTTAGGTCCCCCTCGTGTCTTTCGAATGGATGATGAACTATATCATATTTTCTATTCTCCTGGTTTATACTTAATTTGAAAGTACTGTGCAAGATTATCTTTTTTCTATATGCAAACTTATTTTTGTTTGTGAATATAACTTATATCGTATTCCTACTTCTAGCGTTTTGACTCCATATTACACCGAAGAGGTTCTCTTCTCGTTGCCTGAGCTTGAAGTGCCGAATGAAGATGGTGTTTCCATTCTCTTTTACTTGCAGAAAATTTTCCCAGGTTTGTACTTCCGATGTTTTCAGGTACATTATATTTCTCCTTCTCTAACAACCTTAAACTAAAATCACACAGATGAATGGAACAATTTCCTGGAGCGTGTTAAGTGTTTCAATGAAGAAGAACTTAGGGGGTCCGACGAATTAGAAGAACAACTACGTCTTTGGGCATCATACAGGGGGCAAACATTGACCAAAACTGGTATGGATTAATATAATTTTCAGCAGTCTGTGATGTGTAGTCTTTCCTTCTCAATTTCCATGTATGTTTTTTTCTTCTTTATCCATACTAAAGTCTTTGTTTGCTGACACATGCATTTTCTAATATGCGACAGTAAGAGGGATGATGTATTACCGGAAAGCTCTAGAGCTTCAAGCCTTCCTTGATATGGCCAAGGATGATGGTACTTGATCTTGTACTCTTGACTCACTTGAACGAACCTATTTTAGTATAAATTACCGTACTGCAGGTAGTTATATTTTTTCAATTTAAACAGATCTGATGGAAGGTTATAAGGCCATTGAGTTGAATGAGGACCAGATGAAGGGGGAGAGGTCACTGTGGACACAGTGTCAAGCAGTGGCTGATATGAAGTTTACATATGTTGTGTCTTGCCAATTATACGGAATCCAAAAACGATCTGGAGATCCTCGTGCACAAGATATATTGAGACTTATGACAACGTAAGATTCATAGCAGCACTATAAGCTGTTTCCTTGTAACTTTATTACCTGATCATGCATTTCTATGAACAGATATCCATCTCTTCGAGTAGCATATATCGACGAAGTTGAGGAACCAAGTAAAGACAGGACCAAGAAGGTTAATGATAAGGTGTACTATTCCACTTTAGTGAAGGCTGCTTTGCCGAAGTCGAATTCTTCAGAGCCAGGCCAAAATCTAGATCAGGTAAAAAAGAAGATGAAATAAAGTTGCCTCTTGAAAGTCAAGTATTAGGTAGTTCAAAGTTTTACTAGCTTTCAGATATCGTGAAATTTTCTCCTCAATATTCCGAGAATATCTTAAACTCTGGATAGTTCTGACCTTAGGGTGAGCAAACTATTTTTGCAAGGGGTGGTGGTCCGTGGTCATCTTAACATGAATACCAGTCCAGATAGATGGATAGGATTCCCCCCCCCCCCCCTCTTTTTCCTCCTGTTCCTTCTTTTTTGTAGGGTGGAGACAGAGACTGGGTTTTCAATAGAAGTTACTCTTTGCGACAGAAATCATTTCTAACCTTTATATTTACACTAGTCATAGATTCACAGCTAGTGGGACAAAAATATTGGGACGGCTGATTCATCAAAAATAGACTTGAAAATATTTGTTTCTGCATGACTGTTTTTTATCTTTCTTTTCTGCAGCTCTTGCAGAATCAAAATCTTTTACAGACAGTAAACATGCAGCTCTTATTATTCACCATATTTAACACTGACTGATATTTTATTGATATAATGGATTTCATCGCAGATTGTCTATCGTATTAAACTTCCAGGCCCTGCTATCTTGGGTGAGGGAAAGCCTGAAAATCAGAATCATGCCATTGTTTTCACACGTGGAGAAGGCTTACAAACAATTGATATGAATCAGGTGTGGCATTTCTTCCTCTCATTTGGCTTTGAGTTCTCTCTTTCTGTGTCCTGATACGAATATCAAATTGTAGGATAACTACATGGAAGAAGCTTTCAAAATGAGAAACTTGCTCCAAGAGTTTCTTAAAAGGCATGATGTGAGGCACCCATCAATTCTTGGTTTGAGGGAACATATCTTTACTGGAAGGTGGGCACTGTGTCATGATTACCATTTTCTCGTCGAAAATGTATGTATGAGCTCTTCGCTTTATGTGACCCTCTTATTCTCTTACTAAATGATGCAGTGTTTCTTCTCTTGCTTGGTTTATGTCTAATCAAGAGACAAGTTTTGTTACTATCGGTCAGAGATTGTTGGCCAACCCTCTGAAGTAAGTTTTCTCATTTTCATCACCATACCCTTTTTACTTAATCGTTGTTTCAAATAGATTTCTCAGCTCGGGTGAGAAGGAGTAAGGGCATAAGCATCATTCATATTATGAAGGATTATTGTTGAAGCATAAATGGAACTTCATAGAAGATAAGACCTGCTTGATTGTTTTATGTGGGCACTAGGCATATTTACTTCTCCACATTTTTATGCATTATGCACCAACCACTTGATGCCAGCATGCTCATTTTGATCCAGTGCTACTAGGAGATTATTACCAGGAAAACAAAACAATGGGGCTGTTGTCCTTGTGTTGCAAGATTGATTATCATGAGCTTCTTTGACTTCTGAGCCAAACTATGATTCTGGAAATACCTATTGTTTCAGTGAATGGTTTATTTTCCAATTTGTAGATGACTCCTTAGAGATTCCTCTGAACCATATCGCCAAACTTTGAAATTGAAATTTGAAGTGTCCCATGAATTGATAAAGTATATATTCATTTGTCATTTTTACTCTTCTATGACATAGAAATTGTTTTTTTTATCATCAAATAGACTTCAAATTTTAGAGAACTAAAGTACAAAGATGAGAATCTGGAAGGGTTGCTTAAAGTGCACCTATGCACTGAAATTCTTTATGAATTGAGTGAATTATAATTGTATTTCTTGAACTGCATGCTGCAATCTAACAATGTCATTGTTTTGGAAAAATTATATTCAGTGTTGAGAAATAAACAATAAGTCTTAAGTATTATCATTTATAAGGAAGTGTTTCCATTATCGAAAGAATTGGTTTTCAATAAATTTGTTTCTTTTAATTTTCTTTTGACTTCCATATTCGTATCTGGAATTGAGAAATTTTATATAATTGCTTTATGATGATTCTAGTATGTGATGGATTGTAAAAGAAGATTGTTTCGGAAACAAATGAAGCACTAGGTACTGGTACTCTGGTAGTACTATTGATGCTAACCTCATTTTATCATTGGAAATTATAGTCGGTCCTGCATATACTATCTGATGTCATGTACATTTGCTTCATTATGTTTTTTATCCTTTATTTTTCAGAGATAAAATTTTTCTTATGCATGCTTATTGTAGTTTTAACCATTAAGCCTCATCATTTCACTTTTTCATTTTACCCATCATCAGGGTTCGTTTTCACTACGGTCATCCAGATGTTTTTGATAGACTGTTTCACCTTACTAGAGGTGGGATTAGCAAGGCCTCCAAGATTATAAACCTGAGCGAGGACATATTTGCTGGTATGCTCATAAGATGGTAGTTCTAAAGTTTCTCTAGATATGATAATAGCTCGAGTTACTATTACTAATGTAACTTTTGCAGGCTTTAATTCTACACTCCGTGAAGGCAATGTAACCCATCATGAATACATACAAGTTGGTAAAGGGAGGGATGTAGGTCTTAACCAGATTTCTCTATTTGAGGCAAAAATTGCCAATGGAAATGGAGAACAAACGTTGAGTCGTGATTTATACAGGCTTGGGCATCGTTTTGATTTCTTCCGAATGCTATCATGTTATTTCACCACCATTGGTTTCTACTTCAGTACCTTGGTATGTGGGAGATGCATAGCCTAATATCTGGTTCTGAATTTCTTATCTGAACTTTCTAACTTTTCGTGTTTCTTCTGACAGATTACTGTGCTCACTGTGTATATATTTCTCTACGGTCGCCTCTACCTTGTTCTTAGTGGTCTTGAGAAGGGCTTAAGTACCCTACCAGCAATTCGAGACAATAAAGCTATTGAAGTTGCTCTGGCCTCTCAGTCCTTTGTTCAAATCGGGTTTCTGATGGCTCTCCCTATGATGATGGAAATTGGATTGGAAAATGGTTTCCGAACTGCACTAAGTGAATTTATAATGATGCAGCTACAACTAGCGCCCGTGTTTTTCACCTTTTCACTTGGAACAAAAACCCATTATTATGGAAGGACTCTACTCCATGGAGGTGCAAAATATAGGGCCACGGGTCGTGGATTTGTCGTGTTCCACGCCAAATTTGCTGAAAATTATCGACTCTACTCTCGTAGCCACTTTGTTAAGGGCCTTGAGCTAATGATATTGCTTCTCGTTTATCAAATATTCGGCCAGACCTACAGAGGTGCAATCGCATATATCTTCATCACTGTATCAATGTGGTTTATGGTTGGCACCTGGCTTTTTGCTCCCTTTCTGTTCAATCCTTCAGGTTTCGAGTGGCAAAAGATAGTTGATGATTGGACTGATTGGAATAAGTGGATTAGTAATAGAGGAGGTATCGGTGTCCCTCCAGAGAAAAGTTGGGAATCATGGTGGGAGGAGGAGCAAGATCATCTTCGTCATTCTGGAAAACGTGGTATTGTTGCTGAGATTATATTGGCACTACGTTTTTTCGTTTATCAGTATGGGCTCGTCTATCACTTGCACCTCACCAGGAAAACCAAAAGTATTTTGGTATGTTTTTCATGAAATTCTTTTCTTCCCCTCGAAAACTTTCGTCTTTTTGAGTTGATCGATGTAGATTTTCCCTTGATATTTAAAAAAAAGGGATAATTGCATGCACCCCCCTTGCTTATGGGTAATTACCTCAAGCCTCCTGAGATTTTGCAAATTACCATGACACCCTGTCACATCCTAAGAACTCGGAAAACAGGCAGTGAAATTGTAATATGCTTTTACTGACAGGAGGTCAATTGTAATTGTTTTTCTGATAGGGGAGTTAGTAATTTATCAAATTTTGGGGTATTTTTTGAGATCAGCATCTGATGCAAGGGTGTCTGTAATTTACCCTAATAAATACTTGCATGGATATCAGGTATATGGCATATCATGGCTGGTTATCTTGCTGATACTTTTCGTCGTGAAGGTAAGGATAATTCTATCAAGTTGTGGAATTACGTTTCTCAAATTTGTTGTGCTCGTGTTTGATTTTCCATGGTTTCTTCTTCAGACAATTTCTGTTGGACGGAGGAAATTCAGTGCTAATTTTCAACTTGTCTTCCGGCTTATCAAGGGTTTGATCTTCGTCACATTCATCGCTATCCTGGCTATTTTGATTGCTATCGCTCACATGACACCCCGAGACATTTTGGTTTGCATACTTGCCTTCATGCCCACAGGTTGGGGCTTACTTCAGGTTAGGATCATTTTCTCCACACTTTCCTGTGGCTGTTCTTTTCTCAGCATCTATCTTCTTTCTCTTAACGATCGAGTCTTAGGAGTAGCTAGACCCCGGGTTCCAGCCTCCAGGACAATTAATTGTCCTTACACACGAAAATGGGTGACAAGTATATACACAACTGATTAGGATGTGGATAGAAAAAAGACTTTGATATGGAGAAAAATGTGAGCATAAACTACAATTCTGTTATACACAAAGGTGTATGACAAGTGTATACAGAACCAGTTAGAAAGTGGAGAGAGAAAAGCTGTGATGTTGCATGCAATAGTAAACCTTACACGGTTGTGTTTTGGACTGCCCACCACACAGACTTGTGATTATTGTGATTGCATCCAGGAGCCACAGTCACCTATACCTGTTAAAGAATAGCCCTCTCTTCACTTAAAATTAACCCCTTTTTAGTAATCTTAACAAGCTCAACATTCTTTTGGTTCCAGATTGCACAAGCAAGTAAGCCAGTTGTCCAAAGATTAGGTTTCTGGGGTTCGGTTAGAACGCTGGCACGTGGGTATGAAATCGTGATGGGCTTGCTTCTGTTCACACCGGTTGCATTTCTTGCGTGGTTTCCATTTGTTTCGGAATTCCAAACACGAATGTTGTTCAACCAAGCGTTCAGTAGAGGTCTTCAGATTTCTCGTATTCTTGGTGGCCATAGGAAAGACAGATCCTCCAGGAACAAGGAGTAGAGTAGCAGGAACGGCTGTCTCATTGATAATTGTTACTTGCCTACAAATAATTTGTTATAATTAATAGGGTCATAATTATGAGCTGTTTAAACTGCTGTTGTATCATTGTAATTGTATATGCACGGCAATTTTGTTAAGTGTAGTTAAATCGTTAAACCTCTCCCAGGATGTCCAATTTTATTCATCTGTTTTTCTCTTCGAGTTGTTGCTTGCTTCTTAGTTATGGCTGGGCTAATGGTTCGGGTAATTTGGTTCTGACCTGACCCGTTTGGTTTTGAACTAGTTGGGTCGGGTAGTTCGAGTGTGTAATTCAGGTTTGGGTTATATCGAACGTGGATATTCTTACTTGGTGCGGGATCGGGTATAAAAAAAATAAAAATCAAATTGTAGAAATCGCTAATTTAATGTGTCTCAAGTTACACCTCACACCCCTTCAGAAGCTGAATATGAAATATTTTTTTAGGACAAATCAGTAATTTCGTTCTCAACGTATAACTTGCGAATCTCTGCAGTTGCTTGCGAGGGGATTTTCTATCCTACAATAATGTACCGTAATAGTGTCACATTATTAGGGGATTGACAAGTGTCCTTTTAATTTGAATTATTATTAGTAGTTTTTTTTTAAATTGACACTTGTCAATCCCACAATGATTGACATCATTGTGATACACTATTATGGGATAGAAGATCCGTTCCGATTATTAATACCCCTTTGGTTTTCAATCACAAGTATGATCTCTTCTGCATTTAATCACATGGATGGTCCTGATTACATGAGCACTTCTCCAAATTTTATGAACTTCTAAAAATGATTCTTCACGAGTCACGATTCAAAGTTATAAATTTATAATATAATCACAAATATTCGTGTATAGAGAATTTTCGGTAGAAATGATTCTTAACGATTCATGATTCAAAGTTATAAATTTGTGATATAATCACAAATATTCGTGTATAGTGAATTTTTGGTAGTCGGGGTTATTTATGTAAACCTTTCAATGGATATACTGTCTAGCCTAATTTTGGTTGAATTATACCCATCATTGAGTTACCCTTAACATGTAATTGGCGTACACTCCAAAGACGGTAATAAATCATTGTAAATGTTATTATATTATTGTGTAATTAATTGAGTTGGATTACATAAGATCTTGTCATAGTTAGTTAAATACGGAACGGGAAAAATTTGTCATTTAATATGTATGAGTATATTACGGAATTTTCTTGAAAGTTACGATGAAAAAATCGGCTAAAAAGTACGGGAACGGGAAATAAACGGATTCGTAGACGTACGACTATAATATGGATATAAATTTTATTCGGGAGTAAAAATACAGTTATTTTCAGATAAAATTGAGTAATATATTGCTTGTACTCGCTTTTAATTAATAGGAATAATAATTTATATGAGTCTCTGGCTGACAATAATTATTATTTTGATAAATTATCGACGTTCGTAAGTTTTTAATTGTGTAATACTCAATTAGTACTTATAAAAAATTAATTATAATTTTTAAATTTTAAATTTAAAAATATTTTTTTGCCAAATTAGAGTATTATTCGTCAAGTTCAATACGTAATACGTAAAGTACGTGTACTAAAACGGGTTAACTCAAATGTACGAGTATTATTCATTATGTTCAGAATGCATACGGGAAACGAAAGTAATTTTTAATTATTCTTACGTACGCATATTATATGGGTATACTACGAGTTTTAACTAACAAACTATCTTTAATGCATATTTAATCTTCATATCGTAGCCACTGGATTATTAGGCTGCCTAATATTCTGTTCTTGTATCAAAATATATAGTGGCCTAAGCATCTATTATCTTTCCTATTCAAGTTGGGTGGTTGGACCTTAACATGATAATGAAGAGCAAAGTTGCAAAGGTGATCTCATATTTGATTATTATGAATGTTAATTACAATAATAAGATTGCGTAGGTGACTTTTAGGTTCTGAATCAAAATTGTGGATAATTTGATATTATTTAAGTGTATTTTAAAGCTCCTAATATAGATTAGAGCGCGTTTTCAGAACTCTAAGATTTTTTTTTTCCTTTTGTCTTTTGTATATGAACTTAAAAGAACTGATTTTATTATCATTCTTGGCCGCCTCTAGAGAAACAAACATATGAAGTCTGACTGGAACAAATTAATTGTAGTGACACCAATGATGATTTTATCGTGAAAGATTAATCGTCAAAATACTGTAGTATTTTTTTTATTTAATTTGCGAAATGCTAATTACTGCGTTTGAAGTACTGAGAGTGATTCTATTTAAGCCAAGATCATGCTTTATTTAATGCATCAAATTATCAAAATTAACATTGTGAAGATAACAATTTGACAAATTAATGTTTGAAATACGAAAAATGCAAAGCGTGAAGAAACATTAACCCTAGAATTTAACAAGTAATTCTCAAGATAAAAACGAAATTATTTTACATATATATATATATGAAAAATTTATACAATAAGATAGAAAATCAAAATGGAAGATAACATGTGATGTACACAATTCCCGTGCCCAAGAGTCATTTAAAACCCGTGACATGAGACAATCCGACGCCGTATCAGTGCAAATGGTTAGCAACGTAATTATTCACTAATCCAAGGACTTTTCTCAACGAAACCAAAAACCGACTCCTACTCAACTTCTAACCACAATCGCTTAACACGTGTCTCAAATCCCAGCCGTCCATACACAGATCCAAAACCGTCTCATCCTCTCACCCTCTATATAAAGGGGGGCATAGCTTCAACTTAGCGCCCCCATTCGACACGAAGAACAATCGGAAAATTGCTAAAAGTTCATAAAGCATTCGAAAACGTTCAACTCAAGAATTTTTAGAGAGAGAAAATCAGTAACCAAATTAATACGATTAACATAATTATTATCATCAATTTCTTGATCTCGATTTCAATCTGCTGAAGTAAAATCTCTCAAAAAATTATCTCGTTTCCGTTTGTTTTCTGTTTTTCGAGGGTTTGGATTTCGGTTGTAATTTTTTGTTTCGAATTTGCCTTGGGACTTTTGAGAGTCGTGGATTGTATTTTGAATCGGTAGGTGTTAATTAATCTGGAATAGTTGTTAATTCTGAAATTTCTTCTGTATTATTGTCAGATTTGCAGCTTGATTTGATCCTTTTTTCATTTTTGAACTTTGCTGTTGATCAGTTTTTGAGTAATTGAAATGAACGATCAAGCGACGATGATGAATCAACCAAATCAGCAGCAGCAGCAGCCGCAGCCGCATTTGATGAACATGAATCAGAATGTGATGAGTATGAATCAACAAATGAATCCGCAGGTAATCACATTTAACCACAAATATAAACCCCCTACACTTCCTCAATGCGTTGTTTCGGAGAGTTATCTGTTTAACAATCGTTGTCCGCAGATGGTTCCGATGAATCGGAGCTACGGCATGTGGCCACCACCACCACCGCCGCAGTTTCAAAACCCTAACCCTGTTGCTATGAAACCACCGCCACCGGCTTTTAATAAGTCGTTGGGTCCGAGGAGTAACAATTGGAAGGGCAAAAAGTTGAATAAGGCTATTGATAAGAGGAGGAAGGACCTGCCGAAACCTCTAATGGCTGGCTCTAGCATTGGAGGAAATGCTGGAGGTGTTAACTTAGTCGGCGGTCGGAATTCGAATACGAGTTTTCATAGCTATCAGCCTCCGGCTCTGAATGAATTGCAGCATCAGAATCGATTGAGAGCACGCAAATTCTTTCCGAAGAAGTTCAATAAGAACAATGGTGTGAATATGAATATGAACATGAACATGGGTGGGAATAATAACAGTAAATATTATAACAGCAGGTCTGCTCCGTATGCTCCGAGGAATACTACTTCGTTTATAATTAGGGCGAAGAAGAGTGGTGGTATTGCATCATTGGTTTCTCCTTCTCCCATGACACCTGCTGTTTTGCCCACTCCTATTTTCTCTCCATCTAAGGAGGTCTTAGTGGACATGGCGAAAGAGGAATGGGGTGTTGATGGATATGGGTCGATGAAGGGGTTGATTAGGTTGAGGTCACTTGGACATGAAATGGAGCCTCATGAGGATGAGGATGAAGACGAAGGAGGTTCGAGTGGAAGCGATGTGGAGGAGCATGTTGAGGTGGAGAGGAGGTTGGACCATGATTTGAGCCGCTTTGAGATGATTTATAACCCTAATAACGTTGGTGGAATGGATTATCCAAATGTGTTGGAGAATCGGGTAGATGACCAGGATACTCATATAGCTCATTTAGAGGAGGAGAATCTGATTTTGAAGGAAAGATTGTTCTTGATGGAGAGGGAGTTGGGGGATTTGAGGAGGAGAATGCAGTTTCTGGAGAGGAAGGAAAACAGAGGGGAGGAGGTAAATGAGGAGGTGGTTGAGAATGATTCTGAAAATGAAAGTGGTAGTCATGGGGAGGAAGCTCATTCAGTGGAGGACAATAATGAGGTTTTCAGTGAAGATAACGGGTATTCCAAAGGGAAAAGCGACGATGGCCACAATGCGGAAGGCTTTCAAGAAGCAGCATCTACTGAGAAAATTGTTGTGTTGGATGTTGTAAAAGAAGTGGCGATTAATGATGATGGGCTAGTCGAAGCTGATAAGAATGGTGATGGCACATGTGTTGAGGGTAAAGAAGAAAATGACAAGGACAAGTTTATGAATGCAAACAAAAATGAGGATAACAATGAAGTTGTTGAAGAAATAAAAGAGAATAATAATCACGAGAACAAGCACGAGGATGTGGAAGTGAAGGCTGAGGATGGTGTTGATATTGGGTCATCTGATCCAGTGATGATAGCAGGAGATATTTGTATGGAAGAAGTTGGAGTTGCGAAAGATAACACGGTTTAGAAAGATGTTGCGAATTGATGTGTTTTAATGAAAGCTCAAAGATGACAATTGCATGTGATGACTTTAAAAATTGCCCCTTCATCGATGCGCATGTCTTGACTTTTGGTTTTCTTATAGTAATTTCAACTTGATAGTGTTGAATCTGGGTATATATCTAGTTAGACATCCGTAACTCGATATGTTTAGTGTTTTTCCTCAATTTTCTCGACCTGCTTCATGGTTAGTTAATAGATGTTTTAGATCTCTGCTCTTAGATGGAAAATGTTCATAGGTTTTCTTTTAGCTTAAAGACTTTTAACATGTAATGTTCTGTGTTTGTAGTGAACCTGTGAAGTTTGACTGTTATCTTGATATTCATCATATTTTTGTGTTGTACTGATGCACTTTGTTATCATGTTTACATCAGCAACCTTGGAAGGTTCATAAACCTGATTTGATGGTTAAAACTTGAAAGTACTTTTAATGCTTGTGAAGAAATAAAAGAGCAAGTTTGGCAACTCAGTTTCTTTCTATATTACAAGTTTTTACTAATATCCAGGTGTATTATCTTCCGGCATTAAAGAAAAAGTTACCCATATAAAGAACAAACTCAACTCATAAAATGGATTCAGGTGAAGAATATCATTTTATTTTATTTTGAACATAGGAAAGAAGTAAAACAATCCTGCAATTTATAATGCGCAAACACTTCAGAACAATAATCAACCATCACCCTGCAAACTCTCTCCTCTTGTCTCTCTTTTAAACTCTAATCTTCTTCGTTTCCCTTCTATTTTCCTCCGCTGGTGATTACTCGGTAAAACAGTCGCCTACTTCACCACTATTACCACCATCATCGTCAGCGGATTGGGTTAGAGCACACTTCTTCAAATTGTACATCACATCTTTAAATCTGATGAGACGGACATAGATTTAATGAGATAAAGACAGATCTGACAAGATGGAGACGAGTGATACATAAGTTTTTATATAGCGTTTTAAATATTTTGTTTAATACTTTATTTTCTATGGGAGTTTGTTTTCTCTCTCGAATGAGAGTTTCGTCCCTCTTTGAATAGGAGTTGCACAAAATTTTTTTGGGCTCGTTTGTTAATTTTTAAGATTTATTATCTTAAAAAATCTTGATATTTGATTTTTCAATTGTTCTTTACTACATCCTGAGCTAAAGGAAGGGGGCTAGTGCCCCCCCCCCCACCTCAACTTTTCAAATTAAAAATTTTAGTATACAAGTTTTTATAAATACAAAGTTTTGCCCCCCCAAGAAAATATTGATAATTTTTTTCTTGTGGTCAAAAATATTATTTTACTTATCGAATACTTGTTCTCACCTAAATTTTTACTTAATCTGGATAATTTTCATGCGTTGCTCGTCTCTTCTATATAATAAGTATCATTTAAGTTTCTATTTGTTTTATTTTTTCATAGTCGATTTCTGTGAACTTGAATATTATTGATATTCCACTCTATATATGTTTTGCTTTCACCATTAACAATAGAGATATAGAGTACTAAGCCTAATCCTCGATTTGTTCGCATATATATACGTACTGTACCGCGGGGGACAATCCACCCGCACCCCCTGCCAATCCTTCGTCTACCAAGCAAATGAAACGCGTATATATCATAACAATCTCGCCCCCCTTGATATAGTTCTTGGCTCCTTCCCTAACTACATCATTAGACACAATTTTAGTTATATTGTTCTTGATGTTGTAAACTTTTTATTGGATAAAATAAAATATCGATTTTTATCTTTAAAAAAAGCACTTTAGAACAAAATTACTCGTAGAATCGGTCCGGAGACATGCGCGGGTTTGACACGCGTCCTGTCTGCCAAATAAAATGTCAACAAATTAATCAAAAAGTAAAATGTCCAAAACTTTAAGGAAAAAAATCCGACATCGTAGGGGTCAAAGCCAAATGACGTGCCCGACGTATTTCGAACATAATTTCTTTTTTCCATAGTTTACAAAGTTCAAGAGTAAAAGAAACAGTAAAAAGAATTTAAGAAATTTCATAAATAGTAAAAAGAAAAAAATCAAATTAATAATAAATAATATTATTTCATCCATTTTTTTTTCTTTTTACTTATACGCTTATTTTTTTGGTAATGTTATTATCATTTTGGCAACATAGTAGTATACGATTCTATTTGACAAACATTGGATTCCATTATCTGTATGTATGTCTTTCTCTTCAAATTTATCATCGATTACATACTTGTTTGCACTTATACGTGTATATTGATGTTTTTATATATACTTTATATTAGAAATTGTGTCTGAACAATGTCATATCTTAAATTTTTAACTCCATGCACCGTATTGTATCGTGTCCATACATCATAACTTGCAACAAATGCAACTAGAGGATAAGAAGAAACATGGAAAGACAATAATATGGGGAAGTAAAAATATCTGACAATCGTTTTTTATGGTTACATATATCTGACTATCAAAATGCAACGAACATGGTCGTTAGTACTACAAAACTCACAACAAAAAATATAAAGGAATATTCCCATACACCATTCCTTAATTTTTTGCTTTTTTCATAACCATAATTGTCGTATTGATGATGATAAATAAGGTCTTCTATTGCATTTTTCTATTACATCACCTAATTTAAGGCACAAATGAGTAACATGAGTTTTGAGATTTTGTAATTGAAGAATAAGAAACCGTGCGTATCAATCACTCGTACCTTGCAATAGGAGATTCAATAGAAAGTTGCGTCAGAATTCCTAGGTTTTGCTTTGACAGTTTGGATTTATGGCAAGTAGAAAATTGACCTTCATAACGATTACGTCCAAGGAAAAAGTCAAAAACACTAGATTAGATTAACTAGATTGTAACCAAAGAAGATATATAAGCTCTGACATTAATTTTACCCCTAACAAGGAAAAAAGAATGGAAACATGAACAAAAATTATACAACTAGTAATTGATGTAGGCATAGTGAACATCGAGATTATAGCATTACCAGAAAAAACAAATGAAGCTCCATAGACAAATGGCTAGAAACCATTTTCATTTGCGCTCCCAATTTAACTTCTTTACGAAAACAAGTTGAGTGGTACAAATTCACTCATGTAATCAATAAACCCTCCATCAACAGGAACCTCCAGTACCGTAAATTCCTTCCGCTTAGGGCTATAGCCTATAAGACAAGAGACATCCTGGCCGTGTAAGTAGAAAAAGAATGTTTCCATTTCGTAACATTGCAACTGGACGATGTCGGAAAATAGGTTGATCGGGTGGAAAGCAGCTGCCTAACATGACAGTTTTGGTCCAAGACTCTGCCACTCCATATTCTTCCGTTGTCCATATAATGTAATGAGAAGGAATACAACAGTCAAGGAGACGAAGACAATGATTTAAAACTGCTAATTTCATGTTTCAATGTTAGATTAGAGAAAACCCCGTCTTGTATTATTGAGTTACATATTTATAAAATTACAAGAGAGAGAGAATATAAGAGAACCCTAAACTATAAAGAAGGTAAAAGATAAATAAGGTAATAGCAATAATAATACTAATCTAATTAGGAGAACAATAATAATATCTAACACTCCCCCGCAGTCGAAACGTGAAACTCTTGAACATTGAGACTGAACAAAAAATTGAGAAAAGATGTTACGACAGTTCGGGCATAAGGAATGCTTAGTAGAGAGATTTTGACGAATATGTTTCTCAAGGTGGAGCAGTTTCATCTGGAAATCATTAAATAAAGCGGCGGTTCGACGAAGGCGCTTCTCAATGTGGAGCTGTTTCGTCTAAAAACCTTTAAATAAGGCGGTGACTCCAAGTCCTTGTTTTTCCAAGGGTGAGCGGCGACAGCTAACAAAACTAAAGGCGGTGGCGGCTAAGCGCGGAGGCTAAAACACGGAAAAGATAAAGAAAAGTAAAGAAACGGGCGGCGGCGGCGGCTAAAATACGAAAAAGATAAAGATAGGTTGCTAAACCCAAACTAAATTACAAAAAGATTCACCATAGTGAAAGAAGAACAAAAAGAGAAAAAAAAAAGTATATAGGAAGCCGGACGGGGACGGCGATGGTAGAGGCTGGCGGAAGCGAAAGATCACGAGGGTTGAAAGAAAAACCCTTTAGCTCTGATACCATGTTAGATTAGAGAAAACCCCATAGGGAACTTGTATTATTGAGTTACATATTTATAAAATTACAAGAGAGAGAATATAAGAAAACTCTAAACTATAAAGAAGGTAAAAGATAAATAAGGCAATAAGAATACTAGTCTAACTAGGAAAACAATAATAATACTAATCTAATTAGGAGAACAATAATAATATCTAACATCTAGTAATTTAGCCACAAGCCACGGGGTTGTAAGATATGACCAAGTTTTTCTTCCCCAAAATCAAAAGCAGCTATATTAGTAGAATCTAAATCCTGGGCTAACCAGCAAACAACTCTATTAAGAGCAACCCTACAGCCAAAATACTTAACTTTGAAGGAATATTCCAACTGTCTCCATTGATGATCAACTCCAACAGTGAAAATTCCAACTCTCTCCATCGAAATGTAAAAAATATAAATATTTAATATTTACTTTTTACACAAAGTTTTTCCAGTGCGGTTACGATATTTTTTTCTTAAGATAATCAATTTTTGTAAATACTAACACAAATCATAGTATGAAATATAAATATTTTAACAAAAAGTTGTTTTGTGAACAAAAAACGGAAGCAATTATAATTTAAGATAATATCAAATTCAAAAATAGGCAAGTCATAGCTAAATAAACATAGTGCTAACCTATTTATTAGATAACTTTGGGCATTCTAAATTATGCTCGACGTTTCTTCATTACATTGAACTCATCAACAATCGAGACGATATTGAAACTATCCCCAACTTCTTTTTCAATGTGAACTAGTAATTAACTACTCAAAAAACAATATTTCATCTTATTCCTGAATCTTGTGTTGACAATTTTCATAATTGAAACGCACGCTCTGTTGAAACTGTAAGAGTCAAAATAAGTTGAATAATTCTGTCTGTCTACCAGATAACAATTCATTGTCTTAATTTCTTGTCTTTGACACTTCTTGGCAAAATGCCACAAAAAAATGAAACAACTATACTCCACTAGATTGAACTTTCTACTTATAAAATACTAATAAATTTTCACTCCCCAGTAAAGCAATAATCGTCATCCCCTTAAACCCATCAATTACATTATACATATATAACTATACATAAACACAACACAATTTGATATCTTCTATTTTTTTTTTTTTTTGCTAAATACATCTATCTATCTTCTACTTATCTTCATTTTCTCTCTTCTAAAAAATTATCAACTTGTTTTGTAGATGTCCATCATGTATTTCTTTAATCCTAAATCAAATAATTTTTTTGACTAGAGTTTAGAGATATAAAGTGAAAAAATCAAATTTCAAAGACTTGTATTCAAATTATACAATACCTTCTTGAACTTTGAGATGAGAAAACTTATTACGCTTTCATCACCCATTACATACTAAAAATAGATTAAAAGCCGTGAAGTGACACTTTCACAATTAGGGGTATAGATTAAAAAAATTCAATGACACTAAGAATATTTGAGTAATAGAAAGGGTAATTTTGTAATTTTAAGGGGGGGGATTACATATTTCAAAATATTTATGCCTGAAAGTGAAAAAATTAAAAATTTGAAGGGGGGCAGGGGCACCCTCCAGCCCCCTCTTAGCTCCATCCCTGGTTGCACAAGCGACTGTGCCACGACGACATTGATGCAGGACGAGGTCTGCTGCGAGAAGAAAGAAAGAGGGAAAAAAAAAAGGAAAATGACAAAAGTGAAAAGAAAAGGATATTGGTTTAGGTTTGGGTTTGAGCACCCATATCCGGCCCAAATACGCTAGCCATATCCACCTCAAATTGTTATACCCTACCAAAATATACCAATTTAATATATGAAAATCCAAAAATATATTGTCCAACTCTCACATCGAGCGTGCATCTCAAATGCCCTTTTTGATGGAACGCGGAGCTCTTACATCACGTGTGCGCATCTCGAATGCGGTTAAGTTTGATGGAATGGAGAGTTTTCACATCACCCGCGTGCATCTCGAATGCCATGAAATTTGACGGGATTAAGTTTTTTGCAGAGTTTTAACCTTTTATGAGGGGTTTTAGGCTAAATGAAAAATTGGTGCATTTAACCCATAGTCACATAGTTTTTTTGCCATTTAACCCTTTTCCTTTGGTCAAAGGTGCACTTTTAGCTCTCTAAATGAACTATTGGTGAATTTGTTGAAAGCTATGATGCACAGACACTCCGAAAAATCACCCCGTGCAGTGTCGGACACACGATGGACATGGACATGGCACGAACACGGCTACGGGCCGTGTCAGACACGGTTAAAGTGTGTACAGAATTTAAAATAAATAAATAAAATTTGGACATGGCACGGACACTGCTCGGACAAGGAACGGACACTTCGGGGCTGATTTTTTGCATTTTTTTATGTATTTTAATATAAATGTATTTATATATATATATATATGTAATTATATATAGATGAAACTTTATAATTTACATAAACATTGTTATTAATTAGTTGTTATTTTGTGTAAAAATAGGTTGCTCATATACAAATAGTGAATATATATATAAGTTGTTATTAATAAGTTGTTGAATTGTTGATTATTGTCTAATAGGTGCTCAATTACTCATAAGTTTATAACATATTATATATATAAAATATGGGCAGATGTGTCTGGGCCGTGTCCGTGTCCGTGTCCTAATTTTTCAAGAATTGATGTGTCCCGTATCCGTGTCGTGTAGTGTCCGTGTCTGTGAAGCATAGGCTGAAAGCAATTCTATGTTGAAGATAGGATAATTTTATGAGACTTTAGTTGAGCACTATATTGTAATGATGCTTGTTTTTTCTGTTAGTGTATTGGACAACTATCTTCTTTAATACAGGAGGAGGAACTATTTTGTACAATACATGTACGCGCATCTGCATCCTCCCTCGGAGAGTTCATGATCCTGTTTTGATGGTTGAAACTTGAAAGTAATTAGTAGAGAAAGTAAATAGAAACTATTTGAAATATTATTGACAAATTATTCAAACTACCACAAAAGATCTAAAATATTGGCCTTCATAAAAATATGGCCTTTGGTAAAACTCAAAAACACTTCACTAGATCATAAGCAAAGAAGCAAAATAAGCTCTAATAACCGCAATAAGGAAAAGGAAAGAAAATAACAATAATTACACAACTTGTATTTATAAAAGCATAGTGAACCTAAAGATTATAACATTACCAGAAAGAATACATGAAGCTCCACAGACAAGACCAATGACTGGAAACCGATTTAACTAAATAATCATATGTGCTCACATTATAACTTCTTTACGCACCGAGCCTGATTGGAGCAAATTCTTTGATGTAATAAATAAACTGTTGAACATCATCAGGAACCTCAACTACAGTACATTCCTTTTGTGTAGGGTTATAACACATGAAACCTTTCCCCCTTCCAAGCCGAAAAAGTAGGTTCCCGTTTTGTAAAATTGCAATAGGACATTGCCACAAAAGAGGTGCACAAGATGGAAAACAGCTTCTTGATATGACAATTTTGGTCCAAGACTCCGCGACTCCATATTCTTCCATTGTCCACATAGTGTAATGAGACGGAATAGAATAGTCAAGGAGACGAAGACGATTATTTAAAAATGCTAATTCCATGTACTTTAGCAACAAGCCATGGGGGTGTGAAATAAGACCAACTTCTTCTTTCCCAAAATCAAAAGCAGCTATATAATTAGTAGAATCTAAATCCCTGGCAAACCAGCAAACAGCCCAATTAAGAGCAATCCTACAAGCATAATAACCAACTTTGAAGGAAAATTCCAACTGTCTCCATTTATGATCAACTCCAACTGTGAAAATTTCACATTGCTGTACTCTCTCACCGTTGATAGTTTTTTGGTGGTTAATTTTAAGAACCTTAAAATTATTAGTAGAGGGACTAAAACCAAATTCATAAACCAATGAAACCAGATAGGCCCGCTCATACTTGTCGAATGTGTGTACTGGAAGTGAAATACTCTCTCCCGAAGTTGGATTGTAGATATAAATTACTTCAAACCTGGAATTATGAAGCAGTAAGCAGAGTAAGCCATTGCAAGAGCCCTTTATGGACAAGAATGAGTCTTGTTTTCGACAAAAGGGTAATTTCGGTTCAATGGTTGTCCGAGTACAATCGCCTTCCTCAGAAATTTCAACAAAAGAAAAAGTGTGATGTTCGGTAGCAGTAACAGCTTGCTGATAATGAGAAAGCAAGAGGGTGGTGAAGGGTGTATTTTTCGCATAATGATGCATAAAATCAGGGACGGAGAAGAGATTGTACCATGCTCTACAAACTACCCTAGATCGCAAGATATATTTAAGTTGAAGACGGGAAAATATTTTGTGAATTAAATCCGTGGGAAGATTCAGAATGCAAAAATAACTTGCCTCGTTAAATTC
Organism: Buddleja alternifolia; assembly: GCA_019426215.1. NCBI lineage: Eukaryota > Viridiplantae > Streptophyta > Magnoliopsida > Lamiales > Scrophulariaceae > Buddleja > Buddleja alternifolia. The sequence goes on from CM033391.1 coordinate 53,950,793, forward strand.
GTTTTGATCTTCTCCTTTTCCACCTCCACTTCTGTACTTTATCATGGTGACTGTGTGTATGGAGACCATAAATTAGGGCTGAAAAATTAGGGCAAGGGGAAAGAGTTGAACAAATTCCAATCTAATTCTAAAGAGTAACGTGAATGGGCTTTTACGAAAATTTTAAAACATGCATGTGGCAAAAGTGAGTACAATTACATGAATTACCCCTCACATAAAACCTAATTATCAAACCCTTCGTAAATTACCACGAGTTTCCCTTTCACACACCCCCGTCATTTTTCCTATCCCAATTAAATTATCCTTCGAAATAATATTTCAAAAGATATCACTTTTTATTTTATTTTTTCTCCTCCCTCAAACATATTGTATATAGGACTGTCAATAAGCTCAAATCGGTTCCAAACTTGTAAGTTCGGCTTCATTATTTTCATGAAGCCGAGCCCAAAACCACTATTAAGGCTTGAATTTGACTTCAAACCGAGCGTGAGCGGGAGTTGGCTCAGCTTAAATTGGGCTCAGGCTCGTAAAATATATATACAAAGATAAAATATAATAGTGTTAAGTAAATATTTTAAAATTTTATCCAATTAGGGAAACGAAGTTTTAAAATCATCATTTAACCCTAAATTTGCCTAATATAAAACACTATACTCAACAAATTAAATAAGTAAAAAAAATATCACGTAACAGACCGCATCTAAGACAAACATATAACAGCTTTTGTCTTCAAGAATTTGTATTTCTTTTATTTCTCCTCACAATTTACGACACAAGCAATTTTCTGTAAGTAATTAGTATATCATATATTTAGTTATAATATTTTCAAATCTTAAATAACATGTGCAACATATATTTCAAGATATGTTTCAATTTATTTTGTGTGAAGATTGGTAAGGTAAATGAGAATTTTCAAGATATATGTTAGTTATGATTTGTTAATATTAGAGCACGAATGATGTTAATTTTTTGGTGTTTTTGAGATTATTTTTTAATTTATATATTAGAATTTTTTTACTTATAGTTTTTGAAAAGAGAATAAATTCGGCCTGACCCGGGCTCGTCTCGAAGCTCGTACTAATTTTCAAGTCGAGACCGAGCTTTGAAAAAAAAGCTCGTACAAATTCAAGTTTTGGTGATTAAAGCTCAATAATATCAAGCCGAGCGTGATCCTAACCAGACTCGGCTCGCTAGGCTTGATTGGTAGACCTAGTTGAATATAGATATAGATATAAGGGGTCGGGGGGATCTGGCAGGTCAAAACGCGTCCCCCACCTTCCCCCAAAAAAAAACATGTTGTGGGGGATATAGGTGGGGATGGATCTGGGGCTGGGCGAGTTGGGGGTTGGGGCGGGAGGGATTTGGGACCTCCGCCCATGTGTGAAGGGTCGGCGACACGCGGGTTAGGGGGGACACCGACTGGGCCGATGACATGATGATGGAGGGTGAAGGAGGGCTTTTAAATAGGGTGGGGCGGGCATGGCACGGTGAAGGTTGGCCATGGGAGAAAGGTAGTGGTGTGGTCGTGGTTAGGGTTTTGGTTAAAGAAAAAGGAGGAGGAAGGAAGAAAAAAGAAAAATAAGTTTGAAGAATTTAAATGTAGTTATTCATTAATAAATAATGAATTTGTTTATAATTTTTTGTTATTTTTAGTTTTTGATTTCAAAATTATAATTAATTATCAACTATATTTACTTTTTAATTACTTGATGATTTTTAAAATTAATTTTTCATTATAAAATCTTTACTAATTATAAAAATGAATACTCATTATTAATTAAAACTAATTAATTAAATATGTAAATAATTATTAAATTATTGAAGGACTATAAGTATTTTTTTTTTGTTCATTTATTCATATATTAGTTCTAATATAAGGACTATAGGAGAGACCACCCGGCACCCTGTACGGATAGCGATAAGACACGTGTCATGATCTCTAAGATCCACGTCTTACCAATTTGTGGCTGAGGTTCCAGATTTGTCTGGTCGAACGGGTTGGGTCATTCTAAACCCGAACTAAAATGCGCGGATATTGGCCTGTTTGGGGAATAAAGCTAATTTTGGGGGGTAATTTTGTCAAAGTGGGTTTTTACCCATATCAGGTATGGTTTGATGTAGTCAGCAGTCCTATTATCATCAGTCATTACCTTGGAGTTGGTTCGACTTGATCTAATTCTTTTGTGATATTTTTAGTTTATGCACTTTCCTTTTTTTTTTCTTTGGGTTAAATGCTAAAAGAAAAAAGCTGAAAAAACAAAAAACAAACGTAGTCTGATGATCATATGCATCTTGATGGTGATGGCCAAGAGGATAATAAGTGCCAATGCCAAAGTGATATATAGAAAAAAGGTTGGTTTTTATGTTGGATTATTCTAGTTTTAATATTTTTGAGTGCCTTTTGTTATGTTTTCTGGAGAATTTAGTTGATGTCTTTGTTTTAATTCCATTATTTAAGAAAAACAATAAAATTATCGAACTTAGTACTGCACGAAGTAAATTTAGTCCTTTACTGTATATTCAGTAAATATCATGACTCCTGAAGGTCTTATAAGAACACACATATACATTTTAAGTATATGTGTATTTAATTAGTGAAATAGTGGTCAGAAGGGCACAATATCTGTGCCATGAGAATACATGTGGTTTTTGATGATCTCTTTGTCACTCTCACACAGAGTTTCATTCGCGAGAAGCAGAAGATTTGTGATCGATTAAATGGCTCGATAGAGTGTGGCGGAGATGAATTGACGATGGCGATGATCGGGTGGAACGTTAGTGATATACCATAATCATCGAGGAGACAGTGAATAGTCTGTCTCGGAGAAGATCAAACTAGTTATTCTGTACTACTTTAAACCCACAAATTTTAATGTAAATAAATCTCAAACATGACCATTCCCATCAAACTCACTTATGATAAGAATTTCACATCCACAGTTCTCCGCCGGTTTGGATTTATGGCCACTACCTGCCCTCTGATACTATTTTGACAAAGATTCTCACACAATTTAGTAAAAGACCAAAGTACAACACTTGTCTCTATATTTATGAAAAACAATAATGTACCTGTAAAATCTTCAAAAAAAAAAAAATGTAATCACAGATATTTCCTCCAGAAATCTCAAAATTATTATTATTCGTGAACAGATAGTTCATCTAATAAATAAAAGATTTTTGTCCGGCAATATCTCAACATGAACATTAGAATAATCCTATATCATGACGCAATGTTAACGAGAACCACCTTGTCCATTTTTGGTTGTTTTGATTATGTGTCTAACTTAAATATGTTTAGATCTTCTCACCAAATAAAAAGTCATCAATATAATTCAAAAAAAAAAATGACATCAGAAGTCATCATTACCCCCTTTTGTTTAAGAAAAAAAACATCATTCAAACACATTTCTAATCAACATCATTTTTCGGCTCTCCTAAAAAGTTCCTACTTTTTCTTTTAAAATTGAAAAAAATGCAACAGATTGTCCATCCAATCGAGCATTATGTTTTCGAGTGTATTTTCAGAATTTTACTTAGGATACTCATACGAAATAATGTGATTGAAAGTGGGATATGATTGAAATTATCAAAAGAAATTGTGAAGAAGAAACAGAAAATAGGATTTGAAAATATAACCATACCTAACCTAATTAGGGTTGTTCAAAGATTTGGTTCTGATTTACCTCAAAATTCACCGAGATGACCTAGATAAATCGGACGACCCTAGGGGGTCGTAACCACCTAACGGACGTAAGACAATATAGACTGGACTTGAATTAATCAAGCTGCCTACGTACCTAAATATATAGGATCAAGTCTGGACGTAGTTCAAATAGATGTGTTATGAAACTTGCAATATTGGCGTCGTATGACACGAAGCTAAAGGTTAAAGGTTGATTATGAGAATATTCTCTCTTTCTTTAAGTGAACAGTATTTTTGTGAATTTCTCTCCCCCCATTGATGAACTATAGGGGGTATTTATATGAGATCAGGAACCCATTATTCATGACATGATGGGTTATCCTGTTAAGACTATGTATGTGTCATTTATATAGTGGATATGGATTACATGGACTAATGGATACACGAACCGGGTCGGGTCGTGCCGGGTCATACCCGACCCACCATACCACATTATACCCCACGAATAATAGTAGTTGTTTACCATTGATCGTTGACTGAATATTACAAAAGGAGGATTATTTTGACTCATCAGGTTCGGTCCGAAACCGAATCGAAATTTCGCTTAACCGAATTTCTGACTGAACTGGTCGAACCGAATTTTAGGGAAAAAAAAAAGTGGCCATTTTGAAATTTGACTCTCTTGCCTATTTCCGTATCAGGTCGAAAAATATAAATTTAAATCATGAAGTGGCCCATACAATTAATCAGTTATAGAAACATGCAATTCAAATGAAGTTTTTAAACTTTTACAGAAAAATTGAAAATTAGATGAAAATAATCGGATTTTAATTATGACTGATTTTAATTCATTATCAATTTTTTACTTTTCTTATATGTTGTCACTAAAATACACTTTTTATAGTTTTTGGTTTCGATTCGATTACAACGTTTTAGGGAAAAAGTCAAAACCATTACACAAGATTAAGTAGATCAAAAGTTCATTACCAAATAAAATATATAAGTTCTAGCATTAATTGTACCCCTTAAAAGAATGAAAGTGAACAAAAACTATACAACTACTAATTAAATTATGAAATTATAGTGAACCTAGATATTATAGCATTACCAAAAAAGATATATAGATGAAGCTCCATAGACAAATGACTGGAAACCATTTTAACTTATTTACGCAACGAGCCGAGTGGTGCAAATTCACTTATGCAGTGAATAAACCCTTCACCATCAGGAACCTCCACTTCACTACATTCCTTTTGTTTAGGACTATAACACATGAAACCTTTCACCCTTCCAATCCGAAAAAGTATGTTTCCATTTTGCAAAATTGCAACCGGACATTGCTGCAAAAGAGGTGCATAAGACGGAAAGCAGCTTTTTAGTATGACAATTTTGGTCCAAGACTCCGCCACTCCATATTCTTCCATGGTCCACATAGTGTAATGAGACGGAATAGAATAGTCAAGGAGGCGAAGACGATTATTTAAAACTACTATTTCCATGTTCGTGTAATTTAAAACCACGCCTCGAGGGTGTGAAATATGACCAAGTTTTTCTTCTCCAAAATCAAAAGTTGCTATATTAGTAGAATCTAAATCCCAGGCTAACCAACAAACAACCCCATTAAGAGCAATCCTACAACCAGAATACTTAGCTCTGAAGGAATATTCCAAGTCCAACTGCCTCCACCGCTGATCAACTCCTACGGTGAAGATTTCACACCGTTGTGTTCGGTCACCGTTGCTCATTGTTATGGGAACAATTTTAAGAACCTTAAATTTATTCGTAGACGGACTAAAACCAAATTTGTAAGCCGCATAGCTAAGCTCATTCTGCTTGAATGTATGTTGTGGGAGTGAAATAGTCTCCCCCGAAGTTGGATTGTAGATATAAATTACTTCACAATCAACTCTAAAATTATGAAGCAGTAAGCAGAGTAAGCCATTGCAAGAGCCCTTTATGAACAAGTATGCGTCTTGTTTTGGCCAACCGGGTACTTTTGGTTCAATGGTTGTCCGAGTACAGTCATTGCCATCCTCGGAGATTTCAGCAAAAGAAAAAGTGTCTCGCTTGGTAGTACAAGTAACAGCTTTGTGATGCTGTGAAAGCAAGAGTGTGGTAAAGGGTGTATTTTTCGCGTAATAATTCACGAAATCAGGGACGGATAGGAGATTGTACCATGCGCTACAAACTACCTTACATCGCGCGATAGCCTTAACTTGAACACGAGAAAATATTTTGTGAATTAAATCCGTGGGAAGATTCAAAATTGATAAACAACTTACCTCTTCAAGTTCGTTTTGCTTCATCATGGTCACTATGTGTTGTGTACGCAGACGAAAGTAGGACTGAAAAATTAGGGCACGGGCGGGGGAAAGAATTGAACGGAACTCAGTCTAATTCTAAAGAGTAACGTACGTGAATGGGATTTTTTACGAGAATTTTAACACATATATACTTTATGCATCATGCATGTGGTAAAAGTAGGGATAATTACATGATTTACCCCTCACTTTAAGCCTAACTACCAAATCCTCCTCAACTTTTGGTATATTACAAAGTCACCCCCTTTCAGACACCGCCGTCACTTTTCCTATCAGAACGTGTAAAACGTCATTTTCACCCCTACTGTTTCCAGCCAAATTTTGTTAAAGAAATATGAAAATTAAAACTTTTTGTCCGAATTAAAATACCCTTCAAATTAATATTTCAAAAGATTCCTCCGGTGCAAGGTGGGGCGGCCGGACATGGCACGGTGGAGGTTAGCTATGGGAGGAAGAGGGCGATGGTGCAGTCGTGGTTAGGGTTTTGGTTGAAGAAAACAGAGATGAAGAAAGAAAAAGAAAAGAAAACAGATACAATAAGGTTGAAGGTTTAAATGTTTGAGTTAGTAAAAAAAAATATTTTGTTTATAATTTTTTGTTAGTAAAGTTTTTAATTTCAAAATTATAATCATTTTCTTATTTGATTAATTATCCACTATAATTGCTTGACGATTTGTAAAATTAATATTTCACTATTAATTGAATATGTAATTGTTAAATAAAATCTATACTAATTATAAAAATGGATATTCATTATTAGCTAGGACTAATTAATTAAATAATCAACTAATTATTAGATTTTTTAGGGAGTAAAAGGTGATAAGTGTTTTTGTTCATTTGTTCATATATTAGCATATATTAATTTCATTTTAGTTGAAAAACTAAAATTAAAATAAGGTAAACATCAAAAAAAAAATTAATAAATTATAATCGAAATCATGTTAATAATTGAAAAGGAAGAAGAAGAATTGTTCATATAATTATATTACATTTACCCCACTTGATATGTAATCGGTAAGAACAATTATTTATTATGCTCGTTCGATCCCTTCCGAAAGGATGAGAGCGTTTTCAGTTTCTCCTTTATGTTATTCTTGTCCCTTCTCTTGTGGTTTTCACCCTTTAATTTTTGTGTTATAATACATCATTTAATGTAGTTTATCTCTAAACAGAAGGGTCTCACAACACAAGATACGTCTCAGATAAAGTTGCTCTCTAACTCTACGTTGCGCTACCAGGGATAGATCCAGGAATAAAGTGTTGGGGGGCCGGATTGCCATTGAAGTAATTTTTTTACAATATATTTATGTAGATATTCAAAGTCATTTTAATTTTAACATGTAAGTAATATAACAATCATCACGTGAATAAAATAACTTTCAATTAAATTTATAGTTATAAACATTTTCTGGAAAAAAAATGTCGAAGATCTACTGTATATGATGTCTTTTCGTGTTATAAAATTTATCTATAATAGATTGTGGCAATTTTTTGTCTCATTTTATCGAGTGAATGACCTTGTCTATACCAACGCGGGTTGGTCCAAGTGGTAAGCAACTTGATTCCGCTTAAGCAAGGTCTCTGGTTCGATTCCTTGTGTACGCAGTTATCCCCGTTGGGAGACTCACCCATCAGGTCAGGTGTGCGACCCGGGTCGACCAACAGATTAGTCTGGCAATGTCCGGGATACTGTGGTAGGCAACCAAAAAAAAAAAAAGAATGACCTTGTCTATTGTATTCTTAGATACAAGCAATTAGTTGAAAAAATATTTCTTTATTAATCACAATTTGTATTCGATGAACATTGATCGATTCTTTCATTTTTGAATTCACTAACGATGGCGTGGGATCTGTCTGCAGCATAATCCAAGAAATGGCGTGAGTTTGTTTGCAGTATTTTATTATGGAAGGAAGCAGCTGGTATGGGAATTTCATGACGGTAAACATAAGAAAAAAATTGAAAGTAATTGTATAGACATTCAAGCTGATCTAGCACGGACTTCCCCCTACTATCCCAGTCAAGAGGATCAATAATACACAGACGACACGCTAATAGTATTATAGACTGCACTCATACGATGTTGAGTTGCCTACGTATCCGTTCGGGATCAAGTCTAAACGTAGTTCGAATAAGGTGGTTAGAATTGATATGATTCGTAGTATTATGATCACTCGTATTTGTATAAGAGGTTCGTACTCTCGAGTCTCCGATTATCTAAGCTCCACGAGTAGTGATTCGTAGTATTTATGGCTCAGATTCTCGGTCCCCACTTCTTCATAAATGAATGTATTTATAGAGTTTTCATTCGGTACTGTAGGGCGAATGATTGACAAGACGCCTTGCCTACGGATTCCCCACGCGTGTATTTGATGGGTGGTACAGATCTTATGCCCATCGGGTCGGGCCAATAACCGACCCTACCAAAACTACAAAAACACGCGCATCTTGGAGTGTAATGCAAATATTAAGGTTATAGGGACCAGGTGTAAAACTTGTCTCGTTTCATCGTATTCGAGGTGATATTCCACATATACGACCCTATATGCTTCGAAGAATACGAGCCGACGACTATTAAACTTAATAATATTTTTAGGTATATCACAAGCCATGAATGCAAAGACCCATGGGATGCTATTGGAACATTAGATATCATGGTAAGAAATTTACATATACATATATACATATGTATATGTAAATATATATGTTATTTTTGTTTAAAGCTTGAGCTCAAGCTTGGCTTAGCTCATATCCACCCCTAATCTGCCATCACTATTTTTAGTAGTTGGCGAAGCCACCAGGTTTGTCTATAGAGAAAATCGATCCTCAACCTAGGAGGAACACTCATTGGCAGCATACCCCAAATTTTACCGATGGACAAGCTATTTCTTATAGGTATGCTAATTATGCTTTAGAACTCTGCTAACTAACATGCTTCCATGGCGGCACTATTTAGAGTGCCCGCCGCAGCAGTTGAGAAAACACATTGAAAAACTTCAACAATCTGATCCCCGGTTGAACGAACTGCTTAGTAAGGAAGAAGATATAATGCTTATTCTCCAAAATTTGGATCCGGAATCCCTGAATCTCACGAGCAGAATGAGAACAAGAATAAGGAGATTCCTCTGTCCCTAGTGAAATTGTTAGGAATCAACGCGTATGAACGAACTTTAAAGTAAAAGAAAGCAAGAAAACGAGACAACAATTTTACGTGGTTCGGCAATTTGCCTACGTCCACGGACCTATGCTAGAGAGATTTTATTTCTTTGAGAGAGAAAAAACGATTACAAGAGATTGAGAGTGTATTGCCCCGAAAGAAAGAAAACCACAAGTGTTTCCCGTGTAGCACAATTTGTATCTACAACAAATTGTTTTCTCTAGTATAAACTACACTACACACACTTTGCTCTCTATGTTTTCTCTCAATTTGGGATGATAGAAATGAAGGAAATTCACTCCTATTTATAGGAGTAATTTCACCTACCAAACAAACTCTTGGTTCACTTACCAAACAACATTTTCGTTTCACCTACCAATCAACCTTTTGGTTTCACCTACCAATCAACCTCTTGGTTTCACCTACCAAACAACATCTTGGTTTCATCTACCAAACAACATCTTGGTTTCACCTACCAATCAACCTTTTGGTTTGTTTCTTCACAAAACCCATCAATCTCCCACTTGGAGACCAAACTTAAAGTTGAAGACACAATCTCTTCTCCCTCCAATTTAATGCACTCTCTCCTAGCAAAAGTCGGCCTCTTCTTCACAGAAACTCGAGGCCCACTGAGGCCATGCAAAGCCTCAGTTTTTCGGTGGTAACCCTCTTTGTCAACATGTCTGCCGGATTCTTTGCACCCAAAATCTTTTTCAATTCCAAAGTCTCATCATCTATCATCTCTCGGATATGATGATACTTCAATTGAATATGTTTCGTCCTTGAGTGAAACACCGGATTCTTTGCCAAACAAATGGCACTTTGACTATCACTATAAAGTGTACAATCCTGTTGCTCTTTGTCAATTTCCCTCAGAAAATTCTTCAACCAAATCATCTCTTTTCCAGCTTCTGAAATAGCTATGTACTCGGCTTCGGTTGTAGAAAGTGCTACACATTTTTGTAGTCTTGACATCCAACTAATTGTTGTGCCACCCAAAGTGTAAATATAGCCCGATGTGCTCTTCCGACTATCTTGATCACCACCTAAGTCAGCATCCACAAAGCCCTCTAAAGTGATACTACTAGCCTTAAAACTCAAACACATATCGAATGTGCCTTTCAAGTACCTTAGTAACCACTTCACTGCTTCCCAATGCTGTAAACCCGGATTAGCCATATATCTACTCACGACTCCCACTGCATGAGCTATATCCGGCCTTGTACACACCATTGCGTACATCAAACTTCCAATAGCAGAGGCATATGTAACCTTTGCCATCTTTTCTCGCTCCTCGTCAGATTTAGGTGATTGCTCCTTGCTTAGTTTGAATTGACTCTCCAAAGGAGTGCTTCTAGACTTTGCATCAGTGATAGCAAATCTATCAAGCACCTTATGTATGTACCTTTCCTGAGTCAGCTTGAGGCTCCCACTCGACCTATCTCGAATAATTCTCATCCCGAGAATTGTATTTGCAGCCCCCAAATCCTTCATTTCAAACTTACCCACCAATTGTTGTTTCAGCCTTTTGATTTCTCCCATATTAGTCTCTGCAACTAACATGTCATCGACATACAACAATAAAATAATGTAGCAATCTTTAAATCTTTTAAAATAACAACAGTGATCCATTTGACATCTAGTAAATCCATTACTATCCATGAATGTATCAAACCTTTTGTACCACTGTCTCGGAGCTTGTTTCAGACAACACAAGCTTTTTTCTAGCTTGCATACAAGGTTTTCTTTTCTACTTACCAGAAAACCTTCCGGTTGAGCCATGTATATATCCTCCTCCAAAACCCCATGAAGGAATGCCGTTTTTACATCCAATTGTTCAAGATGTAAATCCTCTGCAGCAACAACGCTCAGAACCATCCTTATAGTAGTTAGCTTGACAACCGGCGAAAATATTTCAGTGTAGTCAATCCCTTCCTTCTGCTGGAACCCTTTGACCACCAACCTCGCCTTGTACCTTTTACTACCATCCGGTTCATCCTTAACCCGGAACACCCACTTGTTCTGCAAAGCTCTTTTCCCCTCCGGTAACTTAGTCAACCTCCAAGTTTTATTTTTCTTAAGCGAGCTCATTTCATCTTTCATGGCTAGCTCCCACTTGAGAGAATCTCCTACACTCATTGCCTCTTTGTACGACTCCGACTCTCCAGAATCTGTCAGAAGTAAATAGTGTAATGAAGGGGAATACCTCGTGTTTGGTTTAGGAGTTCTACTCGATCTCCTCAAGGTAGGTTGTGGAGTCTCTGGATCTTCCTCAATCCTATTCTCAGCTCTATTTCCTGCAACCTCGTCCTCAGTGATCTCTTCCAGTATCGCCTTTGATTTTTCATTATCATCAGTCTCTGCCCCAAGTCTATCATTGTAAAGCACCTTCTCGTTGAACGTAACATCTTTATGCCTTATGATTTTGTTGTTTTGGTAATCCCAGAACCGGTAGCCAAAACTATCTCCACCATAACCAATAAAAATGCATTTCTGTGCTTTTGGATCCAACTTATCCCTGTCATTTGAACTTAGCAGGACATAAGATAAACAACCGAAAATTTTCAAATGCGATAAATTTACCTCCTTTCCAAACCAAACTTCCTCAGGTATTTTGAAGTCCAACGGTACTGAAGGTCCCCGGTTTATGAGGTAAGCCACCGTGCTTACTGCATCAGCCCAAAACATCTTTGGCAACCCGGAATAAAGCCTCATGCTCCTAGCTCGTTCATTCAAAGTTCTATTCATCCGCTCTGCAATCCCATTCTGCTGCGGAGTCCCTGGAATGGTCTTGATCATCTTGATCCCATTCTCTGCACAATAGACTTTGAATTCTTGGCTGTCACACTCCCCGCCATTGTCGGACCTCAGACTCTTCAGTTTCAGCCTCGTTTCATTCTCGACTTCTGCCTTCCACTTCCTAAAGGTATTAAACACATTAGACTTATTTTTCAAAAAATAAACCCATACCTTTCTGGTGGAATCATCAATGAAGGTGACATAGTATCTCGACCCTCCAAGCGACTGTACGGGTGCCGGTCCCCATACATCGGTATGCACAAGCTCCAATTTCTCTGCCTTCGGTTCTCTTCCCGTCTTGGAGAAGCTCACCTTTTTCTGCTTCCCAAGTACACAGTCTTCGCAAAGACCCAATTCAACCGTCTTTGAGATTGGTAGCTTTCCCTTGGATGCCATGATTTTCATTCCCTTCTCACTCATATGCCCAAGTCGCCTATGCCATAGATGCACGTCTTCTGTGGCCTCGACTGCAGCTAACGAGTCCCTATTGATTTCTGTGGTGTACAAAGTCCCCAAATTTTTACCACGAGCCACCACCAAATTTCCTTTGGTGATTTTCCAAGAACCACCACCAAACATTGTGGTGTAACCATCACTATCAATTTGACCCATTGAGATCAAATTCTTCCTCAGCCCCGGGATATGTCTGACATTCTACAGTTTCAACTGCATCCCCTGTGCCGTCGTTATCGTGACATCTCCCTTACCAATAATTTCTAAGGGTTCATCATCTGCAAGAAATACCTTTCCAAATTTTCCAGAAGTATAATTTGTAAGATAATTTTTACAGGAAGTAGCGTGAAACGACGCACCTGAGTCCAGTACCCATTGGTCAACTGGACTGTCAACACAACAAACCAAAGTGTCTCCGACATCGTCTGTTGCTGCGTTTGCTTGTTGATGTTCCCGGTTGTGATTTTGTCCCGTCTTTTTTGGACAGTCCCTCTTGAAGTGGCCTTTCTTACCGCAGCCCCAGCAATCATCACCCTTGCGCGGTTTTGACTTCCCTCGCCCCTTGGACTTGGATCGATCTTTGCCTTTCTGACCACCCCGTTGAACACTTCTCCCTCTGCTTTCCGCACTCAATGCAGCAGATGTGAGTTCTCCTGATTCTCTCTGGCGAATATCCTCGCTTAGAATCAGATCCCGAATCTCCTCAAGCTTCAACTTTCTTTAGCCAGACGAACTACTCACAGCAGTTACCGTCGCACTCCAACTTTCCGACAAAGAAGACAATAAAATTAAAGCCTTTACCTCATCCTCAAAATTAATATCAACTGAGCTTAACTGGGTGATGATCACGTTGAACTCGTTGATATGATTGGTCACCAATCCTCCCTCCATCATCTTCAAGTTGAATAAACGTCTCATCAAGTAGACTTTATTCGACGCGGATGGCTTATCATACATATTGGATAACGCTTTCATCAAACCCGCAGTCGTAGTTTGATCTAGGACGTTAAACATTACGTTTCTTGATAACGTCAATCGAATAACACCTAGGGCTTGCCTATCCAATAATTCCCAATCCTCGTCTGATATCTTTTCAGGCTTCTTCCCCGACAATGGTTGATGGAGTTTCTTTTGGTACAGATAATCCTCCATCTGTGTTCGCCAGAATCTGAAATCTTTTCCATCGAACTTGTCTATATTCACTTTTCTATCGTCAGACGCCATTGATTCCACACGGATTGTTATAACCCGTGCTCTGATACCAGTTGTTAGGAATCAACGCGCATGAACGAACTTTAAAGTAAAAGAAAGCAAGAAAACGAGATAACAATTTTACGTGGTTCGGCAATTTGCCTACGTCCACGGACCTATGCTAGAGAAATTTTATTTCTTTGAGAGAGAAAAAACGATTACAAGAGATTGAGTGTGTATTGCCCCGAAAGAAAAAAAATCACAAGTGTTTCTCGTGTAGCACAATTTGTATCTACAACAAATTGTTTTCCCTAGTATAAACTACACTACACACACTTTGCTCTCTATGTTTTCTCTCAATTTGGGATGATAGAAATGAAGGAAATTCACTCCTGTTTATAGGAGTAATATCACCTACCAAACAAACTCTTGGTTCACTTACCAAACAACATTTTGGTTTCACCTACCAAACAACCTTTTGGTTTCATCTACCAATCAACCTCTTGGTTTCACCTACCAAACAACATCTTGGTTTCACCTACCAATCAACCTTTTGGTTTGTTTCTCCACAAAACCCATCAGAAACACTATCTCCAAGCCAAGGTAAAACACTGTCTCCAAAAATGTGTTTGTATAACTCATTTTCAACAAGAATGCCACTTAAATGTTTTTTGATTTCTTAGCTATATCCGTCATTTTCAAGCATACAACACATATTTTGTCAAAGTGAGCTTCATGTCACGGACTTAGTCTCTTACTAATGCCTCGTGTGGCACTTAGCTAGTCGCCCCGCCTCTTGCCAGGATTGCTAAGTCAGTCTCGCCCACTTGTGCTCGTGTGCTAAGGAAATTTGGCAAAGATCACAAGAAAGTTTAAAAGAAACTTTAGTAGTTGTATTGCTTTAAACTTCTTGGATGGTTACAAAAGAGCCCCTAACCTCTATTTATACTAACCATCCTTGGAATGGACGCTTAAGATTAACTTGATCCTATGGTTACAATCTATCATCTAAATTATTCTACTAGATATTTACATGGAGAATTTTAGAGAAATCTACCTACACATGTTTCTACATAATTCTAGAAAAGTCTAACAATTCTCTACACTTTCTAGAAACTTCTACATTGCTCTACTCTTATCCAGAATATTCTAGAACCTTCTACAATGTTCTACATTATTCTGAAACTTTCTACTAATATCTATATTATTCTAGAGTATTCTAGAACATTCCAGAACATTCCAGAATCTTTTAGATTTCTCCGAAATATTCAAGTAGCCTCTAGTATCTCGTTAATGGAAAAAATGTCATGTCCCCGTCACCTCAAAATACTTTAAATTTCCGGTGCGTGACATTCAGATCATTAATATTTCAGACATTAAAAATTGATTTTCTAGTTAAAGAAAAATTTGTCTTCAATTCTCACAAGGTAATGAGGCTCATGACAAATTAAATAATAATTTTTCATTCCATTATAATCTGATTTATTATGTCACATATAAAAAATTAACAAGTCCCGTAATGAATTTAAATAATAACTTCTCGACCAAATATTATTTGAATGATATGATGTGATATTAAGAAAGCTATGAGACCACAAATCCCCTCTTTTTTACAATGGGAAAAGTGCAGCATTTTGTAGTACATTATTGATAACATTTTTGCTTACACTCAGGCTATGAATACACACCACCAGTTGAAGATGTCAAAAAAGTTGGAATCGAGCGACCCAAGGACCTCATAACCTTAGATCAAATCAGAGCTATGTCGATGACCGATTTGCTGAGCTATCTCGAAGAGCGGGTATCAGGACAGGACCTCATCGAAGCTATCTCAATGACCGACGACATAGTGACCAATAAGATCAGACGGCAATTACTAACCGACGACACTGATGACTCGCCCGCCCCTGATGACAAGGCACTTATGTCTTATGTTAACTCACTTAGCAGCCTTCTGCAGCAAGACAAAAATAAGCAATCTAAAAATGATGATGATGGTGAATCGAGCAGTTTCGGTGGATCAGAGGGTGGAAAAGAGTCCGATGCTGATATCTGTGGCTTTAACAAATTGTGGGCTATGTCGAAGAAGGACTCATTTGGGGTTTCGTTGCTTAACCTTCCTAGAATGGCTTCGTTACCTCAGTTCTTGTTCAAAATTTCAGAAGATTTTGAGAGTGAAAGCTAGATAGTAGCGTTTTATAGTCATTTGATGGTAGATAGATGTACGCTTTAGGAACTTGTAGGCTGCACCGGTAGTTGTTCATATCTGAACTTTGTCCTAGGATTCGGAGATTGAAATTGATGATGAATCCTGGAAATTTTTCATCTTTTATATGTTGGAAAGGTAGTCTGAGGGAGGGTCATATGCATCTTGGTGGTGATGGCAAACACATTCTCACATCGTTTCTCTACTCTCCTAAAACAAATTCCTACATTTTCTTTGAAAAATGAAAAAATGCAACAGATTGTCCATCCAATTGAGCCTTGTGTCTTCGAGTGTATTTTTAGAATTTTTCTTGATGTGATGTTGATTGTGCTTTTTTATATATGGTTAAAATTGATGAAATATGTCAAATCTATACTGAGTTGTAGATGTATGATGTGAATGATTAAGTTAGTTATTTCGGTAAAAATTATATGACTGAAAAATAATGAAATAAAAAAGGAAAAAGACCTAACATTCGGAGCATGTAATAAATGATGAAAGATAGTAGAATTGACGAATGCGTTGCTTCGTTGGTAGTTAAAGAGAAGGTAGTTATATAGGAAAAGTAAATGTGAATTTTTTTAGTTTTGGTTGAAAGTGGAATTTAATTGAAATTTTAAAAGAAATTGTGAAAAAAGTAAAACAGAAAATAGGATTTGAAAACATAACCTTATTCCTGTTCTCGTAAAATCTGCATAAACACTGTGCAAATGCTGGCTATTTTTCTCATCTTACCAAACAATCTGATGTGTCAAAAATTGGTTTTCTTTCTTAGAAGACCCAAGTAGCCTTAAAATAGAGGAAAGGACCAAAAAATACAAGAAAATACCTATAATTATAAGGGATCTGCGCTGCTTAAAATGGTCGGGTCGGGTCGACGACCCACACCCCAACAACCTGGTCATCCTGACCGTTTACTCTTAGGACACGTGGCTCAATCCCCTTAATTCAAGTGTCCCTATCCTCCTAGTGCACAATATTCTCAACAAAATGGGTAATTCTATGTCAGTCTCATCCCGTTGGTCCTGGTGCCTTAAACACCACATATTTATGTTGGGGTGGGTGGTAAAAACATAGGTGGTGGGTGATACAAACCACCCACCTCAACCCAAATATGTAGTGTTTAATACATTAGGACCAATGGAACGAGTCCATCGTAGAATTTTCCCAACAAAATGGTCCCAATGCTCATATACCAAGAGACACAATCTGAGTGCATGATTAGTACTTTGGAATTTACCTCTTTTATGCAAAGTTAGCTCCTCTTTTATAATTACGAATTGAGAAGTGGTAATCCTAATTAATTTGATTTACTAATTAGAACTATGAATTGACTTGATTCTATCTGATTAAGTACGTAGACAGCTTAAACTTGCTCAAGTGCAATCACTAAACTCCAACTGTTGACTTAGTTCGAATTGCCCAACGAAATTCAAACTAAATCAGTTGGCCCTGTCTATGGGAAAAAAAATTATTTACTAACTTGGTTAGTTGAAAATTTGGCAGGATGAAAGAAGAGACGAGCAGGAGACCAGGCAAGGAAATATGCCAAGACGAGTCTCAAGCTTCACCCTGACGACCCGAAGAGGGAGCTTAGCTTGAGAAGATGATAATTATGTCTTAGTCTGAGTTCCATCGCAAGATGGAAGAATGGGGGTAGAAGTTTCTACAGCAGCAAATGGCAAAAATGCCAACGACTCCTAACATCAGACTAGTTCATCCTAACCCAGTCACTCGGAGACGGCAATTTTACGAACTCGACCCGGAAAGGGAACGAGGAAAATATGGTCGTGGTATGGGGACACACCGATGATTATTCCACGAACTTGACCCGTAGAGGGAACAAGGGGAAAAGGATCATAGTGGAAGGGACCCAAGGGAAGAACGGGAAAATAGTATGGATAATGTAAACTCACAGCACGAGCCTCATCATAAGGTCAAAAACCCTACGAGGGAACGACCTGCGGACGAGGCTGAATCTAATTCGGGGAAAGGGAAAAGTTGCATATGTCTAAAACCTACATCCCAGTGTCGGCGCTTCAACGTCGTAACTCACCCTTCCACGTTGATATCTTATCTGAGGTGTTGCCACAAAATTACAGAATTTCAAATCTACCAAAATATGATGGAACTAAAGACCCTAGAGAGCACGTGTAGATGAAATTAGGGTTGAAGAACTTAACAAGGCAAGAGGAGGAGACTCGGCCGAATTCTGCTATAATATTAAAAGTGTTTCCGAATTTTTTTAAGCATGCTTGATGTATGTAGAAAAACTAAAACAAAGATGTTGATGCGGTATCAAAGTTAGTGTCGTCAACAAGGTTGTGAAGTGTGAATCCTAGGCTTTTTTTTTTGGTAAGCGTGTGAACCCTAGTTGAGATGTACTTACACATATATACGTGATATTTAGAGACAGACTAGAGCTCATTCAGTCAATAGTAATTAGAGTTTTTTCTTTTTATATATAGTTTCTGAATGAATGATTTACATTAATTAATGGGGATTGATATATATTCGCACTCTTTTTTTGATAATCACACTCCTCTTAGTTTCACATCTTCACTTTTCACCAAAATACTCTTCCTTTATTAGACATTATTTGACATAATTTATTCATTTATTCTAGAAAAAAAGTGTGGCGAAATAAGAAAAAGTTACTTACTACTTTGTAAATAATAATAATAATAATACTATTAAAAGATTATTTACATCTCTTATTTTTTTAAAAAACTAAAATAACCCTGTATGAGAATTGTGCTAAAAAAAAGTAAGGTTAATAAATAAATAAATTGATTGCGTTAATAATTAACTTAACCTTGAATTTTGAAAAATATTAAGGTTGTTCATTGTATACATTACTATAGTATAAATCAGTTATCTTGTTCATTAAATATATTCATAAATTATTTTGTCTCAATTTTTTTAAAAAAGTATATTATTTAATATTTTTGTGAAATCATCGAGATATATATGTATCTACAAAGTATTCTGCCACACATTTTTTCTACAGTAAATAAGTTATGTCAAATAATGTCTAATAAATGAAAGGGTATTTTGGTGAAAAGTGAAGATATAAAATAAAGAGGAGTGTGATTATCAAAAAATGGAATACTAATATCAATCCCCTAATTAATTGGCATTTATAATGTTGGTTATGGGCCATAGTCTAACGTCCCATTAATCAGTTAATTCCATAATTTGGATATGGGCAACTTCCAGCATAAGAAGCCCATAATTATTAACCCACATATATTGTTTTATTTATGTGTAAAATCTTAAATGACTCGTCAGATGTAACAAATTAAAAGTTAATTCAAATCAACTAAAAAGATTAAAATAAGATTTTCGGATTTTTAGGTTTTTTGGATTTTAATTAAACATTATAGCTCTATCTAATTACTCATACTTATAATCAGGTCCTTTATCGGTTAAAATTAGAAAACGCAATTTACAAAAAAAATCGTTTAAATTCATGTCACCAAGAGGTTTGCACGCCTATTATAGTCCATTGTTTGGCAAGACTCTTTCTCATCTATGCATAAAACTAAGGAAGAGGCGATGTAATTTGAGATCCATACTTTTGTATTGGTCCTTAGAAAATAAGTTTTTCATTGTCAAAACCACTAATACTATGTTTAGTTGGGGGAAATTGATAGGAAACAGGAAAATAAAATAATCAAAATTATTTTATCTTGTTTGGTTGCCACATAAAATGTAAAGGAAAAGAAAATAGGAGAGAACATCTAATACTAGAATGAGAAAAAAAGAATCCCCCACCATTTGGTGAGAAAAAAAAAACTCTTTTCACTTCATACATGCAACTTTATCTTTCTCAATATGATTTATTAATTTTTTAATAACATTTGCAAAAAAGAAATTTTATGAAACAATTGAAATCAAGTAAATAGTTTACTTCCAGAGTTATTTCTTTCTTTTGTTTTCATTTTCTTGAAGTTTTCCATAAGTGTTTTATATTAGAATCAAACAAACTTTAAAATTTTGGAATTTTTTTACTTTTTTTCCTTTCCCTAGTATTTTCTTCTCTTCACCAAAATCTACTATGGCCAGAGTATAGGGTGTTGGGGATTTAAATGGAAACTTAGCATTCATGTAGACATGTAATTGTGAAATTGTGAAAGTAGTACTCATAGCTATTGACACAAGTTGGCTCAGTTGGTAAGAACGGGCCACTTTCCCTCACAAAGTTGTGTGTTCGATTCCCTCTGTCCTGATAGGTGACCGGAGCCGGCCCTACTTAAACTTTATGAAACCAAAAAAAAAATTTGACAAAGGACTTAAGCTAGCTTGGGATATAAGGAAGCAAAATTGAGGCAGAACCAGACTCAGAAGTTGTGATGCAGATGACCAAGAAGGCCAATACTTTTTAATAATATCACTTTTCCCTAAAAGGAAAATAAGTTTGGCCCAGATGGAGTCGGAGAGGTTTTGGTGACTCGCATAGTTCATATTAGTGGAAGGAGAGTGGGAGAAGAGGGGGTCTATATCGGGAACTATTGTCCCTTAGATTCTGAATTGTCGGGTAAGAGGTGGATCGTGGACTGCAATTTGGCTAACCTTCTTCTTCCAATTTGGGTTGGGTTGAGCCAGACTAGACTACAGTAAGACGGAACGGTATAACTAGAAAATCGTTTGCAGATAACAAACGCATGGGCAAAAATTGATGACTTTTTGAAAACAGAACACGAAACTAGTTACGCTATTCTGGGCTTTTATTGAGCAGCGAAATCGAGATTTATGAACGAATTCACATCCCTGGGATGGGGGGGCGTCATATTGGATTGCTTGTGCAGAAGATGCCTTAGGTTTCTTGTATAATTGCTCTAGTATCGGCTTCTTGGTCTCTTAGATGTTACACCCAATGAACATAACGTTGATGTATAACAAATGCTCATGATTTTGTAATCACTGGGTATAAAATAAAAATATGGACACTTGTTGTACGTGTAACCAACGGTGTATGTCCGCCATATTTCACTCTTAAGTTCATTCCCTACAACAGCAGTATATCAAAGTTGAACTCCAGGAGCTCATTGTATTTAAGTGGATTCAGCATCGAAGTGAAAAGAAACTATTTGAAACATTATTGTCCAATTATCTAAACTACATCTACCACAGACGATCTAAACGGTGGCCTTCATGGGAAGAAGTCAAAGCCATTATACTAGATTAAGTAGTCTGCTCTCGCATTGTAATTCTTTAGGCAACGAGCAGAGTGGAGCAAATTCACTAATGTAATCAATAAACCCTTCACCATCAAAAGCATCCACTGGAGTACATTCCTTTTGTTCAGGGCTATAAGATGCGAGACCTTGGGGACGTGCAAGTGCAAAAATGATGTTCCCATTTCTTGACATTGCAACCGGATGATGTTGTACCATTGGACAACGTGCATAGAATGGAAAGCAGCTTCTTAATACGGCAATTTTGGTCCAAGACTCTGCGACCCCATATTCTTCCATTATCCATATAGTGGAACGAGACGGAATAGAATAGTCGATGAGACAAAGACGATGATTTAAAACTGCTAATTCCAAGTTCTCGGAATTTAGCAATAAGCCAGGGGGGGTTGAAATATGACCATATTTTTCTTCCCCAATATCAAAAGCAGCTATAGCGGATTTTAAATTCCAGGCAAACCAGCAAAAAGCCCCATTAACAGCAATCATATGGTCATGAAACTCTGTGTTCAAGGGATATTCTTCCAACTGTCTCCATCTATGGTCAACTCCAACAGTGAATATTTCGCATCGTTCCACTCCCTCATCGTCGAAAATTTTAAGAACCTTAAAATTATTAGTAGACGAACTATAACCAAATTTACAAGCCACAAAGCTCCGGTTTTTCTTTCCGAATGTATCTTCTTCCGGGAGTAGAATACTCTCGCCTGAAATTGGATTGTAGATATAAACTACTTCAAAATCATCCCTATGATCCTGAAGCAGTAAGCAGAGCAAGCCATTGCAAGAGCCCATAATGGATAAGGTTGAGTTTCTTTTAGGCCAACCTGGTACTTTTGGTTCGATGGTTGTCCGAGTACAATCATCGCCATTCTCAGAAATTTCTACCAAAGAAAAAGCATAACCTTCTTCGATAGGAACAACATCTTCGTGATACTGGGAAAGCACGAGGGTGGTAAAGGGTGTGTTTTCCGCATAATAATGCGCGAAATCAGGGACGGAGAGGAGATTGTACCATGTTCGACAAACTACCTTACATCGCGCGATCGCCTTAACTTGAACACGAGAAAATATTTTGTGAATCAAATCGGTGGGAAGATTTAGAATGCCCGAAAAACTTACCTCTTCGACTTCAATTTGATATTCCCCACCACTTCTGTGCTTCTTCATGGTGTGAATGTGTGTATGGAGACGATAAAATTAGGGCTGAAAATTAGGGAAAGGGCAAAGAATTGAACTCCCTCAGACGAAGTGTACTCTAATTCAAAAGACAACTGTGAATGGGGCCTTGCGGAAAATTTCAGATCGTCTAATCTATTATATATCTCTATCCCTTGCGTAAACAAAAAGAATCCATGGAGGAATAGGAAATCATTTAGTAATATCTTAAATTATTTTTAGGAATTAAAACTTTTAATTATTGATAAAAAGAAAAAAATATGTAAGTAGCAGGACATTATTTAATATAATAAAAAACAAATAGATTCCTACTTTCTCTAAAATACTGATCAATAAAATAAATTAGATGTTTACCCACAATCACCCCCAACCAATATTCCAATCTAAACAAAACGTTGGTTATTAATTTTGCAAATCTTAAATTATATAAATATTTTTAATATTTGGTAATTTAGCAGTAAATTGTTATAGTGTCGGATCATTATTTTGAGTGAGTTGATTTGAACAATTCAAAATACCTTGGCTTTTTTCGAACTGGTATACCTTATTCTGACATCGAAAAAAAATAATAATAATTGTGAGACGTACATGGACGCATATTCTGGGATATATATAAGTCATTTTATTATATAAAAATATTTATTAACTTTTTATTGTTATGGAATATGACATGTCTGCACAATATAATTATCAACATATATTTCAAAGCTTGTGTGTACTCGAAATTAGCATGATAACAAATATTAAAAAAAAAAGTTAGATTAAAATCATACAAATACTTTTAGTGTGAGAATATGATATATTTTGTACTTAATTCAAAAGAACTCACAAACACGAGTGTTTTTATATATATAATATGATGTTTATAATTTTTTAGAAAATTAACATCAGCACTCATATGGTAAATTCTATGCTAGATCGAGACTACTGGTCTCGGACCAGTTTTCACCATTGGATCCCCCACTAGGGGGTAATTTACTAATTACCCCCAGATCCAATGGTAAAAACTGGATCGAGACCAATGGTCTCGATCCAGCATAGTATTGGCCCACTCATATATTCTTATAATGTCATTCCACTTACCTTTTAATTTGTTTAAATGGACAATAACATCCATCCATATGGAAATTTAAATCCATCAACTTTAAAAAGATGAACTTGTCCTTTTTTAATTATTTTTGTATACGATCACCTTCTTTCTTTTTCTTTTTTTTATTTTAATGGAAAATAAATAATTAATTATAAAAATTAGCTAGAACAAATTAAGCAATTTAAATCACACCAAATAATAATGCATTCGAAGTGAAACTTCTAGCTCAATATCAATTTGGTCCAACCTAAAATTGAAGTATATGAATATAGATAAATTAAATCTACAACATGCATGCACAAGTGAATCATCATCTTATACATGAAAGTTCTTTTATTTTTCTGATCATATAAATTTAGAAGTTCATATGTTAATGAAAGTAAATAAAATAACAACATATGCAAAATTGGACTTGAAATGAAATAAGTGAATTAAGTGAAAATATGATGCATTCTTTATTTTATTTAAAAAAATTAGACATAAATATTCATATGTAATATGTTGTTTGCATTTATTTTATCTTTATAATCTCATGATAAAGAATGTATTCGGTGTTACTGCACGTCGAAATATAAAAAGTGATATATCTTCTACATTATTAGAAAGACTGATAGGATATATAGAGTAATGATATATGCATAAACATGCTAAAAAATAATACTAATGTTATTTTATCAAAAATTTAATTTCTTGAAATAGGATTTAGTTAAACACACATGGTGATTATATATCATTATGGAACAAATAAATAAAAAGTATAAGATAAATACTATCGAATAATCAATTCTTAACTAGTTATTAATTTGCCAATAAACTAGAACATAGACTAATGATCTATGCATAAACATGCTAAACAATAATACTAATATTATTTTATCAAAGGTTTAATTTCTTGAAATAGTTTTAGTTAAAGATACATAGTGATGATATATGATTATAAAACAAGTAAACAAAAAGTACAAGATAAACACTGTCAAATAATCAATTCTTAATCAGTTATTAATTTGTCAATAAAATAGACATATTTACTTCAATTTAACTTCTTATTGAATCATTACATGCAAAGTACGTGATACTTCTAGTACTTATAAATATACATACCATAAAAGCAACAAATTGGAGGGGAAAAGTTTGAAAAAATAAACCAAATAAAAAATTGATAAAAGAAAAGAGCAAAAGCTATCGAGGTAGGGGCATGTCTATATATAAGGTAAAGTTGGAGTTAAAATCCGGTCAAATCAAAAAACTTCCATAGAAGGATGAGGAAATCAAGCCCTTAGATCTTTGATTAACTTTCCGTCAAAATTGACAGAATATTTTCCAATTATTCTGTCATTTGACAGAATATTCCATTAAGTAACAAGATATTTTACAACAGGGACGGATTTTGTTAATAATTGAATAATTAGGGACCAAAATTGTCAAGTCCAATAAATGGGGGACCAAAATTGATTTAGGTGTCAATATTACGGACTAAAACTGTAATTAACACACTAATCCACCTACCTAATGAATGATGTAGATTCATTTGATCTTATGGATGTGAAAGACTCTCTAGATCCCTCCAAGAATATTCTTTAGGATATTTTTCATCTTAAAAACTTTTTATGACAAAGTCAACACATCTCTACGAGATTCTAAATGCTTCTACAACTATATATAATAATCTAAGACATTATACACAGTTCTACACTTTTTTAGAACTCTCCGTAAGGAACTACATTCTTTTAGAGGATTTTAATATTTTCAAGACTCTTCCAGACTTTTCTACACCTTTTCAAAATACTCCAACAGTCTCTAGACTCACGTCTATGAATTGATCTATTTGAATATAATGCAACATAAACTTTTGACAAGAATATATTGTTTAGTTTCTAGCATTTCCATTTTTTCATTAATCTACGTATTTTTTAAATTTGTCACAACCATTTATTTTTGTTTATCATGAGCCACACAAATAGATTTATAATTTCACTTATCCTATCACTCTTTTTGATAGTGGTGAAATATAACATAAATTTTCATATTTCTATATGTAGTAACATATAAGAGTATACTCTATATTATGATATTTTAAAAAAAAAATTGTAAACATCATATTACATAAGAATACTCGAGTTTATGAGTCCTTTTAATTAAATAAAACTATCACATTCTCATTAAAATTACTTATATAATTTATTCTCAAATATGCTTTATATATATATATATATATATATATATATGTTATATTCATGCTAATAACTTTGAGCATGTGCAAACTTTAAGATATATGATGATAATCCATTTGTACAAACAAATTATATTCCATAACAATGATCAGAATATGCGTCTTCCTTTTTTTCTTTTTGGGGTGTCAAAATAAGATATAATTTCTTGAAATTATTTTTTTATCTCCAAATCAACTCACTCAAAATAATGATCTGATACTAATAACAATGTTTTACTAATTACTAAATATTAAAAGTGTTTATGTATTTTGAGATTATCAAAATTAATAACCAACCTTTTGTTTAAGGTGAATGTTGGTTGTGGGTGTAAAAATTTTCTTTTTCTTTGTTGGTGGATGTGGGTAAAAATTTATTTTATTTTTGTGATTAATATTTTAGAGAAAGTAAGAATCTATTTTTTTTTATTACATTAAATATTGTTCTACTATTTTTCTCTTAATGTATTTGGACTCCTACTACTAAATGATTTCCTACTACTCAATGAATTCTTTTACTTAATAAATTTAATTATTAATTAATTAATTATTAATATTAAGGGTGGATATGAAAGTCTTTTCACAATGGAACAAACAACTGAATTATTCACACATTTAAATAGGATTCACAAGAATACTAGCGTTTATTTTCTAGTATTTTCATTCTTTCATTAATCTACGTATTTTTTTAATTTGTTACAACCATTTATTTTTGTTTAACATGAGCCACACATATAAATTTATAATTTCACTTATGATATCACTCTTTCTAATAGTGGTGATATAATATAAATGTTCATGTTTCTATATGTAGTAATATATGAGTATACTATATATTATATGATATTTTAAAGGAAAAATAATTGTAAACATCATATTACATAAGAAAACTCGAGTTTATGAGTCATTTTAAATTAAATAAATATATCACATTCTCACTAAAATTACTTATATAATTTATTCTCAAATATGCTTTATATATATATATATATATGTATTATTCATGCTAATAACTTATTCATGCTAATAACTTTGAGTATGTAAATTTTTTTAGATATATGATGATAATTCATTTGTACAAACAAATTATATTCCATAATAATGATCAGAATATGCATCTTCCTTCTTTCCTTTTTGGGATGTCTTCTTGAAATAATTTTTTTCGTAATATGGGGCAGGAGATATCCAGATCTTCAAATCAACTCACTCAAAATAATGATCTGACACTAATAACAATGTTTTACTAAATACTAAATATTAAAAGTGTTTATGTATTTTGAGATTATCAAAATTAATAACCAACATTTTGGTTAAGTTGAAACGTTGGTTGTGGGTGTAAAATTTTTCTTCTTCTTTGTTGGTGGATGTGGGTTAAAAAATTATTTTATTTTTATGGTTAATATTTTAGAGAAAGTAAGAATCTATTTCTTTTCCTCACATTAAATACGGTGCTACTATTTTCCTCTTAATGTATTTGAACTCCTACTACTAAAGGTTGCCTACTACTCAAATAGATTCTTTTACTTAATAAATTTAATTATTAATTAATTAATTAATTATTAATGACAATGGTGGATATGAAAGTCTTTTCACAATGAAACAAACAATTGAGTTATGTACTGATGAAAGTATTTTCACATTTATATAGATGATGATGATGATGATGAAGATTAGATAGGGAGATTAGATGGATAGACATATTAGATAGATAGATTTATTTATTTTGGATAGTTACTGGATTATAACTTTTGGTATTCAAAAATTTAAACAATCTGATCCCCGGTTGAACCATCTTATTGCACTTTATGTGATCGAACAGCGCGATGAAGACTTGAACAAACTTAGTAATGAGGAAGAACAGATAAAATTTGATGCGATCGAATATAGCTTACTACCCGATGACGATAGAACAAACTTATTAGCAAGGAAGAACAGATAACACTTGATGAGATCGAACAGCGCTATCTTGAAAGTTTTCTGCCAGAACATGCAGATGAGCAATCTAAAAATGATGGTGGCGACTCGGGCGGTTTTGGTGGACCAGTGGGTGGAAAAGAATCCAATGATAGCTGTGGTTATTACGAATTGTGGACTAGGTCAAGGAAGGACTTGCTGCTTAACCTTCCTCGAATGGCTTCTTTACCTCAATTCTTGTTCAAAATTTCAGAAAATTTTAGGAGCGAAAGATAGATGCTGGCTTTGGATTTTTATTTTTTTTGCCTTTTCCTTTCCCTAGAACTTTCTTTTCTTCACGAAAATCTACAATGAAGCAATCAGGCCGAGATGGAAACTTCTACGCGGTGTTTTTTATTTTTTTTTTGGCTAAATTCTAGACGGTGTTGCTGACCGTAAAATCTTTGGATAACACAACAAAAGGTGTGGTGTGGCATGACAATCAGACCATGTGAGTTTAAGACTTTGGCGAATCTCAATCACAATATAATATAAAATGATAGCACTCACAATATGAAGTTCCACCCTTTCGCACAGGTCTCATATTATAGAACTAAGGTCGTTAAAAATGCAAAGGGCAGTCTATTGGCTAATGCAAAAACCTATACTGATTTGCATTAAACAAAAGAAAAAAAATGCTATATTACCTTCTCTAGCCATGCTTTCTTTTCTTCTGACCCATGCCTCTAGCAAAAGAACTCACTGTATATCGTGAAATAGCAAGCTCACGTGGAATAGCAGCGCCACATGATTTAAGAATTTCAACCAACTCAGGAAATAGTTTCTTATCCTCTTCATTTACAAACACAATCGCCGTACCACCTTCTCCCATTCTAGAGGCCCTCCCAATCTGGTGCACATACTCCTTCATGGAATTTGGCATGTCAAACACAATAACCTGCCTCACAGACAGAAGATCAACTCCTCGACCCAAAACTCCTGTGGCAACAATCACACTAACTTCCCCAACCAAAAATGACTTTAATATCTCTCTCCTCTCCTTCATGGTTTTCTCTCCATGGATTGATAGAGCTTTCATTCCAGTCGTCGTTGTTATTGCTTCAGAAAGGAGATCAGCCCCAATTCTCGAACCCACAAAAACCACAACGGGTGGCTTAAAATGCTGCTTGCTTGTCACTATGTCGAAAAGCTTTTGCTTCTTTTTCTTTGACTCAACCCATATCGCCAGCTGTTTAACGGCCTCATTAGGTTTATTGGGTTTTCCAACTGATATAACTGAAAAATCCTTCACCATCGAGCTCGCCACCTTCTCCACTTCCTTTGAAACAGTTGCAGAGAACATTAACACTTGTGGCTGTGAAAGAGCCCAAAAAATTTGCATGACTTGCTCACGAAACCCTCTTTCAATCATGCAATCTACTTCATCAAGTACAAGAATAGATATACTATCCAACTCAAAATCATGTTTTGCTAGAAGATCAATGAGTCTTCCAGGGGTACCAACAATCATAGATACTCCTTGCTGGATTCGATAGACTTGTCCAGCCATGGCATCACCACCAACCACTAATGCAGTTTTAAATGGCAAACCTTTACCAAGCAACTTTGCTTGTTCCTCCACTTGTATACAGAGCTCTCTAGTAGGTTCAAGAACCATTGCTAGTGGTTTTTGTGGGTTGTTTTTCAGTTTCGTACAATGAGAAACTATAGGAACTAGAAACGAAGCGGTTTTCCCAGAGCCCGTCTCAGCTGAAACGAGCATGCTCTGACCAGTCAATGCAGCTGGGATGGCCTGCATTTGCACAGGTGTTGGCATTTCATATCCAGAAGCTTCTAAATTCTGAAGAAGCCTCTGAGGAAGATTACATGAACTAAACGACAAAACGGGTTCCGGGACATTATCTCCACGTACAGATATTTCTAGTTTTCTTCTTAGCAGCTCGGTTTGGTTGTTAGTTAGACATTCAGGTTCTGATTTACTATTTCCATCTCGAATGTAGTAGCACGCATCTGTTGCTGGTAATCTTGCACGGGGAGGTTGCGCAGATAAAGCCAGTGATTTTGCTACGCGGCTGAGAAGAGTGCTTTTGCATTCAATGCTGCAAATATCATCATTAGTCTCATCACATATATACTCACCATAACGGCCACATATAACACACTGAGGTTCTCCAGGCAAAGCTTCTCTTTGATCCCAACATCTTTCTTTCACATCATCCTCTGCATTGAAAATTAAAAGGGTAAAGATAAGCTGATGAACTCACATGATAACCCAACGGAAAAAATTTATGCTAAACCAAGTCCAATGGTCATATCTATCTCTAAACCAAGTCCTCACAAACACTTATGTAAAAAAGATATATACAGATTACACACTAGACCATTGGACTCTATCATAGAATTACCACTAACCCAGCCCTACCCCACCCCCAATACCCAACAGTGCCCAAAAAACTAGGGCTAGTTATGGCATAATATCATTTTGATTTGGCACTATAATTCTTACTTCTTACGCTAATAATTCCAGTTACACAAACAGATTTGTTGTGATCATGTAAAACAAAATTCCACAAACAAATCAAGGATGATAAAATTAGACGCGCAGTGATGTTCTATCTCCCAAAATTCCTATCTTCATTTCTAATGGAATAGACTTTCAAATAAGCGAATACATAAACTTATTTATGCAAAATTGGAAATGGAACCAAGCTAAATTTCACCTGGGGCTTGTTCTTCCTCATCAGCGGCAACTGAATTTTCATATTGGTCACCCAATTTTCCAATTTCCAATGTATTCATATGCTAAAATGAAGCGGCAAATCACGATGAAACACGATGCGAAATTCAGACTCTAAAATTGCGAGCAGAATTTAATTAACGGTGCAAAAACTGAAGATGAACACAAGAAATTGTGATTTTCTCTTTCTTTTTTTTTTTCCTGATTTTCTCTTGTAGTAGCTGCAAATTTCTTATGTTTAAAATTACAATGGACCTAAGTTCTAACAGTAAAAATTTAAAAGAGAATACTTTTATTCATGACCGAGACATGGCCCAATCTTTTAATTAAAATCTCCTTTTATGGCGGCCCGCTACGCAAGGCAGAATATGATTTTATGATCTCCTTTTTGTTTTTATATATAACATATGCAATTTATAAAGCACCGACACTCTTAAAATTATTACATATCATATCGAACTAGTGTGAAGTGATATGCTTCTAACAAATGACCGACATGGACTTTCTCACGTCCATAAATGGAACAACAAAAGTAAAATTCCAATGCAGTTGATAACGTATCCAATACTTTTTCGAAACTAAAAGTACTCAAAACTAATTAGCACTGTCTCAACAAAAGTTTATAGAACACTGTTGTTTTGATGTTTTCCATACTTCATAAAGTTTAAGTGTCTTATACTTATCTAAGTGAAAAATTGAGGACCTCATCCACTTTGTTTGATGGGATTCCATACCTTGTAGGTTATATAATGGATGAGAAGGATTGTATTTCTGTAGTCCAATCCAAATCATGTTCATATTGAGGACATGAAGATCTACATAAGGGGAGTTTCGGGTGATTGTTGTCCAACTCTTTTCAATTTTTTGGAGATGAAATTGAACTTGTTGGAATGTCTTGAGCCCTCTTTGGAGGGTGGATCTTTTTTAGGAAAGCTAGCTCAGTCCCCCTCTATGTCACGAATAGGGTTGAGTTGCTTTCCTATTATTATTTTTTTCACTTTTTACTCGTTTTTGTATCCCGATGTAATATCTTATTTGTTGGATGTTGTAGTGCCAAGGTTTTTAGTGTAGTTTTGGATGTAATGGAGAGTTTTCCCATAGCTTTGCTTGTATGGTCTAATAAAAATTAATTATAATAAAAGATCCAAAACAATGTGATTTAAAAAAAATATACCTTAACATATCATGTCAAATTGAACCCACACTCTTTTTACACATTATGCTATTATATCATAGGTGTTGGCCTAAATCACATATAAGTCATTTTTAAAAATTTTATATCAAGCCAACTCATTATACGGGACCTTCATCAATTTAAGAAAAACATCGAACCAATCCAAATAATATGGATTTGGTAGTCCATAATTTTGTTAATGTAACAATTGTTATATTGTGAACATAAATATACAAATATATATGTATTTACACATATATAACGGTTAGGTGCTACAAATGGTAACCACATTCTGGAGATGCATATACATCACTACTCCGGAAAATTCTAGCTCAAACCCGACTTGGTCGCACCCAGGTGTATTTCATAAGGAGAGTGTATTACATTTACCATATAATTGGTAAGTTATTTCAAAAAATACACATGGGTTTGACCGAGCCGGGAACGGGCTAGAATTTAAAACTGCAGTAGAACTTCAAAACCTACTATCCACATTTTTTTGCATACTCGTCATTTCTGAGTACTTCCATCAACACGAATGTGAACGAAAAGAATTTTGTTGTAACCACGACTAATTCTGATCTTTTCATCGGTATATCTGCAGCGAACGACCATAGAAAAAGTACTCCCATCATTGTGCTAAATTCAAAATGAAACTCAAAATCACAAAAACATTGAAATTTCTTACAGAAGTTCCAACGTGAACTTTGTTTCCATTTCTGCAGGGATCCCATATGGACCAGCCATTATTGCTGCATCATCCATAGTGACATCATACATGTTCAACCCCGATTTCCTTCAAAGGTGAATTATGAGGCAAAAAACGCGTTATAATCTTGTGATACGATTTTCCATTTTCTTCAAATAAGCTCAAAGTTATATATATAAATATATATATATATATATAGCAACTTACACGTATTTCCCTGTCATGGAGAATTTGAATCCAAGCAATATATCAACCAGAAATTTCATGTCGCCGTTTGGTCTGACAATCTATTTTAACATCATAAGATTTGAGGAAATAGTTGGACAGGTCATAATGCATGGAATTATATATGAGAAAAGAAAGAAAATATAAGATTTTTCGAAAGCATAAAATTCTTTAAGGCACCTGTTTTCCCATTAAACCTTTTGCAGCATTCTCTATCCAACTCTCTGTTTCTTCCTGCAATGACATTTTGGTTTTAAGGGAGGAAAAGAAGAGATGACAAATGATTTTCTTGTCAAAATATTTTTCTTTAAAATTCCAATTTTTCAGATAAATACAGATTTATGTCTATGAGCAGAATACCTGTGAACTCCATATCATTAGCCATTCCCCTTCGAGAAGTTCGAATTCACTTTTAGCTAGACCTTGATTTAAGTTAATAAACTCATCGATAGCCTGTCAAATGATGTCCCAAGCAAATGAACATCACAGAAACACCATGAAAATCAATTTTTAAGCCAAAAAAAAGGAAATGGAAAATGAAACTCTTAATTTATAGACAAATTATGATACAGAAATAGCTCAGACCTCTCTCGTGTCTCTACCATTGAAAATGGTTGATAGCAATCTTTGTCTTGGATCAGTTTCCTTTTGCAGCACAAACGTTGTTCCCTGCACTATAGCATTGCAACTGATGGTCCTTAATCCTTAGCAGATGACGGGCTGTAAAGAATTCTTATCGCTAATTGTGTGCAATTTCCTTTTTTAGTAAAACTCTAATTGTCGGTAGTAAATACTAATGAGCATGTTCCTTCACCTTGTTTCCTCGTGATATACGGATATTTCCTGATTGGGACAAATAAGTAGTATCCAACCAGCCCTTAGCTTCGTCCCCGAGAAGTCTAAAAGGTACGGGATATGGAACTTTAAAGGGCAAAAATTTGAAGGAAAAGGCAGCTCTGTCGAACCGAAAAAGGATCCGTTTTCCATCTTTGATTGATGCCACTGCCTACATAATCAATAATGCCATAAAAATTGAAATATTGTCACACCAAACGGTAAGGATGAGCCACTTCAACACAATGTGAATCACACTACTCATATAACCATGATAAGAACACATATAGTATAGGTAAGAATCTCCCAAATACTGTATAATATATGAAACAAATAGACTTACTAATCAGAATAAATTCACACGAACCATATTCATTGTGAAACATAGTATTTCTAAAGAGATTAATGAAGGAGCTGAAGTCATACCTCCACTTTGAGTTCCCCAATTACATCAGAGAATTTTACAATATTGGACACACGGGGATCATCAGTTCTAAGATATACTTCCTGAAATACACTAAACGAGTCGACCCCAACAAATGTTCTCTGCATCAGCATAAAACAATTAGGCCAGTCAGTTACTGACAACAGGAAAACCATATATGAATTGCATTACATTCTTCTTCTGTCTTTCAGTTGAGCCCATTAGCAGGAACTAATTTGTTTCGTAATTGCTAAGAATACTTAAAATGTTTCCTCCATATGAATAACAATGGCTAAGAGCTTCAAAAAACAGGGGGAAAACATTGAAGCCTGTATTATTGAATGTAACCTGAATCGGGGAAGCTGTTCCTGGTCTTGTTGTGAACATCAACTGCCAACGACCTTCGATTAAGCTAGAACCTGTCTGTTAATTTCAATTATTACAACCAATCTCAGCATCAATTAGCAAAATAGTATTATTTACAAATGTTTTCACACTATAATCTGT
The DNA here is from genome assembly GCA_019426215.1 of Buddleja alternifolia. Classification (NCBI taxonomy): domain Eukaryota; kingdom Viridiplantae; phylum Streptophyta; class Magnoliopsida; order Lamiales; family Scrophulariaceae; genus Buddleja; species Buddleja alternifolia. Next base: position 53,984,758 of record CM033391.1, read on the forward strand.
AAGAAAACTGGTAATTCTATGCCAAACCAAGTCCAATGGTCCGAGCGTGAACTTTGTGTCGATCTCTCTCACACGTGTGTGTGGAGACTGCAAACAATTCACCAAGAGATATAGACACTAGGACCATCGGACTCGATCTAACATAGATTTTTCCGTAAGAAAACAGGCTAATTATGAATGTCTTACTGGATCAGGCATGCCTGTTAAAGCTTCCAATTTCTGCACTGCCCTTTCAACTTCCTGCATAAGTTTAGCCATTTAACTAAATTCAATTACTCAGATAGGCAAATAGAGTTAACAAAAGCCTAAGAATTAAACGATTATAATTTATATATTGAGATTAAGAGATACGATTAATGTTAATGTACTTGGAGTTGCGGCGAAGAGGCGGCGCGGCCGCGGCCTTGAATGCCGATTAAAGCATTAATGAGAGCATTTTCTTCGTCTGTAAATTGTGCTGTATTCGAAAGTTCTTCTACTTGTTGCTGGCCGACGAGCGAACACTTGAGAGATCGCCGACGGGTTTTCCGGCCAAAAGTTTTGGAAAATCTTGCTGCACTTGGGTTTAAAGCGGGATACTGTGGCCGGAATCGGAAGCCTGAAATTGCAGCTTCCAGAGTGGCCATTTGCATGCAGAGTAGACACACACACTGAGAGTGAATATGTGTGTTTTTTCTTTTAAAAAATGAAAAATGAATTTATGTGAATGTGAGGAGTTGGAACAATATAAAGATTTTCTTGAATTTAGATTTCGTTTGATAGGTGGTCGTTATTTGTTGAACAAGTGGCACTTTCTCATGGGAGACTCGGGATTTTTTGTTTTCTTATTACAGTGTTATAAGCTAGAGTGCTAGACATAAATAAATTACTTATTTTTACGAAAAATTGTATTTTGATCTTGTATGATGAATTTTCTCAACTTTCGTCTCAATGATTACAGGATATTTACTCCGTAACTTCAAAAATTCTCATATTTGATCTCAATCAAATTTTTCGTCAACTAACAGTCAATTTTGTTAATCAATATTTTCACCATTTTTTTTTAGAGAAAATTCATGTGCGAATTCAATCACACACGAACTATTCTATATTACAATATTTCTAATCAAAATTATGTGCCACAAATCACAAAATCTCCCTAAACACGGTCAAAATATTGACTAATGAAATTAACCGTTAAATTTTGGACGAAAAACTCAATTGGGACCAAATGTGAGAATTTTTTAAAATTGTCGGATACAAAAGGAGAAACTCGCAGCAAAAAAGACCAAAATCAAAAATGGCCAAATATATAAAACCAAAGATACAATTTTCCCTTATTTTCCGTTTTATAACTTACAAGCCTATTACATTTACATGATGTATGAAACGATTTTAGATTTGGAAAAATCTTGCTCTTGAGTTAGAAAAGTTGCATAAAAGGATTAGTTGTTCTCAGCTCTTGTATTTAATGATACTCAATCTCAAGTATAAAAGGGCTTTGTAAACATGTTCCGAATAGCCCGATTCACTTGACAATCATACCCATTATATAAATTAATAACCTCAAAGACCCTAGCCACATTATACACATCTACAATTAGCTGAGAATAATTAAGACCTTTTCAACAATTGCAAGTTTTATTTTAAAAAAATCATGCACACGTCCTTTAAATTTGGGATTTTAATAGTTAAACACATCAATAAATACAGTTTAACTTTTCCTTTATTCCAAATTATTCAAGAGACTGGGGCAAAAGTAAAATGCCCCAAGATACTGCCCCAGAAATAGAAAGGCTCCAACACTGGCAGTAATCCAACTCTTTAGCAGGAGAAACCCAATCCCAAATTTAAAAAATTTATCGGATCCTCAAGAAAGACCAATAACCCGTCCAGTGGCGGTGTCAAGATCTATGTCGTAAAAGCAAGGCCTGGTAGGTAAACCAGGCATTGTACTCATAGTCCCAACTAAAGGATAGATGAAGCCTGCTCCAATGCTCCCCCTCACGTCTCTAATTGGCAGCACGAAACCACTTGGGGCTCCCTTCTCTGAAGCATTGTGAGAAAATGAATACTGTGTCTTGGCCATGCAGATTGGCAGACCCGAAAATCCTTGTTTCGTATACATCTCAATCTGTTTATCCGCCTGTTCATTCATAACAAAAGCACAGCAAAGTTTAGACGTATAAGTTTATTGATCCTAGTTTCCACCATAATGTGGTCTCATAGGTGCATGTTATATAAAATGATGAAATTTGCAAGCCTGAGCAAATCTAGAATGACCCAAAAAAAAAAGATTAACATCACTCATTAAAAGTCCAAAAGAAATCGTGAAATTAATCTTTGGGTCAATTACATAGACACCCGTGCATGAGACCGTAATTATGAAAAACTCCCTCGGGTTTGATAAAATTACCATAACTTCCGTGTTCCCCTATGAGTAAAAACATATTAAAATCTCAACCTCTGTCAGTAAAAGCAAATCACAAATTCACCCTTGAGTTGTCAGGATGTGATTAGTAATTCGCAAAATTTGAGGGCTCGTGGTAATTACACGATAAGTGAGGGATATACATGTAATCATCTGTTCACCTTTTCAGGTCATTAAGCAAATCCGAGCATAAATTGTCAAGTTGCAGTTGAATAGTCCAAGAACAATCAGTCTCCAACACCCACTTCTAGAAGAATCCAAGATTTTTTAGAGCAGAATAATAGGATAAAAAGTTTCCTTTAAACATGGCCACGGTACCATTACACAGAGAATAAGACTTGAATAATGCCTTTACAGCGTGGAACTTTCATCAGTACTTCAAAAACGTAAGGACAGTCCAGCGGTAGCTATTTTACTACACTTTTTGACGTATTTCAATCAGTATGTAAGAATTCGTCTCTTAACTAGATTGAAAAGGCAGAGACCGTGAACATGAAAAAGACAGCTATAGAGCTAAAAATGTACCTGTTCTGAATACTCAACTCCACTGGCACCATATGACTTTGCTATTGCCTCTATTTTCTCTTTGATACTTATATCAAGAGGATACAAGAATTTCAAAGGTTGTGTGACATTCTCACATGCTTTATGAACCGCCACTCCAAGATCTACCTGAAAATTCAGAAAAGAAATCTCTCAGACAATGCAAAAGCCAAGTTAAATTCTGTTGATAGCTATATATATCATAAAGAGGCCAAAAAAACATGATTATTTATTTAAAAATCTACAACCCAGGTATTGTCTCCTACTTTTGCCTCTCCCCTCTCTTAACTTTCAATTATTAACTAATTATAACAGACAAAAGCTTCATGATTTGACTGCTACATTAACTTTTGTTCCCTCTAGAAACAAAACCAAACACTATCTCACCAAAAAAAACACCAAAAAACCATCTCCCAAAATAAAATAAAATATAATCTCATCAAATATGCACGTGTCCCCATAAATTTCTCACCAATAATTCTCACCAAAATACCATCCCAAAACATAACCAAACATAGCCAAAGAAAAATTACCAATCTATCAAACATTCAATAGCGAATGAATAGGATTAACTTAATGAAATTTTAATGAAAAATAAAACAAGACACTAAATGGAGAAACAGCAACTAACCGCTCCTTTCCCTCCATGAGCATGATGTGTACAAATTACAGCATCAAAAGCTCCTGCAGATAACGCCGCATTCCTGACTGCATCAAGTTCAGCTTCAGAATCAGTTGAAAACTTGTTAACAGCCACCACAACATTTACAGCGTAAGCCTTTGTATTTGCTATGTGTTTAGCCAAATTAACACATCCAGCTTCAACAAGAGCAACATTCTCAGTCACATACGCACGATCAAGAGGCTTCCCAGCTACAACCTCAGGCCCTCCACCATGCATTTTGAGGGCCCTAATGGTTGCCACAATAACAGCACACTGGGGGGTTAAACCACTATATCTACACTTTATGTTCATGAACTTCTCCGTTCCAATATCAGCACCAAATCCCGCTTCTGTGACCACAAACCCACCAGGTCCCACAAGTTTCAATGCAATTTTATCTGCAACTATAGATGAGTTTCCATGGGCAATATTTGCAAAGGGACCCGCATGGACGAGGACAGGGGTACCCTCAAGAGTTTGCATAAGTGTAGGGTTAATGGCATCTTTCATTAACACGGTCAGAGCACCTCCAAGTCCAAGGTCATCGGCGGTAATAGGATCCCCAGCTTTGCTATTTCCAATCACCATTTTCCCTAGCCTCTCCCTCATATCAGATAGGGAAGTTGTCAGAGCTAAGACTGCCATAATTTCACTAGCGACCGAAATATCAAATCCAGTTTCTCTTACCATACCTTTCTCTTCAGGGCCCTGCCCTATTGTGATTTTCCTCAAGAAACGGTCATTTACATCCATCACTCTTCTCCAAGTTATGGAATCCGGATCTATATCAAGCCTGGCAAACTTCTTTACTTCTGCTGGTGTAAGCTCTTCGGGCCTGGACTTTGAGATGCCTAGTTTTTTCAAGCGCCTAAACATTATGTCATTGAAGCTTTTTTTACCTTCTTTATTTGTGGGGCATAAACGGTTCAAAAGGGCCTTGTCAGATTGTGTGGATTCATGGAAGATTCTAGTGTCAATGGCTGCAGCCAGAAGGTTATTTGCAGCTGTTATTGCATGGATATCTCCTGTTAAGTGTAGATTGAACTCGTCCATTGGAATCACTTGGCTATAGCCTCCACCTGCAGCACCCCCTTTGATTCCAAACGTTGGTCCTTGTGATGGCTGACGAAGACATGTGACAACCTAATGGAAACAAACAGAGAGGGAAAGCAAAAATTGGTAAAGTAAAAAGTTCTATATAATTAACATATGGCCCAGTAAGCTGGCTCTATACTGTAAAAAGACTTATTATCGTCACAAAGCAAAATCCACGAGAAGGAAACATTTCCATTAGTAAATAACTACTAATTTGACAGACTCCTGGCCCATGTCACCTCATCAGTATAGCAACGCCTAGATTTTAAGATTGTTGTTTTCTTGTGTTCATCATGAAGCTTACTCTCCATTCAATAAGATGTCAATTAGGACATTATTCCCAAATATCAAACAATGTCGGGGGAAAAAAACAAGTTCTTTTTATTTTTCTTTTCCTGAGAAATAGACTCCAAATCAAAACAGAGTTAAAGAGACTAAAGAAGCTCACGGTAAAGTTAACGGCTCGTGAAACATGCTACGCACTCGGGTAGTACTATCTAACGGGATTAAGAACCATTAGATCGCGATATCATCACTTACGACTTCACCATATTACCATCCAACAACTAACAATACCCACTTAAGCTGCAAATCTCCCAAGAAATCGAAACAGAAAGAAGACAAATCCTAATTAGGCAAACAAGTGGTACCTTTTTATCAAGAAAAGCTCCCAATGCTTGGCAGAGACCAACAGTAGTAGTGGACTTGCCTTCTCCAAGAGGTGTCGGAGTAATACCTCCCACCACCACATAATATCCATCTCCACTTCCTTCAAGCTCATCAAGCGCCGACAACAATACCTACAAACTCACAAAAACCTAACACTTCAAATCTACTAACAAAAAAAAAAACCAAAAAACACAAATTAACCAACTGTTATGAATGTTCAAACATATAGGTCGCACAAACTCAGACATATAATATAAGTGCAGATCATATATAGATACATTTATACTGTTTTGAAGGTGTATATTACCTTAGCCTTGTACTTTCCGTAAAGATCATAGTGTTGGGGGCTGAGATTGAGTTCTTGAGCGATCTCGGAGATGTGAAATGGCTGTACTGAATTGGCTATGTCTATGTCGGCTGGAACTGGCGCCGCCACCTCCAGTTTCCTCATCGTCTTCCCCATTCAGAATCTCGACGATTTCTTTTTTGTGTGTTTGAGATTTGGATTGAGAGTTAGAATTTGTGCAAAATCTTGGTTTGTGATTAGTGAAGTGGAGAAGTGTTGGTGAATCGTTGAAGTGTGTCTGGGGCCGTGTTATCCGGTGCCGTGTGTAATCATTTGCAGAGCGTTGGGGTTTGTGTGGGTGTGTCGCGCAATGCGGGAGTGAGACTTTATCAGCAAATGATGATCTGCCACGTGTAAAAGGAGTGAAAAAATAAAAGAAAAGATAAAAGGATTGGATGAATGAGGATATGTCGTCCAAGGAAAACAAAAATGAAGAATGGAGATGCGGGGTATCGATCCCCGTACCTCTCGCATGCTAAGCGAGCGCTCTACCATCTGAGCTACATCCCCTTTTGTTATAAATCTACAAAGTTTATTTATATACGAGTTATGTTTTATTATGTTGCATGAATTGTCAATTTTGATTAATTAATAAAAAGACAATCTGATTAATTTACATTGCTTGCTCAAAAATCCATTCCAAGCTCACTACGACACTAACGACTATCAAGTACGTTCATAAAGAAAAATGAAAAATATGCAGAGATCATAAAAAACTGTACGACACTTTTAAACTAGGCAAGAATGATCATCTCTTCTTACCAACAATATCTAATGATATTTTCATGAGCTCGTATTCAAAAATTTGTTAACCTCCATCAATATGCCCAACAATAGCATCTAATGACATATTATGCATGTAGATTTTTTATACGGCTACCAATCTCGCAATCTATTATTGACCCAAATATAATAGGATTTTTAGTTCGACTCAGCTAACCAATCTATTATTTTTATCATAGGTCAGTTTTCCCTTTTGAACTAGAGCCAACTTGCCAAACTTAAACCATGGGGTTATTGTAGTTCTTTTATTTTGAATTCAATCAAGACAAAATAAACCAAAGATACTCTTGTTCCACGATTAAGAAGTCGAAACATACGTCTGGATTTCAAATATAATTTGGGTTTGAACCCATTTATATAATCTCATTTCGACTCTTTTGCATTAGGAGATCACGTGTTGACAAAGGTGTAAATATTAGTATGTCATATTCAGTTCTACCAGAACCAATTATTTTATAATCAGTTATACAACAGGCTAACAAAACTCATCATATATTATTCATGTACTGATCTTTATCTCTCTCCCTCTTTTTTTTTTTCATCTTTCAAGGGCGATGTTAATATTTAGTTTTCATGTAGATGCTCATAGACTTTTATGTCAATTGAAAGTATTGAAATATATATATGTCATTTTAGTTCAAGACTAAAAGTCATTTTAGTTATGCAATTGAAAAGTTAAAATTTACGTTTGAGCTGTAAATACAATTTGAATGGGTGTTTGGCCTCTTTTGTATTTATCTCAATTGAATTTATTTTTTTGCATTACCGACCCATGTTCTAACAAATCTGAAAATTCAAGCTTTTGAAAAACTTGTTCTATGAAGATCAATAATTTCATAATTAATTGTGATATAGTTGGGTCAAATTACTCGCAATCGACTCAATCTTCCCAACGTCAATAGTCATGGGGTTGTGATAAATCATGAAATAAGAGCATAAAGAATTAAACGACACAAGAATTTACATGGTTCAGCATTTGGTTACATTTACAGAAGAGGATACATTATTTCTCTATTACAAAAGAGATACACATTACAATAAATGTCAAAAATATCGACAGACCCTTTGATAATGTATCTTCTATTTAATTTAGGACCTAGAACTGCAAGACATATTATAATAGGTTATCAAAGTGTTTATATTGGGGCGGGGGGAACTGTTACTTGAAGGGGAAGTTAGCAATATTAGACCCCAATTGCATGTCACACTACAAAATTAGACCTTTTTAAAAAACCACCTCAATTTTAGACCCCTGTGGGACCCACTCAATTGAAAGTTCTAAAATACCCTTACTAACTCATTTGTTTTAAATTAAAAGAATATTCATTCAAGTGAATGTTCTAAATTGCACTTACTAACAAAATTGTATCAAAAGAAAAGATAAATTAGTGATTTATGAAATGTCTAAAATATCCTTACATTCAATTAAATTAATAAAAATAAAAGAAAAATCATCTATTTTCCTAAATTAATAAAAATAAAAGCAAAATCATCTATTTTCCCTCCCATTCCCGCCGCCGCGTTGCTGAGGGCTGAAGTGCTGAGTTTCTGCTGAAGCATATTTCCCCCAATTCAGTCCAAATTTAGGGTTCTTGCTTGACCCAAATCTTTTTCCCCAATTGATTCGAAATCATGTACAATTGTTCCCTGATTGATATTAACCAAAGAAAACTTGCGACATTGTTTTCATCGACTTCGGAAGACGATTGTTTGTAGTTGTTCGAGGTGCATTTGGAGTTTAATCCACCCGAATTCTTGGTAATTATTTCAATTTCGTTTTTCATGAGTTTTTTGAACCAATTTCGGCTTCTTCTTGTTCATGATTGTGAATGTGTGTAGGATTGTATTTTGTGGTTGATTTCGAAGAATAATTCTGCTGTTGTGCGGTAGGCAATGTAATTGTCATGTGGGCAATGTAGAGAGGTTGAAGAATCCTCGTTAAATAACAGGAATAGCCCTCTCTGTATAATGGTAGTGGTGTATAATTGAATCATAAATAGTTTTGAAAATAGCCCTCGTTAAAAGGAATATCCTTCTATATACTGGTGGTGCATAGTTCGATCATCAATAGTTTCAATAGCAGTAATTTTTTTGTTGTTGTTCATTTTAGGAAAATGTCAGACTATTTGTTGTACTACCGATACGATGGAGAGTGGCAGAAGAAAGACGGAGAATTAGGAGCATATGAATGGATTTCAAGGAATAATTATGAAATGCACAATGCAATAATCGGAGAAGAGGGAGATGATCTTAACGCGATTACATTTTCAAAGCTTCAGAATTTCATATTTGAAAAGGCTCCTTTTAACCGGAATGACTTTGAAATCAAATTGAGTTATACGCCTTTGTCCTGTAAAGGTTTAAACCCTAAATATATTTTGACCGATTTTGATGTAAAATGTTATCTTATGGACCAATGTCGTGTATCCAAGTGTAGAAGCATTCTCCATGTTGAGCTTGTTAAGAAGAGGGTTCCTGTTGAACACAATTGGTTTGATGATGGTAATGGTGTTGATATAGATGGAGTGGATTCTGATAGTGAGGACTCAGGTTCTTATGTGGATGTGGATGTGAATGTGGTTGACGACTATACATCTGCCCCAGGTAGGCCGGCTTTTGTTTTAGATAAGCCGATGTCTCCGCCCATATCTATGGCCTCTTCCCCAACTCCTATCAAACAAAATCCTCCAAGCAATGAAAATTTAGAATCAACTCCCGTTTCGACTCCAAATGTTGAAAATGTCCAATCTACTCCTGCCGCTCCCTCAAGTCCAATACATGCTTCCAGTTCACCTTTCTATTTCTCAAGGGATGACTCAAGTCCAATACATGCTTCCAGTACACCTCTCTGTTTCTCAAGGGAAGACTCAATTCCAATTCTTCGAGCTACGGTTAGTGAACCTATTCCTGGTGAGGTTGTTGAGACCTATAGTTTTGAGGATGGTATAGATCTGCCTATTGGACATGAATTCAGAAGCAAAGATGAGGTGCTCGACGTGGTTTTGAATGCTTCGTTGAAAGCAACTTTCAATTTTAAAAGATCTAAGTCAAACACAAAGATATTCTCTTTTAAGTGTAGGGATCCGGAATGCAAGTGGAGATTGCGTGCTGGAAAGACCGGAGGGTTAGATGTTTTCTCCTTGCGCATTCATAGTAAGATCCATACATGCTCACCTTCAGTGGGGTTTAAAGCAGAAAAAAGTAGCGCATCGCAGGTTTGTAACATGTTGTTAAAGACTTTCCCATGTCAGTATGATACACCGTCGCCAAAGACAATAGTTCAAATGATGGTAAATCAAGGCCTTCATATTTCTTACTCCAAAGCCCTGCGGGGTAAACATCTAGCGAGAAGTACTATCAGGGGTGACCCGGAGGAAAGTTATGCTTTTCTTCCGAGTTATTTGTATATGCTGAAGAAGGTGAATCCCGGTACAGTTACTGACATATGTACAGATGTGGATGGCAAGTTTGTGTCTTTGTTCTTTGCATTGGGAGCATGCATCGAAGGATTTAAGGCCATGAGGAAGGTAATCGTTATTGACGGCACGCATTTAAAGACCAAGTATAAAGGTGTATTATTAGTTTGTACTGCACAAGACGGCAACAAACATCAATATCCTCTTGCTTTTGGTGTAGTTAAAAATGAATGCGATGCATCCTGGTCTTGGTTCTTGGACAAGCTTAGCGAGGTGATACCCGATTCTGAAGATTTGGTCATCATTTCAGATAGAAACGGAAGCATCATAAATACAGTTCCGATAGTGTATCCCAAGGCTTCACATGGATTCTGTGCTTATCATATTTCTCAAAATATTAGGACTCGTGTTAATACCGGCAGGGGTAAACAGAAAAATGAACATCGCGAAAGCGTGTTGGGGAAGTTCACGGCTTGTGCTGAAGCATACACTGTTCAAGAGTTCGGAAAATGTTTTGATGACCTAACAAGAAGGCAACCTCGTACATGCATCAAGTTTCACGAGTATATGCAAGATCTACTCCTTATAAAGGAGCGTTGGGCCAGGTGCTACTTTGAATGTTCACGATACAACATTTTGACTTCCAACGGAGTTGAGTCCATTAATGCTGCCTTGGTTGGTGCTCGATCATTTCCGCTGATTCTTTTGATGGATGAGATTGTGAACTTGATATGTCGGTGGTTCAATAAGCACCGCAACGAATCTTGTGAGGGTGGATCGTCACAATTCCTAACTCCAGAAGCGGAAAGCACATTGCATGCAAGGAAACGCGAGTGCCAGTTCTATATAGCTAAAGAACTTAATAAGTTTGCTGGTGAGTATATGGTCAATCGCACGGGGGCTTTGGATCAGGAAGAAATTTTCTTTGTTGACCTCCAGAAGAAAAAATGTAGTTGCCGAGTTTTCGACATTGACCATCTCCCTTGTGAGCACGCGCTTGCTGCATTTTCTGGTGATGACGCAGAATTGGTCTCTTTATGCTCGAAGTACTACTTGAAGGAATTATGGGCATTGGCGTATTCCCGAACCATATACCCCGTTCCTAATCAATCCACTTGAATCATACCTGATGAAGTAAAGGCCATTCGGGTGGTACCTCCGGACTACACGAAAAGGCCTGGAGTGCCTCAGTCTGTTAGAATGGAGGCAGGTGGACAGAAGGTTCGGAAGAAGTCAAAGAGACAAAAAGATCCAAGAAAGTTCTAAATAAACTGAGCTATGGAGAGATAGAGATGTATGATTTTTTATTTCCTTATGTTTTAATAATTTGATTAATAGTTGGTGTAAAACCAGGATGGATTAATCAATGATTGTTTCTCCAATCCAACTGGTGGGAACTATAATGTTGTATTTTTTCAATCATATAATGTTGTGTTTTTTCAATCATATAAGCTTGTACTGAATAAAATAGCAAGCTTGCTTTAAATTAGGTTTGGTTTTTTTTTTTGTGTGCTTAATTTCTGGCTATTCATTTTTGTGCTTTAAATGCTCGTTTGCATGTGTCTTGATGTTGAACTGTTAAATTGGAGATTTTTTGCAACAAGTTATGGTGATGCGGGGAAGCATGTGGCAGAATTAGGCAGGCGAATCTGAATAATCTGAACAATATACATACATATAAAATACTGGTGACATACAACTAATCAACTATATACAAATACCAGGAAAGAACAGTACTGATTTTACACTCAAATACTGGACTGATGAATGATCAGTCCAACTGATAGACCAGCCACAAATATGAAAATTGCAAGCAGAATCAAGGCAACGATTATGAAACAACACATTAGGGAGAACCCCCTACTAGTTAGGCTCAATTCAGTTTGCAGCGGCTTGCCAAATCTAACAGTCATACATATATTCTTTTCCGTTGACCGGTCAATGGCTGAATCAAAGCTCGGGCAAGCAGTGGCGGAACCCTTGTCCTTACTAGACGAAGCACCTTGCTCTGTCTGCGTTGGGCGGACGTTATTGTCCATAAAACTTGGCTGTGGTATATGAGGATTTTCGTCATGGTATTCATCGCACCAAAGATAACAATCTGTATGTCTTTTCCAGCCGGGACATCGATAAAAGTAGCGGCCTGGATTTTTTGTATCCGGTCCGGCACGGTGAATAATCATTCTGCCTCACCCGCACTTACAAGTAGGTGACCAAGATCCCTCCATGATTCAGTAATTTGATACCGAGACGAGATAGGAGAGGGAGAGAGACGAGAGAGACAGTAAATAGTGAAGAGGGAAGAGAAGAGAGAGAGAGAGGGGAAGTGGAGAGAGAGGGATATTGTGGAAAATGGAATGTTGGATCTGGATATTGGATAATGAATAATAGGAATAATATAGATGTTGGGAATAATATAAGAAACTTGCTTTTCTTCTTTTCCCGCGTTTTTATTCAAACTTTTTCGGATTTCCCGCCTTCACCATTCTGCCTAGTATACTGAATATACCGGATAACCATTCGTCCGGTATATCTATCATTCTGCCTAGTATACTGAATATACCGGATCAATATTCGTCCGGTATACCTATTCTTTTTGGACCTATTAAATTAAATTCTTATTGCAGCTGAACCTATAAATATATCCTAAACACTAATTTAAATTAAATTCTTATTGCATCAACCAATCATATGTGAATTGGCGATGGATTCACTTCCAATTGTTTTTCCAATCTGCCTAGTATACTAAGTACAACATATAAACATGTTATTACTAGGTATGGGAAACTATTAACATTAATTAGTCGTAGAAGCATATATGAAATACATCAATTGTTCCACATTCAAATATGCATTGTTGCACACGGTATATTTTAATAAAACATCACAAAATTTAGGTTCACATTACCTCTGATCGATACCCTAAACCCTAAAACTCGATACCCTAAACCATGTGTATTGCTGCCGCCAATTGTGGTGTAATCCATTCCCATATTATTATTTGAAGCAATTTTAATGTTTTAGCTCTGTCCTATTTCAACCAATCATATGTGAATTGGCGATGGATTCACTTCCAATTGTTTTTCCAATCTGCATAGTATACTGCATATACCGGATCAATATTCGTCCGGTACACCTATCATTCTGCCTAGTATACTGAATATACCGGATAACCATTCGTCCGGTATATCTATCATTCTGCCTAGTATACTGAATATACCGGATCAATATTCGTCCGGTATACCTATTCTTTTTGGACCTATTAAATTAAATTCTTATTGCAGCTGAACCTATAAATATATCCTAAACATTAATTTAAATTAAATTCTTATTGCATCAACCAATCATATGTGAATTGGCGATGGATTCACTTCCAATTGTTTTTCCAATCTGCCTAGTATACTAAGTACAACATATAAACATGTTATTACTAGGTATGGGAAACTATTAACATTAATTAGTCGTAGAAGCATATATGAAATACATCAATTGTTCCACATTCAAATATGCATTGTTGCACACGGTATATTTTAATAAAACATCAGCGATGGATTCACTTCCAATTGTTTTTCCAATCTGCATAGTATACGGCATATACCGGATCAATATTCGTCCGGTATACCTATCATTCTGCCTAGTATACTGAATATACTGGATAACCATTCGTCCGGTATATCTATCATTCTGTCTAGTATACTGAATATACCGGATCAATATTCGTCCGGTATACCTATTCTTTTTGGACCGGTATACCCATTCGTCCGGTATAGCTACCCTGAATGCCCAGTATATGCGTATACCGGATCAATATTCGGATAGTATACCTATCACTCTGTCCGGTATACTGAATATACTAGATAACCATTCTATCGGTATATCTATCATTCTGCTTTGTATACGGGTTATACCGGTTCAATATTTATCCGGTATAACTACCATTCTGGATACTGGATAGCAATATTCTACCATCAAATGAATGTCAAATTGGGTATACAATAGCAATATTTTCAGTATATATATTACATAAACGAGAAACGAAGCCGTACATTTTCCGATAATCTTGGAAACAACCTTATCGTCCTAATTTTTTGCTGACATATATGTCGGTCAGCAGCAAAAACGTTGTTGCACACAATATTTACCCATTGCAACTGAAATGCGTGCAATAACACGTGCATAACGTAGCTCATCTCGGATTCAGTGCCCGTGAAATTTGTTACGTTCACCACCTCCAAATTGTCCAATCCCAACTCACCCAAATTCCACTCTTGTACATATTGACCAACCGTTGTGGGATTGTTTACCAACATGTCACTCGGCTACAAAACAGGTAAAAACAGAAACCATTTTATTGACGGAATATCCGATATCAAAGTGTTAATTAACCATGTTATAATCAACAAATCATAAAATGTAGAATATTACCATCAAATTAATTGAAAATGTTTCCAAGTTCGGACATCTACTAATCATCACCAGTGTCATTGCGAGATGATCGATCTTGTTCAAACATGTCATATTTAAGCTGAACATGTCGACAAAATAACAAGACGACACACGACGATGTAGACCAGCCACGCTGGCCAAAACCTACCAAAGTACCGAAAACGTAAAATCAACAACAATTTCATAGATTTAATGCACACAGATATCAAAATCAATGAGAGGTATACCTGTCCGAAAACCATCGACACATGAGCGTCATTGGTAAGGAATAATTCTTTAACCATTTTAACAACCTCTCGATGGAAAAGGTTATCAGTGCAATTGTTTTCAAAGTCCATGGCATCACCACGTAATATCCATTTGAAGGTACGAGCTCTGGACACTTGCATATGCCCCGACACGCCCTGATTTTGGGTCATTAAAATAACCAACGAATCTAAATTTGGGATCGATAGCCGAGTGTTGATATTGCTCTGGCCTTGGTTGAAAGCCATTTTTATTATTTTCAAACAGGGAAAATTACCCAAAAATTCATGAATATTTTCAAAATCACAACTAAGTAGTTGCAACTCCTCTAATGTGGGAAACCATTTTGAATTCTTAAGGCCAAACCTATTGTCAATCATTACTACACGCTTCAATACTAATTTTTTCAAATTTGGCAATAAGATTCCATCCTCCCACATAATAACATACTTAGGCAGGGATAGTTTGAGATCAACAACAGTGTGTGAGTAAAATAGGGTGCTAGGGAGAGAGTTTAATAAACGACCAACTACTTTGAGTTTTTGAACATGGTGATCAACACCAAATAATACCCAATCTTCCCTAATACGGTCGCCACCTCCCTCCCCCCTACCAAAATCAAGTATCAAAGTATGAACAACACTATTGTTATGTTGTTCAATCGTGCGATTAACAAAATCTGAAAAATCTAACCCTCTATACAAAAACATATTATGATGTAAAAAAGCGCCATGATTGAACTCTAGTTTAGGGATTGAGTACCAAAGATGTTGGAAATGTTTTGATATAAATCCCAACCTTGATGCCTCCACCACTGATTGTTTTGATAGCCGATCCATAATGTGAAAAATCACATCAGGAGGAAGCACACTTAATCTATCTTCAATATCCATGGTAGATTTCCTAAATAAATAAAGGTAGAAAGTGATAGTGAGTGAAGCTTCGGGTGACTGAGAGTGAGTGAAGCTTCGAATGAGTGAAAAATGATGGGTAAAAAGTGAGGAAGGAAGAAAGGTAGAAAGTGAGAGAGAGTGAAGCTTCGGATGAGTGCACAGAGAAGAGAGATGGTGAAAATGTTTTGATAAAGGGAGGCTACACGGATTTCATAAGTGAGGAGAGGAAGGGGAAACCGCAGGGGGCAGGGGGGAAGGAGTTTAATAAATAAATTAACCTCTCCTCTAACAGCTGTCAAAAACTGAAGCATACACTAATATGGTGGGAGGGTGAACGTGTGCTGTGAGGCGTTCAAACTTCTTCTTACCCAAACGAATGTGATAACTTCCCCACATTTATTATACTGTTTTGAATGACCACTAGTATAGCTAGTATAACTATTATACTACCATGTATTGAATAAATAGATGGGATGGATGGGATTGAGAACAACCCACTTCAATAATGCATTAAATTTCATCTTACTTTTTTACCAAACAAAAAAATCTATCCACTAATGGCCAATAAGTTTTTAAATACCGTCCAAAAAAATCTATCACACTAATGCTAAATGTGAATTACAAGTTAACAAAAATATAGTACAAACCAATAAATTTTAAGGAATATACTAGTTATACTTGGTACCAATCTGGCCCGTATACGGATAATACTAGTTATACTGCATGCCAATCTGATACAATACATTAAAAGTATCTACAAGTTAATAGCAATTTCATTGTTCATCAATCTACTCTCAAGTTCAAAATCTCCTTAACTACCCTCTGCCTAAAATATGACATGTCCGCCTGTCCAAAACAAAGACCAATGTCAGCCGAACTACTACAAAAGTCGGCGTACTTGATCATGAACATTCCACAGTCGTAGTTATTTTCCTGTCGAGGAAGGTTCTTGGTGTACTCGTGATTCCACAAACTCAGATCAATGGTTTCTCCACTCTTCTGCTTCACCTCATCAACAAAATACATAGCAAGAAATTTCAAAACTTCTTCATCCTGTCCACCATCAGAATCAAGATATTGGAGCTTTTGTTCCTTTTTGTTGATAATAGCTAAACACCAATGATCGGGTTTGTGAATAGGCACAAAAAATTTTTCACAATCAAGGAGGTGATATCCCAGATTGGTCGGGGTGGTCCAATCCTCGACAGTTTTGAAATCATATACGCCATTACGAACCAAAGCGGTGTAAAAGAAAGTGTTAAAATAGTGGCACTTTAAAAATTTGGATGGCTCCCTCCTCTCTCTTTCTTTCAACAATTGAAAATACACATTAATCACATCAGAGTTGAGCCAACCTCTTGCCAGAAAACACCGTAACTGTTCGCCGGTAATCTGAATATTAGAGTGAGTCACCAACACTTTTTCAGAACTTGAACGGGTCAAGGCTTCGGAAACAACATTTTTTCTTCTGGAGTAAGAGGCACAAAAAAATCCCCAGCCAAATCATTCTCCGCCGGTTCTGTACCAGTATTTGGGCCCGACTCCACCTGGGGTTCGGAAAAACATGTTAAACAAAAAGATGAATTCACACAGTGGAATATTATCAAAAACAAATACTAATACTAATACAAGTACTAGTACTAACAGAAATACTAATACTGAATAAAATTACTAATACTAATATTGTATACAAATACAGTACACATAATACTATAAACAAACACAGTGCAACAAATACAATATTACAAATACTAATACTAATACAAGTACTAGTACTAACAAAAATAAAAATACTGAATAACATTACTAATATTGTATACCAACACAGTTCCCGTAGTACTACAAACAAACACAGTCATCAAACCAAACCAACTAATAAAACCATTACACATAATGCCATATTACATCTTACGTACTTTCTTCTTCTTTTTCTTCCTTGCATCCGGATTGGTAAATGGAGATTTTTGGTACTTGGATTTCTTTGCCATCCTCTTCAAATAAAACTCAGATTCTTCTTGTACAACTACATCTACGATGGGATCAGGACCTACAACCACTCCACCATGATTAAAAAGGACCATGGCTAAACCATCAACTTTATCCTCACCAAGTCCTTCACCTGCATCCCCACCAATTCCTTCATCCACATCCTCAACAACAAAATCATCCTTATCACCACCGACCCCTTCATCCTCACCAAGAACCCCATCATCATCATCCTCATCACCTCCAACCTTTGTTGAAAGGTCTTTTAACACACTTTCAACCTTTTCTAACCTTTCACTCATACCAATACTGTTTTGTGATAACAAATCAATCTTTTGTGATAACAAATCACCCTTTGCTATTAACTCACGAAGGACTTTCATAACCATATCATTGGTATTCATGGGAATGGATGAAACACCAGGAACACTGTCCTGTGCAACTTTGCCTGCCTCACATTCAACATTTTCCTTTTCAGGTCTTCTACCTTCATCGTCGATTATGGTTGCAATTTTACTCACTGGAAGAATGGAATGTCGAGATTCCAAATCTATTCGGAAAATGTCATCAAATACAATTCTACCTCCTTTCTCGAGTATTTCAGTCCATAATTTCGTGGTGGGGTCATGGACCTTGCTGTTGGCATGATCAAAAGGAGCAAAGCTTTGCATGTGGTCTGTTGCCAGTTCATCCGGCGTGGCTTGAAGTAGGCTTTTAATATCCTATCAAACAAATAAACAAATAAATATAATA
This sequence comes from Buddleja alternifolia, assembly GCA_019426215.1. NCBI lineage: Eukaryota > Viridiplantae > Streptophyta > Magnoliopsida > Lamiales > Scrophulariaceae > Buddleja > Buddleja alternifolia. Next base: position 54,003,008 of record CM033391.1, read on the forward strand.
GAATTAATACAATTCATTATAAAAGGCGAAGATTGATACGCAAATAACAAAATTTATAAGGTTTGAGATTTTAACATTTCAAATTGGCAATGAAAATACTAACCTGGGTGTTTCCAACCAACATAAGAATTTGAGACAAGGTGGGATATTGTCTCTTGTGAAGAAGTTTAGTGGTCCACTTGCACATTCTCGGCAATTGTCCGCGCATATTCTCCCTCAACCGCCCAATCATTGGTGAGAGTACGGGTATACACTCGAAAGGAAGAAGCTAACATAGGAACAAAAAAGATATTATCAAATATTCACATAACAGTAAGTCGACAATTAACAATGAAACATAAAAACCAAATTTACCATAAGTGGGAGAACAAAACAACGAAAGTTGCACTGTGGATTTGCCGCAACCAATTTTTTCTTCAAGTCCAAGGTTTTCAATTGGTCCATCATAACAGAATAAGAAAGCCTACCCCATGGATAAGTTTTCGCAAACTCAAGGTCATCAACAATTGCAAGAAGACGGGAGTCAATTGGTGAATCATCATGTGGCGGGATAAAAAAAACAGAAACCAACAAATACAATAACGCAAGCTTTAACTTGTCGGATGGAAGGATCTCTAATGTTTTGTCACTGGAACTACTCGCCACCTTCTTCGCAGCCTTCTTCAAAGACTTTCGACGAGTTCTAGAACGGTCTACTTCTCCACAGATCACACACTTCTTAAGTTGTTCCCTAAGAATTTTAACGGTGGCTTTAGGGCTAAGGTATCTACGACTAAAATTATCATCCTCCACAACCTTTGAAGCTGCAGGATACCGGGAGCAATTCAACCCGCTCATAATTGCATGCTCCAACAAAAAGTAACGAATAGGAATGCCATTTACAACAAACCAAATTTCAGAATGGTCTGGAGAATCCACTATTCGTGTTAGAAGCATCCACAGAGGAGTTAATACCATGTCCATGTCCGAAGCAACGTCGAATAATGGGGCAAATTGAGAGTTTTGAAACCACATTATACCATCAGGATGGTCACTTAAACACTCTTCAATATACTTAAGATCCTCTTTCAATTTGCATTTGCTGCCAACTTTACACTTCAAGTTAAATTTATCGGGACTCAATGTAAAAGTGGGCCGAGGGATGTCGTTTGGGTCGGAAACCTAAGACAAAATTCAATTCCATTACTTATAAACACAAACTGATATAACCCTATATCAAGATATACTTCCTAATTGCCCAGAAACAACACGCTTCAACAAAAACATTTGTCAAATTTAACGACTAAACTTTTATACCATACAAAAAAAAAATCAGGTTATCCAACAAAAATCAACAATTACCAACCATAAAACCTAAAACACAGTCAATAATACATCACACACAACCCAAAAAAACTACATTTATAAATTTTGCTAAAAATATAAAATACTTCGAAGCTAGTTCACTTACAGGGGGTGTGGAGGAAGTTCCAGGGCCGGCTGAAGCCACTTCACGTTGGCGTTTGGTACCCGATGAGGAGGAAGCAGCCATTGATCGATAATGGGACTAAACAATAATGATTTAACAATCAAAATTACAAAATTAAAATAGTTTCACAAAAACCCTAGAATTGCGAATCTGGCTTCAAAATTCAAATTACCTTGGGGAAATGAAGAAGAGGTAGGAGGAGGACGTTGATGAACAATTATACTAGATTTACTTGGCTTCTTTCCTCCGATATACTGTATAAATATCGGCCGGTATGGTTCTTGTGCTTTTTCCCTTCTCCTCTGCTCTTCCCCCTGATTTTTGCCCGTTCGGACTTTCCCTTTCAACTTCAAGGCCAAATGTTTTCAGAAGTACGGTTTTGAAAGTTGCCACACGCTTTTACACTTATTTTGGCTCAAAGGGCTTAAATGTAATTACATAATACATAATACATAATACATTAAATCAAAAAAAAAAAATGGAAAACAAGAAACGCTGAAGCGTTTCTTTCCTTTGGGAGGGACTTTTACTGGGGGGTATTATGGGCACTTCACACCAAAAGTGGCCTTCTCACTATTTAAAAAGAAAGAAAGAAAATCCCAAATATAAAGGGTCTAATATTGCAACACACATGCAATTGGGGTCTAAAGTTGCTAACTTCCCGACTTGAAGCATAGTTCTATTCACCCTTGTTATAAACGGCACTAAAACCAGACCGTTATTTATCGATTTCCATTTCGCCAATTGAAATTACCGTGCACTCCTTAGGTACGCGCCTCTCCCTATCGGTAAATTCTATCCTCTCTATTCCGCTCGCTTCTTCGTTCTCTCTCTTCGTCTCTCTCCCTCTCTCTCTCTATCACACACACACTCGTTATCAGACTTCAGATTGTGCAGAGAACTCGCCGCCGTCGATTCGCCTCCCCCCGGCCGTCGGTTAGAAAGTTTTCCTTACTCTTTCCGTCTCCGTTGAGTTTTTCTTATTTGAATCCGACATTTTGCCCCAACTTCATGTTTAAACCCTAGCCCCTAATGTTTATGCGAGTCTCGTAAAATCTGTATTTCTCGTTCATTTATCCACTTTTCTTGAGAATTTTACTTCTTTTGCAGAAAATTGGTTTGAAATGTTACTTAATTAGATATTTTTCGTCTATTTCGCCTTGATGTTTAATGTTGGATCCATTTTTTTAGGTGTTACGGGTAGAGGGATTTGAAAAAACTTTACTGTTCTTTGCAACCGTAATGTTTGCTGATTACTCGTGTCGTAATTAGTTCAGCATCTTTTCTACAGGGAGAAAGAATGAAATCTGTGTGTCATTCCCTCAGTTTGTATTTTCAGGTAATTCAAATCAGTAATGTGGGTTTGCGTGTTGTAGCGTCGGACACATGAATAAGTCCACAAATTAATTTTTCTTGATTATCTTACTATCTCTTGAATCTTGATTCGAAAGATTTTATTTACTCTGATATTGCAAAGTATTTTACGTATTTACACATGACGAGTTATTTTGATTGATAAACGTAAAGATAATGGAGATGTGAATTTTATTTTATTGTTTATTTTTTTTGGTAATTTGGAGATGTGAAACTTCGGAAAGGAAGGGAAAAAAATTATTTTTAAAATAAAATCTAATGATATCTTAATGTTTCATAACAAGTCAATGTATTCGTTTATTGTAATAAAACTGCATTGGTGCAATCTTGATAAGCAATCTATGTACTTATTATTATCCCTTATGTTTCCATCCATTGTAATTTCTTTGTTTCCAATGCAGAAAATAATTGCTCATCACTAGTAAGCAGTCACTGATCAAGACCATGCCTGCAGTGAAGAAGGTTTATTTGAAGACCAGCTCTTGCATTTGATTGTCCGTTGTCTGCTACGACTTTGTTTTAAACTTCTTTTATGCCCTCATCATTTGCGTGTTTATTTATTTTTTTGCCCTTTAATTTTCCTCTTGTTATCTTCTTCCATGTTTTTGCCTCTTTTCTTGGTGGAGATTGAAGGTATGGAGGGTTTCACAAAAATTGTAATTTATAGATAAGTCATGCATTTGGGTTCTTCCAACCTGTATTAGGAAGATGAATATGAGTGGTTTTTTCGCATTCTTAACATCTGAATATTGACCATATTGTTGACACCTGGTGAAGATGCAAGGCAAAGAGTGGTTTCTGAGTGAGAGTGAAATGGTCTCCATTGTACTCAGAAGCATCTGAATGGATTGGTGCATTAGAGTTCCTAGTTCTTTGATACACGGAAGGCAAATACATTTCTTATTTTCATTTTGTTGAATACCTTCTCTAGTCCTGTTTTCTTCCAGTATGCAGGAAGCTAGAACAAAACCCCATAATATCTAGTTTGTGCACAAAAAGTATATTCGATTAGTGTATTATAACGTCAAATACAGAAATAGGTTTGAAGCTTGCTTGATGTCAAGTATTTTTTAATTAATTTTTTGCTTTTCCTATAGAAAGATAGGTATTTTAATTAGAGGTGCTTGCTTGTGCACTGAAGATGAACTACCTATCCAAAAGTTTTCTTAAAGAGTATGCATGTTTTTTCTTCGACTCTGTAATATTGAAATCCGAGAGGTATATAATAATTAGATATAAGGAGGATGAGAATGAACCTCTAAATTATAACATGACTGTGAGGGGAAAGCATTTAATCTATCATACACAGTTGATCATTATCAGGAGTGACATTAAAGATTTGTCTTATTTATACACAGCATAATCCAAAATGTTCATCAAATGGGGACTCTTATCCATGTACTTCAGTTTTCTTTTTTCCCCATTTTCTAATTCATTGTTCAATTATACGTGATGTTAAATATATTTCATGGGTGCTTGCCTACTTGGTTACTTTTTGTTCAACCATATTTATTCTATCTTTCTATCTCTTATAATGATGTGGTCTCTCTCTCTGTACTTATTTAGGTATAATGCAGTGCTTTATTCATATTTTCTGTCCCCCCCTCCGCCTTCTCTCTCAGTTTCTCTCTCTCACTCACTCACCCATGTCTTTTCCTACATATTCACTTAGTCTTTAACTGTTTTTGATCTTGTGCGTGCCCTTAGTTATAATCTTTCTATTTAATGTCATTAACCAGAATGCTGAATGCATTGGGATTGGGCAAGTATTCAAAAAATTGATGAAGGATATTGGTAGTCCAGTTGATTTTGAACTCCCTGAATCGTTAAATAAATGGAAGCATACATCATACTCATTTATCAGGCGCAGTATCCATCAGTATTAGTTTATAATCTTCCTTGTGGTTCATGTTTGGCATTACTATCTGTATCTCGTATGCTTTTTCTTTTTCTCATATGAGTAATCTTTTCCCTCAAATAATATCTTCCTCCATTTTCTACTGCTTGTTATAAGTTGTCGTGCATTTTCTTAGTTTTTCTCTACGACTTGTCTTGTGGGATCATTTTTGTTGACCTTAACGACTTCAAGATGTATATCTGACGAAGAAAATAAAAAGGCGTTTGGACGACGATGGCATCTTTTGTTCATGCAGCTCACCAGCTGGATCTTCTGGTGTTTGTGGTAAAGATTGCCTCTGCAGGTAAGGACTGCTAGATTAAGTTTTTTGCAACTTGACACAGTGATAATCTTTAGTATACTGTAATGGAAATGTAGAACATTAAATTGATTACGGTTATATGTTGTTTATAGATTTACCTAGAGGAGGCTTTCCTCCATTTAGATACATGCTTTCCATATTGTTGGTCAGCACCTCTTGTGTGAAGTAGAACTCTTTCTGTATAGTTACTATGCTTCACTTGAAGATTGATTTTTCGTGCGGGCAAACTGCAAGTGTTTATGCTGGTGGTATAGTTCTGAAAGTGGTGGCATTATATTTTATCATACAAGTTATGGAGGACTAGAATGGATCTTATGCTTTCAAGAGGTTTGAGATATTTTCTGCAGATGAGGAAATCCTTTACCATCTTATAGTGTCTTAATTTTATACAGTCACGGACTTACGGTTATGTTTCTGATGCATCCTACATTTTCTAAAGCTTTATGTTTATTCTTATATCTCGCGTCCTTGCTTGATGCTATTTGTGCTTTTCTGCTTTACATAACATTGTGGTCTATTCTGAGTTATTTGGTGGGTTGGGTTGAACCAGGGACCTTGATTTTTATAACTGGATACTTAATGAATTCTGGATTTGCAGCTGATTTGATAGGTGATAATAGAATATTTATTTTTCTTCTTATCTTGTAATGCTACCATTATTAGTATGACGGAAAGTATATTACTGTACAAGGTGTTTGGACACTATATGTACAGACCCATTGGTATCATTTTTCTCCCCTGAGGTGTGGGATAGTTTTTATTACATCTTTTTTAACAGAAAATTTAAGGAGGGTTCTTGCAGAACTTTAAAACTTTCCAACTCCTTCCCTAATGTTCGTGTCTATATGTTCCAAGGAGGAGTACTCAACCCCTCAACTTGGAATCTAGGATGAAGGAATATCTTTGCTTGATTTGTAGCTTTGTTTTTCCATCACAGCATGCTAATGTCCAGCTGCTCTTCGGGCTGTAAATGTGGGAACTCATGTCTAAATAAACCATTTCATCAAAGGCCTATGAAGAAGATGAAAACCGTACAGGTAACACGTCTCTTTGGTTATTTATACGGTAAAGAAGCATTTGCAGAAACTTCAGATTCCTACTTCATTAGTCTGTTTATTTTTCTCATGTCCTAATCTTCATGGCTTTGCTTAACTGAAGTATTTTTGGTAATGAAATGGACCTGGAGTATGAACTACGATCATTGTGCAGAAACTGTTTAGACTTTTTTAGAACTCAGTTTACATTCTTGATATTCCTGATACTTCAGACTAACTATTCTGGGTTAAGTACTTAATGTTTCTGTTTGTTAACTTTTAGATCACTGCGGAATAATTCCCTTACTATCCACGTTCCGGGACGGGAACTTATCACCCTCAGCAGCCAAATTATTTTTGCTTGCATGTGAACTAATATTAGATCTTTTCTTAGTTCAGCATAGGTTTTGTCGCGCTTCTATACTCTCAATTTTGTTCCTCATCCAGGGTACTTTTTTAGACTCTCTGTGTCCCACTGCATAGATCTGGAAGCCATTGACAATATTGAGTACGTAAAATCTTAATAATTTAATAACATGTATTGTCACCTTCCGTGAAAGCAATTCTTGCTGAACTTTGCTGCAACAAAGAGATCTATAAGCATTCTCAAATTTTCTTCCTCTTAACTCAACTTATCTTGGCCATTATATTCTGGCATTGTTTCTTGTAATATTATTTATTGCAATTGACAAGCCAGTGGCCCCTACTTGGTGCTGGCACAATGAATTATATTTGCAAGGCATATGGCTTATTTTTCAGTGTGATCAATAAGGTAGACATTTATGTCATGATTTTTGTACTCTGTGCGAATTGTCATTTATAGGTTGGGCTATGTGTTCATCTTAGGCGGAATATGGTGCCATGTTATTTGATTTCTAGAATCAAAATTCATGAAAAATCAATGTAATCACGGACCTTAATTTGTGTTACCATTAAACTGGTGTGATTTTTGTCTCAAATGAGTAAGTTAAAGTGCTTCTTTCAGACTGAGAAATGTGGAATGGGCGTTGTGACAGAAGAAGATATCAATAAAGGAGATTTTGTAATAGAATATGTTGGAGAAGGTATCAAATATATTAGCTTTGTATGTTTCTTTTATAAAGGAGATGCTATAAGCTGAATGTAAAAGATGATTTTACATTTGCAGTTATAGATGATAAAACATGTGAGGAAAGGCTTTGGAAAATGAAACACCGTGGGGAAACCAATTTTTACCTTTGTGAAATCAATCGGGACATGGTGATTGATGCCACTTATAAGGGAAACAAGTCTAGATATATAAATCACAGTTGCTGTCCGAATACTGAGATGCAAAAATGGTTAGTGGGATCTTTGTTTTTTGACTGTAATCAGAATTGCTCTTGTCACTTCTTCAATGGCTTTCCATTTCAGGATGATCGATGGCGAGACAAGAATTGGCATATTTGCAACTCGCAGTATTAAAAAGGGCGAGCATCTGACCTATGACTATCAGTATGAGCCTGCTCTCACTATTTCTGAAGCTTAGTCTATCACAATTTGTTTTGCTCTCAAGAATCTGCATCACTATTTTAGTCTAACAAGTATAGCAGGTTTGTGCAATTTGGTGCAGATCAAGATTGCCACTGTGGTGCTGTAGGCTGCCGGCAAAAGCTGGGAGTTAAACCCAATAAACCAAAAATGCCTTCATCAGATGCTGCATTGAAAATAGTAACATGCCAAGTGGTGGCAAACTCTGTTAAAGTGAAAGGAGATGTATTAAACAAATCCGTAAGTTTCTTTATCTTTTCGTAATTATCATACATATTATGGAAGTTTCTTTGGCCGAGTTAAGTGGAAAATTATTCGTGTTTTATTTGGTCACCAGTTTTTTCACCAAGTTTTTGCCTGGTTACTATAATGAGCAGAACATTCATTTGTGTCAACTGACCTCCCCTATTGTCTTTAGTTTCGTTTTGTCAATAATCCAAAGTTAGCTATGCATTTCTAATCAAGATGAGCTGGCTGCTGTTTCCATTCCTTGGAATGATTGTGACTTCTGTGTAGAGGGAAACTAGAATTAAGTCATTTCTAGAAGCTTCTTTCAAACATATGCTTGAGAGTTGAGAGTTGAAAAAACGAATACATGCAAGGAACCATAAACCAATCTTCAAATGAGGCTGCTACAGCCTGGAAGGGTGTTTTTTCTAGATTAAACCTGAGAATATATATTTTATTCAGATTGGTGCCTGAAGCTCTTTGGTTCAATTGCTTCGAACCATTGCACCTCTGATGCTGAGACATTCTGGAGTTTGACTACTTTTACACTGGATTTTTGACAGTTGATTCCAATAAATGTCCTAGACTGCATGCTTAATGGCTAATAATATAGCTATAAGCACTGAGATTGGAGATTGTGGAGGTCGACTAGTTTAGTTTTTTTTGGAGCATCAGCCTTACAGGGGAAATGCAATGTGAGGCCATTTGATGAGTCAGAAGGAAGAATAGTGAACAAAAATTATATACTTGGAACTTTGTATATTGTCCTTCATGATGATTGGTAGAAGTTACTGGCTGTTGAGAAACACAAACTAGGTTTTGATTAGTTGATGGATGTCGAACAGTGATAAGAACACAAAGAACCAGTCTCCATGCGTGCTCAAAAGAAAAAAATGTGACAAGGAAAATAAACAAAGAACAAACACTAAAAGCCCCTAATTTTAGCTTCAGAAGTCAATGCAGCTCCAAGTGTGTAAATTTGAAAGATGGGATCTTGAAAGCTGCTATATTTTTCCTTTTTTTTCACACTGAGGGTCCTACAGTTAGGCAGATGTAATTTTATAGTGTATCTTTAACATGCATACACAAGCTTGATATCACATCTGCTCTCTTCTTCATGCTTGTTACTTTATTTGTTATTGCGTATTTTGTTTTGTGTACTAAATTGCTGCATTATCTTTGTTGAAGGTCTACACGAATGGAGTTCCTGGTTTAGGTGCGCTGCTTCAGCTTCTCGATGGCTTTCTTTTCTATGTTTCCAGAATGCACTTAGTTTGTATTGGGCATCATTGTATAATGTTGGTTGTCATTGATTTCCTTCTAGGAGGTTCAAGGGATGATCCTGCTCGAAGAAGAAAGAGTCACCATAATTGCATTGGTTCGGTAATAAGAATTTTTCAATTTTCTGATAAAAGGTATGACTGATTCTATTTTCTATTAGATGCTATTTACTATTGTTAAGCTGAATTCTCTAATGAGACATATAGGCTGTGTTTGCTTTTGTTTTAGGTTTTTTTTTTGGTGAAAATGTTTATTGGAAGTTGTGTATTTTGATGAAAATGCGTTTGGTTTTGTGTTTGATTTTGTTTTCAAAAGAGACAAAAGTTATTGTAGCAGTCAAATCATGTAAGTTTTTGTCTGAAAAGTTGTGTTTATAATTAGTTAATGATTGAAAAATATAATATAATATAAGTTTTAAATGATTATATTGTAGTTGATGTAATTAGTAGGCACCCTAAAGTAGAGACAATAGCTGACAATTTTTTTGACCAAAAAAATCCTTTTTGGTCAAAAAAAACATAAAGCCAACAAGTTTTGGCCAAAATTGGTTTGAAAACAAAAGCAAACACAGCCATACTTTTTGAAAACTTTAAAATTGGTATAATTGGAGGACTTTGTAACCGTAGTATAAGTATTTTTATTGTGATCAATCTGTACTTGATGGTCTACATACTTTTTGGTCGGCAATCATCATCTCATAAGTATTTGAGAGCTTGGTTGGGTGATTTTAGTTAGTAATGGATTTCAAATCCCATGACACTCATTTTGAGCTATTTTCTCAATCTTTATGGCAGATTTCAAATGACTCCATTTTAGTCATTTGAAATCTTTCATTCCAAATCCACTCCTCAAATCTAAATCCTTTAATCCAAACACAACTTAGTAAATTCAAAATCTTTGGATATATAATATTGGATATGAATTGAGCAAGCGGCTACATCGGAATGGCTCCGCGTTATGGGAATGGGCCAGTTACTTTTAATGATATTGTTGGCTTAGAATATGATTTGTTTTTTATGATTACTCTCCATTCTTTCTTGCCTTTTCACTTCCTCTGTATGTGTATGCTGAACATATTCTTGCGTGCATGAGGATATAACTTGGATAGGCTACAAAGAACATTTTGAATTGCTGCAATGAGCTCCCTTTCACTTTCCTACATTTGTACGCTGAATGTACTCTTGCATGCTTCATCTTTGCCAGGTCCTTTGGGATAATAAGACAGTTTAATAACACCACAAAAAAACATTTGGTGAGCAGCAATCCACGTTTCTGATATGATGATATTTTCAAATTTGAGAAGAGTGCTATAAAAATTTCTCTTGGTTACCAATTGACAGATCATGTTTGAAGATGGAAATTCTGAATTCCTGGACTTATCGAAAGAAGAATGGGAATTTTGTAATTGTTAATTGTAATTGTCAGGTAACTCCCATATTTTCATTTGAACAAAGGGATTGCAATGCTTTATTCTCTAATGCTGTTTTCTGCATTGTTCATATCTGGTGGACCGGTAGTAGTATAGAACTGAACTGAAAAGTAGAGATGTGACGTCTTGTTCATTTTTGCAGGTGTAGGAGAGATGCAATATGTAAATGATGTTATGCCTTTGTTTGTTGTCATTCTTATAACCTCTTCTCCTGAGACACGGCATTTTGGGGCAAATTACAACCTTTCAAGTGGTGGAACCCACATGGGGTTCACCGTACATCGATTATTGTGGTTATATCGGAATTTGAAGTCCCCGTCTAAGAATCGCTCCTTTTCTAGAAAATATATTGTACTCCTTTGTTCAAAGATATACTTTTAACATTACAAGATGCATACCGTTCGGGCCAGTGTGGCTTCTTGTTGTACCAAATGCTATTTCCCATTTTTTAGGACAGAATTTGTTTCTATAATATCTTGATTAGTGTTATGAATAATTCATTAAGTGGATGTCCATATAACTACAATACATAATTTAGTGGATTCACCTACAACTCCAATATCTCATTTAGTGGATTCACCTACAATTCCATTACCTCATTTTGTAATCAATATTTGATCTTGTTTTGTGCCTATAAATAGGCTTTGCCATTGTATTGAGAAATACACCAAAATCAAAGAAAGAATTCTCTTCTTAATTCTCTAGTCTCTCTACTTTAGAATATTTGTATATATTTCATAATATTTGGGGTTATTTCATAACACGTTATCAGCACGATCCGTCTCAAGGTGTTAATCATTTTGAAATTTGGCTAAAGATATACATGGGGTACTCAACGTATGATGTAAAATCCATTGAGAGATTTTCGTGAGTTATTATGAGTTTGTAAAGAAAATTGATGGACAAGATTTTTAAAATAAAGCAAGAAGAAAAGTTGAAGAAAAGGTACGTATATTTCAATATTTAACAAAAATAGAAATATGTAATAATTCTCTTGATATTTAGAAAGAAGACATATGTATATATATGTGCATATATTTGATTAGTATTATTCTTTTGAATAATCCTATCATGTTGAAAATATTTTAAAAAGTTGAATGATTGTTATGTAATTCATCTTATACTTTGATAATAGTATTATATTGATAAATCTTGAAAAAAAAAACTTGACTTTGTGACTCTTGATATTACGAGGAAAAATTATTTTTCTTGAGCGTTAGATATTGAAATTCATCTTGATGCAAATAATTATACTGCATTCCCTGAAGTGAATGTATTGAGCAATATATAATTATTTTAATCATGAGTCTCGTCCAACTAGTTCTGCTACATTCCCTGAAGTGAAAGTAGCAGCACATAACTATTTTAATTATTAAAGAAATCATGGACGTGGACGTGGTCGTGTATGTGGTTATGAAAATCGTGGTGGTTATTCAAAGAATACATCTTTCCACCAGAAGTGGAAAAATAATGAAGAGAAACATGAAAGTGGCCAAAATAGCAGATTTGTGAAAAATTTATGCTATCGTTGTGGTAGTAAAGGTCATTAGTCATGTACCTGTCGTACACCAAAACATCTTGTTGACCTTTACCAAGAATCGCTAAAAAGTAAAAGAAAGAAAATAGAAACAAATTTTGCTTTTGAAGAAGGCGATTCTGATCATGGCCGATTTGATGACACTCATTTAGATATTGCTGATTTCTTTGCTGATCCTGATTGGAAAAAAAGAAGTGATCACTTGATTAGAGATGAAAGTGTTCATAATCAATTTTATAAATCTTATTTTTAGTAGTTTTTAAAATAAATATGAAAATGTGTAGTTTTCATCAATGAATCATTTATTTATAAAAAGAATGAGTATTTACTCGATCAGCAACAACATCAATAATGAAGATATATGTCTCGCTGATAGTGCAACAACTCACACCATTCTCAAGAATAAAAAATATTTTTTTTATTTAGTAATGCAAGAAGCCAATGTTAATACTATATCGGGTAGTGCAAAATTAATTGAAGGCTCCGGCAGAGTTAATATATTGTTACCCGGAGGAACACAATTTTATATTGATGAAGCCTTATATTCTACTAAGTCTCAAAAAAATTTACTAAACTTCAAAGATATCCGCCGAAATGGATATCATATTGAGACAACAAGTGATGACAATATTGAGTATCTTTACATCACTAATACAATATCTGGTAACAAATGTATATTGGAAAAGTTGCCAGCATTGTCCTCTGGTTTGTACTACACGCATATATCTACTATTGAAACACATTTTATCGTAAACCAGAAGTTTACAAATCAAAATAAGTTTGTTGTTTGGCATGACCGGTTGGGCCACCCCAGATCAATTATGATGCGAAAGATAATTGAGAATTCATATGATCATCCATTGAAGAACCAGCAGATTCTTCAATCGAATGATTTCTCATGTGCTGCTTGTTTATAAACAAAAGTAGGAAGTGAATCTCTTACGTTTTTAGAACGTATTCAAGGTGATATTTGTGGACCAATACACCCGTCGTGTGGACCATTTAGATATTTTATGGTTTTAATTGACGCATCAACAAGATGGTCACATGTATCTTTGCTATCAACTCGCAACCTGGCGTTTGCGAGATTGCTTGCTCAATTGATTAGACTACGAGCACATTTTCCTGATTATCCAATTAAGAAGATACGCCTTGATAATGCGGGTGAATTTACTTCTAAAACGTTCAATGACTATTGTATGTCTATTGGAATTGATGTTGAACATCCTGTAGCACATGTTCATACACAAAACGGTCTAGCAGAATCGTTTATTAAGCGTCTGCAGTTAATTGCAAGACCTTTACTTATGAAATCAAAACTTCCTATTTCTTGTTGGGGACATGTTATTTTGCATGCAGCAGCACTTATTCGCATAAGGCCAACAAGTTATCATAAATTCTCCCCATTACACTTGGTTTTTGGTCAGGAACCAAATATTTCCCATTTAAAATTTTTTGGATGTGCGGTATATGTTCCAATTGCTCCACCACAACGCACTAAGATGGGTCCTCAAAGGAAGTTGGGAATATATGTTGGATTTGAGTCTCCATCGATAATAAAGTATCTAGAGCCATTGACTGGCGATTTATTTACGGCTCGATTTGCTGATTGTCATTTTGATTAATCAGATTCCTAACATTAGGGGGAGAAAATAAGCAGCTGGAAAAGAAAATTAGTTGGAATGAATTATCTTTATATCATCTTGATCCTCGAACAAAACAAAGTGAACTGGAAGTTCAAAAGATAATTCACTTGCAAGGTTTAGCTAACCAACTGCCAGGCGCATTTACTGACCTAAAAAAAAGTGACCAAGTCACATGTACCAGCTGTTAATGCTCCAGTAAGAATTGTTGTCCCTGAAGGTCAAAGTAATGAGTCTACTGCACGCCTGAAGCGTGGTAGACCTATCGATTCCAAAGATAGTCATCCTCGAAAAAAAAAGGAGCTAAGAATCAAGATGATCTAATCGAGGATAAAATAACTCCAGAAGAGTCCCCAGTCATAACTAATATTTTGGTTCCAGAAGAACCTCAGGTACCTGAAACTTGTGAAAATAATGAGATCTCAATCGATTATGTTATGAACGGGAAACGATGGAATCGAAATGAAGTCAACGTTGATGATAAATTTGCATATGATGTAGCGCTAAATATGATGAATGATAATGAGGATCAAGAACCAAAGTCTGTTAATGAATGTCGACAAAGAAATGATTGGCCAAAATGGAAAGACGCAATGAGGGCAGAGTTAAACTCGCTTGAACCAACGAAAAGTTTTTGGACCTGTAGTCCGTACACCTGAAGATGTAAAAGTTTTTGGACCTGTAGTCCGTACACCTGAAGATGTAAAAGTTTTTGGACTTGTAGTCCGTACACCTGAAGATGTAAAAGTTTTTGGACCTGTAGTCCGTACACCTGAAGATGTAAAAGTTTTTGGATCTGTAGTCCGTACACCTGAAGATGTAAAAGTTTTGGACCTGTAGTCCGTACACTTGAAGATGTAAAGCCAGTAGGATAGAAATGGGTATTTGTGCGAAAACGAAATGAGAAAAATGAAATTGTAAGATATAAGGCACGTCTTGTTGCCCAAGGGTTTTCGCAACGACCTGGCATAGATTGTGAGGAGACTTATTCTCCTGTGGTGGATGCAACTACTTTTCGTTATATAATAAGTCTGGTAGTGCATGAAAAACTTGATTTGCGTCTAATGGATGTTATTACAGCCTATTTGTATAGCTCGCTTGATAATGATATATATATGAAAATCCCTGAAGGATTTAATATGCCTGAAGCATATAAATCAAGTTCTCGAGAACATTATTCAATTAAATTAAGTAAGTCATTGTATGGATTGAAACAATCTGGACGAATGTGGTATAATCGTCTCAGTGAATATTTGTTGAAGGAAGGATATAAGAATGATCAAATTTGTCCTTGTATTTTCACCTGGAAATGAGTTTGTTATAATTACAGTTTATGTTGACGATTTAAATATCGTTGGAACTCTTGAAGAGATTTCAAAACTGTTAATTGCTTAAAGAAAGAATTTGAGATAAAAGATCTTGGAAGAACAAAATTTTGCCTTGGGTTGCGAATTGAATATTTAAAGAATGGAATTTTTGTATTTCAAGACGCTTATATATCAAAGGTGCTAAAACGATTCTATATGGATAAATCATATCCATTGAGCACCCCGATGGTTGTAAGGTCACTAGATGTGAACAAAGATCCTTTTCGACCTCGAGAAAGTGATGAAGAACTACTTGGTCCTGAAGTACCATATCTAAGTGCAATCGGTGCACTAATGTATCTTGCTTGTCATACTCGACCTGATATAGCATTCGCTGTTAATCTATTAGCAAGATATAGTTCTTTTCCTACACGAAGGCATTGGAATGGGGTTAAACAGGTACTCCGCTACCTTAGAGGAACAATCGATATGGTCTTGTTTTATTCAAATGTACCCAAGTCCGAATTGGTTGGATATGCAGATGCTGGAAATATGTCTGATCCTCATAATAGTCGTTCACAAACAGGCTATTTATTTACATGTGGTGGCACAGCCATTTCATGGCGATCTATAAAACAAACCATATCGGCCACATCATCTAATCATGCAGAAATCTTGGCTATTCACGAGGCAAGTCGAGAATGTGTTTAGTTAAGATCCATGATTCAACACATTCGAGGGACTTGTGGTTTATCAGCTGGAAAAATGATCCCGACGATCTTATATGAAGATAATTCCGCATGTATCGCACAATTGAAAGAAGGGTACATTAAAGGAGATAGAACAATGCATATTTCACCAAAGTTCTTTTTCACTCACGATCTTCAGAAGAATGGTGATATCAATGTTCAACAAATCCGTTCCAGAGATAATCTTGCTGATTTGTTCACCAAGGCACTTCCCACAGCAACATTTGAAAAGCTAGTCTACAATATTGGTGTGCGTAGACTTAAAGATCTTGACTGATATTGTCATGAGGGGGAGATAATACGCGCTGCACTCTTTTTCCCTTAACCAAGGTTTTTCCCACTGGGTTTTCCTGGTAAGGTTTTTAATGAGGCAACATCTGATTGCGTATTGAAAGAATTATGTACTCTTTTTCCTTTACTAGGTTTTTATCCCACAGGGTTTTTCCTAATAAAGTTTTAACGAGACATATTCTTAAGTGATGGACATCCAAAGGGGAGTGTTATGAATAATTCATTAAGTGGATGTCCATATAACTCCAATACATAATTTAGTGGATTCACCTACAACTCCAATATCTCATTTAGTGGATTCACCTACAATTCCATTACCTCATTTTGTAATCAATATTTGATCTTGTTTTGTGCCTATAAATAGGCTTTGCCATTGTATTGAGAAATACACCAAAATCAAAGAAAGAATTCTCTTCTTAATTCTCTAGTCTCTCTACTTTAGAATATTTGTATATATTTCATAATATTTGGGGTTATTTCATAACAATTAGATGAATAATGGCTTCTGTATTATTTGTCCTTTTTAGCAATATTGTATGAGCATGGGCGAAGTGTAACATTAACTAAAATTCTATATCAGTTACAGTTTTATGGAAGAATTTATTAGGTTACTTGATAAATGAACAGACATTCCTTTCCATCTGTTTGGAGGGTGAAATTCAATTTGGTACGTCTTGACCCTCTTTGGGGTTGGAATCTTTTTCACGAAAGCTAGTTCGGTCCTCCTCTGTGTTTGAAAACAGGGTTGAGTTGTTTTTGTTAATTTTTTTTTACTTTCTTTACATTTTATGCTTGGTTTTGTATCTCGATGTAGTATCTTATTTTGGTGGACGATGTAGTGTCAAGATTTTAGTGTACTTTTGGTTGTAATAGGGAGCTTTACAATTATTTTTATTATTAATTGAAATCAATTATAAAGAAAGACACTTTTTGGAAATATGAATTACATTGTGAGTTGGCTTAATTTATTCATGGTTCATGCAATACAGGGTCCTGAAATTTCACCAGTACAAAACTGTAAGTTTAGCTTCTAATACATGTGTGAGGGTTTGTATATAGGGGTGAAAACGAGCCCAAACGAACCAAACAGGCCTATGTTCAAGCTCGAGCTCGAAAATTCTGATTGTGTTCAGGCTCGGCTCGGATATAAGCCAAACAAGTCACTTTTTGTTTGAATTCGGCTCGAGTTCTGTTCTCGAGCTACTCGGCTCGGCTCGAAATCCGGCTGCAGCTAATATTTGAAGCAAAAGTGGATGGTTGTGTGTAACTCCTTTTCAGCAATAAAATATGGAACAAAAGAAAACAAAAAGCTGCCAACTTTCCACTTTTCTGAAAATATACCTGCAAGTTGCAAGCCCATGCTTATGAAATTTATTTAAAAAAAAAACAGAAAAGCCCATGCTTATGGAACAAAAGCTGCCAAATTCGTTCATCTCTTCCTTTTTGCCAAATTCAAGGTGCAAGCCCATGCTTGAGTTTTAATCGAACGGTTTGAATTAAATTGAAGAAAGAAAAATTCCATATAAAAAAAGGTAAGAGATTAATTATTAAACCTTATCATATTAAATTGTTGTTCACGAGCCCGCGAATCGAGCAAGGTGATGATCGGACTCGGCTCGAAGTGGGAGACGATCAGAATTCCATGTTCAGGCTCGGATCGCCGGAAAATTTGAACGAGCTCAAACGAGCTTCTGCCGAGCCGAGTCCCGATCGAGTACCGAGTATCGAGTAAAATTTTCACCCCTATTTGTATAACACCAATCAAATTCTGTAAATGGAGTTTATATGAAGTAGTATGTCTAACATTTTAGAGGCTTAAAACTTTGTCTTAATATTAATTTCAAATCATATCTGTATCTCGTTATCAATTGCCAATTTGCCATGTATCATAAATAGGGAGAATTCTAAGATGGATCGAATCTATTGGAGCCGGTCTATCTAATACAGTTGAATGCAGAGAGATAGATACAGAATTCACGCTCGAACCATAAGATACAGATACATCACAATGTATCGTACAATAATATGTATTTTGTTTTTATCTTTCACACACGTGTTCACATAATATATTTTATTACGAGAGATAGAGATAGACGTTGAGTCTTTGATATGAACGACCAGAGAGCAAAGTGATCCATAAAGGATACTGTAATTGGGCTCAATTATCCTACAACAAAACACTGGCCCAAATTTTCTCATATAGCGGTTGCAGAAATGGATGCATTTTCATGGTTTCGACGCAGCGTTTCCAATCTCAAAAAGACCTCCTGGTCCTCCATCTCCACCTCCACCACCACCACCGCCGTCGCGGCCAATAATTATAACAAAAGCACCACTCACAAAATAAAGGAAGAAGAAGAGGAACAATTGTATGGAGTCACGGAGCAATTGGTAGAATTCGTAAAATCATTCTCGCTCGAGACCTTCAGGAACTTCTCTCTTCCAGGTATTTACTCTTCCTTCAATTGATCTGTGCCTTTATGTTTATATGTATACAGTGTGTGTGTGTGTGATATTAGTTGGTGCGGTGGATTACAGATGAAGAGGAAGATGGTGGAGATTCTGGAAATGTACGAGAGGATCTCTCTGACTGGCAAGAAACACACGCCATGCTTATTCTTTCCAGAGTCAAGGTTTCTTTCTAATTTCCTGAGATTTCATCTTGTTTTTGTTTACCTTAAAGCAAAATTGGATGATCTTGTTGATGTTATCGACTTCGAAAATTAAATTGGTTATTGGATTTTACTTCAACTAGATCTAAGTTGAGCATCTGAATTTTTCCACATTTATAATTTGATAATATAGGATTTGAATATGCAAAAAAACAAATTTGTTTGTGGCTTTACTCCCTATTATGCTTCATTAACCAGCTCAGGTTTTCGAGATTGTTTGTTCTAACTGAGTTTTTGTGTCTCTATAACTTTATACGTGGAAAACAATGTGTGCAATGCACGTGATCCTGCATTTCATGTTTTTTGTAGATATATCAATTCCCTAAATATCTTTGTTGCCCTTTGAGGATGGATTCTCCTGCAGTCATCATGTTGGCTCAATTGAGAGTCGTTTGGTTTTAAGCTAAAAAGTTTGCTTGTCTTGATGAGATTTCGACAAGTTAGGTCCATTATTGTTAATGGGATTTTCATCATTTATGTTAATTCTTATTAATGAACCATTCTTTGATCTGCTTTTTCAGGAACTTGCACAACTGCGATTTCAGTTATGCCCTCGCTATTTGAAGGAGAGACAGTTTTGGAGAATATATTTCAAGCTTGTTAGGAGTTATGTGACTGAGTGAGTTTCTCTGATATCATAGTTTGTATCTTGTTTGATCTTGCTGCTAGCCTATACATCGTAGTCTTGTGATGCTGCAATTACGCAGCTCCGAAAAGTGCAGGTTCTCTGGGGAATTCTGCACTGTTATATCATCGAATATTCTAGAAGTAGATTTTAAAGTTGAATGAGATTGGAGTTGATCTGATTATTATCTAACTTACTGGACAAATGGAGTTGAAAGTTGGACTGGATAGGGTTGATCTCATCAAGTAAGGTTAAAACCGATGAGGTATTTGGTAGTTAATTGTAACAGAGTATTCTGTACTAGAAACATCTTAGTATTCAAATTAGTTTTCAAGGAAGTTAAATAAGATATTTATGCATTTTCAAATATTTTTCTCCCGAGTATCAAAATCTAGATTTTGGCTCTTGCATGAGAAAATACGAGACATCCATTATCCGACTCCGAAGTTGTCCTAGAGGCCCGTAATTGCAGGAATTGTTCTTTATAATTTTTTCATGTTTGTATTTTGATTTGTTCCTTCATGATTGTCACATCTATAGGTTCACAATTTCGAACATACTGCACCCACTACTGAAACTCAAATCTTTTAGCACCAGATTTACTATTATGAAACATTTCAAATGAGTATATTTCTTCCTATAAGATTTTCACACCACTTTCCAAGAATAAGATGTATATGATACGAGGGCACAATGTACAGCATTTGCCAAAAGTGAACCCAGCATTATCTTATTAAATTGTAAAGTAACACACATTTGGGTAGAACTAGTAAGTGAGCAGATTATTTGTTTCATTCAATGATGCTGAAAGCAAAAACCTGCTGCGATTGAACTGCTCAATGTAATTGTGCTGCATATATGTTATCTGTTGAGTGACTTTCTGAAGTAAATTGTGATTGGGCTGAAGGTTCTTACAAAATGTTTCCCTAAACATTGAAATCAAGTGTCCTATAGGAGCTTCATAACAATTAATTGAGTATAGAACTCTCTCTCTCTCTCTCTCTCTCTCTCTCACACACACACACACGCACAAAAAAAAAAAGGGAAAGCGAATAGATAAATAAACAATTAATTGTGCCATGAAGATTATCACATGCGAGTGATATGTAAATTATGTTCTTACTCATGGTAATATTCAGATATGAGCTACGTGCCGTACGACTAGCCAAACTCAAACAGATGGAGAATGAAACTGTCTCCAGAAGTAGTCCCTATGAAGTTGAAATGTCTGAAGCAAAATTCAGCTCTGTGGAGTCTGAAACTTCTTTGGAACAAAAGTGACGTGGCCATCCTCAAATTCGTTGTCTAGGATGAGGTACAAATTTGTTTCTTCTTCCACAATTATGACTAAATTATGTGTTCAACTCTGTTTTCACTTTATACTGCTAAATGGATCTACTTGTTTATTAGTTCGATGATTTGGCTCTCGTTGTTATTGGAGAACAATTGGCAAAGAGTTTAGACCGCTAAGAGGATCACTTTAGATGCACTTAAGTCTGTGCCGGAGCTTCCGGGTGAATGGTAACCCTCTATCACTGCAAGCCCAAACTTTACCATTTTGCATTATAAGACGTAAGAGTAGAACGTGAAGAAAGAGATTCTGTCTATACTAACTATTTGACATGGAAGGTTAGGTTGTTTATATTTAACAGTAAACTGATGGGTTTCCAGGTGGAACTTGAAATGTACATGACTGCTCTAGTGCAAAGAGTATGCAATGCTAGTTTTATCTGCGAAGCTAACATCTCTTACCTCTTACTTCTGAGTAGGGGTGGGCGTTCGATTCGGGTTGTTCGGACCCCGAACCGACCCGATCGGGTTCGGCTTATTCGGGTAAAAATCGGGTTCGGGTTTGGGTTTTTATTTTGTTCGGGTAATTCGGGCCCCGAACAAGCCGAATTCCGATTATTATTTTTTTAAAAAAATTAATCAAAATAGTAAGTCAACACTCAACAACCCTAGTCAAAACCCTTAATTCGGACCCCCGAACCCGATTAAACCGATTAATTCGGTTTGGTTTCGGATAGCACAATTTCCAAACCCGAACCCGATTAACCCGAACCCAACAAACCGAACCGAACGCCCACCCCTACTTCTGAGTGTTTGGAAGTACCAATAACTATCATTGAATATATGTGTTTGTTATGGTGACATTTGTACTCATGCCTTTGGAATTTACTGAACTCACTTTGCTTTTTCACATCCCTTGTGAAAATTATGATAGGAAACGCTAGAATTTTTCAATGAAAGAAATGGAGTCGATGAATGAACTGGAATGAAATTAGAATCCCAATCAAATAAAATAAAAATGAAGTACCATATTGCTTCTTGAGGATCATGGTAGTAAAAATCAAGTCATCACCCATAAAAAAGAAAAAAGTCGGAGTCACAAGATGGGAAAATTAGGATCTTTTTATTTTTCAATGAAGAATTGGGAAATTGGACAAATCATGGAGAAATGATCAAATCTTCAAACAGCCTAAACATACTAGTTATTCTGAGGTGCTTGGAAATGGTCCGGTAGGCCTTTTTTATTTTTATTTTTTTTGTGAACAGAAAATGGTCCAGTAGTTGAATAGGAGGAGTACGATCACTATACGGCTATACCCTTGATAAAATTACCATCGACAAATTTTTATTTGATGTTTTGTCTGACTGGTTAGGGAGGGACCGTTCTGTTTTTGTAGGGTGGTCCGACCTATTGCTCTTTCCTTGTGCCTATATCACTGTAGGGGATTGGGTTACGGGTACATCCTCTTTAACTTCATGGCATACCCATGGACAAGTATTATTGTCTGAGCATTGCATCTACCAGCATAACCGGTTAAAATTAGACATTTTTGTGTTACAAATATTTTTGAACGAAACGTTTACAGATAATGTCCCACATTTGGATTTTGTCAAAGAAAAGAAAAAAATTACTATTTTTCCAAGTGAGAAAAACATTTCGTTTACTATTTTCACTTTACTAATGCAATGCAAGGACCAAGCATAAACTGATGAAATGTGGGAGGCTAAAAAACAAATCAAACTATTGGATGCTCGATTTGAGACAATTCGATAAAAAAAAATTTGAACTCGATTCGTTAACATATCAAATTAAATTTGAACAACCATTTGTGTATTCGATAAATTTGAAACTTGACTTGATTAGTAAAAAATAATAACATATATGCAAGAAAAATCAAATTACTCGAGCACGACTCGTTTTTTATTCATTTAAGTTCGACTTGATTACAATTAAGCCAAACTGAAACACAAATTCTTAAGTTCGATAATAATTCAAACAATTTAAACAACTTGTTTGACTCAACTCGATTTGTTTACTACCCTTATATTTATTTGACTACTATTAATATACCTTTAGACGATCAAATTATTGGAAACCCATGGTCCATTTAACCATGTCAGAGGAGGGGAGGGGGATAAAGTAAAATTTGGACATGAGAAGATCTAAAAGTATCTCACTATGCTGACTGCCAAACTACAATTGTAGTAATTTGTTAGAGCCCAGTGATACATTATCTGATAATAATAATAATAATAGTTCTATAAGGTTAGTAACCGAACTACATTTTGATCAAAAAAATAAAAAGTCACTGAACTGCATACCTTCCGGCCCTAGTATTCTACTTCAAGTCTTCCATGTTTCCTTAGATTGGATATCTTCCACGGTTCTGTTCCGCTATACAGTCATTCAAAGGGAACACAATTCTACAATGTTGTTTCTGCTCAAGGCCTTACTCTAACCCACTCATAACGTCCCGAGAGAGGCAAATCATTCACGACGTCAAAGTTGTACCTGCACACGAAAATACACATTAACGAGCTAAAATCAGTACCTAAAACATTTATATCAAACAGAGATATTTCATTTTTGACATACAATCCATTTAAAATATTTTCATTAATATGATCAAGGAAAGACAACTATTCAAAGTTGAAGCAACCGTACTTTTCTATGAAAAGAAGCTGCTGTGATTGTTCTTCACGGGTAAAAACTTCTTCCAACTCAGGCGGTGTAGGAACATTTATAAGAAGTGCACCTTGGCTCCTTTGATTAGCGCTTGAACGGGTCTGCTTTGTAGTAGAACCGGGAGTAGAGATGATGTCAGCAGCTCTGATTAAATTGCATGGCGTGCTTTCCCGAGTGTTCCTACAGAGAATGCAGAACATAACTATACATTGATATACTTCACATACAATCTTCACATATAAACCACGCTCCATATTCAGAAAAAAAAAATGATATAAATAAATAAATCAAGTCACAAATCCTTACTATTCAACAATTATAAACAAAAAAGAACTGCAATCACATATAAGGGTTTGAAGACACCTAACTAAGTCAGGAAAAAAGGTTCTTAATTCATGGAAAATGTTGGGATGAACTCTAAACCGCTAGATAGCCAAGTTTTTTGTGTCGAATGATGTTTTAATTTGTTTCCCTGTTTCAGTGAAAGGAGCACAATATAACAGAAGATAACCAGACTCACTGAAGCTAATTATTAATATTATTAACTGTCAAATTACATAACAAAATACTTCCACATAATTAGAAGTTGGAGCAAAAGATATTCAGATCTTCACAATTTCATTTGCACAATAGTACAAGAAGTAACAGAAACAATTAAAGCAGCACCGTTGGTGTAGGTGCAGGGGGTAAAGAGGACAAAAACATTCAACTAAAATTTATTGTGGGGTACTTCTCTGTGTTTATATATGTGTAATACATATATATATAATGTAGGTGGGGGCAGGCATTGATGCAGAAGCCAGTATTGTTTATTTCATTAAAAGAATGAGTGAATCACAACCGCTGCATACCTTTTGTGAGTGAAAGCAATTTTACACAATTTCCATGTCTGACAAAAAATACTACTCTAGTACAGTGGACAAAAACTAATCCATGGAGCTTTTAAAGTCACTTAAAAAATGAAAGCGCTATTCCAATATATACTCAGATAACAATTAAATGTAGTAAAAAAATAAAAAAACTGAAAACAGGGTCATACTTGGAAGGTCCCGAGAGTTGGGTTCCCAGGATGATCTCCACCACCATCACACGTATATGTAATGGTGGACCCCTATACATGTACTCATACATGTATGGTGGAGCTCACCCGAGCCTCCGAGTACGACCCGAAAACACCATCACATCCATTTCAGTGTTAAAGAGAGTAAACACATTCGAAAAAACTAACAATTAATCTTTCTTTTCAAAGAAGAAAAGTAAGAAAGTAAACACATACTTGTTTAAAGAGCTCAATTTGAGTAAATTACAGTAAAGAGCAATTTCAAAAGGCAAAATATTTTTAAGAACCCTATATTTTTAGGTGTGGGTGAAAGAGCTCTTTCAAACAAAAGCAAAAACATTTCCACAAGCCCCAAAGGCCAATACTGCTTTCTTTTCCCCAAAAAAGAAAATGAAAAAGACAGTAACTTTTGCCCCAAATGAAAACAAAAAAAGAAGAAGGATAAAAGCCAAGGACTAAGAAAGTAAATTCAGAAGAGTTCACCATCAGTATGTACGTATCAAACACTTTTCTTCTGACCAACCAAAAAATAAATAAAAAATCTAATTTGTAACAAAGAAATATGCATGCAGATCAATTCCGAAAAGAACACATGATACAAAATTTAACCTTAAAAAAGAAAAAAAAAAAACACACACACAGCGTGAGTATAGTATACCTATCCCTAGCTTCACAATCCAGATAATTTTCCCCCAAAGAGGCCTCAATTGAGCACGAAATCGGATCGTTCGACAAACAATCTCCATCATTTCTATGTCGAACTTTTCGCGAATTCTGTTGCTGATGTGGCTTCTCGAGGCGGCGCGAGCGGAGTTGGAGGTAACACGAGTCACGATTCGACGGCGGAGGAGCGGCGGACTGTTGGCGCTGGATGGCGAGGGTTTTGGCGCGTGTACGGACGCCGATTGAGGACTCGGAGGAGACTTTCGTGACCGCCACGTCGCCTGTCACTTTAGCAGCTCTCCTCATGCATTTCCCCATTTCTTCTGCTCTCTGTGTACGCATGGAAGTGTGTGAACTGCGTGTTTTTGAGAGTGTACCACAGAAATTTACATGTAGAGAGAGAGAGGAGAGAGAGAGGGGTAAAAGAGGGTTTTAAATTGTGTGTTTTGTATGTATTTGGGGGCAGGGCGGGGGGCGGTATCAAATAAGTATGAAATATGAATATGCTA
The DNA here is from genome assembly GCA_019426215.1 of Buddleja alternifolia. Classification (NCBI taxonomy): domain Eukaryota; kingdom Viridiplantae; phylum Streptophyta; class Magnoliopsida; order Lamiales; family Scrophulariaceae; genus Buddleja; species Buddleja alternifolia. Next base: position 54,028,582 of record CM033391.1, read on the forward strand.
CTCTACTACTAGGGCCGCGTTTGCTTGCCTTGTTTGTGATTATTATGTGTAAATTTTCATTTTAGTCCTTGGATTTTTACTTTAGTTTCAAATGGTCCTCAAGTTTTTTATTTTATCTCGATTTGATCCTTTCGGTCGACAATTTGACATCAGTTTTCGGTGATTAAAGGACGTTCTTGTACTTTTACCCATTAATAATTACATTTTATAAAAAATAAATTAGTATTGTTCATTTTGGGCTAAAAACAAAAAATTTATCTTAATTCCATAATTTAATGTTCGGGTTTTAAAATTTGTGTCAATTTAGTGCTATGATCAATCTCTGCAACTGCAAGGCAAAGTCAAGAATTACCATTAATGAATTTAATGGTTGAGCTCTTAAAGTGTAGACTGACATTTCAATGCTTAAGTGCTAATTGGGGGAACTGATGGAAGTACAGAAGACAAGACCAGGGGCGGACGCAGGAAGAGCTAGGGGGAGGCAGTGCCCCACTAATTTTTTTTTTTTTTTATAATATATAGATATGTTTAAATTTTAATTCATAAATTACATTAATGCCCCCACTCAAATTATTAAATGCCCCCCTCAATTTTGAAAAATTATGTTTTTACCTTACAACTTTTTTTTATATTTGAACTTCGCCCCTTCAAGATCGAAAAATATCACGTTTTCTCCCTTTACTTTGAATTAGACCCCCAAAACCCAAAATCTTGGTTATAACAAAAGAGGTATAAGAGTATAAATTATATCAAAAATTGTAATTGAACCTAATTCCTTATAATATTTTCTACAATAAATATAGCGTACCGTACCACGGGGGGCTTGCTTAACAAATTGTATAGTTGGATCACAACAATCTTGCACCCCTCGATAAAATTCTTAGTGCCAACATTGACCAAATTTTCTGGATCCGCCACTGGACAAGACTTAGATTATAACCTGACCAGGGACTGTCGATCATGGCCACGTCATGTACCCCCATTAAGAAAATGACATGTGTCACAATAGAAATTGATGAATGCTCCGAAAACCTATAAATGCTCTTTCACTTGCTTTAGTCAAATACGTGATTTAGATTTTACAAATTTTACTGTATATCACTGGACCTTTTAATTGGTTTAATGACTTGATTTCACATATTTTACCGTATATCCAATCACGATTGTGCCACTCATCACTTGCTCTGAGGTACATGATGTGGATAAGATCGATCTTGGCCACGTCATGTACCCCATTAAGTAAATGACATGTGTGACAATTGAAATTGATGAATGCTCCGAAAACATATTAATACTCGTTTACTTGCTTCAGTCAAGTACATGATTTAGATCTTACAAATTTTACTGTATATTACTCGGACTTTTTAACTGGTTTAATGACTTGATTTCACATATGTTATCGTATATCCAATCACGATTATGCCACATATCACTTGCTCTGAGGTACATGATGTGGCTAAGATCGACGCTCCCCCGACGGGGTTGAAATCCAAGTTTAATCTCGAGTCAGTATGACCCATTGAAAACATGTTTTTTGTCCGGGTGATACTTGATAACTCCTGAGATGATCTACGCCATTCACCATGCGTATATTCACATAGAGCCCTCATGTGTATATCCACATGAATAGTGTGAATCATCTCGAGAGTTGGACTATCCATAGTCATCAATTATCACCTCTTTTGTCCTAAACATCCACGGGTGATGTTTAGTTAGTGGGCAATTTGGTAATGTGAGGTTACTCATATCAGAACCCCTAGTAAGATGTTTTTTCGTGGGGGACCTGGGGGCTATAGGAATAGATAGACCCCTACCCCGTATTCATGTAGAAAATGGCCAATTTTGTACTGGTGATCTTATTTCCTGGCAAAAAGCATACAAGTGCACGTCATCAAATCTAAAGTTTCAGCAAATGTCGTCATAAATTTGTTACGGAATAAAGAAAATAATTTCTTTAATTTATTTAAAAATAAATAAAAATAAAAAATGCAAGAAAATATATAGGGTGCCTGTCCAGAGCCGTGCAATGTCCCATGTGAAGCATAACAAGAAATTTAGTAGGAAGAAGCCAAGAAATGAGAGTACGAATTTGATTCAATAAATGCCCACTTCATGCTGGTGATCAGCTTTATGTTGAGGAAGGTGATATATATGTTTACAATGATCATATCTGGTAATTTTTGGAAATCCAATCCAGACAAGATCAGTACCTGAAGCCCCCCACTGAGATTTTGCAAAGGATTCTGGTTTTCTAGTAATAAAGCTTTGAGAGCAACTGCTGAATTCAGGGGTTATTTTCATGGATCACTTCTTTTTTTTTTTTTTGTTAATATTAATGTGTTGTATGCAATTATGTCGACATACATTGAGAATTTGTTGATACGTAACACACACTAGTCTAGAGAGTGATGAGTTCTCTAACTTTCTCTTGAACATCACGAGTTTGAATTTTATTAAGGACATTGAGTTTAACACTATATATGTGTATTATCGACTGACAATTACCGACTTATAATGTTTAATCCATTGAGAACATTAAACTCAGCTATAAATAGCATACACAACAAGGCAGCCTTTTCTGTAAATAAGGCACCAATGCAGAAATACATAAACTCGCAAATTTTGCACTGCAATCTCTCTGATTAAAAGTTGAATGCCTTAACAAATACGGGATCATTCCGACGTTGAATTTTATTTCCTGTCACCACCCAGACGACATCACAAAGATGTCGAGCATAACATCCATGCTGCTACATTCAGTCTACTAAAGGCGGGTGGGGGTGGGGGTTTACTGAAGTCGATACCAAAAGAGAAATTAGTAACTAACTACGACTAGCTGCAAATTACAAGGATGGAACCTTATCAAACCCTAATGTTACATTCTGTGCCGAATCTACTTCTAAATGGTTAGTCTTCAATTCCTGGCCCTAATATTCTACACATCACTACAAATTACATTTACTTCCACTGCTACTGCTCCACTTTACAGCAAATATACTTCTACCTTGTTCTACAGTTGTTGAATTGGTGTGAATCAACAGTTTTATTCAGCTCAAGGCATCACTTTTACCCACTCGTAACGTCCTGAGAGGGGCACATCGTTCACAATGTCGAAATTATACCTGCACGGTCACCCGATGGAAGATTATTGGTTCAAAATTTATAATCCGATTCATCACCAAAAAAAAAAAAAAGAAGTCACTTCAACTCAAAACAGCAAAAAGAACAACAGAGAGAAGAAGAAGAGAAAAAGCTCGTACTTTTCGATGAAAAGACGCTGCTGAGGCTGCTCTGCATCAGCAAAAAATTCCTCCATTTCACGGGCTGTAGGAATATTTCTAAGAAACGCATTTTGAGCCCTTACAGAGGGATCTCTCTGTTTTGTAGAAGATCCAGGTGTTGTGATAGTCTCGGAAGCCCTTATAAAACTACACGGGGTGCTTTCTCTGGTGCTCCTGCTGAAACAGGGAATTCATTAATACATATTAATCTTTGATATCGCTATACCAGGATGATCGCTATAATTTATTCTTTGATGTCGTCCATGAATAAAATACATTGTTGTAATCAACAAATACTATCCGGTGTAAGAACATTTGCAGCAAATGCATCCAGGAAACGAACGAGACGTTAAAGATAATATAACATTAAAGGTCCATCCATCGAGTTTAAAATTTTCAACAATCTTATATTCATTTTTATGACTTTTTCAACATTCTTGACCGTATATGAAGAGATTAAGAGCAAGAAAAGATGCTCAGGCCTGCCTTGTGCAGCGGAAGCAACAACTATTGTCTCCAAAAATAATAAAAAATCACAGCCACAAATGTGGCTTTAAAAAATTTCACTAAATTTATCTAACAAAACAACAAATAATGCACATAAAGTGAACCAGGAAAAAGATAAGAAACAAGTGGCTTTTTCACCAAATACTCAAAAAAAAAAAAAAATTGGAAAATGAAAAGTGAAAATAAAAGCCTTTCTCCCCAAAAAATAAAATCAAATCCTACAAATACACAATACTCAAAAGGCCAATAATGCTTTCTTTAACCCTTACATTTTTTTCACCAAAGATTTTCAATAAAACTCGCATTCAAAAATGAGACACCTAATGGAAAGAAGTACATAGATTAATACATACATAGCTTAATATACATATATATATATATATATATATATATATTCGTACAGTTTCAAAACCTATTTTTCTCAAGAACCAAAAAAGAAAATGTCACATTTCCTCTTTCACATCTTCATTCTACTAAAATAGTATTTCCAACAAAGATTAAAACAAAAAATAACATGAACACCGCAAAATCGTAGAAATAAGGGAGCCAATTACATGTAATTTTGACATGAAACTTAATATGATACAAGAATACAAAAAAGAAAATTAAAAAATAATATATATATGTATATATATACCTTTCCCTAGCTTCCAATTCCAAATTATTTTCCCCTAAAGAAGCCTCAATTTCCAAATCCCCAATCTCAAAACCTCCGTTTTGCCTCTCAAAGCACCCGTCCTCTTCTTTGGATAGTCCAATTGGAAACCCCGACCCGGAAGACGCTTTCCGGGGCGAACCTTCAATTTGGCGGTTTTGGTTGTCTCTGCAAACAAAGCCCTGTTTGGGAGCAGGGGTTTTCCGGTAAAGCGGTGGTTTCTCAAGGCGCCTCGACCGGAGCTCGAGATAATCGGCCGGAGAGGCGGCGGCGGCGGAGGATTGGAGGCGCTGGAGGGCTAGGGTTTTGGCGCGGGTACGGACGCCGAGGGAGGATTGAGAGACGTCCATGACGGCAACGTCTCGCGTCGTTTTGGGTTTCTTTATGTATTTCCCCATGATTATCTCTCTCTGTGTCTTAATGTTTTGTAAGTACTAAAAGAAGGGTAATTTCATGAGAGAGAGAGGGGGAAAACGAAAGAGAAGATTTGGGGGTTTGGCCGTTTGGTGGGTGGGGAAGGTTTGTAAAGTTAGGGTTGAGGTAGGGTGGGGTTGGGGGGGTGGGGTGGGGTGAGAATGTGCTTCTCTTATATTTTCTAAATTCTACTCATGAGTCATAACAAAAACCCATTTTCCCTTTTTCTATTTCCTATCTTGTTTTACCCTTTTTTGTTTCTTTAATATCCCAAATATTTCATTTAGGATGAATGTCCTTTTCTAGGGCTAAAGTTATAAAAGTCTGCAATTTATGTGAATATGGTATCTCTTAACAATTAGAAAATTGAATATGTCTTTATTTTATGTTGACATTTTTATAAGATATTTTTTCATTTGTTGGATAACATATAGTAATTATTAATTAGGGAGTACCTGAATTTTAAGTGGAACAGACGATATATTTTGAGAAAGGTTAAAAATGAAGTTCTCTTTCGAACTTTTTCTTTTTTAAAAGTTGTACCAAAAACGGTTGAAATGGATAAGCATCTCAAGGGATGCATTTAGCCACTTCTTGTCATTGATGGTACCTCCATAATTAATTAGAAGTTGCGCATCGACATTTTTCTACCTTCTCTTAAATAATGAAAAGCTCTAAAAAACACTCTCACAATGTTATGATATATTATAGGATCAGGGGGTATTTGTGCTACAGTGATATACGTTGAGGTAGGGTGTTCAACCAAACCGTTAAACCTCCCCAATTGACCGCCCCAACCCAAACCGCACCGCAAATGGCGGGTTGGCCTCGGATTATGTTTTAAAAAATTGCATTTTTGCAATCGGATTTGGTTTTAACTTTTTATGAATAGCTAAAACCACACCCAATCGCAATATATATATACACAATAATTTAATTAACTACTCTCATGTAATACCCCTCATTTCACAAAATAATTTAATTAATTACTCTCATGTAATACACCTCATTTCACAAATGATATATATATAGTTTCTTATTTGCTCAAATACACTTGTACTTTGTTATTGTAAGTATGGATTTATTGAATATGTGATAAATTATCAATTGATTTAAAAAAAAATTAAAAAGTATTTATTCTTGAGAAAACACGATGGTATTGCAAACAGAAATAAACTTTATTGGTGGATAAAAACTAATAAATAAACATTAATCTCTAAGCATATGTTAAACTCCACAACATAGTTTATGTCATCCTTCTAATTATCCAGCAAAAAATTTCATACTACTTATTATGAAATTGATTCTAATACTAATAAAAGAAGTTTGTTCTTTTCTAAAGAGAATATTTTTGAGTGGAGTGGGATGGTGATCTTAAAAAAAATTGACAACAAATTAAGTTTTCTTAGTTATTGAAAAAAAGAACATGATATTTTTGTGGCAATGATAGAATAAATTTATAGGTCTTAACATAAAAACTAAAAATGTATATTGTTAGATTTTTTTTAATGCCTCGTTAATAATTTAATACTACCAATTTACAATAAAGTAATTGATCTAAAGGGTTGTAATTTTAGACTCATGAATTAATTTGATATTTTTGCATTTTTTTACTTTAGAAATAACAAACTTATGAGTTTAGACTTGTATATGTTGTCAAGACATTTTGGAGTTATTTTGAGGTAATTTTTTTTTTTAAGTCATATTTTATATACCTCAATTATGTTATACTGTACAAAATATATGAAATATAATCATTGGTGCAAGTATAGTAAATATAATATGAAATTTTAAATAATGCAAATGTAATTTAACACTTAATCAACAATCTAAGTAAAAGAGAGAGTACCAAACCGCAAAACCCGCCCCAACCAAATGGACCGCGAAGAGTGGTTTCAATGTTTGTCGGGTCGATCTTGGGTTAACGAATTCAAAATTGCAAAACATCGAATCAGGCCAGAAAACTATAAAAGATAAATTATGAGGGGTGAAGTGCCATTTACCCTAGTTTACAAGGTAAACAATTTTATTTAGAGTGCCAACAACACTCCCTATAATGTGACTTTGTCAGGACTCAGGAAATAGATTGTTTCCTTAAACTACGATTATAGCATGAACATGTCTCTCGTAGGTCCTCAGTTCATTAAAATGATCGTGTTGAGACAACATGAATATATAAGTAATATACATGAATTAAAGAACTCAATTTACAAATACACGATTCATAAATTAAAGAAGTATATTAAACCTAAGTCTCAATTACTCCGAGTTTATAAAATTTGGAGTTGTGTGATATGGCTATTTATAGAAAGAAAACTAAAAAAGACCCCCCCCCCCCCCCTCCCCCCCAAAAAAAGCTTACACGGAATAAAAATTTATATGTTTTCACACGAATTTCACTTGATTTAATCCCGGCTCAATCGATTCAAACCTAGAAATACGATAATTGATCTTCACTCTCGAGTGGAGCACGTGGGTTTTGTACAAGTCCAAACATGTGACAAACAACTGCAAATATTATCTTATCAATAAATACACCTTCATTTCATTTAAGTTCTTAAGAACTTCCACAACATTTAGCACTGGTCTATAGTTGAAGGCTATCCCAATAAACATAAAAATCTATAATGATTTGAGATCATTTATACAAACAACCAAAGCGGATGGAGATCTCAGCGGCTCGACCACCATGGATCCCAAATGTATCGGATTATCCTAAGAATACATTTCTTGTAATAAATATACTAAGAATTCATTCCAAAGTTCATTTTTTTTGCTATATACAGCAAATATATTAACCAAATCTTTCAACTATTCACACCAATAAATTTTAAAAATATAACATTTTAATTTCAAGAATTAAACTCCACTCGTATTTTCTCACATTCAACCTTGTCATATAAAAGAATATTTTGAACCTCTTAGAATTTAAAATTCAAGAAAATTGTAATCATCATGCGATAAAATTTATATAAAATTTATTATACACAAATAATCGTAATTGTTCGGGACTAAGAGCTGGATCCGAAAACTTCTTAAAGAAACACTCCCATAGAACAAGCAGGGACGGATCCAAGATTGAGTTGTTGGGGGGTCCGAGTTACTCTTAAAAGAATTTTTTTTTGGACAAGATATACACAAACATTTAAATTAAATTTTGTTTTAATAGATAACAAAAGTACAATTGTCACGTGTAAAAAATTTAAACATCAATAAAATTTATATTAGTCTCGAAATATATAAACAAATTTTTAAACTAGTTACCGATGTTGTATACGAAGTTCTTTCATGACTTTGTATCAAAAATTTTTATAATATTATCTCTATATATTTAATTAAACAATGTAAACATATTCTTCTTTCATATTTATTTTTCGCCGATTTCATTGACGGAAAGAACCTCTCTCTATGGTAAAAGAAATAGTCTATCAAACAAATTAAATAATTAATTAGAGGGTACACAACATCCTTTCTTTTCAACTTTAATTGTTGATATAGTTCATATGTTACAGATACCTCTTAAACTCCAAACGATGAGCCATATCAAGTTCATAATAGTTGGATATAACTTGGTAATTCATAAATATGTTCAATATTAAGCAATTCTAGATCGTCCATTGGATGAAATGTTGAGCTGGCAGTATAAAGCTCCACACTTTTTCTCATTTAATATAAACTAAGAACTATTAACACTAATTTAATCATTTTAGGCATACCATGTTGTGGATAAACTTTTGATAATTGAATGATTATGAATTTTTCTTGTCTTTAGATTTGTTGTATTTTTTTCCCTTCTCAATAATACTATTTATTTGTTAGTTCTAGTTCTAATAAGTGTATGAGAAAGTTCAAACAGAAAATTATTAATATTATTATTTTTGGTACAATAAAATTATAATAATAGTTGATAATTTTAACTTTTTTTTAATGTGAAATAAGTACTTTGGAAAAAAAATCAAAATTAAAGTGATTAAAAATAAGAACTTAGAAAAAAGATGCAATGAAAGTAGGGGGCAGGAAGATTCAAACCTGCACCTGTACAAACCAAAGAGGAAGGCCTTAACACAATGCCACTTGCCAACTCAGCCAGAGCAAGGATACATTACATAACGGAAACAGATTAATATAACCTTGAGGGGGCCAAAACATAAAATTATCATTACCCTCATGTTAAATTTTGAATTCTCGGGGGGTTGGGCCCCCCAGGCACCCCCCCTGAATCCATCCCTGAACAAGGGTCCTGCCCGTGGTTTTCATATCTAATCACACTTGGGCAATTCTATGCTAGATCGGATGTATTGGAGCTTGTGTACTTAGCACCACATATTTGTGGTGGGGTGGGTGATTTTTGTATGGGCGTTGGGTGATGAAAATCACTCACCCCACCACAAATGTATGATACTAAGTACATTGCCTCCAATACACCTGATCTGGCATAGTCTCACACTCACACTTAATATACATTTGGAAAAAGATCAACAAAAGAGTATAATTGATTGCCTATGGCCTCATTGATTAGGCGACATGGAATAAGGCAAAAGTCAAAGGCACAGTGAAAGATTCCACCAATTTTCTATATATTTGTCTTGCTCTCATTATCAAGATTTTAACAAACCATAGTTGCTCATTTAATTCTCCAAATTTTTTAACTACTCATTATTAACTTTGTTTAGTAATAACTTTTAATTCTCGTTTCTCAAATCTATATAAGATTGTTTATTGTATCATAATTTATGGTAGACAATTCCGATTACTTAATGTTTTAATTTGTTTGTTCGTACGTTGGCATAAAGAGCATTAGAGTGATTGTATGTGTATACAAGACGCCATTGAAGACCTTTATACGATAATTTGAGCTACAGAGTGTGTACGTTTATGTATCCAAATAATTACCATAAATCTGTTGGTCTAGTGATATTCATTTCACACTTTATGTGAGAGGTCTAGATTCGACTCTAGACTGTCACAAGTTATGGCTTTCCCCTCCTTTATGAAACTAGAATAAACTTTTTTATGGCTCAGGATTTATGACTATCAACTCGGATTTGTCGGACTAGATATTTAGAGTGTCCCCCTTCGTTTTAATAATAATAAAAATGTATCCAAATAATTAATAAAGGGTAAAATAGTTCAACAAACACTGTAGAAGGGTACATTCCCCCCCCCCCCCCTAAATTCGGTCAAATTAACTCACTCCTCATCAAATTACTCTAACTTGCAAAATGTCGTATATTTCTAAAAAAAATTCGTCAAATACTAGCAGCTAAATACATGTGACGCTTATGCGCCCGTTAGTGAATAATAATTTGTTGGATTTTGATGATAAAATATTTGGAGGTATTTTAATTATTTGAGCGAAAGGGATAATACTAGTTTTTTCTTTCTTTACTATTATACTTAACCTTAAACATATAAGATTACGTGTAGTTTACACATGTTTTTTCCTCCACAAGACAATTTCTTCCTTCCATCGTTAATTGATTTAGGGATAAATGCAAATACCCCCCTCAGTCATGGGGTGATGTGCACTTTGCCCCCTCATTTATTGAAATGTGCGCTTTACCCCTTCACTTATCATAAACTGTGCACTTCACCCCCTAGGGCAGTTCGGGCACTTCACTTATCATAAAAATTGGACTTTTGCCCCCTGACTTATGCGTTTTTGTAGCACTTTGCCCCCTGACTTATGTGTTTTGTAGCACTTTGCCCCTGCCCGAACTGCCCGAGGGAGTGATGTGCACATTTTATGATAAGTGAGGGGATAAAGCGCACATTTCAATAAGTGGGGGGAGGGGGGCAAAGTGCACATCACCCCATAATTGAGGGGGGAATCTGCTATTATTCCATTAATTTATGAACTTAATTGTCATTGGCCTTCTAGACTAAAAATTTAATCAATTGTAGTTTCGTATCGCGATTTATTTGTCTAAAAAAATTATATTGATAATTGACTAAATATAATGTTAATTTCAAAATTTTCAGATTTAGAATCTTCTTAAAAAATTTCAAAAAAAAAATGTTTTTAGATAATTACCATAGTAGTTAAAAAATAAATTATATTAAAATATTTAAAATATTTAATATGTATTATTAAATATGTGTTATATTTAGTCAATTATCAATAATAAAGTGTAGTCCAAAATTTTCTTAATCTTAATTTTGGTTTTTTTTTTAATGAAAAGTTTGTAGGTTGGATTTTTGCGATTGAAAAATATTATTATGGATTTTTTGGATATAAAAATTTATCTTAGGGGAATTTCGTAATTTTTCCTACTTTTTTCTATTTTTTGCTCTTTCTTCACTACGGTGACTCTTTTGTAATTTAGTTTGGGTATAGCAGCTTGCTCTTTATCTTTTTCGTAGCAGACACTCCCTTCAATTATGGGGTGATGTGCACTTTGCCCCCTAACTTATTGAAATGTGCGATTTACCCCCTCACTTATCAAAAATGTGCACTTCACTCCTTCGGGCAGATTCATGCACTACACTTATCATAAAAATGAACTTTTGCCCCCTGACTTATGTGTTTTTGTAGCACTTTGCCCCCTGACTTATGTGTTTTGTAGCACTTTACCCCTGCCTGAGGGAGTGAAGTGCACATTTTTGATAAATGAGAGGGTAAATCGCACATTTTAATAAGTTAGGGGGCAAAGTGCACATCACCCCATAACTGAGATGGGTGTCTGCTATTATCCTTTTTTTTTAATGAAAAGTTTGTAGGGTGGGTTTTTGCGATTGAAAAATATTATTATGGGTTTTTTGGATATAAAATTTGTATTAGGGGAATTTTCGTAATTTTTCCTACTTTTTTCTCTTTTTTGCTCTTTCTTCACTACGGTGACTCTTTTGTAATTTAGTTTGGGTATAGCAGCTTGCTCTTTATCTTTTTCGTATTTTAGCCGCCACCATCATCTCTTTTGGCTGCCGCCGCCACCCGTTTCTTTCTCTAGTCGTGCTTTAGCCGCCGCCGCCATTTCTATTGGCCGCTGCCGCCGTCAGTTTCTTTTTTTTTTCTCTTGTCGTGTTCTAGTCGCCACCTCTATCACCACCGTTGTTTGCTCAGCCTCCGTTTCTTGAAGATTAAATCTATCAACCAAACATGCAAAGAAAATAAAATATGATGCTAAGAAGCCGTCTCTACACTAAATGAGTACCATCCCGCTTCTTCTTAGATTTTCGTTCCAATCTCAACGTTTGAGACCTCCAATTTCTATTGCGGGGAAGTGTTAGATATTATTATTACTTTTCTAGTTAGACTAGTATTCTTATTACCTTATTTATCTTCTACCTTCTTTATAGTTTAGGGTTTTCTTGTATTCTCTATCCTTGTAACTATATATATCAGTAATACAAGTTTTCTACGAGATTTTCTCTAATCTAGAATACAACCTTAAACTATAAAGAAGGTAAAAGATAAACAAGCTAATACGAATGCTAGCCTAACTAGGAAAACAATAATAATACTGGTCTAACTAAGAAAACAATAATAATACTGGTCTAACTAAGAAAACAATAATTATATCTAACACTCTGTCGTAGTCGAAATGGGAGGTCCAGAATGCTGAAAGTGGAACAAAAATCAGAGAAGAAGAGCCAGGATGGTACTCCTTTGGTGTAATAATGCTTCTTATCAACATCTTTTGTTTTCTTTGCCTGCTTGGTTGCTAGATTTAATCTTCAAGAAACAACGACTAAAACACGAAAAAGAAAGAGCGGTGGCGGCGGCCAACAGAAAAATAGAAAGAAACTGGCGGCAGCTAAAAATCGAAAAAGATAAAGAGCAGGTTGCTAAACCAAATTACGAAAGATTCACTGTAGTGAAGAAATAACAAATTTTTTTATATATATATATATAGCGAGAGAGAGAGAGAGATGGATGGGGACGGAGATGGTAGAGGTTAGCGGAAGCGAGAGATCGTGAGGGTTGAAAGAAAAAGCCTTTAGCTCGATATCATGTTATATTAGAGAAAACTCCGTAGGGAACTTATATTATTGAGTAACATATATATAGTTATAAGAGAGAGAGAGAGAGAGAGAGAGAATATAAGGAAACTCTAAACTATAAAGAAGATGAAAGATAAAAAACGTAATAAAAATATTAGTCTAACTAGGAAAATAATAATAATATCTAACATATATGTGAACGTACTCATTTACTCAAACGCTCCTATCAGGGCTCGAGGATTACAATTCACAACCCAACAAACGAAAAAGTCCATATATATATATATATATATTAAGCAAGTGTCCCAATAATTCTCCTATGATTATCATTTAATTCATGGTAAAATCATAAAAATATGCATATTCTACATCTCTTAAATCTCTTAAGAACTCAACTTTTAATAATTATAGATTCTAATAATTTTATTTACGTAAAGGAGATTATATGCATAGAATAATAGGCAAACATTCGTGTATTTATCTTGAAAGATCAATTAAATTTATTGACTTGTGCAAAGTTTTAAAATCCACCACTTTACTTGACTATGAATTTTAGTCACAGATTTAATTATCTTTTAAGAATTGGTTGACTAAGGTAGGGGCCAAAAAGAAATTTTAAAAAGAAAAGAGGATAAAAAGAAAACGAGGACAAAAGTAGAGAATGATAGGGAGTTTTTTAAAATTGCTTTTTTCACGCTTATATTGGTAGAAAAAGCAAAATACATTTGATCTTGTGCATAAGGAAAGCAAAAGTTTATGAAGAGTTATTCTCATTGTTCTGGTTCCATATTTCACGAATTAATCTAAGAGTTAAGTTAATTTTGATATGGATAACATTTTAATATACTAATCTTTTATTATATTTTTATTTTTTAAAAAAGATCTAAAAATCTAAAAATTTAAAATTATAATTATAATTATAATTAGTATCAATTATCAATATAAAGGTTTAAATAAATAAATTTCTATAGAAAACTATAATTGATTAGTTTTTAATCTATAGAATAAGGGTAATTAAGTCCATAAATTTATTAATCTAAATAAAAAATTGATGATATGAGTTTTTTGAATTGACAAATATTATCTTGAGTTTTCTAGATATATAAATTTGTTTTAAAGATTTTTTTTAGTAATTTTCCCTACAATTTATAAATCACTCGCTTGAAGTTCTTAGGCCATATAACTTGACAATTGACATAGGTTATCCTAAGTACACGAAGAGAAATATAAGAAATATTAATTAAGAAGTAGTGAGTATGTAGTTAATTTCATGTTGATAATGATGTATTCCGTGGTTAAGAGAACTGAAATTTGAATATTATAAACTTATGAAGGATATATACTTATTTGTTGCCCCATAAAATAAAAAATGAAACCAATTCTGTGGGAACTAATTGGAGACATAAAATTAAATCTACTTATTGTTAATGCATTTCTAGTTTTCAATTCAAAATGACAAATGATTTTGAACTAATCAAAATTCCTTAAAAATAAACCAAGTCAGTTCGAACGTACCTCAATTGAATCGATAAAAAATGAGCCATTTAAATAAAATAAAATCATTCACAAGAAGATTCCTTATCATCGAGTCCAAAAAGAAAGTTAAAGTGATACTATTATCGTAGCACCCGTTGCCGCATATAATCATACACTTTTTCAACATTAAATTAAGCTTTGAGGGTTCAAAAATTAAAAATAGATATTATCCGCCACCCAAAAGAAAAAGGGTTTAAATTAGTTAAAATTGTCTTGGAATCATTAATATTCTAAAAAAAATTATTTTATTCCCCCCTATTTTCTGGCTTTTCACTCTCTGGTAGTAGAATTAATTACACGTGTGGACATGCAACTAATCAGTATTAAAATTAGTGTGAAAATAATTTGGTAATAGTACTAACGGAGATGACTTTAGTGCTTGCCCCAATGCAAAAAAAAAAGATTCTTTCCGCCGCACGATTTCCCGCCAAAATCTTCGCCCCTCATTGGCTCTAAAGGAATAATATTCCCATAGCAATGTACCACTCACTAAACGAATAGGTTAAGTGCTTCATAATTGTTCCAATTAATTAAACTTTTATGGTGGAGTTCAATCACTTGTTTTCAAAGGTACACAAAACTTTAAATTATGATATAATAAACGTATTTTTCAAATGAAAATGATATAAACCATGCTATCAATTTTTCACCGTCCCATGATTTAGAAAATATAAATTTATTGAATCCATTAAAAGTAATTAATTGCAAGTGATTAATCGGTGGTATATACTATATAACATTACTCTTTGCAGATTATGGAGTTTACATGGATCGTATCAAATAAATGACTATATTGTACTAAATTTATATTGTGCAAAAAACTTCTAAGGATACCCCTCAAAATCAACTAAATTTATTTAGTGCTGAAAGTATGAGGTGTAACTTAATACTTGTTAAAGTTTTTGAGTTAATACTATTGATTGAAATCAAATAGAAAAAGGTAAATTTTAAAACTTGGAATGCAAATAATTATATACACTTGCTTCAAATTCATTTATTTCACTTTTATTCATGAGATACAATAGAAATTTTAGCTTGCTTTACACTACATACAACATATACTATGAAATTGCAATAGTACGAACTTTATTTGAGAATTTTAGGTCTTGTGTTGTACGAATTTGTTTTTGGCCATGCCATTGTTACCCTAATGCTTTGTTATGTATCGGACAAATGTTGGAACCATGTTTTGCACGCCTCAACCAATCATTGATCTCAATCCGATCAAAAATATGTCATTCATGCCAGGATCAAGGAATTCACCAATGCCTTCTAAACATTACTTTTTCTCCCTACCGTTGGACAAATTAAACATTACTTCTAAACATAGGGTTTGTGAGGCCGCATTTAGCATTTGTGGACAAATTAACTTGAATGGGCAATTAATATTAGTATATAGGTAGTTGCCTCAAATCTTTTAACCTCTCGGTTCACAAATAAAGCAAGTTTATGGGATTAATCTCAAGCTAAATATTTCTCTTAAACAATTATAAATCTCGTAAATTGAATCTTAATTCAGTCGATGTAATGTATTTGTATTTATATTTATATTTAAATGGATTTGCGATCACAGTTACAACTGGTTCACATTTTTTACAAAATGTTCACTCATAACTCATAAGTTCCAGTTGTTTCATTACAAACTTTTCGTATTTAATAAACCCATGAAAATGAGGGTTTTACATATATTAGCTTGTAGCGGTCATTTAACTCTTAAAATATTTAACGTGATTATTTGATGAAATTCCAAGAGTAATTACTGGGAAGTAGTAGTGAAAAAGGAAGATGGCACGAGTTTCTACATAATTTACCTCGTAATAATAGTGTGCCTGGGGATGGGGTAAAAATATGTAGCCATGCGATTCCCACAGTGCCCGCACATGCACGGTGATTGAGGTGCGTGACCACAACGCACTTCTTTCTTTCAAAATATACCCCTCCATTTCACAACAGTACAACACATTTTTACAAATATGAAATATTACCAAAGAATTAGTAAAAAATATTCCTAAAAGCTCTCGGAATTTTGCAATCACAATTATTCATATAACAAAATTGTTAGAACAAATACAAAATAAAAGCATACAAGATTGAACAACACACAATTTACGTGGTTTGATAAGGAGAAAATTTCACGATTAACCAAAAAGATACAAGATACAAAACACATCAAAAGTTCAATTTAAAACCTAATCTTGGATTTTTCTCCTTCGCCCTTTGTAGAACAAGCATGTTGATCATAGGCTTTTTGCTTAATTCTAAGCCGAGGACTGTAATTCAATTATATTAAACGTGGAGCTTTCAAAACTCCTTAAATATTACGTGGAATTTTGCAGTTGCAGATGAAATCAACGTATAATCCACAGGACCAATGATTGTGGTAATATTCAGCCTAGATTCCTGAAAATGCAGTGCAATGAAGTAAAATACAAACCTCACAAGTTGATAAGCCCCCACATTGAAATGTTTTTTCTTGTTTATTTTGGCACAAACACATAATAAAGGCTCTTTTATTTGTCAATCAATCGATTGAGAAATTGTGAGTTTATTGAGTCAAAATTCAAAAAAAAATAATAATGAAAATCGAATGAAATACGTACAAGATGAAATGGAACTTGCGACTCCATGAATATATTTCAGTCAACCAAACTACATTTTACAGAACACTCAATCCAAAACTCTCTACTAGAGAAAATTCACAGCAGTTTCAATTTTTTCATGATATTATAGAACATCAAACGACGACTCTTATTACATCACATAGTGCAATAATAGAGAATAAGAGGTGTCTATCTAGTCATACAATAGATAGTTCACAGGTAATAGAAAAGAACTGAAATACCATTTCTTTACCTCAATGAGACAAAAAATATAGTCTGCTTCACATACATATTTTCATATACATTTCAGAAGCAGGTCGGTTGATCCAATTAACAAACGCCGACTTTGCAAGTCTGGAAAGTCTTGGCGCTAGGATGAGCTTCCAATGAGATTCAAGTCACAATTAAATACAGAAAAAGATATACTTATGGACCGGACTCCAGACGCTGGTACAATTCCAAGCATCGTATATGCTGGACCCCATAGGAGTTCCACCATATCAGACGGATGTGATAAAGTCCTGGAATCTCCTAACAATGATCCAATTTTAGAGAACCATCTTGAAATTAATGCAACATACCCAAAACCAAGGCACATTTTTCGTTGCCTGTGCCACTGGTACCCAAAGCAAATAGTGTGGTCATTATAACCCTTCAATCTTCATGCAGACCGCTCGTTTCTCTCCAATTTGCATCTCTGTCAGACGAAGGAAGAGGAGCATCTACAACATTTTCAGCATCTTCATTGGTGTTATCGGATAAAGAAGGGATCGTATTCTCTGACCTGTCATGCAATGCATCAGGGACAGCGGAAACTTCTTGTGATTGTCCTAAGCAGTCTCAACATTATTTTATGCCTTACATTTGATTTCATAATTTCAAACTTGTGCTCTGAGGTGTGCTGCTGATTAAACCGGCCAGGAAGCTTAGAATGAGTTGTGTAGCAATCTTTACAAAGGTCATAGCCTATTTTCTCCATGCAATCTTTGCATCTGTATCTATCACCAATTATTGGATACATCTGCAGGCATATGTCATATTCATTCACTAAGTTGCTTAAAAGTTGATGTCTTATGGCCCTTATCATTTTTGTTCAATAGTCGACATAAGTATACAATATATATTTTTTTTTGATAGAAAAACATAAGTATACAATATTATTGTGCCTAAGATAATGAATAAATTTGGCTTGCTCCGAGAAACAGCAAAGATTCAAACTCAAAAAAGTTCGAATTACTCAAATACTAACCAATCTGACAAACGCATTAGGTTATTAACGTTGGAAGCATACCCCACAAGAATCACAACCAATTCCAAAATGGACCTTTGAGCTAGCACCCAACCATGATAAAGAATCTTCTCCTGATGAAAGTGATAAGTGAAAACTCTACTTACCAACCTCTGATGAGCCTGAAAATCACATATTGGAACTAGAAATTACTGGCAATAGATGCAGAGGACGTGCATCAGGATAAACCATTAGGCCCATAAACAACAATGTGAAGCACTTTCTAACAGCAGCAACATTTTTTTTTTTCAAAAAAAAAAAAAACATGTAATTTTCTGTCAGATTTGCTGCAGTCACTGCTTCCAAACGCTGCAGTGGACTCGATTTCCTTGAACAGACTTCCTTTAATACGGATTGGACAACTGTTCTTTATCCTTTGTCCATTTTTAAAGTTCCAATAACAAAGTTCTTGTAAAGACACATGTAAAGGAGAATATGAAATTGACCAGTTTAACTAAAAAAATAATGTCTAACGACATCTTATGGTCCAACCACAACAGTATATAAGTAAACTACCAAAACTTACACGTACTTGCAGCCTCACTCCAGAACTTCGCTCGCTTCATTTGTAAAGTGTCTCTTCTCACCCTATATTCTTCAGGAAATTGTTCCTCCAGAAAATGATCAAATTCCAAGCATACTTTGGGAACTTCACCCGGATGTGGACTTTGACAAACTCCACAAGTGAGCATCGCATTCTTTTCGAAAGCAATGCGGTCTCCAATGGAGCAGATACAAAATGCTGAAAATATTTTGGGGTTTCGGTTGGGAGATGGTGTTAGAGAACACAAGTCTTGGTTGAAAATAATGTCAGATAACAGATAATTTTAAGCATTCCAATTACTATAAGAATAACATGGTAACGGTGAGTCATACCATGACCACAGGTAAGAACTATAGGCTAGCTTTTCTGAAACCTCACAAAACATCAACTGAAACTGAAACCTGCTTGCAAGTTTCACTGCTACGTATCTGGTTTGCGTTTCTATCTTCAAAAGTGATAACATTAGTTGCTGAAACATCTTCTTTGTGGTCTAGTGAACTTGCTCTTATAGAACATGGATTGACTGATGCGTCAGCTTCAGAAAAGTATGGTAGTGAAGCATTAGACGGCTGAATTATTGATTCTCCAGATTGTGATTGGTAAGCAGGACCACTTAATTGCAGGGAGAAGTAGCCTATTGCCTTTTCATCTTCTGGAACATGCAAAACCATCAAATGTGTATTGAACAGCGTATGATTAGGCATGTTATGATTGTTGCCCTGTTATTGAAAGAAGTAGAGTATAACAAACCTGACCTAAAGTTTCATTCTCCCTTCTCTTATAGGCACTAGGATACATCTTCAAGAGCAATAAGTGAGGTGTCTGACATATTGATGGAAAATGATAATAGTGTGGTTCCTACATATTGGACAACAGGACTTGGCTCGACCACTCATGGATTTGTGAACACACCAGAAACACGAGACATGGCCACAAGCTGCAACATTTGAAGATGGGGGCGGGAGGAGGAATCAATCATAAATGACATATAATGCCAGTTTCGATCAATCGGGAGTAAACACTTACCTATAACAACAGGCTTGTAAAGAAGATCACCGCAAAAGGTAGCAGACCATCAAAAACTTATTCTCCAATGAACCTACTCAAATTTATAAAAATATAGTCAACAAAGCGAGCAGGATCCGCGTAAATAGCAGATATAATCCAAACTAGGTACAAGTAACTGATCTTATGACAAAAATTGCATTATGCACTTCTTAAGCATGTTTCAGTGACAAATATTAGGTCAGTCTATTCGTTAACAATTAAAAGAAGCAAAACAATCATCGTCGAAACTAAAAAGATCAAAATAAAATACAACAGAAAATAAATACAGAAAATGTACTCAGCATCCAATTGTGCGTAAATGCGATCGATCAGTATCATTGCCACGTCTACATCAAAAGGCGAAAAGAAATAACATAATATGTATGTATGTGTTCGTGTATTCACTCTGTATACTTCTCTATTCAGATATAGAGTCATAGACAATTGAAGGTACAAAAACTGAGGTACACAGCCTAGAAATAAAGTATGCACCTCTTGCATCTAAAGTTGTACCTTTTCTCAGAAAATATATGATATTCACCGTAATTCCGTTGATTTAAATCAACGGAATTAACCTCAAATTAACAGAACATGATACGTACACATCAAATGTATGAGAAAAAATCGAAACAAAAATGAAATATCTGCGGTGCAGAAAAAAAAATTACCGGCGAAAACAGCAAGAAAATGCTTCAGGAACTTTCTCCGATTCACCGTTATCTGCTTCAATCTCCATCATCTCTTTGAATTTACCTGTGAATTCCATTTCTTAACCCTTTCAAGAACAACATTGAGAAGAACAATGGAGAATAGATGCAAGAAAGAAAGAAATGTTAAGAGTTCAATGGGCCAACACTTGAGGTAAGCTATTGGGCCTTGCAAAAGGTCGGGCCCGATTGCTGTGTGTTTTGGGCTATATTTATTTATTTGTCTATTTTTTTTAATTATTAATATCCAGATGAATTAAGTGGAATTCGAACGAGCAGACTTAAATATTTAAACATACCATGTTAATATAGTATAATTTGAAATGAAATGCGTTGATATTTTTGTACTCAATCCAAATACATGTGAATGGACGAAAAAAATGTTGGCATGAGTAGAAAAGTCTCTGCTCGTATAAACAGGAATTCTTGTTTTCAATCCCTTGTGAATGCATAAAACTTCTTTGAGAGGTCTCCATAATTGTGCCCGATAGTACCTCGAGTGATTAGAATTTGAGCCTTTGAGTTTGAGGCACCTTGAGAAACTAAAAATAAATTGAATTAGTTGTTTGCAGTAAAAGTATTCATTGATACATCGATATGTTGAATCTCAATAAGTGCAGCTAAAGATAAATTGAGTTCTTCTTCAAATTCTTTGATAGTGTTTTGGTAATGATCACATGACAAAAAAAATATCAAAATAAGAAAGGGAAAAGAAAAAAATAGTTGTAATAGGTAATTATTGATAAAAGATAATGTAAAGTGACGAATGTATTGAATTGTTAGGTATTTAAATAGAAAAATGTAAAATTGAACTTGAAGAAAATATATTTTGATTAAAAATGACTTGTATGATATTTTACAAATAAATTGTGATTTACAAAATACAAAACTGTTTTTAAAACATAAACTATCATAGCCTAAAGAACTATATGTAATTTTTAGAAAAATAATGCATTATACCTCCATTTATATATCATTATTCTTTTGTCATGTCTAAATTAAGCGAAAAATAACTACAACTATTTGACTATTATAAATTTCAATCAATGAAAGTTGAAAAAACAAACGTGTAAAAAATCACATTTTTTAACTTTTTTAATTTTGGCCGCGTTCGTTACGGGATTGTCACATTGTACACCGTAATCTTTAAACATTCTCATATTTGGTCCAACTATTTTTTTTCTTCAAAATTTAACAGTCAACTCTGTTAGTTAATATTATGACCATTTTGTTGAGAAGATTTTGTGTTGAGTAACACATGATATTGAATAAAAATTGTGATATACCAACAAGGTCCAGCACAGTTGGTAGATAGCTGAGTTCCTTAAGCATTTGTTTAAGGTTCGATTCCTGGCCGTGTGTATGAAAAAAGTTTTGTTGGGAGAGGCAAAACCCACTTCGGTGATCTCTACACCTCGGGAGAAACCCTGGTATATACCAAAAAAAAAAAAGAATAAAAATTGTGATATTGAATATAATTCATGTGTATACATATCACGCACAAAAAAATTGATAGAAACTAAATATGAAAATTCTTAAATGTTACGGGATACAATAAAATTAAAATGGGCCAAATATATTGAACCAAAAATATAATATCCCCTAACAAACATACAATAGCCAATTATGTTTTAGTTTAGTGGTAAAATTGAGACCCATGATTTAAAAGTCATAGGTTCGATTATCCCAAAGAATTATTTCTCTATTTATATAATAATTTTTTATTTTCTTTGTTATTAGCATGTAATAGAAATTACTGTTTACGATTGATGATTTTTATTACCGTTTCATTCAAAAAAACAAAATACAATACATGGCGTTTTTCAATTTTGAATTCAATTTCAACCTAATCGCGTCCACACAAATTAAAGAAGAAGAAGAAGAAGGTAAAGAAGATTCAAAGTGTAACCAAAAAAAAACAGAAGATTCAAATACACACGTGGTTGCCATAATTATAGTTGGTGGTGGTAGGTTCTAGAACGTGTGAGAAACAGAAAGCTCCAGTTCCGGTCTTGGAGGAGAATCTTTAACCTCCCCCTTTCACGCACGCAGTATATAAATAAGACCCCCCTCCAAATTCTTGTAAAATTGACGCCGACAAACTGAATTCTCACGCTCGCGTTCGTTTCCTAACATTCCTCCTGTATTCAGGTGCGCTAAATCGATCTACATTTCTTTATTTTTGATTTCGTAGAACGTGCTTCGATTTATCTGGAAATTTCGTTGGATCGTTCAAAATTTTGGTTTCTGTATTTTTTTCTTGTGGTATTTCTGTCGTCGGTTTATAATTTGTATGAAAATTTATTATGCGAATTGACGTGGAATTTATTTGGGAATTGAGAGAGAGTTGGTTGAAGAGGTTGCGGTTTGTTCGAAAGGATTCTAAAGATTGATATATTTTGAAGAATATGTTTTGAGTTGATGTGATATTCGGTTGGAGGAGAAGAAGAATTCGTGATCTCTGTTTCTACCTGAATTTGTAATGGAGCGTGGGTCCAATTTGAGTGAAATAGTTATATGTTCTTTATATAATTGCAATTTAGGATCTGGGATTGAGTTATGATGGTTTTTTGCCACTTTCTATTATTCCGTTATCGGACTAATTATGCCATCTTGTGAATATTACTTGAGACTGGGGATTTGATTCAATTGAACACGTCGAATTCTGCATCATAATTTTGTTGTTGCACGTCGGTGTTGATTTAACTTATGATTGATATGATGTGTTTGTGAATTGTGATAGCTAGTCTTTGATTTGTGGGCTCTATTAGCAAATCTTAAATTGTTTACCCGGTGCTTATGATGCTCTTTGCTTTTGGTAGGTATTGGATGGAGATGGAATCTGCTTCGTGATTTTTTTTTTTTGTTATTCTTTAGTTTCTACTGTGATCTGTGGCTGCCTTCTGAAGTATAGTTTCAATGATTTGTGTTTTGTAGGTCAGCCTTTCATCTGATTCAAATACAGTCTTGTTGTTTTCTGTTATCGTAGTTTTTCTCATTGGACTAGGGGAGATGGCTGAGGTACACTTTTCTTCCTTTATTGTCATGTCCATTAGTCCATTAGACGAATGTTGTAACTACACAGAGGAACAAAAGTAAAAAAATCATCGGACTAGGTTATTTGTGCATATCAAATTTCAAAACCTGTTTGACTTCTTGCAGGAAGGTAACAAGGTCTCCTTGAACGTGTATGACTTGAGCCAGGGCCTAGCCAGGCAACTGTCCACAACATTTTTGGGGAAGGCTATTGAAGGCATATGGTGAGAGTTGTTATTGGTTGTCTTGAGTGAGTTAGTGCAACTGCAAGAATTTGAAGTGCGGTTCGGTGTGGATATTCTGTCATAGAAAATATATTCAGTGTGTTTGTCTAAGCTTATTTGAAACATGTTATAAGATGTTTTTGGAGTTTATGAGATTTTGAATCTTTTTTAAGAGTAAGTTTTCGAAGTATTTTGGATAAAATAATATCATAATTTATAGGGCTTATAATGTGTGAGTAATGACAATTATGTAATTAGTATGAATATGCTATAGATGTTTGTTGACATCTTTAAAATAAGATGCTCCTAATGTCTTTTTTTGGGAGTTTATTAGTCCAGTCTCTAAAACATTATTCAAATGCTCAAAGACATCTTATAAGATCCCAAAACACTCTCTTAGTACAATATGGTAACTTTACTTTTAGTCGAGGATTAAAAACTTGTAATAAATTTTCATCTATTTGCTAGCGTATGCATACATCACTGAACCATTCAGGGAGTTTCCATAAAACAGACTTATGTGTTCTCTATTACCTGGTTTTAATAGCAGAAGATACTTATGTTTTAATAGGAATGTCAATTATTTTAAATTTCACTTCAGGATGTTGTGGCAGATTAACATTAGGCACTTATTCACCTCAAACAATAGTATACCTACAAATGGCATGTTTTTTCAGTGTCTTCCTACCTGTAGATAGTTTTCTGGAATTGAAAACACTCGCATCCTGATGTGGACTTTTCTCTTAATTTTGCAGGCATACAGGGGTGGTGGTATATGGTAATGAATACTATTTTGGGGGTGGAATACAAAGCGCTCCAGCTGGAACAACTCCATATGGAACTTCAATTCGAGTTGTAGATCTTGGTATTACACATGTACCCAAGGATGTTTTTGAAATGTACTTGGAAGAGATTGGTCCTCGCTACACGGCTGAAACTTACAGTTTGATGACTCACAACTGCAACAATTTTAGTAATGAGGCTGCGCAGTTTCTGGTTGGTGGTACGATTCCAGACTACATTTTGAATCTCCCAAATGAAGTTATGAGCAGTCCCATGGGCGCTGTCATTTGTAAGTTTCTTCCTTGTCATACGATGACATACAAATATATTATTTGTTCACTATGTTAATATATATGACTCCTCTTCCTCTATATTCTAATTAAAATTAGTGACAAAAATTTCAACCATAAGAAATGCTGTTTGAGAGTATTTAAATGGTCTCAGAGGTCATCTAATCTTGTAACAAGCCAATAACTAGAAAAGTGCAATAATTATATTTGAAAAAAATATCCAAGTATCACTTATTTGTTTTTCTATGCAAAGTGCTGTTTGCTTATGTAATTAAATATTTTGTTGCAGTGCCTATGATACAGCAATTAGAGACGACTTTAAGAGCAGGTGCAGTTCCTCAGGCACCCCAGTTTAGGCCTTCCACAGTTGCTCAATCTATTCCGACACCTAATGCTGTTAAGTCTGCCTCTGGTAATGCCCAATCAACAAAGACGAAAAGTGAAGAACAATCTAAAACAGAATCTACAAGAAATGTAGAACGGCCAGTTAAAAAAACTGTTAGCCATTCTAGTAATGCTGTTGCTAGTGATCCACTTGGAGATGCTCGAAGCAAAGTTCAAGAGGAGATTAGCAGTGAGTTTGCTGCAATAATGGCAACTGGAACATTGCGTGCGAGTGAGGCTGCAGCACTAGCAACGAGGAGGGTGATGCAAAGATACGGACATATGAATACTGCACAGAGCTAGAATCGGGACAAGAGATTCGTTTTGAGAATACAGATTATAGAATTATTGAGAACTTGTTAATGTTGATTTAATATGTCTGCTAAATTATTCAAGGAAATTGTATTTGTATTTAGCTGCCACTGCTGCACATTCAAATGTGATTCTTTTGGATGTGATCTGGCTGAAATATATGCGTTTTCTGTTCATTTCACTTTGTGATACATATTTAAACTTATACCTATCTTTTATGATGAAAAAAAAGCATCTCTCACCAAGTAATGCAAAAAGTAACTATAAATCATGAAAAGATATATCCCACGCAAGATGGCAATTTTAAGACTTCAAAACTTTGTTTTTCAGGACAATCACAAGTATCTTATAGTAGGGTTTACATGGGTTGTGTTATACAGAAATGATTGTAACCATACATTCATACTTCTAATTGTTGCTCCTCAGGGACTGTACATTCTCACGAGCCCAATAATATTGTACAAATACTAGTTTTTTTGTATGTTTCATCTTTGCTCGTTCTTCAAGTGCTAAGTTCACAGTCGGTCCATTACGCTAATTTAATCAAACAAGGTTAAGGAATCAACCATTATATTTCTTCCTTTTCTGAAAACAATTGAACTATTTACGTATAGTCGTCTAATATAACAGAGGAAAAAGAATAGCTATCTTGTACCGTATCAAAGTCCATCTCGATCATTTGAATTGAGATTTCCAGTTTCCAATTCAAGATTTACTTCTTTAGGACTACACAGAGCATCTGAAGGGATAGTTATGCCCGCAAAACCAACCATTATAGCAGCTCCTCCAATATAATCCAAGAGATTAGGCGCATTTCCAGTCAATGAATCCACAATAGCTGCTAACGGGACCTGAATTGAAAGACCCGCTGTTGCCACTGTGGTCGTTGTAAGGAGCACGGCCTTGGCCCATAAATAATCACTCAGCACATTATCCAGTAAACCTGAATGTTGAAGTTTAGTACTTGGAGTTAATATGACAAGGAACAAGAAATCTTTAACATCATCAGGGGAAGCTCAAAGGAAACAATTGCACAATAGAAAGTAGAAACAGAGATCATGGTTAACTTAAAGAAGAATACAACTTATGTTCATAAATTCAAACTTTGAAGCCAACAACTAAATAGGGGTTAAAATGGAACGGAAAGGGCAAAATTCGAACTGGCAATCATATGTTCATAATTTCCACATGCATAAGAGAAGGTGAAGATGAGAATATATACCATAACACAGGAAGTTGAGGCGGCTAATGAATTGGATACATGATACATGGTTTATGATCTAATGATGAATCACATAGGTTTAAGCGAAAAGATTATGGACAGCCAATTACATGTGTTCAGGCAGAAAGAATATTCATAACGAAGTACATAAGCTTAAGTAACAATATTGAATTTTCCAGCTTAACTACAATACAACAGAAGATTTTAAAAAGTCAGGGGAAACTAAACCAAGGAAATACAAGTAAGAAATTGAGATGACCACAGATAAATGTAGAGATAGGCATATAGAGAAAGGTCGAGGAAGAAAATTTTCATGAATTAGGAAATAGAGGCATTATTATGATGACAAACTGTTGCATTGGAGCTTATGGCCTATGTAACTGGAGTAGACAGAAATACATGACCTCCGAATTGGCGACAAAATTAAGGGTATGATAAGAAAATAATGTGAAAAAATTATGTAGGGACTCTGCTCATTATCCACTCACATCCATTGGATTCATAATTGCTCAAAGTCAGCCTTCAAAGAAGAGCAATGCGAGCACTACATGATGATGTGACTATTCAATTAAGGTTCCGGTTCAAAAACCTATCCAATTAAGGTGAAACCATAAATCTTGCAATTTCCACAGGTTTTCAGGAAAAAATGATCAGACAAGAATATAGATATAACCCATTAAGAAAATCAACCGAACTTCGACAAAAGGACTTTACAAAGGTTCAGAAATAGCACAGAGATTAGAGGCCAAGGCATGTAAGGATGCTCAAAATGTGGTAAATCAAGATTTCAATAAAAGACTGAAGCTTTGTTATCATACCTTTACCAACAACTATACCAAATTGCTTCTCGGTTAGCATGTTAAAAGGCTCAAGCTTGGCAAAGTCTAGAACGAGGGCGACAGGAAAAAAGATCACAAGGTTAAACAAACCCAAAAATCCAAGAAACTGGGCCATACTAACACGGCCTCTTACTTCATCATCCGCATCAGGTAATTTCAAGCGAATCAAGGTAACATATACAGCATAAAACGCCGAAGAGAGAAGAGAGTGAACATCTCCAAGAACGGGATTGGAAGCAACCGCACTCAATCCCATTTCCGAGTCACCCAGGCTGACAATTATTGTTCCCCCCATGCAAAGCAGAACGCTACTCAGCTTCAGCCAGGTGAATTTCTCCCCCAAGAATACAAGAGCAACTAAAAAGGTGAATAAACTCGAGGTAGTGCTTAAGACGGTATTTGACTGTACATCAGAAAATGAAACATAATATTATTTCACCGGCAAGAGAGTCAAACATATAAGGAAAATGCTATATACCACCGTTATACTACTTTCTCTTGATCTGAAATGTATTGATGCATTAAATTCACCAACATAAATTAAATTGTACAAAGTTCTTGCCAAAATTAGGGTAGTGGTATATAAACCGCGGTATATAGCATTGCTCTAGATATAAAATTCATGAGATCGAATTCTTACTGTAACTGTAGTATATTTGAGAGAAAGATTAAATGTGAGTTGCGCTAGAAACCAAATTGGGCATATTAAAAGGCTAACTTTAGCAACCCGTACACGGGTCCAACGCCCTTTTGCATCCAACCCCGTATCTATAACATCCTCAGTAACTCCATTCTGCCCCAAAATAACTTCCCCTTCGGGGTTATCCCCATTCTCTTGTTTTGCAACCAAAGTTGGATCTAACTCATTAGATTGAGCAGCAGCCTCATCATTTTCAAGAAGAATTACTTCCTCAGAATCTCCCGAGTCTTGCAACTCCGCAACCTTCTTATTTCGCCAAAATAACAAACTTCCATACTTATCCTCCAAATATCGCCCAATTTCAACTAAAGGTATAAACACCACAAACAATGAATTGCAAATGTACGTTACAAGAAACGGCGAAACGCCCTCATCTACAACTTCCTGTACCACAAAACTAGCACCAATCCATATTGTTGCAACTAAAAATATGTAAATCAATCCTAAAACCCAATTCCATACTTGATTGTTCATCAGTCCGATATCCAAACAGACTTTATATTTTTCCTTTATTGTTCTGAAATTCAAAATCTATCTCCAAATAAAGGAAGAACTCCAATAGCATAATAATCCCATGAAAATGGCCTTTCCAGATCAACAAGTTTAGTTCGTCTTATTGCGAGAATCTGGTAAAAAGAAAGAAGAAAACTAACTCATAACACATCAGAAAACAATGCTGACAACCCAGATAAAGATTCACTGAATTAGAAGAAGGAAAGAAAAAACTGTAAAAATCAGAGTAAACAGAATAGACCCAAAAACTCCACGATTAATTGTAGGATTAATTGCAAACAACTCAAGCATTGAATAAACACACGAATAGTGCGAAATAATAATGCAACGAAAAGTCAAATGGAAAATAATAGCGTACCCGTTGCAGAGTAACGCGTGGAATTATCTTTCTGTAAATTGAGAAGGAAAAGTTTTGGTGAATGAAATCCTGATGCGGGTTTCCAGGGATGATGATTATCAACAGTTGGTCGAATGAAATCAGATTTTTAGGTGCCCTTGTGTGTGGATCACCCGTGAGGTCATTGTTTGGTGAGTATTGGCTAAATTTTTTGAGTTAGAAAAATAGTTTTACGGAGATTAGTGTGAAATTAATGGGATGCGTGCTGTGTTTTTTCTTTTTTTATGTTTTATAAAGATTGTTAGAATATATAAAATATGTCAAATTAACGATAATAGTTTGATGTATAATGTGTTAAATGATTGAGTTAATTATTTATATAATAATTACGTGAATAAAGAAATAATAAAATATAAATTAAAAATTTTAAAGTATGAAAAAGAAAGAGATATAATAATTGGAGTAATGATTTTGATTGATGACGTGTGAAATGATAAATATAGTGAGTGATAGTTAGTTATATAGATGATTGAAAAAGTTGAGTTGTAAACAAATGAATTTAGATGAAAATAGTTTATATTATGATTTTTTAAGATTTTGTGATCTAAAATATTGAAAATGGAATTTGAAAACATAGACAAACAAGGCCTTAGTTTTTAATGAAATTAATCTTAATATTTTAGTTATAAATAAAATGAATTAATTTAACTAAAATCTTGGCTTTACTCGATTGAGAAGTCAGAATCTGCAATTAAATAGTGAACATACGGAGGACGAGTCTTTGACCCTATTTTTGTCATTTTGATTAAGCTTTTATTATAAAAATTTATATTTTGACAAAGTTGAAACTTCAAACTTTTTTTTACACAATTTTTAATCGAACATTTTTGCACCGATTCCGTCAAATGCATCCTTTTAGAACCCATCAATTGTGTTATATTGTGATTGTATCAAAATTTAAAATTTTAAGACTCTGAAAATTACAAGATATGTTAGATGTAATTTATTAAAGTAGAGAATATTTTTTTTCCAACATACCTAGTGTAGTTATCTATTATGTGAAGCCAAATGCGTTACTTTATCTTTTTATTATGCATCCCATTGCTTTGATTGTGATTACCTTATAATAAATAAAAGAAGAGTTTTATAGTAAATTGTAATATTTCACTTTAGTCCAAAACTCTCCACAATATTCGATTTTCTAAAGGAAGTAAATAGTTTAAACGTAATGTGACAATATTGTCATTGGTACTTTAATGTGGTAGATGGTATAACGTACCTATTAGTGTATTCGATGCTCTAAAAAAATTGTAATAATTTTTTTTTGAAAAAAGATGCTCTAAAAAATTTACTCCATCTAATGCTGGACATGTCACATAGGCACGACTCCAACACATGAGACATGTTACAAATTTATTAAAAAAAAAAAAAAGGTTATAAAATTAAACTAGAAGAAGAAAAGGAGAAAGATAAAATTTCCAATGACATGCTTCTTCCATATGTTTTGAGGTTTTTGGCAACAGGATTAATGATGGATTCCTGATCTCCCTGTGTATATACAAATCAAATGAGATATTATTGTGAGTTAGGAAAAATTTATTTTTAAGCGGTGATATTTCGCCATAACCTGCAATGTAAGGTGACAATCATGATTTTAGAATATCAATACGGATCGTGATTCAATCCAGATGCAAGTTACCCATTTTCTAATTATGCGGTATGACATACTGTTTTATAATTTGTGATTGGTTTGATACATGGTTTATGATGAATTTCTCTAATTGATATCCAAAATGATGAGATGAGATAACATATTTGCTTTCGCCACACATTTTTCTTTGTTGTTGAAAAAGAAGTAGGCATGAAGAAGAATTGTAACATACTTAAGGTACCCTTGCTGCACATAGTGCAACATATCGGGGATCTAAACTGTTTATGATGCTTTATGACAATGTGATATTGAGATGTAAAATATATCATATAGTCGAACGTCTTTGATGTTTTTACTTATAGCTTATTTGTCAAGAATCTGTGATCAGTGACTATCTGAAACCACCGTTATTGTAGATTCTAGCTAGTTATATTACAAGTGTCTCATAATATTGTAATCAATGATTATAATAAAATAATCAATACTTGTAACATATCCAGCTACCCAGTGCATGTCCATCGGCTTAGGATCTACAACACCAAATTCACCTTAATTTTCGGTTTACCCTATGTTACACTCAGTTGACATACATTAGGCGGCTGGATGTACGACAAGTGTCTTATAATTTTATTTTTGTTCATTGATCTTAATATATAAAACACATATGATACATCTAAACATCCAATGTGTATCCACCAAGTATAACATCCACTCTTGATATTCCGACTCATTTTGATATCCAAATATTAAATGCTAAAACTTTATAGAACAAATTGGGGCAAAGTTTATAGGGCTTCCCTGGATTGGATAATCTTGATATTCCGACTCATTTTGATATCCAAATATTAAATGCTAAAACTTTATAGAACAAACTGGGGCAAAGTTTATAGGGCTTCCCTGGATTAAATCATATTAATCGGATTGCTTTTCTTTTCCGTGGCTTGGGCTTATTAGCCCATTATATGCAGTTTCTACAGGACATGTTGGAGTCTAAATTTACCATTTTGACGCCCAAGTTTGATAAACGTCAACAAAATTAATGAGTATTAGAAATTCTAATTCTAATGCAGGCCGAATTGTTGGCCATTCTGAAAGGGCTGCATATAGCTTGGATTTAGGGGCTGAAGAGCATAATTATTGAGACAGATTGTATATTGTATAGAAGCCTGGAAATGCATAGACGAGGCTACATATGCGCATCAACATTTTGATACAATCAAGCAAATTCGGGACATAATGAAGCGTAATTGGGTGGCGAATCTCTATCACATACCCCGGGAAGCAAATTATGTTGCGGATAGTTTGGCAAAAGAGGGAATGAATACAGTCGGGGAGTACTTGGAGGCTCCAAGTCCGGGAGTACACCATTTCTACAACCATGATTTATTAGGCACGAGATGGCTGAGAGATGTGACTATTGGTTCGGGTTTGTCGGACTAGTATCGTTAGGGTAGCCCCAGCCAAAAAAAAAAAAGAAATTATAATGCAAGATTTGATAAATAATGTCTGAAAAGAAGAATTATTCAATTACAAGAAAAGTTAATGCAATCTCTAACAAGAGCTACATAATCTGCAAAATCCAATCAATATTTTAGTAACATAATATCATTTGATCTTTATCCTAATAGAAGAAATACACATACAATTCAAAAATTTAAAATCGGATAGAGTTTATATATAATAGTTACTTAATATTCATTTGGGTAATAATTAGTCTTAACTTTTGCCTAATCCTAATTTCCTCTATATAAGAGAGCATTAAGAAAGCAATTCTCATCAAAACACGTTTAAGAACAAGAAAAAAAAAAAAGATCAAGAATGACTTCCTCTTCAAAGTTTCAATCCATTTTGCTCCTAGTGTGTCTTTTTTCGTTATCAATTATTGGAGTTTCACTCGTAAGTAAAAAATTAGAATTCATCTTTTCCTCTCCAAAATGGCGTGGCGTGATTGTAAAATTTTAATTTTAGCATTTTAGATAATCTGTTCTATATATAATTTCATCTCATAATCTATTATTTATATGCCCGAGTCTCGATACATGTATGTATATATATATATATATTTTAACATAAAATTGACGTAAATTTTAAATACATAACACATGTACATAATGTTGAATATGATATGAAATTATTTTAGAATAAATGATCAGAGTAGTAACATGTATGCTTATTTTTGGATATATTGAGTAACATATATACATTTCTTAATAATCACTAATAATTTCCAATTTTTTTGAATGATTAGGCTGAAACAGAATTCATAGACTCTTCACTCTCCCAACTTGCTCCAATAAGCGCCAACGACGTCGTCACATGTCCAGTCCCTCAAAATCGTGAGTAATTTTTTTTTCGTTTACTAATTCTGTTTCTACCATTCATTTATTTTTCTTTCAAATTTAAAAAAATATTAGTAATTGGTAAATTAAGTAAATTTAATTTTGAGATATGTATGCTAATTTAGTATTTTATTCGTTTGTTCAGAATGTGGGAGCGAATGCAATCGGAGATGCTCAGCTACGTCACATAAGAACAATTGTTTGTTGTTTTGCAACAAATGTTGTAATAAGTGCCTGTGCGTGCCACCTGGCACTTATGGAAACAAGGAATGCTGCCCCTGCTACAACAACTGGAAGACCAAAGAAGGAGGACCAAAATGCCCTTGAGCTTTATTTATTTGTTTTGGTTTGGTTAGAAAATATTTTTCGTTTTTATGCATTGAGAATAAGCCATAAATTGAATGTGGCAAAATGAAGAAATCTTCAATAATGAGTCACATCGCATCTAGTGATAATTGATATATTGTTGTTCTACTGTTATCATGCAATATTCATTAGAAACTAAGCTATATAATTAAGAACGCCAAACAAAATCAACACAATGATTCTGTGGTCGGCTGAATGGAGATAAATTCACTGTATGATAAGCATATATAAAAAGTTGACCTAACCCATACGGGCTCGATTGGTACGAAGGAATGAAATTATGATGATGTCAAAATTTGTCAGATAATAATTATCACATGATTGATCACATGGGATGAAAGAACCGATTCAACACACGACAAACTAAGTGGGAGTTGGTGAATTTATAGACTGCATTCGACTATGACGAGCTGCCTTTGTACCCGAATTGCTGGGATCAAGTTTATTCATTGTTCGATGATGGTGTTACTCTCAAGAGCCAATGTATTCTTTTACTGGGGAAGTAGATAATGAGCCTCCCCCAGCT
Source organism: Buddleja alternifolia (assembly GCA_019426215.1). NCBI lineage: Eukaryota > Viridiplantae > Streptophyta > Magnoliopsida > Lamiales > Scrophulariaceae > Buddleja > Buddleja alternifolia. The sequence continues at coordinate 54,062,627 of CM033391.1, forward strand.
CCTTCGAGGTATTTATAAGAGCTGGTTATGGGCTATGGGCTGTTGGGCCCTATCTTGTCATCAGCTCAATAAACTTGATTTAATTATTATTATTATTAAACTAGATGAATAACCTTACTACGCTTAATGAGTTGCCAGCCGATATTGGGCTTGGCTAATCCTCCCACCGCGGGCATTCACCCGTGGTGGGCGCCCGGACAAGATTCGGGGAAGGGTGAATTACTAAAATAACCATAGACATTTCTGACCCATATCAAATTAGAAGGGAATGAAATTATTAAAGAATGGAATGAATATGAGAAATGAATGATATTAATATTTAATATAATATATCATATGCTTGATATGTTTAAGGAATGAGAATGAAATGAAATCATTATTTCTTAATTCATTTCAATCTCATGATGGTAGCTAGAAATGAACGGAATGAAATTATTGTCAAAGACCAAATTTTTTTCTTTTTTTTTAAAAAATATAATTATTTTCTAAATATATGGTTTTTCATATATGCCTATTCCATTACAGTATGCCAATCGAGTCCTAGGTGCGCATCTCTAACTGAAATCCTATATAAGAAAGAACTGATTTATAGACCTTGAAATTTTAAAACGTACTATAACAACCTTGAATCTTCTAAGCAACAAGCATTGAGCATGTAGGCATAGACGAGCGAAGGACAATTGCCTTAGCGTGTATATAAAAATTTCAAAAATTTGTCCTCTTAACAAATGTTAAATATATGTTTTCTTGCGGTCAAAACATATATTTTACCCATCAATTCTATATTCTCAACTTAGGCTTTAAGATATCTATTTCGTTTCTTTTTTTATATATTAATTATCATCTGTATTTTTTTTTTGGTTTCGAAAATTCGATTCCTATTAAGCTAGATGCTTTGAAGGGTTAAAATTGTAATTACCTATTTTTGTAGACCATATTCTTAGAATTTTTATATTTTAATGACAATATTGTTTTTTGCTTTAAAAACTGTATTTTATTAGATTAATTATGAAAATATGTCAATAGCAACAAGGAAGAATTCTAAAGTGTAGAAAATCAAGTAATAATATATATATATATATATATATATATATATTTGTATTTGTTCAATCTCACTGTGGCTTTACAAAAATTCTAGCTCCGTCCGCATGTCTTAGTTTGGCTTCTAGCTAGGGCAATTCCTAACAACTTCAATTGTTTCCATCATGGTCATTTTTTTTGCTTAAAAATCATGGTTATTTTATCAACAATAAATAAAAGGACAAACCAACTATGTAAGTAGAACCCCTCGTGTATATATATTATAGTTGCAAATACGTATAAGATCACGTATATGTACCACCACATTATGTCACAAAGTACTGCAAATTTTCATCTTCCAAATACTTTCATCCTCTCCCTAAAACTTAATGCTACAAGCTACTTCATAACCCCTTAAAGATAGTAGCTATGGCGTCAATATATATATCTATATATATATAAACCAGAAAATAGAACCATATCCAGGCTAATGTCCACTATTGTTCCTTGACATGGAGCCCCATGCTATGGCTTCTGCAACGGCTTTCTCCCGTTCCTTAGCCATGATTTCGCTCTGATCATGATCATGGATCTTGGGGCTTCCTATCACATGGGGCGATGGAGCCGAATCGGGTGGGTCGGATCCTCCGTCTGGTTCAACGCCCACGTAACTCAGGGCTGTCACCACATCGCTGATCAACGGTCGTACATCAGCATCTTCTTGAATGCACATTGCTGCTACAGCAACCGCTTGATTGAAGCACTTCTTCGGGAACTCCCCTTTAAGCAGTGGATCACCCAGTTCTGAGAATCTGCTTGTGTCCTTCAAAATTGGTTCAGCCTGATCATAAACCAATCACCAAATTATGTTACTTTTTTGGAAAAAACAGGAAAATAAGATAGACAAAACTACAAAATTCATAGTGCAATTGTATGGGATTGGGAAATAAATTCTGTAAATTGTGACAAAGGACCGTAAGTTCTAAAAATGTTGTAATTTAAATACAAATTTTGCCGAAAAATCAAAGAATTGCTGGAAAGTGGCATACGGGGTCGTCTGACCATCTAATTTAAGGAATTTTCAATTTTGAGAATAAATTAGCATATGATGTGCACATGACCAAATGTTATCTCCCACTCACTTGCATGACTGAAACTAGCGCTTTCTCTTGCATAACTTGCAGGATTAAAATTACAACCTAGCACAAATTTGCAATCTTAGTCCTGTACGTTATAATGAATGATATTTTTGGTCTCCACGTGAGACTTTTCTCTCCAATATTAATATTTCAAATAAAAAAATGGGCACATACAAATGATTGACGAACTTTTCAGTTGAAATTTATCCTCAAACCGGGAGAATCGAATAACAAGTGTCCTGAAATTGCCACAGTTACAACTTACATGACGATTCTTTTGCCAAAAGAAGCTAATACAACTTACCCATGTCACCAAATTTTGTTGTTCATGTTTTCGCCTGGTATCGATCACTCGTTTTCCGGTGATTATTTCTAACAGAACAACACCGAAGCTGTATACATCTGATTTAACAGTGAGTTGACCTGTTCTTTGATACTCGGGAGCACAGTAGCCGTATGTTCCCATAACCCGCGTAGATACATGCGATTTATCCCCTGTAGGTCCAAGCTTGGCCAGCCCGAAATCAGAAAGTTTTGCATTGTATTCCTTATCCAGCAAGATATTGGATGATTTCAAGTCCCGGTAAATGACTGGAGGGTTCGCCTTTTCGTGCAAATACTCGAGACCTTTTGCAGCATGTAACGCTATCTTCATCCTTGTGAACCAAGGTAATGGTTGTTGGTTTGGAGGAAGGTCTGCAAAATTTTATGAACTCTTTCAAGGGCATAAGAATAATAAGAGGCTCATTTTACTTTAATCCCGTAAATGGTTAGATCTGGTCTAAAATGGTATTTCATCTCGTATTTCACTTCACCTATGCACAATACATCATAAAAAGTTTTTAAAAGTATAAAGTTTACATAATACAAAATTATACACAATTTTGCAATAGATAATCTGACATGGTCTCAAAAGAAAAAAATGAAAAGATACCAAGCAAATGGTCTTCAAGAGATCCCAATGGCATATACTCGTAAACCAAAAGTCTTTGTTCTCCATCAGCACAATAACCTATTAAGTTCACGAGATTTTCGTGGTGTAAAAGGCTCAACATCAGAACCTCCACAAGGAATTCTCTATTTCCTTGCAGCCCATTACGGTCGAGTTGCTTAACAGCTACGAGCTGGATGCAAACGTTCGTTAATCACAAGTATAAAATAGAAAGACAATGGAAATAGAAAGACAATGGAAATAGAAATGGTGCTAATAAAAGGTTACCTGATCAGTTTTATCAAGGTGGCCTCTATAAACTCTTCCAAATCCGCCCTCACCGAGTAGATATTCTTGCCTGAAATTCTTCGTTGCTGAGGCCAACTCCCTGAATGTGAAAATTTGAGCAGCAATATTTTTGTCACCTCCCTCTCCGTTAGTAGCATTGTTATTTGTAGCTTCTAATGTTGTCTTTCTAGTATTTTCTGCACAGAGAATACCAGAACATTTTCAAACTACTCAACAAAATCGATCAGTCTGTGAAACATTTGGCCATCTTTTTGGGGAGTAGATGGAGCCACCTATGATAATCTTGTTGGCCAAATCGTGAATCCATCTAAGATAATCAAGGGATTCCTATTTATTGGGGATAAATTTATATGGTCAAATTACTCAATTGATCAAAGTACTCTCTAGAACCGCGTGTTTTTGCCCATTGGTCCACATTTGTGACTACATATCAATCACACCTCGCTGAATGAGATCATGCCACGTGTCGACTATATATCCCAATAGCTTCACAAAAAGCTATAAATATCTCAAATTCAGAGTGTTTTTGAGGTATGTGATTTAATGTTCTGTTCTACACTTGAATAGATATCAAACGTAGATTATCTTAATGACTTGACAGCCAAAAGGTCCACACTGGAGAACCCTGGTTTGGCCTTAACAAGAACTCTTTGATCTTAGGTAGTTTCCTATCTTGGTGCAGGATTGACCCCAAATCAAACTCCTACTGCAGAAGGTCGACCCTTTACAACCGACTCAAATCAAATATAATCTTTTTTGAACTTTACTAAATACAATAAACTTGCGGCAGCAATGAGTTCTACTGTGAGGAGAAATCTAGCACATCAATGCAAATTCAAAAACTCAGCATAACTTCATAAGCACATTGCCAAAAGAAGCGATCAGTAATCCTTTTAGGACACCTACCTATGTCACTGAATAACATCAAAAATAATAAATTTTCTCCACAAACAAAAATAAAAGGGATTTTGCTTGTAGGTTACCGTGTCGGGGCTGGTGGTGCACCGGTAGTGGTCGAGGCTGTGGATGTGACCATCGATGCGGGTCTATATGTGATGGGGGGGCAGGCAGTGGTCCTCTGTTCTTGCTGCCACTATTATACTTCTTTGATGCTCCCCTTTCATGAGATGAGAAGCATGAAAAACAACTCATTGTTGCAGCTTTAATATTCCAGGGTAAGCACCATTCCCTGATCAAAATTTTATTTTAGCCCCTTTTTTAATTAATTTATAGCAAATTTTTACTCCGATTAATAGAATTCCAACATCTGTAAGCGTTAAAAATCCAATCTTTTTTAATAATTAATTTTTCCTATCACTTTTGGGGAAATATCCCAAAAAATGCCTAATTTCACTACAAAATTAAGAGAAATAATTACTATGCTGATCGATTAATATTCGAAAAATGCTGCATAAATTCTTGAAAAAATTAACCAGAAACACGAATGGATTACGCAAAATCCTCAAAACCCTAATATAGAAACTTTGAAAATATGGATGAAAAAAAAAGGAGTTTGGAGAAAATCAAAAGATATGTTTTAGTTAATGGTTAATACATCATAAGAACAGTAATATATGATGAATGAGAAAACAAAAGGATGGAGAAAATTCGAATAAACAATAACCTGATCATTGCATGAATCCATGTTTAGGAGGTTAACAAAGAGAATTAAAAACAAGTGATTTCTTTTTTTTTTCTTCTTTTCTCCAAATTTCGCGGAGAAAATGGACAAGAGAAGGGAAGGGAGTTTATGAAGGAATGCGTTATAACGATAGAGCGAAAAGCGGGAAGTAAATTGGCAGGAGCAAAATAAATAAATTAAACTTCAGTACATAAATTAAAAAAATTGCATTAGCTGTCAATTGTTTAAATAAAACTAATTGAGCATATGAAGCCTAACTTGGCCAAGTTAGCTTTAAAATGTTAGAGAATATGGGTTCAGAATATGGGTTCGGCTCCGACCGAAAGCATCTCTACTTTTACAATGTTTAATCTCTACTTTTACAATGTTTGTTTACTTTTACAATGGCTGTTAACAAATTGAGGAGAACTAATTTATATATGGTTCAATTTTAGTTTAGGGGAGTGTTTACAAACTCTATATTAATACACTTTTGAGTTTTTAGCTAAAAATTAACAATTTTGCGGTGTTTACAAATCTTATTTTTGCTTCTGATTTTCTAAAATTAAATTTCCAAAACTCAAAAGCTTCAAATTGAGTCGGGGTTGCTTTTAAAATTCCTTCAATTAAAATAACTTTTTTATAATAATTTTATCCTTAAAAATATTGTACTTTTTGAAAAAAGGTTAATTTATAATTACTTCTACTTGTAAACAATCCCTGCAGTTTTTTTTTACTTTTTGCTTGTGTTTGTGGCATTTTTACTTCTCAATTAATTCTACTTATTTTTCACTTAAGAATACTTATCCATATTATGTTGAGTTTCAAATATTGTTCAACAACAGTGGAATTTGCAAACACTCTCTAGTTATTATTGAATTTCAACATGTACACACATTTTTAGTGAAAAAGTAAAAGACACATTATTGGATTGGGCTAATTAAAATTATTTCTATGGTTTCTATAATTACGAAATCTTCGTTAATACAGTTAAGAAAAAGCAGTAACAAAGAATAAATGATATTGGCGCTCCAAAAATATTATTAACACTCCTCTATTCAATATAATTTTTTTTTAAAAAATATTGAAGAGTAGAGCTACACTATTCAATACAGTTTTTTTTTTTTTTAAATATTAAAGAGTGATGTTTAAATAGTAATTTTTGGAGTGCAAATGTAAGCTCTTTCGACAAAAAATGACAAATAACCCGTTTTTTTCCATTCGGGTCTCTCACCGTCTCTTAAACCTCTGAACGGGAAGTCTAAACCCCTACATAAACCCTAAATTAAGAACCGTTGCTCCATCCCTCCGGCGCTAAAATCATTACCAAGCATTGGATTACAAACCCAATACTCAACAAAAAAACTCGATAAATTATCGGAGTAATCGAATATGTTTTCCAGATTTCGACGGCTGCGTCATATTTTTCGGATTTTGCCCAAGATTTATCCCGGTAACGAAAATGGCAACCGCCTGAATATGTGATTCGTTCAGCAATTCGTAATTCATGTTTATTTATTTTTTCATCAATGGAATGAATCTTTGACATTGCCATTTTTCTTTTGTTTTTGTCAATCATTCTTCACAAGTACAAATGCCATTTTTCTTTTGTTTTTGTCAATCATTCTTCACAAGTACAAATGTCATTTTTCTTTTGTTTTTGTCAATCATTCTTCACAGGTACTCTGAATCCGTTATCTGGAAGGGGTATTCATGTTTTAGCTGCTCGTTCGAGTGCTTCTTCGTTTAATCTGAGCGATAGCGTGTATAGGAGTGTCGATTTGGCAGGCTTTCAAGGGCAAAGGTAGGAATTTGGAATTTTTCTTTGTAATTAATAGAGGTAAGGAAAGGTATTATTTAATATTATGAATGATAAGGAATTGGAGTGTTTTCACAAACAAATTTTGGCGTTATTTTTTCCTTTTACGACATGAAAGTATCTTTTATCTTTCTGTTGCATTGGTAAAAACCATGATAAATGGAAAGAGAGTAATGTGTGAGTGGCAAGTCTGTTTTCGTTATTATTTATGTAAATGTCTTCATGGCGTGTGTTGGAACTAGATCTAGCAAGAGCTCTGCTTCTTTGTGAAATATAGAGGATCCTCTAAAATCTCAGAAACCAGGATAAAGAAAATTTCAAACTAGTGATCTCTCTCAAGTCTCAAGATTTGAAGTACATTAATTGATAGAAACTTTTGGATGGTGTTCGTTGATTTACACTTGTAATTTTGTACTTCCAAGTTCTTTAAGAATTTTTCTATTAGGCCTGTTGTCTCTGAGATGACTTTTGTTGGGTTTACGAAAAGAAAAGACCAAACTTTGATTTGAAACTTCTGCATTACCCTGACCCATCACCTTTTCTTATTTTCCATATGATCATCTTGATATTCCTTTATGCACTGGTTTCTCTCTCTCTCTCTCTCTGTATATATATATCTGTGTATCTATATGTATCTGTTTATCTAAAATTATGGTAGCTTTATGATGTGGTCTTCTTTGGACTTTTTAGCTATCCTAACCTCTTAATGACAGCCTTTTTCAGATATTCCACTGTATCAAAAGCAAAACGTAAGCAGCGCTCAGAGGTTGATATTTTGTCCTTCATTCGGTCTTCCCTTCATGAGCCTAAAGGTGAGAAGAGTGCATGTTTTTAAAGGTTTAGAAATATAATCGTTTATTCAAGATCGCAAAGGAAGAGGAAGAAAATATAAAGACTTAAGACAATGGGAGACGCAAGGGATCTTTCTCCGTAGAACAGAAGTTTGATGAACTTGTTTACCTAAGCCTATCTAGATTTTTATCATAAGTTATTACTCATTTTTCCTTATTTTACTTCCAAAAATAATTTACTGACATACCCAATATTTTTTTATCTTGACCACGAACACAAATGCAGTGAAACAATACGAACTTTTTTGTTATGTGCCTCATCTGACTTTATCATAAGGACATCTGGATGAATCTTGGTTATTGGTCGCTAACTATTTTACTATAGTAACACAATGGAGGTGACTTGGCCTTTAAATTTGGATGGCTCTGCTTTTTCATTGGTTGGTCCATGTGTGTATGTGTCCCTACCCTCGCATGCCTGTACAGTTATATCATCTCTACTTGAACTCTTACGTACATACTAAAGTTTATATTTCACACCACAACTAGAAACAAGCTTTTCTCTCCAATTTATATGGTGTTATTATCGTTTAATATGTTTCAGATGTAGCAACTGAATTTGTTTCTTTTGAGGAAGATACTTAATTGTTACTGGCACAATACAATTGAGCGAAGAATACTGCGTGGATTTTGTGAAATAGAAGAGAAGAATCATGTAACAGTTTGTATTCCCCTTGGACATGTCACATAATATTGTTCTCAGTTGACATTTCTATGTAGGACCGAAATGGACAAAGAGGCCCTGAATGACTCTACTTTGGTCAAGCTTTAAGCGAAAATCTAAGTGTTGCTTAAAGAATATGGGTGTCAAAGGTTTTAGGGAATGATTGTAGCGTAGAGTGAAATCATTGGGAACTTCAGATATTATAAATACTTTCGATAGGGTAGAATCCTATTGCGACTTTCAAGAATAGGCCTGCAAACAAAAAAGGGAATTGTCCCTCAACAATATGCATCTGTGTGGCCAGTAGAAAGATGATGAAGGGAAAGTTCCAGTCAACAATTGTTGCAATGCACTGACATATTCATCTTGCATCAAGTCAGGGTTGATTATGTGATGATACATTGTCAAAGGTTTTCAGCGTTTCTCAGACAAAGTCTTGGGTTCTTAGCGAAAGATTTTGATAGTCATGTGGTCTCTAGGGTCCCTCTTCGTCTTGCAATTCTGGATTTTAGTTGTGTGCCATCAGTATATTGTAGTGATCTTTGGGAGTCAGAAGGGGAGAAAGTAAAATCCTGCAGTACTACTAGTTCGAATAAATAAAAATTGGAAATATCCTTAGTAAATAAAAGGTAGAATTTTAAAGCATTTACACGTCTAAAAAAATACTGGTTTTATTTGAGATGCTATGTCTTGACATATTTCTACTTTTCTACTTCCCAAAGAAGCCTATGCGCTAGATATGTTTACCTGCTAGCCTAGACTGAAGTTTCTCGTTAGTTAGAAAATTACTAGAGCTCTCCACTTTGGTTTTTGTTGAACTCGGGAACCTGCATGTATGATGGATAGTGTATTGCACTTTCTACATATTCTTGTTTGCATTGTTAATGATAACGATGATGGCGGTGGAGTACTGTTAACATCACTGATTCTTCAAACAGCTTTAATTGTATGAAAGGCAGATGCAATAACGTTTTTCTGCATTTTGCTAAAACAGACTCTAATATGAGTGACCTTGCAGGCCCTTCTCACTGCTGGTTGAATATGGTTGCGGACAGCAAGGATTTGTTTAAGGGAGATGGAATGTTCCTAGTTCTCGTTGGTGAATATGTTGAAGGTTCTTTGGAAGCTAATCTAAATACTGTCAAAATGTTCGGAAAAGCAAAAGCACTTCAACAGAGGTATTAAAGTATTCATGTCGTAAAAATATTTGTAATTGATATCCTAAAAAAATTTACCAGGTCTTGGATGAATCTAAATCTTGCAAAAATGGTAAATCAGACTATATTCCCATCTTTGATTTTGCAGGCATCCTTTCCTTCAAGTTTTGGCTTTACAATACAGCAAGTCAATTAGCGTGAATGATATTCCTACATGTTTGCTCCAGAGAATTTTCAAGGAATATGTTACTTTCCCTATCTTGTTGACCAATCAAAATATCTTTAAGGTTTGTCATACTTTGCAACTTGATTTGATCAAATAAAAATGGCATGCTGTGTATCACATCAAATGACAATAGTTCTGCATTCGGATGTAGCCAAACCTTTTTTGATTCATAGTGCTGCTCGGTATTTGTTATTTTTTGAGTTGATACCAAGTGTCTTTTCTTTTTGATTTGACCATTTTCCCCCTAAGTGATTCGCATTCCTTTGCTTTTATATAGATGGCAAACATGCCCTGCTACATCATATCCAAAGGTTTTCAGAATCCTATGATATACCCTGTCGAGGATGAAGATCTCAAGGTGCTTGATAAAGGTACTCATACTCTTGTCTTTTGACTATTTACTTATTTGGAGAAGTGAAGCAAATGACTGTTGTAATGCAGTTTAACAACTTATTCTTAACATAGTGGTTGTGGGTTGTATAGAGATTCAAGGGTTGATTTGTGAGGTGATCAGCTTTAGGAAGTTCAGGAGGTGTAAGGGGGACAAAGCATATTGGCCGACATTTTTCAGTTACCTGGGAAATGGAACAGCAAAACATGAATCTTTTTGTTCCTTTCCTTTTGCTGGGACTAATTCATTTGTTATCTCTTACTATTTCTTCATCTCTACTGCCTGAAAACTGTTCCTTTGTATATGGAATTTGAAATGGTAAGCATGTTAAGCCTTTCGCTTGAGGAATATATATGAATTGTTAACATAAGAAGACATATTAGAGCTTGTCCATGGGAAAGGAAATCATAGTTGGACAGCGAATTTCTGCTTTCTTGCCTTTTCTCAGTTTGCTTACATGGATTTCCCTGTGTTTGCCATCCATTGGAAATAATACATTATAGAACCAAATGCCGACAATGGTTTTTAGTCGTGTGCTTATTCTCGTTGTCCGCCCCCCATTACTGTTGGAGTGGTGGGGGGATTACTGACCAACAATTTGTAGTTTGCTCGGTTCATTTCTTTTGGTGTTTTAATTCGATCTTATGATGTCTGATCACTTTTGGACGCGGTCTGATATGGCTTGATATAAGATTTGCTGATATCTCATAGTTTAATTGTTATCGAATTGGCAGTCATTCACGATTTGAATGAGCAAAATGACAAAGAAGCTAATGTTCATGACACAAGAAGCAATTGGGTCAAGTCCACTGGAGCTATTAAGGAACCTGATGTTTGTTCTGCTTCAAGAAACCTACTTTTTTCCTTCCCAGGTAGAGGCTTCTTATACTTTATGCATGTCAATTACTTTCAGTGGAAATAAGGTTATGGGGTAGGGATATGAATGGATGAGAGAGCTTAGAGAGTTTTTCAGTGAGTGGAGCTGTTAAGCGTGTACAGATTTTGGAGGGCTTTTCATTTTTGTTTTTTTCTTGGGGGGAGCGGGGCAGTAGGTAGGAGTGGGAGATTTTCGGTTATCTTTTTGTGATTGAGCAAATGTTGATGTCATTTGTTGGTTTTGATTATTGTCAATGAGGGATTTAAGTATTTTAGATGAAGTGGTTCAGGAGAAATAGAGTTTGTTACACAGAGAAAATGCATAGGTTTAGCATCTTGTAGGAATGAGTATTCAGTTGTGCGCTGGCAAACAAAAAAGTATTATTTGGGAATTTCACCACCTCGATTTTTTTATTCTTTTCGTCTTTGCTGTCTGTAAGACATGTAACAAGAACGTTATGGTGCTGCCCTGTTAACCTTTTCAGCATTTTTGCAGGTTGCATTTCAGTTGAGGAAAGTGGCAATCGCTTGTTCCTTTCTGATGTCAATCATCACAGGATTGTTGTGGTTGATAGCAATGGGAAAATTCTAGATGGTGTAAGTACTAGACTTGCTAGTGAATACTTTTTGAACTGGACATTAGCTTTTATTGAGAGCAAAATATTCAGTATGAGAAAAGAATTACCTCAATTTGTGATTTTTATATCCTCTCAGATTGGTTCTTCTCCTGGATTTGAGGATGGAGAGTTTGAGAATGCAAAGTTAATGCGTCCTGCAGCTTCATTTTATGATGCTTCTGAGGATTGCCTATATTTTGTGGATTCCGAGGTATGCCTCCTAAGTTATGATATTCGTTGTCTTCTCAAAATGATATTGGCTGTTCATGCCTTCTCATGCTAGACTGCGTTTTCTTTCTTGGACTCATCCATTTGACAAGGCCTTGCTTGGTGCTCTTTTTGTTGTGTTTTGTTGCACCTGATGGATGCTTTGTTATTCAGTGGAAGTTAGATTCTTCTAAAATTTTATTGCCGCATGAAGGAGGCCTCGAAAAAAATAGGGTATCCGACTATTTCACCTGTCATCATGTAGAATAATAAAATGAAAGTGAAAACAAGATCCAAAAAGTAATGTAAAGGCACACAAAACGAGTAACTGTAGCTTTTGTGATTAAGTGGTAAAGTGAACTATAATATGTTCCCCCTGGTTGTAAACTTCCGATTTGTTGAAAGCATCTGTTGTTTCTGGAGTTTTTACAGCATATTAAGGTTTTATAATTCCACATTTTTCCTGTCCTCGTTTGGATGGAGGTTTTTGAAATGTGCTCTTCCCCAAACATTTGCTTCTACCTTAGCTCTTAGCAACACAGTTCTTATCTATACTACTTTGGTTTTTTCTCTGTCAATGGTTTAGTCTTTTCTTATATTTTTGGAGAGTATCTGGCTGGTTGGTTTGTTAATCAGTTAATTTCTTTATTCATCAAAGAACCATGCCATCAGGAGAGCTGACATGGAGATGAGAGTCGTTGAGACAGTTTTTCCAGATGGCGGTAAGAAGAATAAAGGTTTATGGGGGTGGATTCTGGATAAGATTTGGACGAAAGGCGGTGTAAAGTTGCAGTCTGAAGAATTTAATTCTGAGTCGTTTACGTTTCCTTGGCATCTTGTAAAGTCATCAAATAACGATCTCATTGTTCTCAATCAAAGGTAGAACCCAACATGTATTGCTTTCATCAGTCAAATTACTTTGCTTTCAACTTTCCCTAGTTTATGTGTGTGAGTGTGAACAAACTATACTTTGGATTATCCATTTCAAAAGTTCAAGATATCTAATGTTTTTCGAAAAAGACAATTGAAATTATAGGTAGCGTAAGGAGAACTATAAGCAAGTATACTATAAGAATATGTGTTGGCTTGGTAATCCAGGGGTATAATGCTGTCATTTTAACGGGATTGGTTAGAAGATTAAGCATTACTAGTGCTCCTTAACAACCCTATTGAATTCCAATAACTGGAAAAATAGAAAGAAATCGTTAAAAATGTCTATTAAAAACTTTATGACTGCTCACACTGATGGAAAAACATTTATTATCCAAGCCTGAAATGTTTCTTGCTTTCTTTCTCTTTTGATTCTCTAAATTGTCCTGCCATTTGAGTTATCTTCAATTCAAGTGGGACTTCTCTCAAGATCTTTCCCTGCTATACATAGACATTGCCTTTGGGCTAAAGAGTAAACTGGTGTTATGAAATCGAAGGCCTGTGACGGACTATGTGTATTACTTAAATATTTTTAGACAGGTTTTCTGGGTTAGTTTTAAAGAAAATTTAGAAGGTTTTTTGCTTGTAGCTTTGACACTTTATCGACATGGAAAAACGTGGTCTTTCTTTTCATAAAAAAAAAGCAAAGAAAGGAATCCCCTTCATGCATTTGAGGCTTAACTTACCATATATGAAACAACAAAGTGACTGATTATCAAATTTAACTTAGCCATTTGAAATGAGTCAGCTGCTGCTAGTTTCTCACCCTTGAAAACAAAAATAACAAAAAAAGTATCATCAACTGTATATTGCCCTATCTGCATGTTGATTCTTCTTGTTTGCACTAGTATGATTTATCTTATTACCACTCATATTTGCAGTTTTCAAACTCTATGGATCATAGACTTGGAATCAGGACTTATCAGAGAAGTTGTAAAAGGTATGGACCTTTTTCTCCCCTCCTAATTCACACGTTTGCTGTTGGCGAGCTTCACTAACTTGTCATTACCTGAAAGAATCTTCAAAGATTTTGGAGATCTGTGGGCAGATGATTCTCGAGAAATGCATTCCATTGAGGCAGCTGCCTGAGGTCTGGTTACAGAAGCAAGTTGGTTCCAATTTTACGTTTGAGGGAATTTCATATGCTGGTCTTATGTCTTCTGTGGCAACTTGTCAGGACCATACAGTATTCTGTGATGCAGGTACTGAACCTTGTAATTGCTTGTATTTCTGCTTATATTGTAGTGTTAAAATTCTGTTTTATGGTAAATGCTGATGATATTTATCCATTGAAGTTGGGCAGACAATAGTTAAGTTCAGCAATGTGTCTGGATCAGCAACAAGCTTTCAATTCTCAAACTTTGGAATCCTCGGGCTTCCTTATTGGCTCTCGTCCTCTCTAGAGCGAGTTTATACTTTGTAAGCACAAGCATTCATTTGGCAGTTAATTATAAATTGCTATCTCTGTTGGCATTCATTTGATTAACTTATTCTTATCCAATGTTAACAGAGATTACGCACAATCAGGAATAGACCTTGATCATTCAGAATCTTTTAGCTTATTCCCAGGTAGTTGCTTCTTTACACTATATGTAGGTACAATTTCACTGTTATTAAGTGGTAAAATCCATGCTTGTCTGATATGAGTGGAATAGTTTGAAAATCCGTGCTCTGTCAGTTTCGTAAATATGCTGAAAAATCCTGGAAATTCTTTGTGATTAAGTGCTGGAATTTTTTTTTAATTAAATGAAATTAATGGAATTCATATATTTGACTATTATATATTTATTGAATTATTGATTGTCTATATATTGACAAGTGATGACTACGCTATGAACGTTATATATTTACCATGACGATTAGTTTATTAAACGAATTTTACCCTATATGTCTCAGGAAGAGTCGATATAGAGTTGAATGTCGATATTCCTCAGCACACTGATCTAGTGGAACAACCACAAGAAGGATGCATATGGCGCCAGGCAAGAGGCTCAGCCGCTGAAGTCTCGGGAGTAGAGAGCAAGGCTGCATCATCCGAAAAGGTCTTTAATTTGCTCAACTCTCAGCCCTCTTTATTGTTCACATTTGTAGGCCTTATCGTTCTGATTCAAGCTATATGGACTTGTTCAGGTAGGTGTTGCTCAACAGTGGTATGATGAAATTGATGGCCTTAGCTTTTCATCGCCACAAGAAGAAACGAACACAGAAGTAGAAAGCAAACCTCCAGGTGCAGAAGTGCAAGAAGGGAAAGTTCGCATTGATTGCACAATTAACACTAGCCCTGGTACAAGTGAGGTATAGTTTTATTTTTCTCAATTTCATCTTCTGGAGCTAGAGATTCTTTGGCTTTGTTTGGACCTTGGATTTTGACGAGGAAAAGGAAAGGAAAATGAAAAGTACAAAAAGAATAGAGGATAAGATACTATCATTTGAAGGTGAAGACAGCATTTTCCGTGGGATTTTCCTCACTAAAATCCAAGCACCAAGCCTATATTTGGAGTCTGGATTTTTATGAGAAGAAAAACTACCTGCTTTCATAATCATGTAACCTCGTGCTTTATTATCTAGAGATTTTATTTTTCCTTCTCGTTTTCCTCACCGAAATCCTTGACCCAAACATAGCATTGTGGAATTTTGTCCAACTTCATTTATGCGGAAAATTGATAAGCGACTCTAGTTAATGTATCTGCTAGCAATGTGGATTGTGAAACCTAAACCATTGTTTTTGGAACCTAAAGCGATTTCAAATGTCTGATTCTCTTCTCATTTTACTGATTCGTCTAGGTTATTATTTATGCTGCGCATTACCTAAGGCTGAAAAAGAATACAGTTTCACACGATGATAGTCAAGAGAAGAAAGCATCAATGATTGCTGATATCTTGGATCCGAAGAGAAAGTTCAGAAAGGATTTACTCATTAAGCTCATGATGATGTCAAACAGAGATCTCGAAGAACTCATATTTATGAGACCTTTACACGCGAGGGTCAAGTTCAACACTCGAGACCACCCAAAAGCAGATAATTCGAAAGATATAATTCTAACAGATTCCTCTGTGAAAGTCCACATTACTCTTTGAGTAGTTGGGTGAGTAGCTCCATTGTAACGATTTGTTCCTTTTTTTGGGGTGGGGGTGGGGGTGGGGTGGGGTCTTAGTCCAGTAGCAGATAGGCTGCGTGTCAGTTGGAAGTGGAGGAATATGGACTTACAAAATCTTTCTACTCTTTGATACCGTCTAGGGATAGGCTCTAGTAATTTTTTTTTTTATTTTCTTCACTAAAATTCTTGAACCAAACATGGCCTAAGTGGATGATGAACTCGATTCAGAAATTAGCCGTACCATGGAATTACGGAGACAAGGTAGAAGGAGACTAATCGCCCAATCGTGCGTTACAAAAGAAAGAAAAAGAAGGCGTGAATACGCAAGGCCATGTTTGGAGTTATGAGTTTAGAGGAAATATAAAGGATTCTTTTATTTTGCTTGGTTTTGTAGGAACTCCGATTTGAAATAAATCTGTAAAGGAACTCCGATTTGGAGGCTCCTTTGTTTATATGTGTATCCGAATAACCAGCTGATGCCTGAGCCTTCAGTGACTTGGGTAGTTCCAGGATTCTGAGATCGTGTTTGGCTAAGTTAATCCAAAATATCCTTTTTAAGTTCCTTTATCTTATAACTTATTTAAATGTAAGTTCTTTAAAGTGTTATGGATAAAATAGGATTATAGACCTTTTAAGATTTTAGTAGTGATGATTATGTTAAAATGATTTATGTAAGATGTCGAAAAATAAGTGCAGATTCTTAACTTTATGGAAAGCTTGTAATCTAGTCCGGGTCTTTTATTTGAAATGGTGCTTCATTTCCTATTTGTTTTTGCATATACATTCCATGTGTATAAATTTTTTCCTTGAATATATAAATGATACAAGTTTTATATGCATGGTGTTTGTATATGAAATGAAATATAACATGGAGTGTAGATATGGAACTAGAATGGAGGATCCGTCGTGTTTATAATCTTTTAACATTTTATTATGGGAGCTTATAAGTTCATTTTCTAAAATATTAATCAAACACTGTAAGACGGCTTATAAAATGTTTAAAAGAACTTATAAACCAACCAAACATCTTGTAAGTTTGAATACATTTAATGATAAATTCCGCATAAGTCAAATAACACGTATAATTCATGTGATGTAAATTGAAGTTTAGGATTCTGAGAATTTCTAAGAGATTAAGAGGGTGTTTAGGTGAACAGTTCACCGTGAACTTATAATTAAGATGTTACGAAGTGTTAGGTAAATTATTTTGGAATAAGATCTTGCGAGCTCCTAAAAGATAGGTAATAATTCCTAATTTATTTGTGTAAAATTTTAATGTTGCCAAACTAACACTGACAAGCTATATGGTCATTTCTTATTCAAACACATTCGGGATTTATGTTTTAAACAAAATCTAATATTTTATAAGCTCCAACAGCATTTTAATTATAAAATGTTTCAAAAAGACTTGGTCAACCACCTTCATACTATTTGTTTGTAGGAATGCCGAAAGGGTTGTATATTTTGCAAAAGGAAAAGCGAACAAAAGCCTTTTCTGCAGACACAAATATATATATATATATATATATATTTTGCAAAAGGAAAAGCGAACAAAAGCCTTTTCTGCAGACACAAATATATATATATATATATATATATATGGTATCCCTTCTTTCTTTTTCGTTTTAATTTTCCAAGAGTCACCCAAAAGAGCACTTTCACAGCTTCTAAGACAAGTGTGTCGGATCCAATTTATAATAGGCAAACCACTATATAAATCAAGTTTCTGTACCAAATTTGATAAAAACAGGAGAGAGAGAGAGAGAGAGAGAGAGAGAGAGAATTAGGTGGACCAATTAATGGGATCTGTTCAAAAAAAAAAAAAAAATTAATGGGAAGAGACAAACTTTCAACCAAACAAGCTTTTATTGGTAGATAAAATAAAACATCACTAAATTCCAATGTTTCGTTTCCGTTTAAAACCTTTCTATTCATCCACTTGGAGCTAATCAAGAGGGAGTACTGTATGAGTTTTCAAGTTTAACCTGCAATTTTCATCCAATAATTCAAATTTTAATCCAAAATCCAAGTCATATATATATATATATATATATATATTGTTTTTATGACTAGAAAGCAGATTAATTGCAATGACTCTTTACCGAAATTAGAGGATGTGGAAAAAAGATGGACATTCGTTGGTTACATATATAGCATCACCCAGATCTTGACATATATATATGAATTCTATGTAATGTGATTTTATCAAATAGAAACCACATTAAGACTTAATGATAGTTTAAATCAATTACTAAAATTACATTTGAATTGGCTATGTTATCTTTCATTTTGTAACTCTTTTTCCGTGTCTTACTTGTGTCAATCTTTCTTGCATAGAAAGTGCATTTTAATTGGTAAAAGAGATTGACACGAAATTCACAATATTTATGTTGACAGTATTATTTGATTCCCACAAAATGGACAAAGGCAATCCAAATCCCGTTACATAACCGTGTAACGTTTGTTGATAGTGATGAATATATGATACGTGTGCATCATATAATTGCCTAATTATACACGTATCACACATCCATTAATATAATTTATTACATGATTATTTATATATATATATATATCAGAATTTGAACCGAATAATAGAATGTGCAAAATGATGGATGATATTCAAATTTCTTATTATGAATATTTAATAGTGTCTTGATGAGGCCATTGTCATGCAAATATGTGTTTGATGTATAAATAGAATCAAATTCATGAAAATGTGATGATTATGAAATGATGGAGGGTGATGATAGGTAGCTTTGGTATAAGCTTTTCTTGGATGCTGTGTTTTGAGAAGACAAAAGCAAAGTCCCAAAGTTAATCAAATTATTGCTAACCAAAAACAAAAGGTCTCTTCACCACTTCTGACACCATTGAACACCCAGCCCCCCCCCCCCCCCACCCCACCCCACCCCAGCCCCCCTCACATCACATTTGCCTAATCAAAACCCACAAAACACACACACACAAAAAAAACACACACAAGCACATATATATATATATATATGCCTTTTTCTGATAAAAATTTACCTTATAATTCTAAAAATTGAATTGAGGTGGACAAGGGCTAATAGCCAAAAATGATGAAAACGCAAGAACCACAAGAAAGGTTTGAATATGAATACTACAAATATATAAATAAATAAATTTAATAGTAGATTTTCCAAAAAAAATAAATGTAATAGGAGTATAAATCAGACAAACTGATAAATACTGCAATAATTGAAATTAAATACCATCAGCATCAAAGTTTCATCATCTGAGCATGGAGCGTCAGATTCAATACATGCAATATATATATATATATATGTATGTATAAAGAAAAACTGATGCTAGCAATGATGAAGATGACAGCAAAAACTAACAAACTTCTCACAGAGGACAAGTAATATTAATGGAGACTGAGATAATGAAACCATAGAAAAAGCTAGAGATGATAATTAGTAATATTAATGTCGGCGTTACATATATCTTTCTTCATCCTCAAAGCATCACCCTAAGAATATATAATTTCTTGGGCCATATAAACACTAAAACATTTTAATTTACCTATTCGAAATAGGGTTTGGTCCACTGGGAACTTCATGATCACTTGCTTCAAATTCTTTCCCTTTCGATTTCTTCGCATGCTTCGGAGGATTAAGCCTCTTCCTAGGGTACTGAAACGCCACCGTTTCTGCATCAGCTTTTTCGTCTGCGAAAAGGGTTTCGCGAGATGGAAGAGCTGATGAAGCCATTGAAGAGGGGTTCGAGAAGGGATCGCCTGCGGAGGAGTTCACATGGAGCGCGAGAAGGATGAAGAGAAGGCCGATAAAGATGAAAAAATTGTGGGGTTTTGTTGAGAATTCGAGAAATGAGGATGAGGATGAGGAAGACTTGGATTTGAGTTTGTTCGTTGCCATGCAATTTGGATATAGAAACCTGCAACACCCCCCAATAGACCAGAAGAGATCAATATCCATCAACCAGATGGATATGGAGGAAGAGAGCGAAAGTTAGAGAGCTGCAGAGGCGGAGAAAGAAAAGAGGCGAGAGAGAGAGAAAGAGAGAGGGGGAGAAGAAGCTTCACTAAAAGTGGTGGATGGAAAGGAGGGTTTGAAATTCCATACACATTTGTATCTTTTGATAAACCAATTTTATTTTATTTTTGGAACTTAAGATGCAAGAATAGGACTATATATTGAGTGAGTAGTACGTGTATATTTAAAAGAGCCCGCAAAATGAAGATATTGACTTTAGCACCTGAGATCTTCTCCTTGTAAAATGGTATTGTATTTTGTATTGTATATCATTTTACACGACAAATATATATTATTTACACCACAAAATAATTTAGGCTTTCAAATTATAAAGCCCAAAGAGTCCCAAATATTAGAAGGACGAATAAAGGAAAATTGGGTTTGCAAATAAATAAGATAGGCCTAATGAATTCGAAAAGCTGCAAAAACGTGGGCTGAATGAATAAAAGTCCAAGAAGCAAATTTGAAAAATAAAGTGAAGTCCAAAAAGCCAATAATCTGCATTGGAAAAAAGACGCGCTAATTTGAAAGAGCGGTTGAGGACAGTTGAAGGTGGTTCCCAAAGAAAAGGAACGTGGATTCCTCAAGGATCAAGATATAGGCGGTCGAGAAACAAAAAAGAAGAAAGCATGATCAGAATCACAACTCCACATTTTATTTTCTTAGAAATAGCTTTAGCATTAGGAGTAGTTCATTGCGTAAATTATGCGTAGCTATAGTGTAATTTAGTATTTGTTTATCAAGAGTTGCTGGTCGGATCTGCATTTGCTTGTAATCTTCACGATCGAAGACTCTCATGGAGGTATAAATTATCCTTTTTTCAGATTTAAGTATTTGATCTAATTTTATCTTGACTTGAGTTTTTCGTTCATCATTCTCATATTCGAAATTAACAACTAAAAATTCAATTAAAGACTTGAATCACCGTTTAGCGAATCGAACAAAGGGATTGAGAGATAATCTCAAGTTATAGATTATCGCGGGGCTAGGAACAAATATTCAGATCCACCTCATTCTGATTTGTTTTATCCCGAAACATATATAATCTAGAATAAATTTATATTCATGAAAATATTTATACACGTTGCGTTTATATATGAAGTGCAATACAAGATTGCAACAAGGTTTGCAATAGGAGATCCAAAGTGTGACTTTAGTGCCCCACTTTTTCAAAATTTCTAGTCCATACATGGAACACAAGTGTATTTATAGTGTGTGTTTGCTATTTTGATGATTGTTTGACCCCATTTTTTATAATCCCGGTCTGTTTGGACCTTTTGTGTTACAAAATCACGTTTTTGCAAAATTGCAGAAACTTCTAGCTTTTGCCATTAATCTATCATGTATATGCAAATGTTGGGCCTTAATAAAGAGAGTAAATTACATTTGTTATATGATTTGATATAATAATTAAGTTCGGTCATATCAAGTTCCATCACTTTTTATTGTGGATTTGTATGGCATAACTAAAAAGGTTATTATTTCCAAGCATTTCTTCTACTTCATTTTTTTCTTTTTGGCACAATCGTTTATTTTCTACCTACTTTAATTTTTTGTTTTTCTTTTCTCCAAATTTTGGTGAGGTGGATTACATGCAGAACACTTCTCGCTTTTAGTTTGTCCCATTTAAAACCCCACCAAAAAACATGTGAGTGCGTGAAACATGAATAACATTTCAAAGTTGGTAAATATTTTTGGGTTTTGTGAGTTAGTCAAGCTTGGACTTAGACTTTCAAACTAACCTAGCTAGCTAGCATGGAAAGTTCTCCTATCGATCGGATTCAATCGAATAAGCTCATAGATGTAGGTGGTGAGAAATTACGCTTACCAGTGTACGACTATGAGTATGACTGTACAATCCAGCGAGAAAGACCGAACTGCCATATAAGAGAAGTGTTGTAATACTTGATTTCGTCGAATATAGTCAAATTAAACCAAAAATCAATTACATTTGACTTCGACAAGAATAATATTTTTGAAACTTGATTGTTATTATGAACTTAAACCAAAAATCAATTATATTCGAGCAAAAATGCGCTAGTATATGTGTATATATAAACTTGGAACAAAGTGTTATAAGGAAAACATATATATGGATCCTCATAAAATATGAATACGAGTAGAACTTAAGCACATATATACACTTAAAAAAAGTGTATATATCCAACTCTATTTCCAGATCTTTTGTGTCTTCGATATATAATTACGTATTCAATTCATCTTAAAAGCCATAGGGAATGCTAATTGTTACGGGTACATCAATAATTATGATAAACAAAGAATTAATCAATATATTTGTGCTTTCTTGAAAGAAGTAATTAATACAACTCATACCATTTGTGAAAATAATTTTAAGTTCAGATTTTAAGTCCGAGAAACAACTTTTGAACTCATTATAAGAATGGAATAACGAATATTAATTAGTAACAATTAAGACGCCAATTAATAATGTTAGATCTATACTAGTTAGTAGTTTTATAGGAAGTGACAAGAATTTCTCTTTTATCATTATAATTATGTTTTTTTAACAAAGTATGTATAGTACTATATATTAATTAATAACTTGTACAAAACTACGAAACAATTATCATAACAATTAATTAAATTTGTAAAAATAATTATCGTGACAAAATCAAACTTACTACTTGTCACCTAGTTATTAGTAACAATTTTGCATAATCACTTCATATTTTGACATTAATTATTATTTCTCTCTAAATTCACTCCTAAATTTAGATTAGTTTAGTCCTTAAAATTTTCTCTCCTTGATTTCTCATCTTTATAAGACAATAAATTATTCAATTAGCAAAAAAAATATAAGACAAGAAGTTAATACTAATTAGGGGCTAGCTAGGGGCACATAATGGGCATATCACTATCCCACAAATTACTCCTTTTGTTATGCAGCTATATTGGTATATTGGGGCCATGCTGTGAAATTAATAACAGATAATCTTGAAAGGATGAAGAAAAGGGGCGGTGGGGGCGGAGGTGGCGGCCGGAGACTGGTGGTGGCTTTATCTTTCTTGGCCGGTTACTACCCCTAAAAATTATTTCTTTGACTTACGCTATACCTAATTAAATTAAGAAAAATATTCATTTTGTTCTTTGCTTTGCCCTTTTAATTAATCAAATAAATAAAGATTGTCTCTTTCACGTTCAAGGTTCTATAAAGCTGCCTATGGTCTCCAATAAAAGGTTAACTGTAAATTATTATCTTTGACCAAATATCTTTATTTGAAATAATATCTTTCTCCAATTTATAAAAAAGAAAGAAATAATTAAAAGAAACATATTTCCGTTTAATTTTCCTCAACGTTTTGGCAAGATGGCTAATATATATATAATTAAAAATAGAGTGAAGCATCGTATTCTCTCCATCACCAGTTCACCACTGCTCAAAGCTAATCGCCAAATAAGGTCTTGTCTCCGCCATGGCCAATACCTGGCCCCACACAATATATATGCAATCAAACATATATATACATTACACACACATACACGTGCATATTACGCATATATTTGCACTAACCTACAAATTAACACTTGTATGTTACATATATACACACTATTTATGTGTGTTAACTTTACATGCATGTATATGCATATGTGTATATAACTATATATACACTAATAACATACAAAGATGTGTGGTTGCTTGTGAAGATAAAATATTTGAAGTGTAAAATGTTTGTAAGTGTACATTATTAGTGTATGTTATCTTCACAAGTCAAGGTTTATTTTTTAAAAAAATTATATATCGAAATTCAAAATAAGGTAGTCGTTAGTGTTTATTTTTTTATTTTTTTAACTTTATATATATCCGCAGTCGAGTCTAGTGGCCTTTTGAGGAGTGGCAGCTCAATGTCAAGTTTGTTTGTGCACCTTTTTTTTTTCTTTCTATAATGAAGCTTTCTTGTGACCTAAAAGAATTGTTACCATAACAATATAATTGGGAAAAACGAATGGGGGCATGACCCCTATTAATATTACGAATGGGGGCATGACCCCTATTAATATTCTTTTAAGCCTCTTTAGTTTATGTCAGTGGCGGATCTAGAATCTACTTTCAGTGGGGGCACCAGGAATTTTATCGAGGGGACGAGATTGTTGTGATATAGCTATACAATATGTTAAAGGGGGTGCGGGAGGCTTTCCCCCTGCGGTACGGTACGCTATATTTATGGGGGAAAATATAATAAGGAATTAGGTTCAGTTACAACTTTTGACATAAATTATACTCTTATACCTCTTTTATTATAGTCAGGATTTTGGGTTTTAGGGGGGACGAACTCAAAGTAAAGGGAGAAAACGTGATATTTTTCGATCTTGAGGAGGGCGAAATTCAAATATAAAAAAATTTGTAAGGTAAACAAATAATTTTTCAAAATTGAGGGGGGGCATTTAATACTTTTAAAATTGAGGGGGACATTAATGTAATTTGTAAATTAAAATTGAAAAATATGTGTATATTAAGAAAAAAAAAATTCAGTGGGGGGCACTGCCCCCTGGATGTACACTAGATCCCCCCTGGTTTATGTACATTTCATTTCAACACTATATGAATCTATGATAAACAATCAACTATAATGAAAATTCTTTGCAGAAGCATCTACGTATATATACATGTAATATTTAACTGTGTATATGTCATGCATATATGCTTCAACTAATTATATTTCTTTTTATTATTTTCTTTTCGCTATATATGCATGTTCAATATATTCATATCGTGTCAAAAATGTACTCGGTATATATAGATATTATGATACATAGAGAGAGAGAGAGAAAATTCTATTAACATTCTATATTACCTAAATGGTACCAATTATTTTATTTGTATATATCACGTCTATTAGACAATTTATGATGACATGATTATATTAGCTAGCTACCATAAATCACTAATTCTTGAGCTCACACTCAACCAATTGAAAAATAAATAGATAGGTCAAATATTGGGTAAAAAGATTAAAGATGACAATAATGAAACCAAACCCTCTAACACAAGTTTCAAATTTTGCCTGTAAAAGACAACTACCCTCATGTGCCCATTTGCCATATTTCCAACATTTTCTTATCCAAAGTCAATGAAATCAAACTCATAATAAAATCATTAGGGACATGATTATTTTTTTCATCACAAAAAATAGGGATGATTTTCAACTTTTGAGGACAAGACAACCTATAAAAATAATTGTATATCTTGCTCATATAGATATAATCACGGCCTCAATTATTTTTAAGATAAGACGTAACTATGCTACAAGCCAAGTCAGATTGGAGATACTCACTATGTAACATAATGTCAACAATTTAGTGTCACACTGTCCTTTTATCATGTTTTCACTCAAAGGACTATTATTAGTTGGCACCTAATTATTAATTTCAATGGTATGAACATTGAAACTATAAGCTCTGTATGATTGTGTTTTCGAAAATGAATTTTGAAATCTTATTGGAGAATGTGTATTATAGAAATTCATGTGAAAATATTAATTTTTTTTGTTTGTTTGGATGTGTTTTTGAGAAATGTTTGGAAATTGTGTAGATGTGATATAAAGTTGATTAAATTAGTTATATATGTAATGATGATAGGAGAAAAAATTAGAAAAGTATTTTATTTATGATAAACTAAGAAAGAAAATGTGTTGGATAGTTGAATTATGTAATTAATGGAGAGAATTAAGTGATTGAATTGACGAAATGATGAGTAGTTATATAGGAAAATGTGTAGTAGGATTTAAAATTTGAGTATTTTTTGTAGAATTTACCTTGAATTGTGCATTTTCATTTTCTGATGATCAAGAAAATGAAAATGCTACTCAAAAAATCTAACCATAAAGAGCCATAGTTATGTTACATAAAGATATGTAATCATAACACATGATTATCATGTTTTCAATCTCAAACGAAGATCGATGATCTAATCAAAGATATAGATATATTGTGTTCTATAATTTACGCAAAAAATAAAATATAAATATCTTCCTAATTAATTTGAATTAAAATTAAGCAATTAACCTTTTTCCTTATTCTACATAGGCATCATCTAATCAGAATCATAAATAGTACATATTTGCACAAAATCAACTTATCATTTCAATACTTCTTTTGCATTACAACCAAGCTAAGTTTACCTATCATAAAGGTTAAATCAACCTAGGGGTACATGGTGATAATAAGTAGTTCTGTCCGGATCTTCCACATCGATGGGCGGTTTCTATGGTCGTATCCAAAGAAAATTGCTTCACTCGTCGTCTAATTTCCTTCTTTTCTTATCTTCAAAGAAGAAAAAGTTTACATGTGATCAAGACTTAAACAAAATTGATCACAATCTAAATAGAGTCAACAATGATATTATTTTATTCTGAACCTGTCAAATTGATACCTTTTTTAATCATATCACTTTGCACAAAGAGAATTACCAATTATTCCGTTTAGGGATGACAATGAATCTGGGTCTAACGAGTACCCGCCCTGTTTGGAGCAGGTATGAGTCCAAAAAATGGATCCGAGTCCGGGTATTGAAATTCAAGAGCCGGCCGGGTCCGGGGCGGGTAACAAGTTCAGTCGATACCCGTCCCGTTAAAAAAATTATAATATTTTTTAAATTAATATATCTAATTATTATTAAAACTTATTAATATTTATAAATTGTATCCAAAAAAATGTTATTTGCAATAGCAACTTACCTTACAATCTTAACTAGATTTAAAAAAAAAAAAAAAAGTCAATTAATTAGAATCAAAAGTCTAAACTCAAAACCCACTGCTTATTCTTTAGTAACGGATGACTTGTAGTGGATGTCTTTATGTTGTTTATTTGTTTTGAATGCGTTTGTGAAAACAAAATAGACAAAAATAAAGTAAGAAAAAAGTAAAAAAAATAAAAATCGATCGGGTCTAACGGGTAGGACCCGGACTCGCCGGGTAATGACCGGATCCGAGACGAGTCCGGGTATTGAAATTTCTTAATGGGGCGGGTCCTGAGTCCTGTTATACCCGCCCCGTTGCCATTCTTACTTCCATCTCCAATTTTATATGAGATGTGAAGAGAACTAAAAATATATAAAGCAGTTCTTTGGCATCAGAATCACTTCCAAAAGCATATTATAACTCTTATTTTTTGCCACCCATATCCCTCTACTTATATTCTTTTCCCATTTGTGTGGTGATATATATAATATATATGTATATATATTTATATTTTTTAATTATTTAATTAATTATTATCTGAAAGCCTAATATTGAAGCATTTTTTTTCTCTTAATCTTTTCTGGTTGTTCTTCTCTTTGTATGCATCAAACAGTAGGAAAAATTGTAATATTGGTACACTAATGTGGCTTGCACGCTTTTTTGGTACAATAATATTGGGGGGTAGCAATTTGGGTATATTATTGGTCAAAAAATTGGCAATTTCGGTATATATCGCCAGATATTGCTGACATGGCGTCGGAAATTGCTGACGTGGCTGCCGGAAAACGTCAAAATTGGGGATTTTTCATAATGGAGGGAAAATTGCTAACGTACGTGGCAGCCAAGTGGACAATGAGTTGATGACATGGCGGCCAAATTGACAAAGTTTAAAATTTTTGCTACTTGGAAGATTTGAGCCTTTGACCTTTGAGCTAAAAATTAACATTCCCACCACTCCACCACATGCCATGACTTGATTTATTTAGCTTTAGTTTATGTACTTATAACATCACTTTAATCTATAACTTATATATATTATTCTCCAAAGTAATTTTTTTTTTAACATAAGACTGTAACTTTAACGATATTGTAATAAAATATATTAATTATAGTTTCATGTAGAAATTTCTTTATTTAAAACTTTTAAATTGATAACCGTATTAATTATGATTTTAATCTTAAATTCTCATATTTTTTAATCTTTTTAAAAGCTTTAAAAAATATTTTTTTTGATAACTACCATATAGAATTAAAAATAAATTATATAAAAATATTTAGAATATTCAATAATAAAAAATAAAATTCGTATTATACTATTTATCAATTTACAATAAAAATTTTATAGAATGAGTTTTAAGATTGAAAAATATTTTGATTGGTTTTGGGGATACAAAAATTTATTATAGGGGATTTTAGCATTTTTCCAAATATTTAATATATATTAAATATTTATAAAAACACGTTCATGTAAGAAATATATAATATCCATAATGTTATAATTGAAATAACTGGCGCTCTGGTGGGATTTTCACGGACAGAAAAAGATTGCAGTCCGTTTGATAATGATCGTATATTTTATGATAAATTTTTAGATAAATAATTTATATGCTCGAAGTATATAATTACTCTTTTTGTACATGAATTATTAATTATATCTTTTCATGTATGTAAACTTATACTAATTATATAAATATTCTTATATAAAATATTAATAATTACATATTACTAAGGCATATACCAAAGTAATGGTATAAGTAAATAAACTAAAGCAAAGTAGAACATGTTATTGCATGTGGTGGATTGGTAGAAGTGTTAAATTTTAGCACAAAGGTCATGGGTTAAACCTTACAAGTAGCAAAAAATTTTAATTTTGTCCAATTAACCGTCACGTCATCAATCCATTGTTTACTTGGCTGCCACATCATCAATTTTCCCTCCAATTTTGACATTTTTGGGCAATCATATCAGCAATTTCCGGCTATATGTACTAAAATTACCAATTTTTTTACCAATAATGTACCCAAATTGCTACCCCCTATATTAGTGTACCAAAAAAAACGTGCAGACCACATTAGTGTATTAAAATTGTAATTTTTTCTCAAACAGTACAAACCAGTGGACCCCGCTTGTGCAAGAATTTCGTTCCTATAACACATCAAACTAAGATTTTCATATTCAAAAATTTAAAGCACGCACTTGCATATGCACATTAATTAAAGAGATTAATTTGAACAACTGAAATGGATAATTTTTATGCAAATATTTGAATTACAAATTATCTGTAAATAGTTTCAGTTTACATCATGTTATAGCTAGAAGTATTCTTGTGGATATATATGAAAGTATATAAGATCATTAGAATGGTCGAACTTGGTCGAAATCAAGTCAACGATTAGATATCGCGAGTCTGTTAAAGAACGTGATTTTTGTAAAAGACAAATTTGATACATATTTTAAGAAATTATGCAAAAAATTTGGATTGTCTCGATACTATTGATTGTTGAGTCATAAAAGGTTCTTAATTAGATTATTTCAGGAGTGTTTATTACCTGATCTTGTTTTTGTTCAGTGAGGTAATTATTAGATTATCTCGGGATCAATGCTTGTCGTCAATTGTGAAATTTTTTATTGGACCAAATTTTTAGTTCGCTAAAATAACTATTAGATGATCATGAAATTTAGGGTGATTCTCCTATGGTGGATCGAGACCATTGATTTTGATCCATTTTTCACTATAGAATCGGGGCAATTATCCCCCTTATTGGAAAATCCTATAATGAAAAATGAATCGAGACCAATAATCTCGATCCATCATAAAATTACACCGAACTCTAGTTGTCTTCTGTTGTGTAAATAATATTTGGATCATGTTTTTCTTCGATGAAGTAATCATTAAGTTATCTCATGATCAGTAATTATTGTTTACTGTGAAAAAGTATTGACCATCTGGAATTCTGCATTCTAATATTGTAATAGAAAATTTTGTACTTTATCATACACCTCTTTTTTAATAAAACACAATTATTAGGGCAAATTACACCCAACCCCTATGTGATATATTCATTATTATCACTCCACCTCTATGTGATAAAAAAATTATCAATTTACTCCCGGTAAATAAATTAAAGAAGCAATTTAACTCCTTACACGCTTCACTCGCGTGTCATGAGAGTGGTGATTGGATTTTCATCAATTAAAGACAATTTTGCCCTTGAATTGCTGATCATTGGATCTGATCTTCTAAATATCAATGGTCATGATTAACTTCTTACAGTTTATTAAATTCAATTTATTACAACCATAGATCTTTATAGAGATCAATGGTTAATAATAAACATCTTATTTTTATAATAAATATATATTTTTAAAATATTAAAATTATAAAAGATATCTAAAAAATATATATTAATAAAATATTTTTATATATATATAAGTATGTATACAGATATATATATATATATATCTCCATCACCACCGCTTCGCCGCCGACAAACCGCCGCCGCCGCCGCGGACATGAATCTTAAATTTTGCAGAATTGAGTTCAAATCTGCAAATTGCATATTTGAAGCCTTCAAATCTGCAATTTGTAGATTTGAAGTCTATAGATCTGAAGGCTTCAAATCTGTTATATATATATATATATATGATGATGATGATGATGATGATGATGGTGATGGTGATGGTGGTCGTTGCGGCGGTGGAGTCGGTTGGTGGTGATGATGATGATGATGATTATATATATATATATATATATATATATATATATGTATATTATGATGATGATATATATATATATATAGGGTCAAGATCTAATACATACCCTCTATTAGATAAGATATAAGACCCAATATACACCATTGAATACATTAAATCCAACACTCCAAAAAATAATCAAGAAACAGGCGGGATATTAGGCTCCAAATGTATCAGGAGGTATAATTGTCAATGACATCATTATACAGCTTCAAACTGTTGGGAAATATACATATAGCCCGACTAAGCACAGCGAAAAATTAAAATTTTAGTTTTTAGGATTTAAACATGAGAGTTTATTAATCCTACGGGCTTATCACGTATCATAGGCTTGCGCATCTCTACACTAGTTATTTAAAACTTAAAGAAGATCTTACCTTATTCGATTTTTCGCAAAAATCGAAGAGTTTCTTCTTCCTTAACGTAAGCTCCCTAGCTTGTTCCTCGTTCTTTGAATCAACTCCTTCGTTTTTCCCTTTGATGAAGATTTCGATTTCCTCCACCAAAAATGCCTTTGATCGGATTCTTGATTCACTTCAGAGACCCAAGTGTTTATCTTCTAAAGTTGATCCACACCCCGTATACCCACTCGTTTATAATCTTTAGCTAGATTGATCTATAAACGTTTATTCTAACTCTAAGGAATAGTGTATGCGATTAAGGTGAAAGCAAAAATTACTTCTCTAAGTATTTTGGAAAAATTCTTGAATTCAAGATCTTGATGAATAATCAAGAACTCAAGAACACTATATGAAGGAGAGAGAGAAACGATTTTCAAGAGGAACAAAAATTTTGGCTTCAAAAGTCATCATCAAATTTTCGTTCTCTACATGTCCTATATATAGGACTAGGTTCTTGCAATTCTTTTCCATGTAGAACTCTTATACATTAATCCTTTTCTATATAGGAATAGAAGACTAATTAATTTCTAAATAGAACTCTTCTATTTTAATTAGTTTCCTTTCTCTCCAAGAAATCTTATTTCCCTCTAGAAGAAAATTAATTAAACTTCTTTAGTTATTTTCTTCCACCAAATTTTTGACCAAGGCTTAATAAAATAGTCTTTTAATAATTAATCCACCATACTAGATTAATTAAAAGTCAATTCCAATTAATTAAATGCTTTCTTGACTTAAGCTTAATTAAATTGATCTTATCAACTTAATTAATTCATTTATCCAACGCTTGAATAAATAAAAGTCTTAATTAATTAATCTAATTAATTAATATATTAACTCAACTACTTTGAATTAAATTTCCTTAGCTAAGAAATGGATTTGTCCGAGTATTGTGTGTGACCCTTTAGGTTCACCAACATACTAGTAATGGGTTTCATAACCTTTATGATTTAATTTGGACAATTAAATTATCTCGATTAATTAAACACTTTTAATTAACCATCTTATTATTTAATATCCATTAAATATAAGATACCATAAATCAAAGAAAAGTTTCTAGCTACTTATCTTGAAGACCTAGATGTAGGTGATTCAAAGTGAACCTTTCCAATCGCTCATTCCATGCAAGTGAAATTCTTCCATCAACTAATTTCCCAATTGAATTAAGGATCGATGAATCTTATTGGTCGAGATCCTTGTAAATTCAATCTTAATAATTCAAGTGTGTTTGACTAGTGATTAATTAATTCAAGAAACTCATTTCTTAATTAATTACATACTTGCCTTGGCCAAGGACTAACTCAGTCAAATCACTTAGAATAGTATATATAGGAAATTCACTTGTTCATCTAGACAAGTGATGGATCCTTTGTTGTCAACACTAACCTCCATATACGAGTCACTACACCCAATCACCAGTCCATATGTGTCCTTGTAAAAGAACTGGCACAGGAGTCAAAGTGCAGTGAGTCAATATACAAGATTACTGTGATGACTCAAGTCAAAAAATTAATCTTACACTATCGTGATTAAAAAACTCCTAATTCGACATATATAGAAATAATTCCAATTTAGGAAGTTTCAGTTAGGGTAATCAGTGAACTTGTTCTCAACAAGCACCCGCGTATGTGCATTTGTGTCAACTACACTAATGTCTATAAAACGAGACATTCTCTAACTAAGAGTGTGCATCATAGGCGCAAGTCTATCACAATTATCAATGTCCCATCTTGATAATTCTATGACTTGGACAATATTTAGAAATCACAGCCTTAGAGACTTGTTTTATGATATCCATCCAATGAGATATCAAGCCCCATAGCTATGTGTGAATTCTAGGGACTTGATCATACAGTTATAACAATATAAACATAAGATGAAGAAATGTCTTTTATTAATAATGTAAAACGAAATTGTTTATTACAAGAATAGATAAAGAAAACCTATCTAGGATTGACTCACAGGACACTATTCTAACACAAACTACCAAAAATAACTGCACAAAATCTTTCCTAAAATCTCGCCATTTGAAACTGCCAAAATCTCCCCTACAATCTCTCAATTTGTTGCCAAAATTAAATCACCGAAAATTAAGAAATATCAATCTGAAATTTTGGTTTCACTAGAATCAGTTTTGATTGAATTAAAATTCTGAAATTTCTGAATTTCTGGAAAATCGAGATTGAAAAAACCAAAATCTGAAATATTGAATTTCTGGAATTTGTGTTAACTCGTCGACTTCAATGATCTTCCGAGAAAGGCAGCGAGACGCACTGCTGTGGGAGGCGCGACGAGCGGCGATGTTCGCCGCTATGGGATGGCGGTGATGTCGCTGCTTGAGTCGCTGGGGAAGACGACCGGAAAATAGCCATGAAGATGATAGATTTTCGCAAACTGAAAAGTCGATCGCGAAATATCAATCTCCCCTATTGTATAATGTATGAATTAGCTATTGTATAATGTTTATTAGCTATTATATTCACTGTATAATGGGTTATATGATTCTGTATTTTGGCTTATATGTTACTGTATATTGTGTTATAAGATACTGTATAATGGTTTATAAGATTGTAATTGTATGATGTATAAACACACACTATATAATGAGTTGTAAGATACTGTATAATGTGTTATAACATACTGTATATTTGTTTATAAGATACTATATAATGGTTTGAAATCACTAATTGTATGTCACTAATCACATACTGTATATCACCGTTGTATTTACTGTATAATGGTTTATAAGCTACTGTATAATATTTTATAAGTTATTGTATGATGGTTTAAAAAATCACTAATTGTGATCTCACTAAATACCACACTGTATATCACCACTCATGTACTGTATTTTGCTTTAAAAAAAATAAAAAAATATATATTTTAAATTTTCGAAAGGCAAAAACTGTTTTTGGAATTTGGCCCCAAGCTCTACTTCAATCTTGAAGGAAACGTCGTTTTAAAAACAAGTATGCTGAGCACCACCCTCTCGGGCCCAAATTCCATCGTTTTACTAGGTTTTTTTCGCGTTTTTGTATTTTCAGTCGGATTTTTATTTATTTCCGTATTTTACCTTGTTTGTATTTACTGTATATTTGTTTATTAACTATTGTATAATGGATTAATTAGCTATTGTATTCACTGTATAATGAGTTATATGATACTGTATATTGATTTATATGATACTGTATACTGGGTTATAAAATACTGTGGGAGTGTTTGCAAACTCTAAATAAAAGTGCTTTTGAGCTTTTAGCTTAAAACAAGAAATTTTATAATGTTTGTTAATTCAACTTTTGCTTCTGATTCTCTAAAATTAAGCTCCCAGAAGTCAAAAGCTACAAGTTGGGTAGGGGGTGCTTTTTGCAGCTTTTCAAATTCCTACAATTAAAATAATATTTTATTGACAATTATATCCTTGTCAATATTTCTATATTCCCAAAATTAGCCCATCAAATTTTATATAAAAAAAAAAACCTTTCGATCTTCTTAAGAAACAAATTTACATTCTTAAGAAACAAATTTACATTGAGTTATTAACGATATTGATCCTTGAGCAAAGTATGCACGTGTGTTGCACATTTCTGTTTTGTTCTAATATGTCATGGAATAATAATTTGTAACAAAAGGAATTATTAAAGTCATTTTGAGAAGTAAAAACAAATAAAATTATAGTTCATAAATACGTATAAACTTTACATTAATTAACATTAAATATAACAAATTTCTTATATTACTATTATTATTTCATTAAATTCAAACTGAGGGCATAGAAATAATTTTAAAAAAACTTGCGATTAAATTTAAAATCCATATCTTACTAGTTGGGATATTGTTAAAATCAAAAGATATATCCTCCAAGAGTCCTAAAAATCTGAAAACTCCCAACCTATATTATATATACAGCAATAGAGAGCAATATCTCTCTTAATTGATAGAGGAGGAAAACAGAGTGGAAAAACAGAGAGATTAACAGAGACGAAGATAAGAATTTTATTCCCAGGTTTGTATTATAATTTTTTGTTGTAATTTATTTGTCTTTTTCTCAAATAGTTTTTTAATTGTGTGTTTTCTGCTTATTGCATGTTCCGTCCAAATACAAGAGATATATGCAAAGATTATATAGTGTATTAGTATGTTATCAGCAAGATCCATTCTCGGAGAAATAAATAACATACAGAATGATTCCTTACGAAAATTTAATATTCAGAAATAAATAATGTCAATAACAGAGTAGCTTGAATTTGCATTAAATTGATGTGGCTCATGAGGTTCGGAAATAAATTCAGAGTCTCAAAAAATTATAGCAGGTTGATTCCCTTAGTAATCTTCGAAAGCAAACATGCTATAGCAAATATTTGAAATATCGACGGCAAGGAAGCAACCTATGTTGA
This sequence comes from Buddleja alternifolia, assembly GCA_019426215.1. NCBI lineage: Eukaryota > Viridiplantae > Streptophyta > Magnoliopsida > Lamiales > Scrophulariaceae > Buddleja > Buddleja alternifolia. The sequence goes on from CM033391.1 coordinate 54,097,745, forward strand.
AAAATTGTAATTTGAATGAAAAAGTGCTCTTTTCTTCAATGAATTTTTTAATCAAAATATAACTCATGGCAAAAATTTTAGGAGTCCTATTCTTTAATTGCTTCTCGTCTTTTCCTTTATTTGTTCTTCTTTTATATATATTTTTGGTGGTGTGAAAATTCATGCACGAATTGAAAATCCAAACAATTCCATTTAATATATGGTTTTAAAATATTAGTACATCTGTCATATAGTTATGGATTCACATAGTTCTCAAAGGATCTCACAATCATCATCACAATTACAACATTCACAAAGTAAGTAATTTCTCTTCAAAAAAAAAACAAACAAAATAAGTAATTTGAGCCCCTTGCTCGGGCACCTTTGACTTCCTTTCATCTTTTTCTCCATTTTTATATAAATTCTTTTACTTAATCTCATGTTTTAGTTGTTCCTTGAGTTTGTATATAAATCTTGCATTTCTCTTCTATTTTTCTCGTTTAATTGTTTTCCTATCATCGTTTTGTAATCTATTTGTCCAAAGTAATCAATATTATTTCATAAACATATATGCTTTTAGAAATATTTTGTTAAAAAGAAAATTAGGAACATAAATGTAAAAAAATTATAACTTTTATATTATTTTAGGGGTAATATTGTACTTTCTGCAAAAAAGCTAATTGATAATCACTTTTATTTGCAAACACTTCCTGCAACTTTTTTCCACTTTCAACTTCTGTTTGCAAACACTACCCACTTCTGCTTCTCAAGTAATTCTGCTTATTTTTCACTTAAAATCACTTCTCTAGAAGCAGTAGAGTTCGCAAACACTCCCTGTATAATGGTTTGAAATCACTAATTATATGTCACTAATTACATACTGTATATCACCGTTGTATTTACTGTATAATGGTTTATAAGCTACTGTATGATGGTGTATTTGTGATTTACAAGCTAATGTATACTAAGTTTTTAGTGTATAATACACTAATATTTGTTGTTTAACAGGTGATCCATGAGGCCATATAACAGGGCCTCTCTGTACAACAATTTTTTCAGGATGTTTGTGGGAATGTATAGCTCCCATGTTCTGCGGAGGTCACCAACATTGAACCTTACTCTATCTTTCTAAATTGTCATTACTACTTAAATTAAAAGAACAAAAAAAAAGATTTGAAATTGGGATGCCCGGGAAAAAACAGAGGAATCACATAACAAAGTTGAAATCTTTTGCATAAGATTTTGTATTCACGATCGATGATGATGAATTGACGATGATGATGAATCGAGCTTCATGATTACTTGAGTTTGATGATAAATAACGTAAATAAGGGGGATTTGATTTCTGTACATACAATTAGTGATTTCAAACTATTATACAGTATAATATAAACCAATATACAGTATATTATAAGACAATATACAGTGTCTTATAACCAATTATACAGTGTGAATATACATCATATAGTTACAATCTCATAAACCATTATACATTATCTTATAACCCAGTATACAACATCATATAACCAATTATACAATGTGTGTTTGCATATCATACAGTTACAATACACCAACTAATTTAACAATATACAACATGTGTATTGTTAAGATATTATGTTCTGGAGAATACAACATTATCATTAAGATATTATGTTCTGGAGGACAAAATGCGAATTTCCAAAAATGATGAATCGAGCTTGTATGGATGATGAATTGACTATGATGTTGAATCGATCTCGATGATTACTTGAGTTCTGTGCATCAATCTTTAACTTGTGTGTATCAGTTTTATGTTATTTGCATTCTTTGCGTCAATACGCATCAATACTTCTGTAAAAAATTTACATTCTTTAATTGGAAAGAAGAGAATTAATTGGGGGGGGGGAAAATCTGTTATGGGCGGATATAGTGGGATTTGATTTGATCTTGCATGGTATTTGCATGAGTTTGTTAGACCTATTGACCAAAATGCCCCCATCATCATTAAATTAAATATAAAATCCGAAATAATGGCTTTAAAAATGGACCTTGGGATCAAATGGTTTAAATGGCCTAGATTGGGTCTTATATCTTACCTAAACTAGGGATGTATTTGATCCATACCCTATATATATATATTCAAATCTGCAAATTTTGCAGATTTGAAGATTCTTCAAATCTGAAAGAATTTCCAGATTTGAAGATTCACATATGTTCATGTTATATATATATATATATATATATATATATATATATTATGATGATGATGATTATATATATACATATATTTATATGATGATGGTGGTGGTGGTTGCGGCGGCGATGGTGGTTGCGGTGGAGGCGGTAGTTGGTTTTGTGTGGGGTGGTGGTTGGTGGTGGTTACGGCAGCTGCGGCGATGGTTGGTGATGGTTGCGGCGGCGGCAGTGGTGGTTGGATTTGGGTGTACTGGTGGTGTGGGGCGGCGGAGGCTCTGGAGTGTGGCGGTGGAGGAGCATGAAGTTGGGAGGTGGATATGGTGTAAGATGGTGGAATTGTATTAGGGTTAGTGATGTGGGTGAAATTTACATATTGGGCCAAGCTGAAAAAGCCCAAGGCTAATGGGCTGAAAATCTTTTTAATGGACGGGTTGAGGCCTAGGAAGTGTGCCTTGCTGAGGCCCAAGTAGTCTGCCTTGCTGGATCCGAGCTGGACTTATGGAAGGTCTTTAGCCACAAGACAAAACCAAGGAAGATCCGTCTAATAAAAGAAAGTCAAAGATATGATCTTAATTAAGGAGATCATAGCTAATACTAATTACCATGTGTATTCAAGGAAGGCCAAAGCTATAAGGAGGAGATTGAAGACAAGAGTCAATTAATATTCAATCAAGGACCAATCAATTGAGGACTTGCCATAAGAAAAGGAGTATATCAAACTAATTTGGGCATGATCCTAGCTGATCCGACCTGATCTAGGAGCTGCCATAGGAAGCAAAGGAAAGAAGTTAGCTTTAGTCAAAGCTACCTTATTTAGTAGCAATTACTATCTACAACTAAGGAAGGACAAACATTTATGAAGCTACCAAATAGAGGAAATGGAAAGATGCTAAATTTCATCCAGCTGCCCAGATCACCTACCTACCATAATTAGATAAGGAAGACAACAAGCTTCATTCCAGATGCCATGATTAGCCCGAGCCTTCAATACTTGTATAAATACTCTCATTCAAGAGGAATAAAAGGATCACAACTTTACTCCCCGTTAAATTATTGTCTCTATTACAATCTTTTACATGCCTTCATAATATTACTCTCTAAAATTATTCATCTTTTTTATTATTTGTTCTATTATCCTACGTAATATAATATAAATAATTTTGGTGTGAATCGGACGCACATCAATTGGCGCCGTCTGTGGAATTTTTTTTTAATTTTTTATGTTTCTTTAAAAAAAATTATTTCTTTGCGTTTTTAATTAATCTATTTTTATCAATGGAAATCGGCAGCCAATGAAAGATACTTTTATTTAAATTCAAAAATTAGTTTAAGATACAATTTTTTTAATATTTTTTAATTTTTCCAAAAAAATCTACTTTATTTTATTTTTTTGAGTTTGTAATTTATTTATTTGTCAATGAGAAAAAAATATTTCGCCATAAAAAATAAATATATTTAAATTAAAAAAATATTTTAAGATATAATTTTTATTTTTCAAATAATTTTATGTTTGAAATTTCTTAGATAAGTTTTTAATATATTTGTAAATTTAAATAAAAAATAAATTGAATAAAAAAATATTTTGAAATATATATATATTATTGTAACTATATTCGCATTTAAATAAATATTATGTTATTATATTTTTTTCAATAAATAATTATTTTCTTAAACTTTAAATTAGTTTGAAATATACAATTTTAATATTTTCTAATTTATTAGAATTATTTTATTTTATTTTTAAAATTTTATCTTTACATGAGATTTGGGGTAATATTGATTTTTTCACTCATTTCCCTCCAAATTTGGGTGCCACGTAGGCAATTTTCCCTCCACGTATCAAAATCCCCAAATTTGGTGTCACATAGACATTTCCGCCCAATTTTGAATTTTCTGGCGAAATTTGTACTCAAATTGCCAACTTTCTCGCCGAAGTGTACCAAAATTGCTAATTGGACCTTTTTTTGTATGAAAAAAACGTACACGACCCTTTGGTGTACCAAAAATACAATTTTTCCTATTATTGTGCGATGCGTTCTTAAAATATCTTGGGATTGTTCATTATTGAATCTGTTATGAATAATTCATTAAGTGGATGTCCATACAACTCCAATACATAATTTAGTGGATTCACCTACAACTCCAATATCTCATTTAGTGGATTCACCTACAATTCCATTACCTCATTTTGTAATCAATATTTGATCTTGTTATGTGCCTATAAATAGGCTTTGCCATTGTATTGAGAAATACACCAAAATCAAAGAAAGAATTTTCTTCTTAATTCTCTAGTCTCTCTACTTTAGAATATTTGTATATATTTCATAATATTTGGGGTTATTTTATAACACGTTATCAGCACGATCCGTCTCAAGGTGTTAATCATTTTGAAATTTGGCAAAAGATATACATGGGGTACTCAACATATGATGTAAAAGTAGTGAGAAATTTTTATGAGTTATTATGAGTTTGTAAAGAAAATTGATGGACAAGGTTTTCAAAACAAAGCAAGAAGAAAAGGTAAAGAAAAGGTATGTATATTTCAATATTTAACAAAAATAGAAATATGCAATAATTCTCTTGATGTTTAGAAAGAAGACATATGTATATATATGTGCATATATTTGATTAGTATTATTCTTTTGAATAATCCTATCATGTTGAAAATATTTTAAGAAGTTGAATGATTGTTATGTTATTCATCTTATACTTTGATAATAGTATTATATTGATGAATCTTGAAAAAACTTGACTTTGTGACTCTTGATATTACGAGGAAAAATTGTTTTTCTTGGGCGTTAGATGTTGAAATTCATCTTGATGCAAATAACTATACTCCATTCCCTGAAGTGAATGTGTTGAGCAATATATAAATTCATATATGCAAATAACTATACTCTATTCCCTGAAGTGAATGTGTTGAGCAATATATAATTATTTTAATCATGAGTCCCGTCCAACTAGTTCTGCTACATTCCCTGAAGTGAAAGTAGCAGCACATAACTATTTTAATCATTAAAGAAATCATGGACGTGGACGTGGTCGTGGATATGGTCATAGAAATCGTGATGGTTATTCAAAGAACACATTTTTCCACCAGAAGTGGAAAAATAATGAAGAGAAACATGAAAGTGGCCAAAATAGCAAATTTGTGAAAAATTTATGCTATCGTTGTGGTGGTAAAGGTCATTGGTCATATACCTGTCGTACACCAAAGCATCTTGTGGACCTTTACCAAGAATCGCTAAAAAGTAAAAGAAAGAAAATAGAAACAAATTTTGCTTTTGAAGAAGGCGATTCTGATCATGGTCGATTTTGATGACACTCATTTAGATATTGCTGATTTCTTTGATGAACCTGATGGAAATATTGATCACTTGATTGGAGATTGAAGTGTTCAAAAATAAATTTGTTAAATTTTAATTCTAGTACTTTATAAATAAATATTTAAGCATGTTGTTTTCTTTTTAAGAATGAATTTATTCATAAGATTATCGTTTCTTATATTAAATAATATTGTTTGATATTGATTTATTTCTTTTTATGTTTCAATAAAGAATGAGTATTTACTCGATCAGCAACAACATCAATAATGAAAATATATGTCTCGCTGATAGTACAACAACTCACACCATCCTCAAAAAAAAAAAAAAATACTCCTCTTATTTAGTAATGCAAGAAGCCAATGTTAATACTATATCGGGTAGTGCAAAATTAATTGAAGGCTCCGGCAGAGCTAATATATTGTTACCCGGAGGAACACAATTTTATATTGATGAAGCATTATATTCTACCAAGTCTCAGAGAAATTTACTAAGCTTCAAAGATATCCACTGAAATGGATATCATATTGAGACAACAAGTGATGGCAATATTGAGTATCTTTACATCACTAATACAATATCTGGTAACAAATGTATATTGGAAAAGTTGCCAGCATTGTCTTCCGGTTTGTACTACACGCATATATCTACTATTGAAACACATTTTATCGTAAACCAGAAGTTTACAAATCAAAATAAGTTTGTTGTTTGGCATGACCGGTTGGGCCACCCCGGATCAATTATGATGCGAAAGATAATTGAGAATTCATATGGTCATCCATTGAAGAGCCAGCAGATTCTTCAATCGAATGATTTCTCATGTGCTGCTTGTTTATAAGCAAAAGTAGGAAGTGAATCTCTTACGTTTTTGGAACGTATTCAAGGTGATATTTGTGGACCAATACACCCGTCGTGTGGACCATTTAGATATTTTATGGTTTTAATTGATGCATCAACAAGATGGTCACATGTATCTTTGTTATCAACTCGCAACTTGGCGTTTGCGAGATTGCTTGATCAATTGATTAGAATACGAGCACATTTTCCTGATTATCCAATTAAGAAGATACGCCTTGATAATGTGGGTGAATTTACTTCTAAAACGTTCAATGACTATTGTATGTCTATTGGAATTGATGTTGAACATCCTGTAGCACATGTTCATACACAAAACGGTCTAGCAGAATCGTTTATTAAGCGTCTGCAGTTAATTGCAAGACCTTTACTTATGAGATCAAAACTTCCTATGTCTTGTTGGGGACATGCTATTTTGCATGCAGCAGCACTTATTTGCATAAGGCCAACAAGTTATCATAAATTCTCCCCATTACACTTTGTTTTTGGTCAGGAACCAAATATTTCTCATCTAAATTTTTTTGGATGTGCGGTATATGTTCCAATTGCTCCACCACAACGCACTAAGATGGGTCCTCAAAGGAAGTTGGGAATATATGTTGGATTCGAGTCTCCATCGATAATAAAGTATCTAGAGCCATTGACTGGCGATTTATTTACGGCTCGATTTGCTGATTGTCATTTTGATGAATCAGATTTCCCAACATTAGGGGGAGAAAATAAGCAGCTGGAAAAGAAAATTAGTTGGAATGAATTATCTTTATATCATCTTGATCCTCGAACAAAACAAAGTGAACTGGAAGTTCAAAAGATAATTCACTTGCAAGGTTTAGCTAACCAACTGCCAGACGCATTTACTGACCTAAAAAAAGTGACTAAGTCACATGTACCAGCTGTTAATGCTCCAGTAAGAATTGTTGTCCCTGAAGGTCAAAGTAATGAGTCTACTGCACGCCTGAAGCGTGGTAGACCTATCGGTTCCAAAGATAGTCATCCTCGAAAAAGAAAAGGAGCTAAGAATCAAGATGGTCTAATCGAGGATAAAATAACTCCAGAAGAGTCCCCAGTCATAACTAATATTTCGGTTCCAGAAGAACCTCAGGTACCTGAAACTTGTGAAAATAATGAGATCTCAATAGATTATGTTATGAACGGGAAACGATGGAATCGAAATGAAGTCAACGTTGACGATAAATTTGCATACATGTAGCGCTAAATATGATGAATGATAATGAGGATCAAGAACCAAGGTCTGTTAATGAATGTCGACAAAGAAATGATTGGCCAAAATGGAAAGACGCAATGAGGGCAGAGTTAAACTCGCTTGAACAAACGAAAAGTTTTTGGACCTGTAGTCCGTACACCTGAAGATGTAAAAAATTTTGGACCTGTAGTCCGTACACCTGAAGATGTAAAGCCAGTAGGATACAAATGGGTATTTATGCGAAAACGAAATGAAAAAAGTGAAATTGTAAGATATAAGGCACGTCTTGTTGCCCAAGGGTTTTCGCAACGACCTGGCATAGATTACGAGGAGACTTATTCTCCTGTGGTGGATGCAACTACTTTTCGTTATATAATAAGTCTGGCAGTGCATGAAAAACTTGATTTGCGTCTAATGGATGTTGTTACAGCCTATTTGTATGGCTCGCTTGATAATGATATATATATATATGAAAATCCCTGAAGGATTTAATATGCCTGAAACATATAATTCAAGTTCTCGAGAACATTATTCAATTAAATTAAAGCATTGATTGTTTGATGTGATCAAATTGTTTAAAGTGCTTAAATACATGAATACATTCATGTTTATAAAATATGATTCTAAATCATTGCGTTTAATATGTATTATTTGATTGTACTTGAGTATGCTTATTTGATGAAATCAAATTAAAGCATTAGTATGTGTGATTGTATTCAACATGAGAAACTTGATGTGATCAAATGTATTATTTAAATTATTTAAATATATGTTGAATATATGATGTCAAATTGTTTTTGAAATGATAGTTGAGTGGGAGTATTTTCCAAGATAAGGAGAAACGTTTTGATGAGATCATATAATTCAAAGTGAATATTTGTTGAAGGAAGGATATAAGAATGATCCAATTTATTCTTGTATTTTCATGAAAAGATATGGAAATGAGTTTGTTATAATTACAGTTTATGTTGACGATTTAAACATCGTTAGAACTCCTGAAGAGATTCAAAAAGCTGTTAATTGCTTAAAGAAAGATTTTGAGATGAAAGATCTTGGAAGAACAAAATTTTGCCTTGGGTTGCAAATTGAATATTTAAAGAACAAAATTTTTGTATATCAAAGCGCTTATGTATCAAAGGTGCTAAAGCGGTTTTACATGGATAAATCACATCCATTGAGCACCCCTATGGTCGTAAGGTCACTAGATGAGAACAAAGATCATTTTCGACCTCGAGAAAGTGATGAAGAACTAATTGGTCCTGCAGTACCATATCTAAGTGCAATCGGTGCACTAATGTACCTTGCTTGTCATACTCGACCTAATATAGCATTCGCTGTTAATCTATTAGCAAGATATAGTTCTTCCCCTACATGAAGGCATTGGAATGGGGTTAAACAGATGCTGGATATATGTCTGATCCTCATAATGGTCGTTCACAAACGGGCTATTTATTTACATGTGGTGGCACAACCATTTCATGGTGATCTATGAAACAAACTATATCGGCCACATTATCTAATCATGCAGAAATCTTGGCTATTCACGAGGCCAGTCGAGAATGTGTTTGGTTAAGATCCATGATTCAAAACATTCGAGGGACTTGTGGTTTATCTTCTGGAAAAATGATCCCGACGATCTTATATGAAAATAATTCTGCATGTATCGCACAATTAAAAGAAGGGTACATTAAAGGAGATAGAACAAAGCACATTTCACCAAAGTTCTTTTTCACTCACGATCTTCAGAAGAATGGTGATATCAATGTTCAACAAATCCGTTCCAGAGATAATCTTGCTGATTTGTTCACCAAGGCACTTCCTACAGCAACATTTGAAAAACTAGTCTACAATATTGGCGTGCGTAGACTTAAAGATCTTGACTGATATTGTCATGAGGGGGAGATAATACGCGCTGCACTCTTTTTCCCTTAACCAAGGTTTTTCCCACTGGGTTTTCCTGGTAAGGTTTTTAATGAGGCAGCATCTGATTGCGTATTGAAAGAATTATGTACTCTTTTTCCTTCACTAGGTTTTTATCCCACAGGGTTTTTCCTAGTAAGGTTTTAACGAGGCATATTCTTAAGTGATGGACATCCAAGGGGGAGTGTTATGAATAATTCATTAAGTGGATGTCCATACAATTCCAATACATAATTTAGTGGATTCACCTACAACTCCAATATCTCATTTAGTGGATTCACCTATAATTCCATTACCTCATTTTGTAATCAATATTTGATCTTGTTATGTGCCTATAAATAGGCTTTGCCATTGTATTGAGAAATACACCAAAATCAAAGAAAGAATTTTCTTCTTAATTCTCTAGTCTCTCTACTTTAGAATATTTGTATATATTTTATAATATTTGGGGTTATTTTATAACAGAATCATGATTTTGTTTGGTAAAGTAATTATTAGATTGTTTCAGGATCAGTGCTTGTCGTTGTCGTTAATTATGAAAGCAATATTTAGCAACAAAAAAAATGTGGAAACAATTTAATCATATTTTTGTTTGCGATTTAAAATAATTGTTAAATTATCTCTCAAAATCAATAGTTGTCATTGATTGGTGAGGACAAGGACAATAATCGAATCATATTTGTATTCAGTGAAATAATTGTTAGAAAATCCTGCGAAAGCAAAAAGGAAAAAAAAAATAAAGAAATAATAATTGTTAGATAATCATGAATCAATAGCTATTGCCCATGCGAGCAGCGAGATTTACTAATTACCTCATTTATTCGGAGGCCATTACAAAAAATTGTTCTTTACCATATTTAATATATGGTACTTGGAGTAATAAAACACAATCTCCATTAGATCGGGTTACAATACAATTGTGTACGAAATATCTTCAATGCATGTAGTGTTTGCCGTTTATATTATATTTAAAGAATAATATATACCATATAATTAAGTAAATATTTTACTATGTTGATATAAATATAAAGTGTAAGTACTTTTCAACAATTTATGATAATGCTCTTCCTAAATACTATTAATTAGTAATTTCTGCATTGCGTCATAATCATAAATCACATCATGTGGTAGGGGCTACAACCTACAAAATAAGTTTTGACTTTTGAGTAATTTAGTTAACATCATAGCCCCCCACCAAAAAAAAAAAAAAAAGAGAGAAGAAGAAGTAGATACAATTTTAGCCTTTCGCAATCTCTATCAAAATAACAAATAATTGATATATCACCCATCGATTATATTATTTTTGATGTGTTATATTTTAAAGTTCTAGAAGAAGAAGAAGAAGATACAATTTTAGCCTTTCGCAATCTCTATCAAAATAACAAATAATTGATATATCACCCATCGACTATATTATTTTTGATGTGTTATATTTTAAAGTTCTATATTCAGAGATCACTAGGTCAAAATCAAGAAGCCTAGGTTTATCACACTTTTAATTCAAAATTAATTGCATGTGAAATTAAGAAAAAGAATCAACACCCATTATAGCATGGATTTTCTTTCCCTTTTGAAATAAACATGTATAAAGCACCAATTAATTGATAAATTTTAGTACACATATTAGACTACACCCATGTACAACACAAATTTATACGAGAAAACACATTAGAACTTAGAAGTTGTACTCATCTATTTAATATTCAAGTGTAGTCTATCAGCCCGAACGATGTTAGCTGCATTTACTCCAATTCGCGGATCAAGTTTTTTCTCCTTTTAGAACTTTCATTTGAGACGTAAAGTTTCTTATATTTCCCTTCTTTTTAGTAAAATATTTAGGTAATTAATCAGATTGCTCATTTATTGATAAGACTCGGTCCTTAGGTCAAAAATATGTTATTGATATATGAATGTTCTTGATGTACCCCTTTATAGTTTTTCCCCCTCCCATATTACATTTATGCTTTGATTTCATATTACATCGTCTTTACCTAAATAAATTAAATAAAGTTGCTCTTAATCAAAATACATAGTTAGTTATGTACAAATGGTTTCAATGTTACTTTAATTAAAGCTATCAAGTTAGCTGGCGATAGGAAAATAAAATCGGGTAGGACACACGACCCCAGTTAATACTTTTCCCATTAAAATTTGGTAGGATTGGCCAGGATAAACATTACCTGATAACAATAATAATTATACTAATGATTTGCATGCATGTCACGATGTTGTTACGTCCAGTTCCAAAAATGTTTAGACAAATTAAGCTAAAATTCCATTTTTCATCCCAAAATCAGTCGTTATGTCTAAAATTGCATTTTTCATCCCAAAATCAGTCGTTATGTTTTTAGTACCACGATTTACGTAATTTTATTATTACGCTCAATATTTCAAAATTATTACAAAGTTAGTCATTTGATTTGCATTTAGTTACCATGTGATTAAAAGTCAATATAAATAATGCTATGTAATAGGTTACAAGTATTTTTTAGTAATTTAAGGTGTAAGTGATACAAAAATTTATTTATGTTATGACAATTCACGAAATAAGAGCATAAAATTAAAGACACAAGAATTTACGTGGTTCGGCAATTGCCTACATCCACGGGAGAGGAGAGAGTATTTTACTATTGATGAAAGAGGTACAAGTTACAATGAATGTCAAAAGTACTGAACTAAAACCTAGCCCCTGATTTTTCCCTAAAATACACGTGTACCGTACCTCTCCATTTGATAATGGGCTTGCTGCATAATTTGAGCCTAGGACTTTAAGACATATCACAACAATTCTCCACCTTGGATTAAAGTCCAAGTAATAAAACGACCTCAAATAGCAAAACTAAAACTCAAACTTCTCCAAGCCCCTCAAGGGCAATCAATCAAAAACACCAATTTTGACCAAATCCAAGCAATGCTCGAACTTGTGCACTGGCACTGGCTTGGTCATCATATCAGCAGGATTGTCTTTAGTACCAACTTTAGTAACCACAATCTCTCCATTTGATATATACTCTCGAACGAAGTGATACCTTATATCAATATGTTTGGTCCTCTCGTGGAACATCTGATTCTGTGTCAAGTGAATGGCACTTTGACTATCACAGAATACAGTAGGAACCTCCTCCTCGAGACCCAAACTCACAGCTAAACCTTTCAACCATAAAGCTTCTTTGACTGCCTCTGTGACTGCCATATACTCTGCCTCTGTGGTAGATAATGCAACAGTAGGTTGAAGAACTGCCTTCCAACTAATAACACCTCCAAATAGAGTAAATATATATCCACTGATAGAACGCCTTTTATCCAAATCTCCGGCATAATCAGAATCTACATAGCCAATAACTCCACCTCGAGAAGAATCCTCAGAACTATCAAACACAAGTCCTAAATTTGTAGTACCTTTCAAGTACCTCAAAATCCATTTAACTGCTTGCCAATGTTCTTCTCCCGGATTTCCCATGTAACGACTCACCACACTAACAGCTTATGCAATGTCTGGTCTAGTGCACACCATGGCATACATCATGCTCCCAACTGCACTAGAATAGGGAACCCTAGACATCCGCTGCACTTCCTCTTCAAACTGAGGTGATAATAAGGCTGATAATTTAAAATGTGGTGCAAGTGGAACACTAACCGGCTTTGCATATTGCATCCCAAATTTTTCAACAACTTTCTCAAGGTACGATTTTTGAGATAAAAATAACTTTCCAGCCTTTCGATCACGTCGAATCTCCATACCTAAAATCTTCCTAGCAGCTCCCAGATTCTTCATCTCAAACTCCCCACTCAATCGAGTCTTCAACTTATTAATCTCAATCATGCTCTTTGCAGCAATGAGCATATCATCCACATAAAGGAGTAAATAAATAAAAGAATTATCTGGTAATCTTCTAAAGTAGACACAAGCATCAAAATCAGTCCTACTATAACCAATATCTACCATGAAAGCATCAAACAGCTTGTACCACTGTCTTGGAGATTGCTTCAACCCGTAGAGAGATTTTTTCAATAGACATACATGATCTTCTTTCCCCTCAACTACAAATCCCTCTGGTTGAGCCATGAAGATGGTCTCCTCAAGTTCACCATGCAAGAAAGCTATTTTTACATCTAACTGCTCGAGTTCCAAGTTAAACCGAGCAACAACAGCAAGTAACAGACGTATGGAACTATGTTTAACAACAGGAGAAAATACTTGATTAAAATCAACTCCATACCTTTGTGTGTACCCCTTAGCTACAAGTCTTGCTTTGTACCTTAAATCCTCAACACCTGGAGTTTCCTGCTTCTTTTTAAACACCCACTTGCAGCCTACAATTTTCTGATCCGTAGGAGGCCTCACTAACTCCCAAGTTTGATTTTTATGAAGAGATTCTATCTCCTCTGTCATAGCTCCAATCCACTCGGACGATTCACCATAAGAAATAGCATCAGAATATGAGACAGGTTCATCAGATTCCATTTCCTCAGCAATAGTCAATGCATATGCTACAAAATCTGCATCAGCATATCTTTGTGGTAGCCTAATTTGCCTCCTCGGTCTATCTTTCGCAATAGAATGAGTTTCTTGAGTGGAAATCTGCTGCAAGAGAGGTGTAATTGGAACCTCCAGCTCCACCTTCTCATGTGATTCTTCAAAACCTGCATCATTATCAACTACATTGTCCTTTCCCGGACTTATCAAGGCAGACTCATCAAAAATAACATTTCTGCTCGTAATTATTCTACATGTTTTAGGACACCAGACCCTAAATCCCTTAACACCCGAAGTGTAACCAAGAAATATGCACTTTTTAGACCTAGGTTCTAGTTTTCCCTCATTAACATGTACATATGCAGGACAACCAAATATTTTAATATTAGAATAGTCAGGTGAATTTCCAGACCATACCTCTTCAGGAGTTTTAAGCTCAATGGATGTGGATGGAGAACGATTCACCAGGAAACATGCTGTGGCAACTGCTTCTGCCCAAAAATCTCTAGATAATCCTGAATTAGAGATCATACAACGAGCTTTCTCTATCAATGTTCTGTTCATACGTTCTGCTACACCATTCTGCTGAGGTGTTGCAACAACTGTATGATGTCTCACAATTCCATCTTTCTTGCAGAAGTTCTCAAATTCAGTATTACAAAATTCCAATCCATTGTCAGTGTGAAGACGCTTAATCTGTTTTCCCGTCTGCTTCTCAATCATAGTCTTCCACTGCTTGAAAGTGTCAAAGACATCACTTTTCTGCTTCAGAAAGAAGGTCCAAACTTTCCTCGAATAATCATCAACGAAAATCAGCATGTACCTAGCACCTACTTTAGATGCAACTCGTGATGGACCCCAAAGATCAGAATGGATATAATCCAATGTTCCTTTAGTTCGATGAACACCTTTACCAAAACTGGTTCGCTTATGCTTCCCAAAAATACAGTGCTCACAAAAATCCACATTGCTAGTTCTCTGTCCACAAAGCAAGCCTCGCTTGCTCAAAATCGTGAGTCCACGCTCACTCATATGACCTAAGTGCATATGCCACAGTTTCGTCACCTCAGAATCAGACATAGAGGTTGTAGAAACTGCAGCTCCACCTGAAACAGTAGTTCCCTGCAGAACATATAAACTGCCACCAAGTCTCTGTCCTTTCATGACGACAAGAGCCCCTCTCGAAACCTTTAAAACACCGTCTGAGCCAGTATACTTATATCCAAGAGCATCGAGAGTGCCCATGGATATAAGATTTTTCTTTAAATCCGGAACGTGTCTCACATCTGATAAGGTCCTGATTACACCATCATGCATTTTAATCCTAACTGCTCCTTTTCCAGCAACTTTGCAAGCTGCATCATTACCCATGAGAACAACTCCATTAACAGGTTCGTATGTAGAGAACCAATCCCTATTTGGGCACATATGAAAAGAACAAGCCGAATCCATAATCCAATCTCCATCTGATTTTGGACCATCAGAACTGACCAAAAGAACACCTCCATCACTATCTTCCTCTACAGTATTAGCATTAGCTTCTCCGGGTTTATTTTTCTGCTGGTTTTCCAATTTCTTTTTAAGCTTCCAGCAATCAGCTTTCACATGATTGGTCTTCTTACAGTAACGACAGTAAAGGTTTCCTTTCGATTTTGAACGAAACCTCTGCTTGTTGTCTTGGGTAGCCTTATCCTTCGGCCTACCCCTAACAAACAACCCCTCACCCTGATTTTCGGATACAGTTGATGTGATTTCGCCATCAATGGAGTACTTGCTCAACAAGGCTTCTTGAACATCCTTCAACTTAATGGTATCTCTACCATATAGAATTGTATCCCGAAAATTGGAATAAACTGAGGGTAACGAACACAGCAACAACAAAGCCAGATCCTCATCATCATACTTCACCTCAAGGTTTTCCAGATCTGTGACGATCGTCTTAAACATATCGATATGAGCCTGTATCGATGTCCCCTCGTTTAACTTGCAGGCAAATAACTGCTGCTTCAAACGCAGTTTATTTGTGAGATTCTTCTTCATACAGATCTCCTCCAATCGACTCCATAGACAGGCAGCGTCATCTTCGTTCAGTACATCCTGTAGAATTTCGTTTGATAGATGCAACTGAATATGCGAGACAGCTTTCCTATTCATTTTCTTTTTCTGTTCATCATTCAGATCTGCGGACATCTTATCTTTTCCCAATAGAGCTTCCTCTAAATCCATCTGTGTCAGAATCGCCATCATCCTCGCCTTCCACAACGGAAAACGGGTTTTGCGATCAAGCTTCTCGATTTCGTGTTTGACTGAAGCCATCCCAGGAAAAATAATCGAAAAATTGCGGAAAAACGATTATTTAATCAGACTCTAGATACCAGATTGTTATGAAAATTCACGAAATAAGAGCATAAAATTAAAGACACAAGAATTTACGTGGTTCGGCAATTGCCTACATCCACGGGAGAGGAGAGAGTATTTTACTATTGATGAAAGAGGTACAAGTTACAATGAATGTCAAAAGTACTGAACTAAAACCTAGCCCCTGATTTTTCCCTAAAATACACGTGTACCGTACCTCTCCATTTGATAATGGGCTTGCTGCATAATTTGAGCCTAGGACTTTAAGACATATCACAACAATTTAAGGGCGTTTCAGTTCAGGCGCAAATTGCAACTTCTGCCAGTACTTTTTAACAGCTGAAAAAATAAAGGAGTGACCTTGCTTTACCAGAGTACTAATGTTTCAATTTTTGAAATGCTGAGATTAGGAAACTGTATAAAACGTAAAATAGACTTATTAATATGGGACAAAAATACTCTTCTGCCGACAAATTGTTATGAATCTGATTTTTCATCTACCCTTCAATCATGCCATTATCTCCCCTAATTTTTCCTTAATTATAAACAATTCCCATCACTTTTTTTTATCAACTGTTTTGTTCCTTAATAAGACAGATTAAACCAGAAAACGAGTGGTCTAATCAGAAAAAATCTTATATAGAATCGATATTAAACACTAGAGTTGAATCATGCCACATCAACATATATTGACATATTGTATGCCTTTGATGTAGTATAATTTTGGATGAATTGGTGCATCGAACACCGAGTGCATGGATACAAAAAAAAAAATCATCGATCAAGTTTATTTGTAGTTCAAATAGGTCTATGGATACAAAAAGAAAATCAATTGATCAAAGTTTATTTGTAGTTCAAATTGGTCTAATCACTATTTTCACTCAAATCATGAAAACACCTCGGTGAAGGGAAAATCTAGCCTGAAGCTCGCTCTTAAGAACCCAATTGAAATGCAATGTTCTTATTTATTTTTTTAGTTTATAACCAGTGTGTCCTCTATCCGAACGTCGAAGACTAATCCCTTCGAGACAGAGAGATCACCGAAGTGGGTACAACCTCTCCCAATAAAGTCTTTTCCATACATACGGCCAAAAGTCGAACTCTGAACAACATGCTTAAGGAACCCAGCTATCTATTAACTGTGCTGGACCTTGTTGGTAATGCATTGTTCTTATGATCAATCACATGACTAGTGAATTCTGTAGTAAATTACAATTGAGTTCGGACATATTTGATATGGGCTAGAATTTTTCCGCAGTAAATTTATATTGAAAGTGATTTTTGGAAAATTCTGTTTTTTTTTTCTGTTGCTAAGTAAATTCGGTCACAGTCGTTGGAAATGTTAAATCCTATTGGTAGTTTATGTGGATTGCACACATTTGAACACATGATCCAACAACTATTATTATATTGATTCTCTCTTTACAAGCAGACCCAATTAAGGTCATTTTTAGAAGCAAAACGCAACTATAAATAGTAGCAAAATAAAAATCATTCATGTACTGAAATCTCACATAGAGATCCACTGTTTAATTACAAATAATTTTGATGGATTCAAAATTCCGAAACTCCCTAAGATCACTTGGCTCAACGAAGCGCGCAAAATGTGAAATGAAAACATACTTATAAGAATCTCCAAACATTTCATGTACAAACTTGCCCTAGTAAACCTATGTGAATACCCAAACTTTCGAGATATCACTTTATAGAAAATGGGCACAAAAAGAATGGATTGAGTGTCAATCAAGATGTTTCTTTTAAAAAAGATTAATTCATGTCGTGGAAAGATGGCAGGGCACAAGGATGAGATTATCTTCTGAAATGTACTTTTCTTTTTTTGTGATCTTTTGAAAAGAATTATTTGTTATTGCCCGTCGTTTTCTCTTGTTTCCCACCATCGGTTTTCTAAGACCAAAATTATCAACAAAAATTAAATCAACCTAATGCACCTCTAATTTTTGTTGGATACAACACTAAAATAAGAAGAAAAAGATTAATCCCACACTAACACATAATTAATTCAACATTTTTTGAAACTCGGAATTTCCCTTACTCATATTATGAGGTAAATGCTATCAAGAATGACTTTTAGGGATTTCATGTTTCAAAAATATCAAACAATCATAACTATCTATGTAACGTGGCCTTAAACTAATTTTCGAAACATCCTGTCATCTTATAACAAAATTGAAAAGAATGAAACAAACGATATTTTATGAATTATATGCAATACCCTTTTGAAATAAGTACTAAAGAATTCCTCATTGTCCTGCATAATTCATTATTACCTTAATCACAACTTTTTAGTTAAAAAGGAACGTTGCTTTCACTTAATTGCATGTTGTGATTAGATTTCTTGAATCACTTTTAGGCTCAATACTCAATATTCCCATTAGGCTCTTCTCTTTTCGCTAAAACTCATTCCGTCCATTTTAAGTTCTCTAGGCAACGACGTTGGGTATGATTTTTAGAACATCTCGTGTCAATTTTAATCATTCATGTATGATGGATTTAAACTCAATCCCACATGAAAGATGGTGCTTGGGGTCCTAGAAATCCTAGAACCTTCTAAAACTAATCCAGAGATGTTATTGCTTCATCAGATGTCAATGAACACAAAAACTTAAGGAGAAAATTAAAAGACAAGATGAAGTTTTATTATTTATTTGTCAATATAACAATTTCCCAATCAATTAAACTCAGTTTATCCATCAAACAAATAGTTAATTATATTAATTAATTGAGAGAAAATTTGTATACAAGTTATATTATCTTATCTACATGAAGTGTTTCAACGATTCCTTCAATAAAGTAAAGTCTTTTTTGGATAACGGAATGGATAACTACACTTAATTGAAGCTGATGAAGCTAGCTTTACTGATGAAACTAAGACCCTAAGATATTAAAGGTTTTGAGTTCGATTTTTACCAACACTGTGTGAATCTTTCTCTACTCTCATAATAGTTTTTAGTTCATTGTAATAGTTACTAGTTGGATGTAAATTGTCACACCCCGGGCCCGCGAGCCCATTGGACACGAAGCGTGCCTCCGAACTCACTAAGCGTAATCTTGAGTTGAGCATTTAAATCACGGACCAAAATGGATATCCATTGTTACACTTGAATCCTTTAGCAACCATTATAAACAGTTCATTTCTTTGCAAATTTTCCCATGTGAAACTAACTACTGGCTGGGGCTTCACATAAATTGTTGTTATTGGATATTTATGACTTGTATCATATACCGATTCATTAAAAAAAATTAGAATAAGATCCATAGTTTTCAAAAAAAAAAAAAAGAAGCTACACTTAATTAAAGTATTAAAAAAAATTGAAATTGCCATAATCGATTAATTAGGCTACTTAACATTGAAATAATTGTAGAGATAATGATAAAATAGAGTTGAAGGCAAAATAGAATAAATAAAATAGATAGAGAAAATGTTGGAACATATACAAACCCAAGCTTGTCAACTGTTAGAGGCCCAACTAATACATGACTGGAATATATACAAGCCCAAGCTTGTCAGCTGTTAGAGGTCCAACTAATACATGACTCGGCCCGTAAGCTGGCCCAGCACATCTGGGGTCAATATGAAATTGACCAAGACTTCAGATGCTAAACTGCAATTTCACCATAGTTCCTGTTTAAAAGTCTCCCCTGTTGTATCTCAGAAGAGTTTCATTTATTGATTTGAAGATTAATCATTTATTTTTCTTATTGATACAAAGAGTTTATAACTCTTCTTCTATTTTTCCCGACTTCTTTCTTTTTTTTCATATTAGTCGGGTATATTTTTCAGATTTAATTCTCAATAAATTGTCTTTCTTCAATTTTCAACAGATTTAAAAGAGAATAAAAGATAGAACTATCTTGACAAAATTTGATTTGTGTGAGAAGGGTTCTGTTATTTTAATGGTTATTGGAATTGCAACTAGAGTCGAGTCAGGGCAATTGGAACTCGAACTCTTTCATGAGCCGAGTTAGAGTTGCATTATTCATATCATGATCTTGCAAACCACTCGCAGCGTTATTTTTTAAAAGTCTTTTATATTTGATAGGTTTAAAAGTCTTTTACATTTGATAATTTATATTTATATGCTATTATAATAATATATATGTTAAATAATGAAAACAATTTGTAAGAGACCTTATGCTCTTTGGTCGATTTCTCTTCTTCGTTCCACCCCCTCGAGCCCTCAAATTTTATTGAACTTGCTTTATTTGTTCCATGGTAATCACTCTAGTATATAGTATAGAATGTAGAAAAAAATACGCAAATATTAAAATGCACAAATAATCTCAATTATATATGCTAAGTAATTAAATCCTTATGAACTTTCACAAAGGGGTGGTGGCGCAGTTGGCTAGCGCGTAGGTCTCATAGCTTCTGAGTAATCCTGAGGTCGAGAGTTCGAGCCTCTCTCACCCCATTTTATGTTTTTCCCCCTATTGACCCGTATTTTTGCCCGACCCGCTTTTCTGACCCGTTTATTTTTTTTTCTTTTTAATAATAATTTAATAAATACTTGAACAGAAACCCTAAATTCTTCTTCCAAAACCCTTTCCAACCCCCCAACTCTTTCATTCTGCCACCCACAACGTGAAAATGGTGAAGAGAAGCAAAAGTACAGTAACATTCGATACATATCTTAAATTCACTGTATCTATATGCGTAATTCATGCTTTTATTCTCTTCTCTATTTGTTTTTCAATAATGTTATGTGCGTGTTTCCACAGAGAGCAAGAGTAACAGGGTGTCGTTGAAGAAGAAGTACAAGATAATAAAGAGGGTTAAGCAGCACCACAAGAAGAAGGCTAAGGAAGCTAAGAAATTAGGGCTCAACAAAAAACCTAAAGTTGAGAAGGATCCCGGCATACCCAATGACTGGCCCTTCAAGGAGCAGGAGCTCAAGGCTCTCGAGGCCCGACGCCAACGCGTAATCGATGAGCTCGAGGCGAAGAAAGCGGCGCGTAAGGAGAGGGTAAAATCTTAATTTCCATATTGTTTCCTTTATGATGGTTCCAATTTTCTTGTAGTAGTATCAATTTAGCTGTTTCTGTTGACTACATATATTTTGCAATGCCGGCTTATTGAGTTTGTAGCAATTAGAATGATAAGATGAAATGGAAATTAGTAGCTCGCTTCTGTTGGGGTGGTTTATTGATTGGAAACTAATATTGGATTTCTTTTGCATTCGTCACAAATTCGCGTTTGAGTACGGTTTATGAATTCTGGTACATTTGTTTCGATGGAAGTGATTTAAAGAAAGTATTGCTTCTATAAACGATTTAAGATATGTGCTGTCAGATTGTGTGTTTCTCATAAGCTTTTTAAAAATGGGATTACCGCCCTTTCATATGTTGGATTTGAGTTTCGTACCTGTCTCGTGAAGCTACAGGCCCTGGCTACTAAACATTAGGTCCTCGTGATTTTACTGAATTGATTGTCTTGAAGTAACTAATTGGCTCCATTTCACCAACCAATTCGATAAAAAATGGTTAACCCAAGCCATTACTTCGACCATGATTCCCACTAGAGAATGATACATTTATGATTTAACTCTTCACATCTAGTGTGGCACAACTGGTACCCATGTAAGAATCTAGTAGCCATAATAATTGGATAAGAGCTGAAAAGTATGCTGAATTTTAGCCTCTCCAGGTTCAGTATTCTTGGAAATAGTAAAAGATCTATTTGTTTTATACATGTTTGGATTTGTAAATTTATGGAGGTTTTTGTCATGGGAGTGAACTAAGTGAATGTAATCTTCGATTTACATATATTCAAAATTATTATTTTATCAATGAGGACTATGGTCTTAGTTAAGTTAGAAAAAATTCATTATATCATATTTTTATTGGTATGTTTTATTTCTGATCTGTTCAAATGTTTGGTTGTTTAGGCTAAAAAGAGAAAATTGGGGCTGTTGGAGGATGAAGATGTGAAAGAACAGAGTTCTGTTGGAGAGGAGAGGGTCACTGATGACTCTGCCATGGTTACTAGAAATCGTGGTATTTAAAGATTTAATTATAGATTTTCTTCTTGTGTGAATTGTCCATCTGGTTTCTAAACCTTTCCTAAATATGTTGTAGACCACTCTGAGAGGGCTTTTTACAAGGAGTTGGTAAAAGTCATCGAAGCTTCTGATGTCATTTTGGAAGTTCTTGATGCTCGAGATCCCCTGGGTACCCGTTGTGTTGACATGGAAAAAATGGTGAGGAATGCGGGGGCTGATAAGCATCTTGTTTTGCTCCTCAATAAAATTGGTATGGTGGTTCACCTTTTTTTATGAGTTCATAAATATCAATTGAAGATTATTATTGTGGTGGCTGGAAATCCAAAATCTATTTCTAAATACAGCAGTAAGTGTTCAGATTATTCAATTGTGCTCATTCAAGGTTTTTCAGACCTATTATGTGATAGATTTGTATACCATTTTATGTTTTAGTCTTTTCATAATTAAGTGACTAGATCTCCAAGTGCATGTATTGTTATCATAAACCTTTTGGTGTACATTGGACTCTTAATCATTAAGGTTATGTTTGGATTGATGAGTTTGGAGCTAAGGATTTCCATTTCGATTCCGTAATAGCAGATTCAAACTTGTTCGGAAAGTTTCACGTGACAATGGGTTTCAAATACTTCACTGTGTTGAGCTATTTTTGTGTCAATATGGTGGATCTCAAGTCCACCTGAAACGAAGTTTATTGAAATCCACTCCTCAACTCCAATGTTTCCATCCAAACACAATCTAACGGTTTGGAGAATATTGTTTATATATCAATCTTAAACCCCTGTGGCTATTCAAATACAGATCTTGTCCCTCGTGAAGCTGTTGAAAAGTGGCTCAAGTATCTTAGGGAGGAATTACCAGCAGTTGCCTTTAAATGCAGCACCCAAGAACAGAAATCAAACCTTGGATGGAAATCTGCAACGAAGGGTGGAAAGTCCGGGAAGGCTGGCAAGGCAAATAGTCTTCTGCAAACAAGTGACTGTCTTGGGGCTGATACTCTTATAAAGTTGCTGAAAAACTACTCAAGAAGCCATGAGGTATTGATAAAATATTTGAATAGTAGCTAATTTATTGGTCAGTTTTCACTTGGAGTGACTTTGTTAACCACACCTTTTTATTATGTTAGTAGTTTATTGGTTCTCGCTGTTTGTCCATGCTTAGATTTATTTTATACATGTCACCACTAATTGCAAGTTTTGATGCAGATCAAGAAATCTATCACCGTGGGCGTTATTGGGCTGCCTAATGTTGGTAAAAGTAGTCTAATTAATAGCTTAAAA
This sequence comes from Buddleja alternifolia, assembly GCA_019426215.1. Classification (NCBI taxonomy): domain Eukaryota; kingdom Viridiplantae; phylum Streptophyta; class Magnoliopsida; order Lamiales; family Scrophulariaceae; genus Buddleja; species Buddleja alternifolia. The sequence goes on from CM033391.1 coordinate 54,121,333, forward strand.
AGATCCCAAGTTGTCAATGTTGGTGCTACTCCTGGTTTGACAAGATCTATGCAAGAAGTTCAGCTGGATAAAAATGTTAAATTATTGGATTGCCCTGGGGTTGTGATGCTAAAATCTGCAGAAAATGATTCGTCTGTTGCTCTTCGTAATTGCAAGAGAATTGAAAAATTAGATGATCCAGTTGGTCCTGGTGAGTAAAATTGGTTCACCATCCTCACTACTGAATTACCTCAGAGTATCATAATTGGAATATTTACTGTGTATCTGGTTTATTAACTGTGCAGTTAAGGAAATTCTTAAGCTTTGTCCAGAAAGAGTATTGGTGTCACTATACAAGATCCCAAGTTTTGATTCTGTTGATGACTTTCTTCAGAAGGTTGCTACAGTTAGGGGAAAGCTCAAAAAGGGTGGTATTGTAGATGTTGATGCTGCTGCGAAGATTGTTTTACATGACTGGAATGAAGGTATCCATGATTTCCGATCTCTCAAATGAAAGTTTCCCAACTATATAGGATTGAAGAAATCTTAGTTACTGATGAACTTTAAGTGACTAATGAATTCATTATTAAACTATAATGCGAACAACTAAACTAAGATGACTTCACATTTGCTTTTCTCCATATGCAGGTAAAATTCCATATTATACAATGCCCCCAACTAGGAATGCAGAGGAGCCTTCTGAGGCTAAGCTTGTAACCGAACTTGGGAAGGAGTTTAATGTGAATGAAGTTTATAGCGGCGAATCTTCATTTATTGGAAGTCTGAAATCTGTCAACGATTTCAATCCTGTTGAAGTCCCGTCAAATTGTCCTTTGAATTTTGACATGGCGATGCTTGAGGTTTGTGATTTCTCGACATATTTGCTTCATTTAAGATTACAATCAGGCGTCAGTATTTTAGATACGGGTTTTATCTATTGAACTCCGTTTCAAAAACGGATTTCTTTGTTCAATTCCAAGATTTTTTTTATACATCTACATGGTGGTTCACCAAGGTACCCTTTATTCACAATTATTGATTTATTATTTTTTGTGGGATAATTACGTGCACACCCCCTCACTTATTGGGTAACTATATCCCTAAGGTTCTGAAAATTACAAAGACACTCCCAATCAGACCTTACCCTGACTACTCAAAAAACATGGGGTGAAATTGTAATATGTTTTTTTAATAACAAGAGATGAAATTGTAATATAATTTTACTAACAGGGTGTTTTGTAATTAAGGTATCAGACAAGGGTGCCCAATCTATGCTTTCTTTTTGTTTATGTAATTACCGTTATAATCCGCATGCAGGGTGATGAACAACCTCAAGCTCCGGTTCATGGTGATGGTGATAACCAACCCATGGAATGTCACGAAGAGGATGCAGTTCCAGATGAGGAGAAATCTAACAATAGCAGTAGAAAGCAAAATGAGAAGCTATATGCTGAGGAAGGCATGTTAAACACCAAGTTGAGAAAAGCAGGCAAGAAAAAGCTGAAAAAGGGAAATCAACCAGCTGCAATGGAACATGATTTGAACGATGATTATGACTTTAAGGTTGATTATGTCAAGAAGGCGTCTGCCATGGATGTTGGAGATGAGGATAGTGTGGCTGATGAAGGCAGTAAAAATAGATTTGAGCTTCCATCTGGAGTCGAGGTGGAAAACAAATGAAAAAGAAAGAAGATATACTGATGGTGATCTATGTGGAGTCGTTACTTGAATCTTCCTTTCTGATACTACATGTACACGATGAAATGAGCTAGTGACTATCCATTGGAAAATGAAAATTTTGTGGGATTATATTTTTTCGACGTGGAATTTTTTTCATTTATCTAAAATGCTATGCTTGGTACTAGAATTTTGGTGAAAAAAATAAAAGAAAATGTGTCCGATTGATTGTCCAGAATATAGTTAAGTCGTGTTTGAGTTGATGGATTTTAAGGAAGGATGTCAAATGTAGATCTCAAATCCATCGTGATTGAAAAAATAACTCAACACGAGTCTCGTGAGAGTTGAAATTTTCTGCAACTTGAAATCCTCAATGAATTTGTTAATGCGTTGCTTTAATATCCTTCAATCCAAACTTAACCGTACGTAACTGTATTGTCTTCCATCAAACGAACTTGGAATTCTGTATTGCATTAAAAGTTTTAATACATTTGTCCCAATATGAACAGATGGTAAAATTGTGCAATTCTTTCAAAATACAGTGCTATCCTCGGTTTCTTGACGACATGATTATGCTGAGAAGATTTTATTGTCTCGGAGGATGTAATAAACCTAGTAATACAACAATAATCGCTAACAATCAGTCCTCAATAGGTATCCCAGGAAGAGGGTCTTCATTAGTGGGCTGTTCTGTCTCCAAGGATGAACCTTCAGAGGTTACACCATTCACTGCAGGTGATTTATAAACTGCAGTGGACTTGGAAACGAGCCCTTGCACTTCCAAAGCTTCTCGTGCTGCTTGCTCTTTGGCTCGTCTAGCTTTTTCCAACACCTCCTCCTGCAAACAGTATTACTTGTCACAATATTGATAAATAGTAACCATTGGATTAACGATGTGAGCCACCTAACCCCAATGTAATTTAATGGCCATAATTGTGTCTGGTCTCATAGACGAATACACTAACATTTGGGTAATTGCATGGTAGACCCAGACCAATCATACACCGTTAGCTTAGGGTGATTGATGTGTTGTTTACACATTACCATCATAACCCTGCATCCAACGGTACATAGTGGACCAAGACCATTAGTCACAGTCTACCATTGAATCACCACTAACTTTCAACAAATCCTGACATGTCCAGATGTTTTCTAACTTAAAAATCCATAGACAGAACCTCTCACTATCTCAACAATATCCGGAACCGAAACAATGTAAATCTTCTCCACCAAGAAAGGAATTTCGCAACATTTACTCGTGAAACGTAAAACTAAAATAGAAAGTGATGATGTCAAGCGGCTCGTTGGACGCACGTTTGCAGTATGACATTGGCTCTAAACAACTTTGCCTAAATGGGGCATCCAATGTTACAGTTGGGTTCATTCTCATTTACTTATAGAGATTTCATTCAGCATGTTTGTAATAGCTTCTACTTAAATCAAATTTTTAGTTTAAAAAAGTACCAAAAAAGCTAAAATTGAACTTGTTTGCAAGAACTTTTGAAAAGTAGGAAAAGGAGCAGAAATTGCTAGAAGCATGTCTAGACTTGCTTTTTCGATTTACTTAGTTTTCAGCGTCTCTCCAGAGAAGGTCGCAGAAGTAGTGAAACCAAAAGTATTTTTATTTTAGTTTTAGTGCTGTTATTTTAGTTTTAGCGATAATAGCCCTGTTTGCAGAACCTAGAAAATAAAAATTCTGTAGTAGTGAAACCAGAAGGGTCGCAGAAGTAGTGCAAACAGGGCTATTATCGCTATCTTGCACGATGTCTGAGGGCAAAACATGAGATTGCTATGAAATTTAATGTCATTTAAAGTAGCACGTGAAACATTCTAGCCCACACCGGGTCTCAAACCCAAGTCATATACATGCAAGAAATTTGATCAATTACAAAGACAAATGTTACCGAACTTCCCAAGTAACTTGGTTCCATCGACAAGAATTTTCTAACATGGGGAAAGCTGTAAAATTTGATCAATTGGGGTTTCCCATGTAACAGGCACAAAATTACTGAAATACGAATATTGTTCTTATAAAGTGTTTTATTTATCATATTAAGGAGCACATGAATATGGATACCTGGAATTCTTGTACTTGCTTTTGTTGCTCAGCTTGGAATCGCCCAATCGTGCTCAGAAACTCGCCCACAGCCGACTCTACACGCTCGTTAACTGCTTCTGCTACAGCCTTCCCCAAGAAAAATGCATCTAGAATTGTTCTGCTCTCATTCTCACCTGCAAAATGTGCTATTTTCTTAGGTTTATGATCATAACAATATTTCCAAGTCAATAACACATTCAGATGTTTCGACACTAATTTATTTATCATCGAACAATCTCATCAGCAAAAGCAAAGGGTATGTAAATACTGAATCCATTTGTGAGCTTATTTTGCTCTACGGTTGATGCTTACAAAAATTCGATTAAATTCGTTAAGAAATATGATAAAAATATGTGTAAAAAAATCGAACAACTCGAGCTCGACTTGATTAACAATCAAACTAAAGCGAAACACAAATTTCCAACTTCGAAAAAAAGTCAAGTATCATACAAACGGATAGAACCGAACACCAGGACAACAACAACCACCACATAAAAAAAAAAAAAAAAAAGGCAGAGTAATTAAAAGAGGGTAAAATATACCGGAATCACGAGTACTGTTGCACCTCAAATTGAGTCTTGAAAATTTCTGAAACCCAGATGAGAGGTGGTTGGAGGAAAATATGGGAAGGTCACGTGAGGCACGTGGGATAAGAGCAGAACGACGTCGTCGTCGGTGGATGGTCGACGGGGACGAACATACTGAGTAAGAGGATTGTATTTGTGGGGATGCTGTCACTCCCCCACCCATTTTCTCCTTCTATGTTACTTTCGAAGCTTTTTTGCTTCTTTCGTACTTTGTTCTTCTTGTTGTGGGTAGGTTGAAATCTTGGTTCAGATTAGAGATTTCCGTTTTTTTATAGGTTTTTGTTGTTGCCCAACCTGATGCATGCCTTAGTTTTTTTTGTCCGAATTTGTTTAGCGGTCTCGAGATTGGGGATTTATTTAATTTGCTACTAAATTATTTTAGAGAAATGACGTTGGAGTTCTAAAAATTACTAATGAAACTCCATTTATATTTTTCTATTTAAAAAAATGATAAGAATGTCTATTTTCAAATAAAAACCAACATTTTGACTTCATTTTTCCCTGTTATTGAAATCGTTATACTAATAAATACCTCTTCTGCTTAGTTTAAAAGATAAATAAAAAATTTCATTACTCCATCTATATAATAATGTCAAAATAGTATATATGCCAATAAAATTAATGCATAATAATTTTTTTAATCTTTAAAAACATAAAACATATACTTATATTGAAGCATAAAATTGTTCATCAAGACATTTTTGTTTTATGCTAGCACAAAAATCAAATATTATGTAACGACTTATTCAGAAAAAATAGAAAAAACGGGAAATTCTATGCTGGGTTGGATCCCTCACATGGGGAGAGTTAAATTGCTAAATGACCCTTTGGGGGATCCAACGACTGAGCTGACAGCCCAAAAAAGACCCATGAGCTACCTAAAAGACCCATGAGCTACCTAAGTAATAGTAGCTTATCCACACTTAACTGCATACCTGTGGGGTGGGCCGACCTATAATGTCTTTGGGTTTTAACCAAGAATTAATTTCTACCCAATTGTTTAGTCTTTGTTAGTATAGGATTATGTAATAGCTTGTAGGCTACCAAGGCTAAAATCTACTTCCCTCTATTCTTTTCTGTATTTTCTCGGGTAATTCTATGTCAGATTGGCCTTGGCCTTACGCAGAAGTTGTCCACACACACCACTAAACTTTATGAAGTCATAGTTATTCCCTCATCCATTTTTATTTTTTATAGTATAGAAATAATAAAATATTCACGTCTACCTCCAAATTTTGAAACATTGGTGATGTTGGTTGATTGAGACAAACCCCAAATATCAATATTTTATAAAAATCACACTGAGTCCAACAGCAATCACATATCATGAGAGAACAACTAGTCAATCAAAATGGAACCCTAATTCTAGACCGCTCAACTTTTCAACAAAATGAAAGAAAATTTATATGCGAACATTATTTTTATCTTTTGACATGAGGTTGTTAACATCAACCATAATTGTTGTCTTTTGAAAATGTTTTCATTTTCGTAAAATAATTTTCAAAAAAACCACCGATTTCAAAATAAAAACACCAATACTTTCTCAAATAAAATTGAAATCAAACAAGATACTTAATAACTTTCAAATAAAACGTGCAAGAAAAGGCAAATCACGTAGATAGTAAAACCACTTATGTTTTAAAGAAGACCAGGTTGCGTAAGCTAGTCCAAAATCATTATATATATGGTAGGAATAGGTCCTACTTCTAAATCAAAATTGATAAGTTGAAGTAAATTATCATTTTTTAAATGTTCAAGAATGTAATTTTGGCATTTGTATTTGAGCCTATCTTTTTCACGGATAGATAGAGCTGCCGAATAATGTCAGTTTTAAGAGTCCTCGAGATTTTGAATTTGAAGACAGTTAAAATCATTTATTGAATATTCACCATAATTATCCTGAAACTATATCTATACGTTGAACATCATAGGACATTAGTGATTTTTAATTGGTTGGTCAAGGTGAGACCACAAAGAAATATGTAATAATGAAGAAAATCAATAATATTTTGTAGCTCTCAGCATAACCCATATAAATTTATGAGTAATTTTGCTCATTCCGAGTTCTAAGAATCACAAAAAGAAGGTGTGAACAGAAGTCGATATTATCAAAGTATTTATAATGAAAATCATGGATTTACTGCGCTGTTTGGCTTTGACAAGTCTACTTTAAATTTCAAACTTGATCTTTCTCTTAATTGTGACTTATAAATGTGAACACTTAAAATTTAGAATCATTACTTCAAATAAATCTCGTTCTCATTTAAATCAATAATATATTTCTTTCTACTGCGAATTTAAATCAACAATATACGTTTCAAAACTTGGTAAGTCAAACTATTGAAGCCAATTCATTGTTCAAATACACATTAATAACAGTTGTTCAATTGCAAAGTTTCTCATTCATGTCAGAATATTCGTTAATTAACATAAGCTCTTGAAATATGTATATTTGGAGTTTGAATATCTTGAGAAATCAACATAATAAAAATGATATGATTGATTGTAATAACTAAATTAGTGCTTCGCATGAGGTTGCTACTTATTTTTGTAAAACTGAATTTTGACCAAAATTCTAGATCAAAATGAATTTTATTAAATCAATTACCAGGAGAGTAAAATGCAGACCAAAAATATACCCTTTAAAGAATTAAATAGACCAACGACCTCTTGGTCTAGTGGTATCTACCTTCCACTTCACGTGAGAGGTCCTGGGTTCGAATTTAGACTGCCACAAGTTGTGGCTCTCTCCTCCTTTATGAAGCTAAATAGAGTCTTTATGGCCAAGATTATAACTATCAAGTCGGGTTTGTCGGGCTAAATATTTAGGGTATCCCCCTTCATCTTGAAAAAAAAAAAAGAACTAAACAAAAAATTAACGATATGTCTATGACTACGGTGATTATACTTATTTGAGGTTGTGGCGCCCGCTTCTCTTTCAATCTTTCTGACTTCTTTCCCGATCTTTTTTTAGTTTATCTTTGATTTTTTTGATCTTATATTAATCTCCACAATTCCATCAATCTCTCACTTCGATACTGACCACAAATTTGGCGGCACCTAGTCTTTACTCCTTGTGGACGATCATTCCAATATGACATACCTCCTCAGATATATAACTCGAGGTCAACTATATTAGATTGTCCAACCCAAATTTCTCACTGACTGTTTTGTCGATTCCGTCTGCTGACATCTTTATACTAAGGAGCATTTTTAGTGGCCTTCTTATGCCCGTTACGTATTTGCCCATAGTTCCCATTGAATGATCTATGTTTGATTCTTCAGCGTGCATACACATATGTGTCTATTGGCTCCCACTAGACAGAATCTTTAGTAAAGACGGTGTTCCCCCATTAACACCTCGCACCACATTTGTATTTCTTTAATAATATTTTCTGACCCACCTTGAAATACTTTAGTGCGTCCAATTCTATCTATCTAACTCACGAATATATGGTTTCTCTTCATGTTTGGATTGTCCTCAAAACAAATTAATCACAACTATATGGATCTCCATTTCTAGTCGGTCTTGCACCACAACTCTGGCATCATGTTTCTGCCATCCCGACATTATGGTTCTAGCACTTTGACCTCTAATGTTGCGGATATACCTTTCTGGCACCATGGTCTTGCCACATTTTTTGTCAATGTTAAATGGATCACTCCGCTGGCCTGGCTTGGCCATGTAATTGATCTCAATCCTCTTTTTTCTTTTTGTCTAGCTTTATATTGGAAAACCATTCGTGTTGCCTTTCTTAATATAAATAATCCTCTATTTGCATCTTTCACGAACTAGTCATTGATTTTTCTTTCATTTAATAACATCACTCTCCCCCACTTTTGCTGACACTAAGTGCTCCCTTAGATCTTTAGAACCATGATGTCTCATAGATCTATAAATTTAGAATCTCGATATCAGTTGTTAGGGATATATTATGCAAAAAAATAAAAAAAAAATAACAAAAATAAGCAAGAAATTTATTTAGCTTAAGATGATACAAGAATGGGTTAAACGCATAAAACCCCCGTGTTCACGAAATAACCTAATCACCTTGTGTTCTTAAAAAGTCTGTGAAAAAGCCAAATTCTATTAGAAAATGAGCTGTTTTTCATATTTTTCACCTTTATTGACATGCTCATTTGTTATTTATACGCGTTCTACACAATATAAAAGGTAGATAGTATTATTTCAACCAAAAAACACGTGTTTCTTTTAGCTTTTTAACAAAATTTAGCTTTTTTGCAGACTTTTTAAGCACACAGGTGGTGGTTAGGCTATTTCTTGAACACAGGAGTTTTTTTGCATTTTCGATATAACATAAGGGTTTTTTATGCATTAAACCCTACAAGAATTTATGGTTGGGCTTAACCTGCCTATTTTCACTGGTCATACTTGACCTCTCATATTATTTGTAGATTGATGGAGTGGCATATATAACAAGTAGAAGCCCTTATATATATGAAGATTTGCTACATAAAGAATCAAAATCCCAGTCAAAAGCAACCCAAATTAGCCAAAGCACCTCTATGAAACGCGTTTGAAAACAAAATACCACTCAAGGGAAACGGGTTACTTGCATCCACCTCCCTTGATGTATTATTCTTTGGCATCAACCACTCCTTTGTATAAAAAATTAAATATACTACTCTTTTTACTATTAATTTTTCTTTTTCACTTTCTTTCGTTCTTTTTCATTTCTTTAAATAGACATAAAAATGAATAAAAATTATGCTCGTGTAAGTTTTTAGTTAAAAATAATTCTAACGACTATTATATACTAAAGGAGAAATTACTAAACCACACCCCCCCCCCCCAGCCCCCCACCTAAAAAAAGAAAAATTCTTAGTATAAAAAAATTATAAAAGTATTAATTCCATGTGAAATACCCATTTTACAATCTTTTCATTGGAAAAATACAAAAGTCGATATTAACAATTTTTGGACTAAATATTATCGTTTCTAAATATATTAGTTTAATTTAATGAGTTGTTAGTAATTTTTCACATTTTAAACTTATTTTAAATAAACTTAACAATTTGATCTCTTAATTTGTTTCTTCTTGTGGTTCTTGAGTTATCTTTTTCAATATTTCAAGAAAGTATTTAATAAATTAATAGTGTTTTATTTTGTATAAAAAGTTTAAACCTTTTTAGATTAGTCTTATTGACTATTGCAATTTATAAGTATCTAAATATCGAAAGATTAATTTTGTTTCAATATCTTTGCTTAAGGAACCATAGATAACTTTGAAGTAGAACCTGAAGAGGTCCTATTTATTATTTGATAATTTAGGTGCCTCATTGTTCATTTTAATTACTATCATATTATATATATTAAATCATAATATTTTTTCCCTAGTATGTTTTTTTTTTAATATTTATTCTACTTATATTTATCTTCTTCCTACTTAGAACAAAAAAAGGAGAATAAAAAAAAGAGAAGCAGATGAGAAAACAGAATGGGAGTTCAATATTCAAACAAAATTACTCTATCAATTTTTAAATTTCTTTTATTATGATAAGCAACAATGTAAATCTATAAAGATATAAACTTTTTATTGTTTATACAAAAATAAAGAACAAATAATTTATTTAAAAAAATTTGAGACATTCAGAAATATAATTTGAGAATCACACAAAAGAAGTTGAAAACATACACATTTAAGTTTATTTAGAGCAAGTTTAATATATTAGTTGCTATACCTATATTTAAATAAAAAAATCTATTCGTTAGAATTGTTTTTGATGAAAAACTTTCATGAAATTAATTTCTATTTTTTTGTTCCATTTAATAAGAAAAATAATAAAAGGGAAGGGAAATAGAAAATAGAGAAAAAAATAAGGATAAAAAGAATAGTACATATAATTTTTTACAAATTTAATATATGAAAAGAGATTATTGTCAAAGCACAATACCCAAGGCAGGTGGATGCAAATATCCGAAGCGAAAGATAGAGCAGCCGTTAGCTGCTGTATGCAAAAATTCAAAAAGTTCTAGAATTTGGACTTTTAAAATTGGAATGATAATTCTTGCCGTTGTAGATGGCATATCCGTTATTTCCCAAGCTCCACAAGGGTGGTTTAACAACTCACACCCAAGCGTTCAAAAAACAAAAGGGAAAATCGTTGGTCTCATAACTTTTGTTTTATTTTTCAATTTTGATCCTATTCAGTATCAGATCTTACATTATATCTCATAACTTTTAACTTTTATCGTATTTGATCCTATTAACAAATTCCACCCAATATTTAATAGACAACTCTGTTTATAAACATTTTGATAGAATTTTTTGAGCAGAATTCATGCGTATTCATATTCACACACGGGTTATATCAATATCACGTTGTTTTAATTCAACATTAAGTGCATTCACTCACGAATTCAGCCCAGAAAATTTGGTCAAAATGTTGATTAACGGAGTTAATCGTTAAATATTAGACAAAATTCTTCATGGGACCAAATGTGAGAAAATTCAAAGTGATGGGATTACTAATGTGATAATCTCGTACGAATGTGACCAAAATAAAAAAAAATCATAGTTATGGGACCAAAAGTGCAATTTCACCAAAAATAAAGAAATAAAAAAATTAAACTCAAAAGTCATCGTCCCCGCGTCGTCACGCTTCCTCGCCCAAATGTCCCTCTTTTTCTCTCTCTAGACTTCCCCCAAATAAATACCATTTTCACCCGTTTTTTCTCTCTCATTATTCCCACTTTCTCTCTCCATATTCTTGGGCTATACATACAATATACGAAATATATATACATACAGATACAGGCCTGGCCTAGGGTTTATCGGAGTGAGAAAGAGGAGTCGAAATGGGGCAGCAATCGTTGATCTACAGTTTCGTGGCGCGTGGGACGGTGATTCTCGCGGAATACACCGAGTTCACGGGGAATTTCACCGGAATCGCGGCGCAGTGCCTTCAGAAACTCCCCGCCACCAACAACAAATTCACCTACAACTGCGATGGCCACACCTTCAATTACCTTGTCGAGAATGGATTTAGTAAGCGGCAAAGTTTCTGATCTGATTGTTCCTTCATTTTTTGATTCATTTCTTAGATCCGTAAGGTTACAGGCTTTATCGCGTGTGTATTTTGTTTCGTGATCGGTGTTCGAGATTTTAGGGGAATTTTTAGGTTTTGTTTTGTGGTTTTGCTTCATTGCGTTAGGAGGTTAGATCTTAGTTGAACGTTGAATATTCTTTGTTGATTAGATTATGAATTAATTTGTTAATCGGTTATGAGATTTTAGAGATGTGATCTCGTTGTGCTTGACGAGTCCTATATTTTTAAGCGATTAGATGAGGTGTATCTCAAATGGATTGTATGAGCGTACAAGAGTCTTCGAATTTACCTTTTAGCATTTGGTATTCCGAGCATCATTTTTTATTCTTTATTTGGGGATTTAACGTTGAATGATTTCATCTAGATTGGTCTGAGTTGTTTGGATGTCGAAACTATTATATCATGTACTTGGATACTCCTCATCAGTTTTTGTTGTTTCACTTAATGTACCATGATCCTCATCAGTTTCTATGGTTATCTGTTTTTGTTGTTTCACTTAATGTACCATTGTTCATGGTTGGATCTGCATTTTTTATATTTGGATCACACACAAAATTTAATTAATTAGTTGCTCCGATCCTTGTCCATTGCGTTTACATTAATACTAACTTCTACGCATATCGACTTTTATGTTAATATCAAATTGATTATGTGATTATGCATATATTACTGAAATGCGCATTGCTGGCTTGTCATTTCTGTATTGCTCCGTGGTATCATTGACTGGAACTGTAATCACTGGCTGTCTTTTGAGATGATATACTGTTTCTTTCTCTACATGCACAATCTAACTTAATTCACGGCTGTGGTGTGTTTCAATTCTGTCACGCTTTTGTAGCATTTTATGTGATCTATTATTTAAACTGCATGATTCATAATTGCAAAAGATACATATAATTGACTTCTTGTGTATTTTGCCTGTTCAACTTAGTGGGAGCTTTGATTTAAATGATGAGCCTTAATAGCATTTAGTCTGAGTTTTAATTGATTAGCTTTATCTTTTCAAAGAATAAATTTACGAAAGAGTGCTTAGTGTATGGACAGTGTCTAGCTTGTGTTGGTCTTGTTATTACTTTCTTTTTCCTTGTTTTCCTTTAATTTCTGTATGTGAACTCAATTTTTTTTTTTGGGTGACAGCATATTGTGTTGTGGCTGTTGAATCTGTGGGAAGACAGATTCCTATTGCATTTCTTGAGCGAATTAAGGAGGATTTTACCAAGAAATATGGTGGAGGAAAGGCTGCCACAGCTGTTGCCAACAGTCTGAATAGAGAATTTGGGTAATGTTCTTTTTCAATCCCCACCTTCCCCCTCTTGTTTATCTTCATTCTAATACATTATTTTCTTAGCTGACATATTGTAATTGTGGCCCAAATGACCACAAATCAGGCCCAAATTGAAGGAGCAAATGCAATACTGCGTGGATCATCCAGAGGAGATCAGCAAAATTGCGAAAGTGAAAGCTCAGGTTACAGAGGTCAAAGGGGTGATGATGGAAAATATTGAAAAGGTAAAAAGCTTATTTAAAAACTCTTATGTACTAATAAATCTTGTGCAGTGTCCTAGTCTTTTATCTTATATTTTGGGACAAATTTATGTTCTTTTACAAATGTTGTGTCCTAAAGATAAAGCCGTTTGTACTTACAGGTTCTTGATCGTGGAGAGAAAATTGAGCTTTTGGTGGATAAAACTGAGAATCTTCGCTCTCAGGTATGTAGTTCTGCATGTTCCTTCTACCATCAGTTGTGATGAAAAACACGGACCTTCTTGGGTTCATCCATTGAATGGGAAGCCATATTGCGTACTTTGATATCATTTTGCATCTCTGATATTAATTTGAATAACCTAACTTTTATGACTATCATAAGATGGAAGGATTCATTGTAACTGTATGAAATAACTGCAGGAGCCAATATACCATACCGGACCATGATACCATGTTGGACTGGATATGTAAAAGTAGTTCTAGAGCTATGTTAGTCTAAATTTTACTACTGATAGACCTTGATGGATTTCTTTATTTATTGACATCGATACCTGTTTTAGTGTAAAAAGAGCTATTTAGCCTAAATTGGACTTCTCTTGTTTGATTTTTTCTGGGTTGGTTGGATGATATCAGGGGAGTTCTTTTTCAGTAATTTTTCCTTCATAATATCGTTTCTTCTTAAATATATTTGTTGTGGGATTATTCATTGTTGTTTTGCAATGTACTTGTGGATATGTTTGGTTTCTGGGACTCCTATCGTAATTTTATTGATACTGGTTTCTTCGTTTATTGTACTCTGTGATTTTCATGGATGTACTTATCATTAACATGACGTGCTTTTCTGTGATGTCGAATGGTTGATATGCTTCTTGATTTGTGTCGCAGGCACAAGATTTTAGGACGCAAGGAACCAAGTTGAGGAGAAATATGTGGTTGCAGAATATGAAAATCAAGCTGATTGTCCTTGCCATCATCATCGCCTTGATCCTTATCATAGTTTTATCAGTCTGCGGTGGATTTAAATGTCATTAATGGTTTGTTTGCATAGCTTGTTCCTGCATAACACTCGTCACTCGTGTTACTTCATCATTTGGCTACCCGTTTGCTTCCTTAAATTTTTTGGCATCACGTTTTGCCTTTTTGCTATAATCTGTATTTTGCGAGACTATGTACGTTTGTATAGTTTTCAGAACTGAATTGACTGAATATATTAGTTCGTAGATTGTGGCAAGTTTGAGTTGCTGTGCTTCCTTACTCCATTAAATTTACTGCGGATCGTGCGTGGTGCTTAAACAACCTTACTGAGATATTGAGTTTTATATACCATCTTATTTTTGTATTTTATTATAGATGTGTGTGTTTTTGTAATAGTGAGTTATCTTGTTTTTCACTTGAATGTAACAAAATGAGTCTCCTTGAGCGAGTAGATCCTGCAACTTTATGGGAAAAATCTATGCCAGATCGAGTTCAATGGCCCTAGTGTCTATATTTTTCACACATCTTACGCAGTAAGTTGTATTGTGTGCGGTTTTCTTATATACTTGTATGAAAGAAATAAATATAAAATTCACATTCGGACCATTAGATTGGGTCTGACATAGAAATACCCCAACTTTACGTGGATGTACCATTAGCAGGTGGTGGTCGGTTTACAACGTTTGATACAGTGGACTTTGGATATGACATTTCAATTACCAAATAAAGAACGAAAAAGAACGCAATCTAACTTGTGGAATTTATAGGGTATAATTCCGGATTAATCTATTGTTATTTTAGATAATTTATCAACATAATTTTATTTTTTTTGTTATCTTAGACTTTTTGATAAGTAATTTTTAGTGATTGATGCGAAGAATATTTGGCTTTTTTCACTTTTATAGTTGTCTTCCATTTTGTAAACAATATTACGAAAATGTTGGCTTTTACTTGGCAAGTGAACATTCATCATACTAGGAGTGGCAGATGCGGTGGTCACTTGGCTTAAGTAAATGATTTTAAACTTGGGTATGTGTCAAGTCATTAGGTAGTACCCTTTTCGTTCAATTAGGGGAGAAAGGGGTATTTGGGTTTTCCACATTTATTTGTCTCAATATTGTTGTCTGATAGTAACTTCCTCTATTGCCATTTATATATGTATAATGAGATAGAAAATGAAAAACATATTTTTGTTCAGATTGTGGAAATGATTTAAGTGATCATTACAGTAAAATCTCTATACAAGAATACTCTATAATAAAAATAACTTTCTTATAGTAATAAAAAATCACGGTCCAAATTCGGGACCAATTATAAATAAGAATAAACTCTACACTATAATATTCCATGTTTTTTTTAGGATCATCCTTAAAAAAATTTACTCCATATAGTAATAAAATGACATTAAATTTCAAATATATTTATATATCTATATAAAATATCTAAAATTATTTAACTATGTTAAATTAAACTTAAAATAATATGAAAAACTTATCAAAAGTTGTCTATGACAATGACTTAATTATTTTGGTTAATGAGCATTTGTAGAAACTCGTCAACACAATCACCTTTCTTGTTGAATCCAAAACTTTTCTAGGTTGTCCAACATGTTTTAAATTTATGTTTTTAAAATATGAAGACACACATTTCCAAGTGTCATGAAATAGGTCAGAAATGTCATCATTGGTGAAACACAAAATCAAATAATCAATCATATTCTAGCAATCGAATTATATTGTATATCTCCAGCCAAGCAAATCATCATACCTTCCCAATCTACCAAGTGCCAACTGCCTACCCTCCACAACCACAGACAAAGTCCTAGTACCATTTATGAATCAGAGCCGGGGAGGAGGGACCTCACCCCTAACTTTAATTTTTTTTACCCGGTAAATTCTTATTTTTGGAATTTCACCCCTCAAATTTAAAAATATCAAGTTTTGCATCGAAAATCTCATAGCATCAAAGTAAACTTTTTCAAGAGCTTTCCTTCCTTTGCATAAACATCATAGTTAATAGTAATGAATAGCTAAGCAATAAAGAGATAGTCCGAAGTATCAATGCTATAAACAAGGAAAGATAAATCACATACAACTTTGAATTCCAAATCTGGGACTCTCAAAGAATCACTCTACCTATCACATACAACTCATTTGTTGTAAGCGCGTTTCATCAACGAAACAACCTACCCGTGTGTTAAACATTGATTTCCATGTTGTCTAGGAGCCTGACTTTTCCGAACCATGCAGCAATACAAAACACAGCAGGCCTCTTGATCTCTTTCATACTTTCCAAACTTTCCTGCTCTACAATCTGCTTAACATGAACAGGACAAAAATAAGATTCAACCAATTTCATTTCATAGTAAGAGAAAATAAGAGAATATCGAAATACTTTATTTTGCTTATGTAAAAACTGTGCTTAAATAAAAATTCAGTTTGATGGAACCTCCTTGGAAATTAATATTCTTAGATAAGATCAGTTATATATATAGGAATATTTGTTCTATCAGATTAATCAGTTCAAATATTGCTCGAAATAGAAGAAAACTCTTAGGCAGCCTCACCTCAGCATAATCAACTTTTCCACCAGCTTCTTGTATCGCCCGGATAACGGTATCTCTCAACTCTTTGCAATCTACCTGACCATTTTCTGCTGCAAATTTAGCATTATACAGTGACTTACTTATTGACAATGCCTGCGGGAAATGACAGGAGCATTTTAGCAGAAAAATCTTTAAGACCATCCAAGTAAATCAAACACTAACCAACACTGGGGAATCTTTTAGAGTTTCCTTGATGGTAAACTTCTTATATTTGCAGTTACAATATTTCAAAACAAGAGATATTCAGTAGTTGGTGTTAATCGTAGATACCTTCTCTCTTTCCTCTGGTGATAGGTGCACATTGCGCGAACTCTTTGCAAGGCCGTCGTCGTCTCGTACTAACTCTGCACCGATCACTTTTATGCCAAAATCAAGATCCCGAACCTTAAACATATTTGACTAAACAATGTAAGAAAAATCCCAAGTAAAGCGTCACTCACACTTGGGGGTAATTTTATAGCGAATAAGGTGCAACACCTCTGTCCACTTTTAACCATACAATCATGGAGGGATCGGTGTTGAAAACCACCTAACTCACCATGATCTAATCATAATAAATGGACTGGGATTATTCATCCAAGAATTACATCACATTATGACAATAAAATTAAACTAATTTTTGCGCATTGATTCAATTTTTTTTCTTAACAAGAAAAACTCTCATCCCTCCAACCAATTTTGGATAAAGACACTTATAGCAAATGAAAACTCAAAATCCACATTAAGAATGTAAACACTGTTCTGATGAGTGTTTGGCCCTTTTGTATAATCCCGGTTGGACCATTTTACGTTATTGCAAAGCTAGAAAACATGTCATAATCAATTCATCAATTATGCAATAGGGAGTAAACTCCATAAAAGACACTCAAAGTTGCAAACTTCACACAATAGA
Source organism: Buddleja alternifolia (assembly GCA_019426215.1). Classification (NCBI taxonomy): domain Eukaryota; kingdom Viridiplantae; phylum Streptophyta; class Magnoliopsida; order Lamiales; family Scrophulariaceae; genus Buddleja; species Buddleja alternifolia. The sequence goes on from CM033391.1 coordinate 54,138,702, forward strand.
AAGCATCCAACAAGTCCACACACTAAAGTTCCTAAAAACAGAGAAAAAACAGAAACAAAATACTAAGACCTTGTTTGTTTATGTTTTCAAATCCCAGTATTCACAAGATCCTAAAAATGCACGCTACAAAGTATTTTCAAACAAATTCATCTTCTTTTAAATTCACATTTTCATTTTTCAATATAACTACCTATCATTCACTATATCCATCATTTCACGCAATCATTAATCAATATTCATTTAACTTACACTACTTTTCTATTTCTCATTCTCGCTTTAGAATCATTTAACCTACCATACATCAACTAATCTTTATTGATTTGACACATTTTACAAATTTCAATCATATTCTAAAATCCTAAACAAACACACCAACACATCACATCATATTCACCCGAATACCCATAATACGGATTCTCCGATAAATTTTCAGAATTCGAACTCAAAAACATAAACAAACGAACAAAACACTAACCATTCTCTGTATAATCCTCCATTGCTGATAATCCTTCTTCCCAAAAACAGCAACATCAGGGTCCACAATATTAAACAGCTTAGTAACAATAGTGGCAACCCCTCTAAAGAATACAGGCCTACTCTTCCCACACAAACCGTTCTCCAATCTCTCAATTTTCACCCATGTCTCATGCCCAATCCCACTATTCTCCACACAAGACACAATTTTCCCCCCCTCTTCATGTTCACTATTCTTAACAAAACCCTCATTTTTGCCATAGTCATACAGATTATGTGGGTGGAAAACAACATCAACACCGCCTGGAATTGACTTTAATTTTTGAATATCACCTTGAAAATCAGAAGGGTAAGTGGAGAGGTCCTCGTTGGGTGAGAATTGGCCAGGGTTTACATATATAGATACAACGGTGAGATTTGTATGTATGTGTGATTGTTGAATGAGAGAGAGATGGCCTTCGTGTAGATAACCCATTGTAGGGACTAAGCCTATGGATTTGCCTTGAGCTCTAGCGGATCTTGACCATTTCCTCATCTCATCTTTGTCTGTGATTATTAATGGCTCTTTATTCGCCATGGGAGAAAGATTTTTTGTCCTTTTTTTTTTTTGTCTGTTCGTAATAAATTGTTGAGATAAAAGAAGGGAAAAATTTACGGTGCACTCGGTCTATTAAAGTCGGTGTCATCATTACCACACATTTGTATTAAAATATGTGATTTTTATCATCTCAATATAAATATATAATAATGATGGCACCGACTCCAATGGTCCATGTACCATAGAATTACCTAAAAGAAGAGGGTTTTATTCTTGAGAAATAGAAAGATTTTGCATTTAATGATTCGATGTAAATGCGGCGGCGGGGTCGTTGAAGACAGGACCAGTCAATTTTTGCGCAGTCAAGAGTAGAACGATGAGGATAGAATAAAAAATTGTTCTCTTTTCTATTTTTGGCTTCTTTATCTTGTCATTAATATTTTTATTCGGCCCACACACATTGGTCCAGTTGATAAAGATGAATCATTGCTCGACAGTTCGATTCCTTTTGCTGACATGAGAATTGTGTTGGTGGACGATATGTAAATATTTTTGTAAACTACCTATAATCTAGAAGGTATACCCGACTCTGATAGATGATAACTCAACCTAAACTTTTATGTACCAAAAAAATAAGTAATATTTTTATTTGGGGCTAAATACAGAATGCCCTCAATTAGACTTAATGTTGTATATACCCCTCAACTAATATAAAAAATGTATAATTACATTCAAACCCCCTTACGATAGGTCTAATTATAGATTACCCCCAATTTTTTTTATTACTCACCCCCTGTAGTTAGTAAAACCTTACAAGGCGGAATTTGCCCTAACAAAATTGTCGAAAAGTCGAAAGTGTCCTTGATTAAACTCTTAAAATTAAAACCAAAATAAAAATGGAAAATGGAAAATGGAAAAAAGTGAAAAAAAAAAGGTAAATAGTAAAAAAGAAAAATGAAAATGAAATTCATTCGCACTGTTCATCTTCTTCTTTTCACTTTCTGTCTCTGCCTGTAATGTCTACTTCGCCGTCTTACATGTGTTGTCGCTTCCCACCATCACCACCTCAAACCACCGTCGTTTCTCACCACACAACCTGAACGTTTTACTCATGGTCGTCTTTTTCACCGAATTGATTCGATTGAGGAGGGGAGGTGGAGAGGTGGTGGGTGGCCGGTGTGATGGAGGGGAGATGACTGATGACGGTAGAGATCGGAGAATTGATGACCAACGATTTCAAATCAGAAGACCATCTGTTTCATTTTTGTTTTTTGTTTTTCAATTTTTCAAATTCAGAAAATTTATTTTTCAATTTTGAAAATTCATACATTTTATTTTGGGAAAATAAAATGTAATATTCTTTACATTTTCAGACATTATTAAATATATTTATAATAAATATTTTCAGATATTTCTAATATTTACTTAATATTTTGTTATACTTTTAAAATATTTTTAGAAATATTCTAATACTATAATAATAATTTCAAATATTTATTAAATAATGTTTATACTTTTTACATATTTAAGATATTTCCTGCTATTTTTATAATAATTTATAACATTTACTAAATATTTTTTTATATTTTTCAGAATTTTTTAACACTTGTCAAATACTTTTTATATATTTTTAAGATATTTTAAATAATTTATGATATTAAAATGTTTTTGATATTTTTCAGATATTTTTTTAGTATTTATATAATAATATCTAATATTATTTATTTAATATATTTTTTCTACTTTTTTCCTTTTCCTTTTCAAAATATCAATTTTTGATCCAAAAAAAATTCAATAATATTAATTATAAGGCCATTCTAGTCAAATCACAAAAAATTTAATTGAACCCTATTATAACCCTAATGGCGGTTGACAGATGTAAGGTTTTGTTGACTACAAAGGGGAGTGAGTAATAAAAAAAAGTTGGGGGTAATCTGTAGTTAGGTCTATCGTAAGGGAGTCTGGATGTAACTATCCCTATAAAACATGTGTAACCAACTCTTAACCAAACCAAAAAATAACAATTGAAGATTGATCATGAGACGAAAATGATCAACCAACATAAAACCCACCCCACTTGATTAAACACTGATACCAGGATTCGGATATAAATATAGATTGTGTCAAATTTCAAAAAAATAAAGATACGATATGGGTTTGATACGTCTACGTATCTCACTAATGCATAAGTAGTAAATACATATATACATACATATATGTACACACACATCAATATCTTTTTAAATATAGTTTAAATTTTTTAAATAGACTACTAAAATAGTTTTATTATTTGGATATCAATAATCATATATATATATATAGATATATAAATTTCAAATATTACAATACGAATAGTGCAAAACAATACAAGGGTAATGTGTTCAACTCATTTAATTTGTATTTAATCACATGATATCATTTCTAAATTCATATAAAATATAATTAATTTTAAAATAAACTAAAAATAAATTGCTTGAATCCTCCTAAGATGGAGAAATGGCTGAAATATGGTAGCTCAATGTAGAAGAATCAAAGAGAAATATTGGAGAATTGTGATTATGAATATACACCAACATATATATATATATACACAACTATCCCTTAATTAATTGGGACCATTATTCAGCAATCATCTCCCTTACTAAGAATCTCTCACAAGCAAACAGCTTTATAATCACACGCAAAAATAAGGAAAATTCCAGCCCAAACAGTCTCTAGTGGAACTTATGTGTATGTTACTTGTCTCGTAATCAAACACATGGTTACACTTGGGATAAGCCAGACATAAACTGAACTAGAATTTTCCTAAAAGTAGATGAAATCTTTAACAAGCCAACTGATTTCTAAACTGAGCAATTTCTTCAAAGATTGGTAACCTTCTTGATCTAGTAGGTGCCCACTCATTCATCACACGTTCGAGTGCTTCAACAAAATCATCTTCGAAACTTAGGCCCGAAAGATTCGACAGAAATGGGACGCTGCCTTTTTGCTTGGCGGCATCCAATTCCAATGACAATTCCTCGGCCCGGTTTCTTGATTTGAAGTCATCAGAACCTGGAAGCTTGTATTGTAACACATTCTGAAGAACCAAATTAGCATCGTCGTAACGGGCCTGTTTGATTAGGCAATGGCATAAATTCAAGGCCTTGTTGGCATCGGGGTCGATCATTTGGGCTTTACGGTACACAACTTCTGCTGCCATGAAATTCGACTTCTGCATGTAAGCCCAGGCTAAGTTCCCCTGTTGAGGAAAAATCATCAGTCTCCAGGCAAGAAAATCAGATTACAATTGCCAAGAGAATCTGATCACAATTGCACCTAAAATTCCTATGACATGTAATAAACTACTCGACTATACATCTATAAATCTAATTAAGATGTTCTTTTTTTCTCCTTCATTAATTTAATTTGTCTATTTTCTTGTTAATAATATCCATGTTATGTTGCTATCAACGTGAAAAATGATTAATCCTTATAAACATGAGAGAAATAACTTTATTATAAATAAAAGTTTGAGCCCTGCAAAAAACTTATGACTAACTTCCAACATATATAATTACTACAAAAAATCCTCAACGCCAACGCCAAGTGTATATATTTCATATTATCTTTATATTTTGAAATTAATTTATACACTTGAGTACTGCTCGCTTACCAGTATTCTTGATGTTTCTTGTTTGATTGAAACCTGAAACTTCTTGCCATGAGAACGCGCAGTTTTGGTCGGTTTCCCATTGAAAGCCTCTCCTAAATATATCAATTTTAGCTTATGCTTTAGCAGAACTATTTGTTCATCAACTTTCCCACATTTCTGCACCAATGAGATCAAAAAATATATGTGTCACAACAAGGAAAATAAAAATAGAAAGTTAATGAACAAATTAAGACAAGAATGCACATATAACTAAATATATATAAGCATACCTTGTACAAGTCGATGAGAACGTTGTCAAGTGATTCTTGAGAATTTCTAGGACAACGGCCTCGAAAGGATTTGATGGCTTCGATGGCCTCTTCGGTTCTGTCTAGTTGCTTCATAACGACAGCCATATCTTTGAGTGCACTGTCAACTCTATCTCCAGCATTTATAGCTTTCCAGAACCATACTATTGATGCCTCTGGATCCTTCTCAACTAGCTGATACAAGTACAACAACACATATAGAAAATATATAAGAAATGGGACTTATTCGAATAACGATTGATGTTTCTAAGTATCACTCACGCGTTTTAAACGAACTCAGAGTACTGATCAATACTTTTGAATGTTGTAATTAAATATAAACTAGTTATTCGTTGTACTTGAATTGGAAAAAGTTCCGAGTTTGAAGGGAGATTCGGAATTTGGAATTTCAAATTAACCATCATTCCATGGACTTTTTCTTTTTCAGCAAAGCAATAATGTTATATTATAATATCAAGAAACAACGAAACAAAAATTATCAACTGATATTAATTTAATATTACAAACTATTAAGAGAACTCATGACGTTATTAACATTATTGAGTATATTTCTAATTAATTCATCATAATGTTGGAAAAAAATACAAAAGTAGTTGCTAAATATTTGAAATTGATCTATAGTATAATTGAATCCAAACAAGTACACACAATTTGTTATATTATGAATTTCAAATCCTTAACTTGCTATGAGAGTGATATAAAAGAAGGATTATGCTATGTACTTATGCATATTGTAATCTCGGACTTGCCTAGCTTATTGATAAAATCCCAACGCCCTTTCATTTTCAAAAAAAATTAGTGTTCAAATAATCTAAATCCAAACACAATATTAAAATACTAGATTTTTCTATTTGGTTAACTAAAGTATTAGAGTTTTGGTGCTCATAATTGTTGTACAATTAGTTTGCACTTCATTAGTTAATATGTAGTAAAAGAATTGTATTAAATTAATTGCAACAATCGCCCGTGTAGTTTATACGATTTTAGGTTTTGTAGTGTTGGGTACAAGTGAGCTTATAAGCTCCTTAAAACATAGTATATCAAAACTTGAAATGTTATAGAGATTGATTATATGATAGTGCAAAGTGTTAGGGAAAAAATTCTATATTAAGAATTTATAAGCTTAATTACATAGGTTATTAGGATCTAATTAAAGAGATTCTAACCTATATACATTTAGATTTATACAAATCCATCAAATTTAATTTGCTCATCGTAAGTTCAAAATTATCATTACTAATATGTTCTATATAAGTTTTATGATATTGTTTTTCCAGAAACTCCAAAATTAAACTATTTTTAAGTAAGATACTTTAAATGAACTCTATTTGTTGTATATATAGTTGCAGTATTTCTTTAGTGAACATCCAATAAAAGAGTAAGGAAAATTGTTTCATATAATATGCAACAACTAGTGTTTCATTATCAATTTCTTTTCATAAAATTGTTTAGGATTCTAGGGTTAGAAACTTATGCACGGTCGAATTCAGAAACTCATTCAACATTAACATGAAATATCACCTCTATTAATACTTGATTAATGTCATAATATAACTTTAATAGCAATTACTATTAATTTTGCTTCAGCATCACAAATAACACAGTTCAACTGATCCGTAAACACAGATAAACTTAATTAGTATTAATCATTGAATACATAAATAAGTGTAAATACAAAAAGTAGAAAATTAGGCTTGAAAACAACTATTTAATTAAGTCGACAGAAAAAGATCAATAATAAATCAGACAAAATATTAAACAAAATCCGTTGCTCGTAATCAGTAAGGAATTAGATACAAAATACGTAAAATCTGTAATAAAAAATGAAAAAAACAAAAAAAGAAGAAGCAGAATTACCTGCGCGTGTTTGGCTCGAACATAAGGTCCATGACCAGAAGGAACCTTGTGAATTACATGAAACAGATCATCCTTTTCTTTCTTCTGTAAACTACTCTTCTTAAATCCACTAATTTCCATTTTGACTTTCACTATACTCTTCCTTTTTTTCTTTTCTGAAACTTTAACTTCCTGGTAAAGCAACAGCTTTTATTATGCTAGAAGCAGAGCTTAATAAGTGATTCACTCTCTCTCTATATATACATATATGTATGCATATGTGTGTATCTGCAGTTGTGATGGATTTATCAATCTACCAAGAGAAAGATGCAGATTGAGATGGAGAAAAGTAGCCGCTCCATTTTTATATGTGTGTACGGGCGGGCAGTAAAGATTGAACTTGGACGGGAGGACGTCCAGATACGTTGTGTTGAATCCCAGTTTTATGAGAAAAAAAGGTTTGCCACGTATTTTGACTTAACAGGTGTGAATTTGTGCCCCAATCAATGAGCTGTATTGGGATTGGGGATTGGAAATGTCGGAATTTTTTAGTTAATCTGATTTTTTTCTTATTAGCTTAAAATTGATTTAATGTTTTTATCTTGGTGAGAAAAGATGAATAATAATAAAGAAAAAATCAATAGAAATATAAAATATAAAGTGTCCCATTAATTAGAGTGAGGAAAATACTTTGTCATAAAATTTAAGGACATAGTGCATGGAGAATTAATCAACTCTTTAGATGGAAGATTCACTTCAATTTTAACAGTGATACCCCCAAAATTTTCAGCAAGATTGTATCTCTGTCCTCCATATATTGGCACACGTTACAAATGACGATATATGACACTTGATAGAAGTAAGCGGCCTACATACCTCATTGAGAGAATCAGGCCAACTATGTAGTTTATTCTTGATCCGCAATTCTAGTCAGATATTGCTTTAGTACATATAAAATATTGATTGCAATTGAATGTGTAGAAATTATAAAGAGTGTGAATAATGCATCGTTCGACTTTGTATAGAGAATTTAATCGGATTAGGGTTTAAGAGGAGCTTTGTGTAATTATCCCTTTGCAAGTGCGTTATTGCATGTAGCTATTTCATATATGCTATGATAATAAATTAGATATTAAATAATAAAGCTACGAAATGATAGGATTACCCTTAAAGAAATTTAATTCTTGAATACTAAAAAACGAGTATGAGCTACATTCATGATAAAACGTTATCTTTATTAGAATAAAGTAAACTAACTCCTCCATTCGAAACTAAATATTAATTTGGTGATGATATTGAGCAATCAATTTAATTATTTTAATGGATAAAAAATTAAATAATCTTTTTATAAAAAAATTGTAAAATAAATTAGTCAAAAAAATTAAACAATCTGGCTTTGTATTATAATTAAATGAATATTCTAACAAGTACGTAGGTTCTAGGGTGATGATTTTGACATTCTTATTTTCGTGTTCGCATCAACTAAAAGTTACTCCATTATATTACAACTGAAAATTGTTAGGTTATATATAGGGAAAATGACTATTGTGGTCCCTTTTCTTAATGGTTTGTCTCACTTTGGTCCTTTATCTAATAAAAATAAAACATTAGTCCCTCTTCTATAAAATATGTGTCATTATGGTCCTTTGTTCCCTTTTCTTTATTTCAAATTGGCCCCATATTTTTAATCTTTCTCAATTCAGTCTATTAAACAATTTTTTCTTTAAAATAATCCTAATTCTCCGAAGATTTTTGCAAAAGATTTTTCTGATTGATTAGGCCCAACATGCTTCCGAAATAAAATTAATTTTACATAAATCTATACCTTCTTTTGACCGCCTTATGGCCGGGCATTCCAAGTCCCCGATTTTACGGACTTTTCCAACCACACAACCGCAGCTGATGGTTCGCAAGCCTTGGCTCCTTCAGCGATACACAGCACAACCCAATTTTGTTTCCTACTTCTCGACGTAAAAGGTATATAATTATATAAATATAATTGAAATTTTGGACAACAAGTGGCCAAAGCCTTTACTTTTATTGATGAAATACAAATTAAAATTACATAATATTATTCTACTCAGCTATTGGAAGAGAAAACCTTTAGCCTCTCATGAGAGGACTACTATTGAGGAAATCCCCATACACTCATGTATTAAAACTCTAACAGAAGAAAGATTATAAATTTTCTATGAATATTTGTATTATGAAAGAGTTGGAGAAGTTTTCTGATATCCTCCATCTGCTTCTGACCTTCCTTCTTATAGTCCTTGGTTTCGGATTTCAAAACCTCTTTAATTTGTTCGACGTCATTGCTTACACCTGTCTTTAATAATGCGCGTGGGTCCTTTTGTTTGCCACTTTGTCTGCCACGTTCGTCCTCTTTACAGCTGTTTTCTTTTACAGTTGCTCTCATTAATCAATCACATGATTGATTCCTCAATTATTGTACCTGACTATTCAGGCCTTTTTCTTTTACATGATTTTACCCTGGTTTGAGAAAACCCCGGGGGTAAAACTTCTTTTTTCCCTTGTCCTTGTCGGATTCGGGTTTCATCTTGGTAACCCTTATTTTTGTTCCAAATAAAGGTTTTTCTTGAAACTCACAACTTGAACATTCTCAGTTGTGCCATTGATCAACATGCATCATGTTGCAGGCCTTCTTTCTGGTAGCTTCAGTTGCTGGTAACATGTTTTCCCAGATCATCGTCCTCTTTTGTTCAAAGAGCTTCTCTGCAAACTTAGTACTTTTCCCTGTCATAGAATTTAATAGGAATGATCCATTCATCGAATTTGAAAAGATTTTGAATGGATACTTGACTTTGTCCATATCTGTGAGACAGACCCACATTCCCCATGCTTTTCTGATGAAGATATCATATTCGTTGATAGAACTAACCAACGGAGCTTCACCTGTTGCAACCTTAATTCTATTATAGGCTGCCATATCTGGTCTATGTAGTTTGATAAAATGGAACACTGGATGAGACCCTTTTCCTGTAATTTCTGGTGCTTCCGAAATGAACTTTAGCTCCAGAATATCACCCCTTTTGAGGTGAGAGTTATTTTGCCATGAATCATACACAACACTTGAAATCCAATTCGGAAGTTTGGAGATCTCCGAAAAACTTGGTGACATAGTATGTATTGAAGCAAATGCCTCAAAATCATACCATTCCCGAACTTCTTCGGGTTTTGATCCCTCAAGCATCCAAATCCTAGGATATTTCCCTGATATTTCTACCAAGGACTTATTAGGATTTATTCCTTGTCTTGAAATTAATTTCTCCCAAGAACGGTAGTAACCCTGCCAATGTAAATTAATTGGGTTAGTATTAACCTTAGAAGTGCCTGTCTGTGGCGCAAGGTTAATCTCTCCCTCTTTAACCCTAGAGGTGGCGGGTTGACTTGAAGCAATAGGAGGTTGCCCTTCCGATTGTTCAATTGTTTCCTTTTTCTCATAGTTTGAGAATGGACTTGTGCAAGTGGTATTTGAATCCACCGCTCCGGGTATAAAGCCCCGTTCTCTAAACGCAAGTTTCGAGTCTTGCTCTCGTAATTTGCGAGTCATCACTGAAGATGATGCCTTTCGAATTGGCTCTTGTAATGTATTCCATAATTGAGTCATGGCATACATTTTTCCTTTAATTGTGTCCTGGACTGTGCCCAGATCAGCTCGTTGTATATGGCCAGCTGCCTCAGCGTTAGCTGATAACTGTCCAAACTTTTTGTCAAGTTCCTCAAAGATTTCCCTGAGATGCCTGTATCTTGTGATGATGAAATTAGCTTCAGACACTTCCATCTCTTGTCAGAAAATCTGCAAGAACATTCTCATGAGATTTCACAATAATAATGTCAAAACAATAATCACTACTACAGAAATGGCCTATTACAACGGTTTTTTTTGCCAATTACAGCGGTTTTAACCGCTGTAATTGGTTAAGGCCAATTACAGCGGTTAAAAACCGCTGTAATAAACACCTATTACAGCGGTCATTTTTATAGGTCATTTCTGTAGTAGGGTAAAAACCGATGTAATAGGGTACACCTATTACAGTGGTTATACAAATAACCGCTGTTAAAAAAAAATTAAATTTTTTTATCCGAGACCTATTACAGCGATTTTAAAAAAACCGCTGAACGGAGGGGCCTATTACAGCGGTTCTTAAAAGAACCGCTGTAATAGGGTACCAGTCATCCCTTTTACAGCGGTTCACCTATGAACCGCTGTAATAGGCCCCTCCGTTCAGCGGTTTTTTTAAAACCGCTGTAATAGGTCATTTCTGTAGTAGTGAATATTGACATTCAGCTTGTCATTTGATAATACGTGTCTTCTCGATTTTTTATTCAAGTTTATTTTTCAAAAAGGCTTTAGCATTTGTATTATCAACTTTTAATGTAAATTCTTTGGCTAATAAAAATAATGACCATTTTTTAAAGGTCTTCCAAGCAGCAAAGAATGTTTTTCTCATTTATATGCCAAAGACTGGCTTGTTGTTCGGTAAACAACCCTCCTGAATATCTACAAGGTTCTTCCCCTGTAGTTGTTCTTTTCATGAGCACTGCTGCCCATCTATAATCATTAGCATCTATGTAAACTACCAAATCATCCCTGTCTTGTGATATTGCGAGTTTAGGCAAGTTATTGGAAACTTGTTTCGACTCACGAATTCTCTGAGTGTGAATTTCTTCCCACTTCCATTTCGTGCTTTCCGTCTCTTTTAATAAAGGTCGGAAATCTTTCCTGTATCTTGCCAGATCCTTGATAAAGATACCTGCAAAGTAAACAACTTCCAGAAAGCTCTAAAGCTGTTTTTTATCTTTCAAAACGTCAGGAAAATTGCATATTTTTTCTACAATATGTTCCTAGAGTTCAATACTTGTTTCGTCAATAAGAATACCCAGAAATTCAATCGTATTAACTCCAATTATTGTTTTCCTTTCTGAAAGCACTAATCCTTCATTATAGCATGCATAAGAGAATATTTCAAGATGTTTAATATGCTATTTCATATTTCTAGATGCAATTAAGACGTTGTCAATATAAACAAACATAAACTCGAAATAATCTTTAAATAGATTATCCATTTTTCTTTGATATATCTGGGGTGCATTTTCTAATCCCATTGGAAGCACATTCCACATATATTGACCTTGTGGAGTAGAAAATGTCGTATATTTTCTAGACTCTTTTTTCATTTTTATCTGAAAAAAATCAGATTTACAATCAAATTTCGAAAACACTTTAGCATCTTTAATGCACTCAATTAAGTGTTCTCTGCTTGGGATGTAGAAACCATCAAACTCCAGTATCTTATTAATACCTTGGTAATTGATTACTAGTCTTGCCTTTCCTCTTTTTAATTCACCATGGTTTTTTACCAGAAACCCAGGGCTACTATAAGCAGAGATTCCAGGTTCTATGAGTTTAAGATCGATATGCTCTTTTATGATTGTTTGCATATCCTTCTTATCCTCCATATTCATCTGGATTGGTTTGTATCGAACATACTCATACTTGCATTATTCTTTTACTTTCAGAGTAGCTTCGATCTTGTTTTTATCCCACCAAGCCAAAGGATTCTCATTATAGTTCCTTTGAATTAGTCGTTTAACATTTTTGAGAGAAAGTAAACTTTCTTCGTCAATGTTATCCATGAACTTGTTCTGTAATTCATTCTTAAGAAGTTGAATTTCTTCTTTAGATTTTTCATAACAGTGTTTGTCCTCACTTTCAATTAGACCATGTAGTCTAAAAGATAATAGCGATTTTCCAAATCACCTTTTATCCTTCATTTTAGGATGAGTTAATTTGGAGTCAGCCATAAGATCACCACGTTTGCTGCAAAAATTAAGGGGCATTATTCGATTAAATGCCTTTGCTAATCGCATAACCTGTATATTATGACCATAATTTGTAGTAAAGACTAACAAGTTCTTGTGGTTATCTTGCACATATCTTGCAAAAGTCTGACTAAAATTATTACCAAGCAAAATATCTGCTCCTGTATCATGAAAATAAACAGGTGGAAGTTTTACCTTGTACCAAGGGGTACCTCCGGCTCCTCCTATCATGATATTTGCTTCTCGTATTCCTTTACTGAGAATGAGGATTTTCTGAGAAAAATCCCTTCCTGCAATAATAGGCAATGATTCCATAGCATTGTTAGGAAAAACACCAGGTTTTGCTGTACAAATCCCTGATCCAGAATCAATATAAGTTGCAAAGTATTCTGACTTATATTGTTCATATAACATACCTACAACTATGTATATAGAAAAGAGGCTGGTCATTTATTCAACCTGAATAACATGTCCATCCAAACTAAATTCCATATCTTTTCTTTTTCTTCCCCAAGGTCTGTGTTCCTCAAGGAAACTTAACCCCAAGGTAACAATCTCTGGGTCACGACCTGCAATACCTGAAACAAATACTTCATGTCCTGCTATTTCTAGCATTCCTTCGTATCACAAGGGAAATAATTATTTTTCTCTGTGATATCAAATATAACTTGCACTTCTTTCCATCCTTCAGGGCATCTAATCTTTACATTATTTACCCTAATAACTTGAGGAATTAAGTCTTCGAATAATTCTTTACCCTTTAAACTCCTAATCCTTTCTTCTGAAAAGGACATCATGCTATTAAAATCTGTTTTAGAACTCATTGAACGATCTAGAACTGGATGGTTTCGGATTATGATATCAACACCCCCAATTCTTGGTATTTGAATAGGATCGGGTGCCATTACTTTAGCAAATTCCTTGAAAATTCTTGGAATTTCAATATACTCTTTCCTAATAAATAAATCAGAATGATGAGTATTAAAAAGTGCATATGCAATTCTATATGTTATAGAGTATGGTCTATTTCCTTCTTTCATAAGATTATTTTTTTAAAATCTTGATGAAGGGTTAAGACTCAACTGAAATCTTGGTCAGCTAGATTATATGCAATTCTTGGATGAATATCAAACATAAGTTTGTCTGCATATAAGTTTTCTACCATTGTACCAAGACAACCATCACTTAAGTTATTAATTCTCTTATCCATTATAGATAAGTGTAATGGAGAATTAACACCTTCTTTGAAAGTGGCTTTGATTACTACTTCAATAGTTCCTATATGGATCCATTTCATAGTAAGAGCTACTTCATCTTTGAGCCTACTTAATTCTTTTAGAATTTCTTCCTTTGGAATAAGTTGCATATCCATCACATTACCAGTTAATTCCATAGGAATTGCAAACTCCCCTGAACTTACCTTGTATATGATGTTATGCTGTCTTTGATTTAATCCTATTTGATTTAGGTTCGGCTAACTCCACTGACTCTAAAAACCATCCTATTTTCCAAGGTTAGAGTCTTATCTCATTATTCTTTCCATGGTTTTATCTGATATAGATGACCTTGAAAAGAATCCAGATAGGCTATCCGATGTTTGGATCCTATCTCCCTCGTTGAAGTTATTCTGATTCGGTTGAAGTTCCATCAGAATCACTTTCTATTTCTTCCTTATAGACACTTTCGTCTGAGGGTATACTTTCGAATTGGTAAACTGGTACCAAATCTTCGTAGAAAACTGTATCCAGTATGTCAGCAGTAGCTTCAAATTGTTTTAATTCACCACTTTTTTGCGGACAATCTGGTGAAATGTGGCCATAAGCTCCACATGTCCAGCAGTTACAATCTTTAAAACTTTCATTTGTCCGGGTGTGTGCCCGTCTGAAAGTTCGTCTTGTGGGATTTTTTCCGTCAGATCGCCGAGATCCTTGGGAAGACACCCTTGTTGGTCCGGATCTCTGGCCAGATTTATAAGATCGGGCTTTAGATTTAGACCACCAAGACTTTCGTCTGAAAGAAGATCGCCTTTTGTTACTACTGTTATCAGAGCGTACAAATTGCTTTCTCTTATTTATTTGCTCAATTGATTCTCCAATAATTGTTGGAAAATCATTATTATCACAACAAAGAAGAGTTTTCTTAATTTTTCCTCTAAGCTTCTTCAAGTTCTTTTGAACAGCGGCTTGTTGACACCAGTCCTTAGTTTATCTTTTAAGAAAGACATTCGTCTAACGACTGTATCAATTTGCCCTTCTGGTACCTTGTAGGAATGAATTAACATTTCTCTCCAAGGACTGCAAATTTTTGCAAAGAACATTGGTGCAGCGATATCTGAAATGAGATCTGCATGAAAGAAATATTTCCAAAACCAATAGATATATTCATCTATTGCACAAATATTTCTACATTCAATACCATAGAGTGCTTGTGTGTACTCTCAGGTTTTTTCTGTGTTATTTTCACCGAAGTATCCATCTCTGATAAAATGTAACTTAATTAACCTTCCAAATCTATCGGCAATTGCACTTTTAGATTCTCCGGCTAAAACTTCTTTCTTAGATGTTTTTGAGGTGCGTTCCCAACCCACCTTTACAGATCCTTCTAAACTTAACTCCATTAATCTTATGAAGTTTTCTTTGTCGAGTTCCAGTGTAGTGGCGGCTACCCATTCATCGATTAATTTTTTGATGTTTCTGAAATCGATAATATCCAAATTTAGGATAGTACCATATGGGTGCAAGGGTTGTGACATAGTCCTTGCCCAGGGTGTATTTTCTGGTACCTTATTTGGATTTCTAGCGTGATTTGCTCTAAACGTTCCTCCCAAAACTGCGGGGGTTGCGTTTATATGTAAATCATCGCTTTCACGCATCGGTTCATCCGGTAGAGGATTATGTGATGCGGAACTTTCTCCTAACGCTGGTAACGTCAAAACTGATTCATTGGCTTGGCTGTGATATTAGCCAATTCAACAACAGCTAGTTGAGAAAAAGATTCAGTTAGCTCTTGAAGATCAGAAGAATCTACTCTTGATATATCCATGTTACTTAATACTTTTAAGGATATCAATGAGTAGTTCTTCCTGGGTCTTGGGCTTAGGAATTTCCTTTGCCCTACCCTTCTGATGAAGAAAAAGTACTCGTCCAAGTGCATCGCCAATTCGGTCTTTTCTTTGTTTAGACGTACCGGTAATGCCTTGTCTTTCTTTCAGATTTAGGACATTTGTTTTTAGATCTGTTATAGATCTAGAAGAATCTTGAGGATTTCCTCAAGTTTCTGGTTCAAGTTTTCGGTTTTCATAGGTAGATGTTCTAGCCTATGTCCGTAATCTTGAACTGTCTTTTGGATTTCTCTAAGATCTTTAGAAATCTTAGATGTATCCGGTTCAATTTCTTTCCAATTCATTAAAAGAATTACCTTTATTTGCTTTCCCTGGCCATTTGCCTTGGATCTCTGCAAGTTTAAATCCCTCGCAATGTTGTCTTGAAATTTATCATTCAGAGCTAATTTCCTTTAATAGTATCTTATCTCTGCATGATGATTGTCACTGGTTTTTTATACCTAGCGAAATCTTTTTGGCACTCAGATGAGTCCCTTTTTACTCTTCGGATAAATTTATCTATCCGTTTAAACCATTGGTTTTCCAGAATCTGGAATTATTCCTTGTTTTCTTTATATCTCGAACTATCATTCGGTTCCATTCTTGTTTGGTTCTCCTCCGTCAGGGATAAAATAACTCTTATGTAACCAATTTAAATATTTCATCAATAAATCTAGGCTCTGATACCATTTTTCAAACAGGATCCTTCTTTTGCATTAATAGGTATATATAAAGATTATTTTTCCTTTTATGAGACTATTTTTTGAGAATAATCAAAACCTAAGGACTTATTTGTAATAATAATTTTCAATAAAACCTGGGAAGGACTTAAGTGATACGAAATTAATGACCTAAGTGACTTAAGTGATACAATTATGACATGAGGGACTTAAGTGATATAAATTGAAAAGATGGGGGATTATTGAACTTGACCCAAAGAAAAGTCTTGTTTAACCTAAACACGGCTTATTGACTTGGTATATTTAAATCAACTATATGAAAAATTCGCGACCACCCATTATATATATGTACTGTGCATTTATTACCGTAATACGAAATATTATCCAATTGGCTAACAGAAATTTTTGGGTAATATTTTGTTTGTGACATAAGAACCATAAATTTAGTAGTTCGAATCATCGATTTAACTTAACATTCACTGTAATAAAAAGTAATATAAATGATAAATTTAAAGTGACAATGTTAAAATTGTCATTGGATACTCAAAATAAGTGCAATAAAATTTATGCTGTCACAATAAGGATTTTCAGTGACAAGAGTTTTTTTAAGGTTGTCGTTGTTGGGCATTAGTGACACATGCTGGCACATGCATGCATAGTGACAATTTGGTGATAACACAAATAAAGTGAAAATTATAATTATTTTCACTAAATTGCCAATAAAGGTGCGTCACTAATTATTAATAGTGACAACAACTTTCTTGTCATTAATTATTAAGAGTGACAATTTTTATAAAAATCTTGACACTAATAAATATGTAAAACTTATCTATGTGACAAAACAAAAATTATATTTTTGTTACTAAAAATTTATAACTTGTGACAATTTTGACATTGTCATTTGGTAATTTATCACTAATATTTTATTTTTTTGTAGTGATTTTATCTCTTATTTTATATTTCGCACATGAAAGTCAAGCGTATATCACAAGATATATACGCATGTATATAGTATGGTTGAATATATACGCGACTTGAAGGGAAAGTTTTTTTTTTTAATATATATATAAACATATTATTTTCAGCACCCATTAAAAAAAACATGTTATTTTCGGGTACCAATATTATCCAGGGCTAGGGAATTTCTTGGTGTATTCTAAGCCGATGTCATTAATCCAAAGATGACGTCAAAAATATGTTTCAAGCTTTACGTTGCAATTCACTGGGAAATGAAGGCTTTGTTTGTTTGTGTTTTCATTTTGCTTTTTTCATTTTCATTTTCATTTTCATCTGAAAATAAAAATACACATTTTACATTATTTTTAACTGAAAATATTCTCATTTTCATTCTTATTTTTACGTTCCTGAGAAATTTCAATCATTTATTTAAAATTACATTTCATATCACTTATCTCATATTTTCTATCTCATCCACCTCTCTCTCTCTCCTCTCTCATCCACCCATCACCATCCTCTCTCTCCTCTCTCTCCCTCTCCTTTCTCATCAATATTCAACATTAAATCCAATACTATTCATCTAATCATTACTTTTCAATCATTTCAAAAATCACACTCACAAATTTCAACCATTTTAAAAAACACAACCAAACACAGCAACTTTTTTCACTTTTCTCACACGAAAATCAAAAAATACGTTTTCTCATACATTTTAAAAAATGACGGTTGAAAATGAAATGAAAACACATCCAAACAGAGCCGAAGTCACTTAGCCAGGCCGAAGATTCCACATTAAGCGGTTGAACCTGGTCTTCATATCAGATAAATACATTTGGAAATATGCTGATCTACCTTCTTTGTCTGTGTCTCATATTATTATAAATATATACATACACACACACACAACACAACAGTATTCTTAATTTTCCCCGTATTTTGGAAGTTTATCTTCTTGAGAAGTTATGAACCTGGACGTACTTGCGGGATTAATTATTTATTGGTCAATTAAAAGGCTTAGTACGTACAATTACATAATCTATTTTATGCAACGAAATGAATTTCACAATTACAATCCACATCCAAAGATAGTTTGTTAAAAAATAATAATTTCTTATTGGGTACAAAATTTGTTAAGTACCGGGATCGACTATTAAACCTATCTCAATCCATTATTGGGTCGAGTTTAATAAAATAAATTATCAAGTCAATATTTATCCCACTGACTAATGGAGTTCTTATGATTTATGTACAATCACGAATTTTAAAACTTCAACGAATTTTATTCTCTCGAGTTTGGTCAATATGCTTCCGGAAAGCTTGACAAAGGGCTGCCCCAAAACTTTATGATGTTCAAAGCCCAACTTTAGTGGGCCGATAGTTATAGACTTTTTGAGCACACAAATGAAATTTTAGACACTGCTAAGTTGGGCTTGGGCATGAGTATGAATGGGTGGTAATCACCTAAAGAAGTCATTCGAAATTATGAAACGGTATGATATGAAGCTAAATCCTCACAAATGTATCTTTGGAGTACTTGGGGAAAATTTAAGGGATACATGATTACCGAACGAGGTATCGAAGCTAATCCTGAAAAGATTGAGGCTATCCTTGGCATGACATCTCCCAAGTGTGTGAAAGATGTGTAGAGCTCACGGGGCGTATGGCTGGTAATTTGCCGTTACACTTTATTTGGATCTAGTAGTTGCGGATATTTTTAAGCTAGATAATCTATTTTATGCAACGAAATGACTGATCCTTTGATTTGATCAAGAATTTTCAAATCATTCCATCAAAATAATTTTAGAGAATTTTTATGTTCTTATGTCTTATTCCCCACAATTACGTAATATTTTTCTAACCAAGCAAACCGTTCCTAGCAATTTTTTAATTATTTTCTGGCCAAAATACTTGTACCAAACAAGTTTTGGAACCCAAAAGATGTTGGTCTAGAAGTATCTACCTCCCTTGGTTCGAATTCAGGCTGTCACAAGTTGTGGCTCTCCCTCTTTTGTGGAGCTAGATAAAGTTTTTATGACTCAAGATTATGACTATCAACACTGGTTTGTCGAGCTAGATATTTGCGGTCCCTTTGTCTTGAATTAATAAGAAAAATAAAAAAAAACAAGTTTTGGAAGGTAGCAACTAGCAATATTCATGAAGAAATTTTAGTTACTTTTCAGAACTTATAGTTCAACAATAGAAGCAAAAGAATTGGAACCAAATTAGTCCGTTGCATTCCCAAGAACATCTAGTACAGAAACATAGGAACAAGAGCTAATGAACTTGTCCAATTTATTCACAGGTCCTGGCAAATTCATGATTCTTCTCCAGCTACATTTACCCGAACCACTGAATTCACAAACACAAATAGGATGATTCCAGGGATATTCGTCATCGAACACATAAACGACATTACCCGATCCCACGCATTTTAATCGTCCAAAATTCCCATCCCTTTCACCGTCAAGAAAACCTGAAAGCAAATCACAGGGCATGATTCCAATCTCACTAAATTCCAGGGTTTTCTCATCAATCCTCCATAGATTAAATTCATAGTAATCCTGAACACTGCACAATCCCGCGAAAACTAACCCGATTTGGCATGATATCAAATAAGAAAACATCACCCCTGGAGGCCTAAGCGTCTGAACATTACTCCATAAATGTTTTTCCAAGTCAAAAGACGAAATAAAATTAGAATAAATCCCGAGAAGATAGATTTTTCTATTGAACAGAGCTGAGCTTAACAGTTTTGACGAGTTTCCAGGCCTGAAAACTTCTGGCAAAGGAGTTTGAATATCTTCCAGGCCACCAATCCGGGAATTGCACCCGGAAAATCTGACAGGGCTTGTTTGGCAGGTGGTAAATAAGAACTCATTAGAGATAGAGAAAGAGTTTTTGCTTAAAAAGGTTGTGTTTGGGAGTTTGACCCAGTGGTTGGATTCGGGGTCGAAAGCGAATAGTTGGTTGTTTTCTGAGAAACACTTGTGTTGGCTGGAAAGGACGAACCAGGGAAATGATCTCGCGGAAATTGATTTCCGAGTTATGAAGGAATGGGAATGGATAATGTAATTCCAGAGTTTGCAAACTGAGGTTGCAGAGATTATGGAGGGAATGGGGAGATATGAAAGGATTAATTCTGTCAGGTCTGGTGATAGGAAATCCCAGGTGGATGATGTGTTTGTCATGGAAATTGTTTTTTCACGATCCGAGGAACGGAAATCAAATTCTTGCATATTGTTGTGGTGTGTTTTGAAGTTCTATGCCCAAAATTAAGGTATGGCATATATATATATATATAATTTGAGTGGGAAAAGAAATGAAAAAAATTTATACCATTCAAAACGAGTAAAACATCTTCCAAATTGTAGCCAAAATCAGTTCGAAGGAAAAAGGAAATGTGCATGAAATTTTTATCTTGGATTGTATCTTACCGTATTAAGAATCAGGTGATAAAATGGTAAAAAGTTAGTCGGTGACATATAGAAAATGCAAAAGAGAGTGATGCTATATACCACCTTTTATATATCATCGATTTTTCACTCCCCCTACTTTTGGCAAGAAATCATTTTCAATTAATTGATTTTAATGAATTTAATATATTCATACTTTCTAAATCAATGGGAGGTGAAAAATTGGTGGTATGAAAACGGTGGTATATAACATTTTCCTATTTTTTCTTTGGGTGAATGAGAGGAGAACAATGGTTTCCATTGATTGGTACGCCAACTCTGTCTCATTTCTATGTTAGGGAATACAGATACGGCAGGATTAATTAAGGGAAGAAAGGAATATTATTAATTTAGGTAGATAGGTACGTAGAAGGGGAAATAAATAAAAACATGTTTCAATGAGTAAGGTTGATTTTTCTTATGATTTTTTTCCCATTAAGAAATATTATTTTTGATTTATGATCAAATGAATTTGATGATATGTTTGGATCAAACATTTTTAGTGGGAAAAAGAATGGAAAAGGAAGATGTATAACAAAATATAACATAAAGTTGCACTATTTGAAGTGATTAAGATATTCTTTTCTTAGAACTTTTTAACCACGTCAACAATCTATAATTGGAAATACTACATATGTTGAACTTGAATATTAGCTACCTTATGTTTCAAAAAAAATGATTGATTTCTTTGTTGCTTGTAAAGATTTAACTTTACACATTAAGAATCACAGAATGTGACTGCAAAGGTTTTGATGCGTTACACAAAGTAAATAGGAAGTTTTTATTATCTCTTTGCCAATTTAATTTCTCTCTTTTTCCACGTGATTGTTTAATCAGTAGCGTTTCCTCCAACCAAATCTTGTCGAAACGTGGTTTAGTTACATTTTAAGTTACCGAAGATAGTGTAAAAACAACGGTCTCCCCTTGTGTTCTTGAAAAAATTTCAAAACGTATTTCCCCTTTTGTTATAAAAAAGTCTGATTACCCTCTTAATTTTGTCATGTATATTGACTTAAATGTTGGATCGACCTCGTGGTACCCTATGAAGCTTTTATTTGGTTTGAGGTTATCTTTTAATGAGATGGAGATCAAAATTCTTGACTAGTCAACGTCGACCCTCAATGTTCTACCCGTATGAGCATAATGCAAATTTTGAGATTTCATATGTATAGAATCGAAAATTACATATCAAAGTAATTATAATTATTATTGATAAGAATTTAGCCACCGATGAGTTAGCATGAAACTCGTAAAACATATTATCCGGGACAACAAAATCTTGACTGTGTTAAGAAATTAATTTCCATGTGGGCTAAGATTAATTCATTGAACAGATACAATTCAAATAAATAAACCAAACTAATGAAATTTACTCTGAATTAATTCCCTGGATTTTAAGCTGATAATTAAGATCACAAATTCATTCAGCCATCTCTTATACATTTGGTGCATTCTTCATTCAACTATAAGAGATCACCCTTGATCATGACCTACTTGAGGATCATCCAGACATGTACTCGTTATCGATCATTGTCCGTCTGATCGTCACAACTCCAGAACAACAACTGTCCAAAATCAAGAGCAATAATTAATTACAAATACAACTTTAAAATATGTAGATATTCATGGTTTTTTTGAGTGTGTCCACCAACTAGTTCATTTTTAGGGGAAGATGGGTCTGAATCAGCTTTCGTGTATCTCAACTAAATCAACTTTCTAATCTCACATCACATATATGAAAAAATTGCACGTGGCCTCCCTCCCATGAAAGATATACCTAGATTATTTTGTCATGGATATGTTGGCAATAGGTTCGGGTCCATTTTTCACCATTAGATCATGGTTGAATGCCCTATCATATTGATGGTAAACATAGACCGACTTAGTTGTACTCTGTCCACCAAATTGGCTCATTGACCATAAGGTCAACCCATGCAGTTTGGAACTCATAAAATCCTACCCCGGCTAAACATTTGATGATACATGGTGATTTCATCATTTCACTTTATGACATTATCTTATAATTCTCAAACAATCTTAGGTGGGTAGAATACCCAAGAGGCAAGGTGAACTTTTCCGCATTTCAGATTCTCTATTTCAATTTTCATCTTATATATATATATATATATATATATATATATATATATCACATGCATCATAAGTGTGTATAATTTGTGCCTAGTGTAAATTTTAAATGACATTTTATAATACATATGTATCATACATGTGAATACTATATTGAAATAGAGGAGGCTTACAGTCAGAATCAGTGGTGATCCAACTTCCTCTTCTAGCAACGCACTGATCTCTAACATGTATAGGAGTAGAGTTCAATGACTTAGCAGTCAATTTTTGGATTGAAGAAGCCATTGAAAGTGCAGAAATCGACGAAATCGTAGCGCAACTCTCCACATCCCATCTGAAACTGATCTTTGGAGAGTCATTGCTAAGTTGATCATCATCAGGCACTGCCTTTAAAGCTGCTCTATTCCTAAATTGCATAACCTGTCAAAAAAACATGCACGTTAAACATTGTTCTTCTGATAAATACTGATAAATATTTATAAATAAGTAAATATTATATATATATATATACATATATTATATACCTTTCTACCAATATAGCTTCCTCCTCTTTCAGCCTTGGCAGCGGCAGCCCATCTCAGTAAAACCTTCATCCTGGAAAGGGTTTTCGATTTATCGCCCTTCGTCTTTTCTTTCTTCTCTACATTCGGACATTGATCATCCTTATTGTTTGTTGTTGCCGATGATGATGATGATGATGATGATGATGATGACTGAGCTGTATCAGTAATAGGTAAAACTTTACTTCCTGCATGAGTAGCTAAATCTGATTTGTGAGTACTAATCCCTAATCCTCTAGCAATATCTTCTTTTTTCATCTTCATTGAATGGAAATAAAAATTAAGTAATTCAAGTTCTTGAAGCTCAATGACTAGAATTTGCCACTCTTTGGAGAGTCATACAAGGATCTCTTATATATATATATATATATATATATATATATATATCAAAAAGGGATTCTTCAACTTTCATGTGAACATGATGGCACTGATTAGCTTGATTAGAAAAATAATTGAAAATTTAAGAGCTAGCTCACCAGCATGTTAGGATTGATATTTAATTATTTATTTATAAATAAAATTATAAGTGTTGCAGATAGTGAAGAGAATATGTGAGACAATTTGTTTGGTCAAATGGACAGCACATATGAAATCTATCTGTGCTGTCTGTATATTGCAAGATTCTTTTCTTTTTGGCTATTTTCTATAAAGAATTTAGGCTTATTTGCATATGGGGGAAATTAAGAAAAAATTGGAGTAGTGAGACAACTAGGCAATGAGTGGGGGCTGGCTGGCTTGTGATTCTGAGGTTATTAAGCTGATTATATGGGCTGTATTAATAAGATTTTAACATATAATTAAGCATTTATAAAGGGTATGAATTTCAAATTAGAGAGTAATTTCAAATCAGATATGTTTTTGTTACTGGTGTTGTATAAAATGTGGGTATGGAATAATTCTTATAAAAATCAATAGGCTAGACACGTCTTTAAAGATGATATCTTTAAGGTATATATTTCTCTCACTAGATGGTTTCAAGAAATACACATCTAGGATACAAAGTTTATTAACTAATTTTGCAACGTTACACTTTTTCGAAATTCTTAATAGCAAAACTCGACTAAGTACCAAAAGAAAAGACTCGAAAATATAGATAGAAAGAGAGAAATATTTGATGTTTATTTCATTATTACACTCTATTTTCGGCCAAATCAAAGCAGTATTTATAGACTTCCAAAAGTTTTCACCAAAAGGCACATTTTCAATCGAAACGGTACTTGCAACCAAAAGGCATCTTCTCAACCGAACGGGTACTTCCAATTCAAGACACCCTTTCGGCAAACTGGCAAAGTGAAACCACTTGATCCGAAATTGTAATTTGACCATCTCAGGTGACCGAAAAGTTAGACTAATTGGAAGCCAACCTTTCGATTCAATTGGAACCGATTTGGAACTTCCAATATTAATATTTAATTTCTTTCTTTCTTATATATATATTATATATATATATAGAAATAAAATAACTCATATTATATATATATATATATATTATTATATGTAAATATACATATACAAAAACTGGGTTAATTAACTAGATAACAAGTTTTTTGGCAAAAACGGGATCTACTCATTTTATGTACAATTTCATATGAAGGAAATCAAGGAATAAAAGTTCCGCCAGTGATGTATTTAGAGTTTATGAGTTTGATTCTGCAAAATCCCTTTAAAGTTTAAAGAAAAAAGTCAAATTGATTATTACAAGTGTGCATGTGAGCTAATTATGGGTCAATTTTGAGGTAGCTAATTATGGGTCAATTTTGAGGTAATCATACATGTATGTGATAAAGCAAATCTTGATCTATTGAAAATTAGATCCCAAATGATGATCAATGGGCCACAAGAGATCCGGAACTGAATTTCAGCGAGAAAACAAAAGATTTAAGAAAATATTATAAACATAATAATAACACTATTTTTGTGTTTTGTTTTAGTATTTTAACCTTTTCTTTTCCAAGGAATGAAAATGTCTGATTGAAAGAAAAATGGAACTGAAGTTGAATCATCGGCCACTCAAACAGTATATATAACAAAAGAATGGATCAAAATGAAATTTACCAGAACATAAGGGACTGGAACAAAAAAAAACATCCTCTTTCACGTTCTTGAAACTTGAACTAAACCACATGCATATATATATATATATATATGGGTTATGGGCAAGTCACAAGTGCTCGTACCTGACCAATTTGAATAGATCTATACCAACATTATCAAACGTACAGTGCCGAAAATCTATGAGATACAAGATTTAATTAGATTCCATATAAATTTCGATAGGTGTATAAAATGCTACATTTAGTACGTATGTCTTGAGTGGTTGAATATGCAATACACATCTTATATTTTTAATAATCAATAGATATAAACATAATCATGAAATATTTGTCATATATTCAGCTACTCAATACATATAGATTACGTGTAGCAACTGAAATAGACTATTAAAAATTTATTACCCGAAATATCGACAAACCTGCCATAAATGATAACACATCAAGTACTATAATTCTTACCTTATCGTCAAAATATTCACTTTGAAGGGCATAATAAAATAATATAATTCATTCACTATCTGATTAATTTATGCCCGATCAAACCCTCTTTAAAATAGAATAAATACCCTTCTCACCTTCAACAATTGAAAAAAGTTAACCTTTAAACTTTTAAGTTAGGCACGTCAGCCATTAATCCACCCAATTAATGTGAGTGTTTGTGTTAGATCCATGCATTATGTGGTTATTATGCCCTACATCATGTGCCCTATATTATGCACACATGTTTTGTAAGTACGGCGTTGTGTTTATAGTTCATGTGAGCAACAAGATTCTTTGAAAACAACATTTCGCTATCTAGAGCAAACACACATGCGCCAGGAAATTAATTCTGGTTTGTGATGCCACATTAATAGTCGAACTCAAAATATGATAATGTGGTATCACCGTAGTTAATAACCAAACTCATAATACAATAATGTGGTATCACCGTGGTTAATAATCGAACTCATAATACAATAATGTGGTATCGCCGTGAGTCCATGACTATTTAATACAAAATGCTCTCTATATAGACGATAATTTTTCAACTCGGGATTAATTGCAAGGAGTTGACGCTCTTCATCTTGAAAGCAACATTTAATTTGCGAAGCTTATTTCGTTGAAGGTTCCAATTAATCAAGTTGGCTCCCCGACACATTAAAAGAGTTTTCTGCATAATAAATCTATTTTCCAGACACGACAAGAATTTGTTCCAATAAACATGAGGAATAAAAGATGAATGCTTTTATCCTACTATATATATGTTAAAAGAGTATATAATTAATATGGGCGGTCTTCTTCCTAGTGGGTGCACTCCGATCCACGTCTTAATCTTTCAACATCTCCGTGGAACGCAATTTTACTTCACATGGGACCCAATTAGGTAATACCTCGTATTAGACATCAAGGGGGCGAAACATGCCCATTAATAATGGAATACAGTCATATACACTATAGCACTGAACCGCTAGGTTTATACATCACTGCATCACCGTATATCATCCAACGGATGGTAACCCACTTCGGTAACATGAAACGAGATACTCAGCAATGCAGGGGAAGCACCAAGGAAAGTGACATAGTCTCGCCTCTTTTAAGTTTAATTCAGTTCTAAATAAACTCTGTTACCAAAATCAATAGAAATTGCTGAAACCTTTAGAACAATACCAAGACAATTAATTTTACCCTTCGACGACCAAAACTCAGACGATAACAGGAAATCGAGAGGAGAATGCATAAATTTCACCCGTAATACACAACAAATATTATGTCTTCTTCCACACTGCTAATTGGTTGCAAAAGAATCTAGTCCACTTGCAGAAGTTTGATGGAGTTTTTAATAGACACAGTAAAAAAAATGTCTTGGCAAACATCTTATTCCTAAAATGGCAGACAAATTATGAATGTTGTTCAATTGTATCTTATTTCTAAGTAATATGTTCTGTACAAGACATGGCTCTATATGGTTACTCTAACTGTCATTGAGTCGAATACAATGAGTATCTTAAGTTCCTTCACCTTTAATATATCTTCATTTACAAGCCCAAGCTCTTCATAGGCATCAGACTCCTAATGTCAATCTCAGAACAAAAAAAGTAAAAAAACAATCGATGATTATTGTTCTACAAAACTAAATCATCAATTTACCACAGAAGGTCAACTATGTTTAGTTAAGACGCTTAATATCTAATAATTCATGTTTCTTACGAGCATTTTCATCTTTAAGCGAGTACATTGTGAACCACCCCCCCACCCCCCCACCCCCAAAAAACCCAAATAAAATGTACCACACCGGATCAGAATTTGAGAAAAAATAAGTAAATCTCAATCCACAGAATTAAGGAAAAATGTAAAAAGAAGAAAGGAAAAGAAACAAGGAAGAGTAAGAACACAAATTGACCCCATCAATCATCAAAAGAAACTTCTGAAAAATAATTTCTACGGACTGAAGATTGATGTCATTATATTTATGATTAAGAACATACATTAAAAATCACAAGCACGATAAGCTAGATTTACCAAAAACTAGCCTCCTCAAAGGTCAATATCCTTACAAATTACGATAAGCCACCTTTCTCACTCTGGATCTGGGGAACCTCCTGGCACCAACTGCATCACATAAACAAAGAGAAAAGACATGGGATACCTAAATTTTTAAGTTAATTTTTTTCAGAATTTGAGGTGCATGGTTCAAGGCAGCGAGCATAAGCTTCACTAATTCCTTATAGTCCAGAATGATATATCCTTCTAGTGCCAAAAGGAGGTCAAAGGGCATTGCACTATCTCAGATTCTAAACAATTTCAATAATGAACAAAATAATGGAGAGCATTAAAAGAGCCGCTTAGCATCAGGCCTTTGTGAGAAATACTGCACTTAATAAAATTGAACTGTAAAGTAACCTTTTATCCGTGTACTTACAATCGCAATGTTGTTCCCATTGAGCAAAATCTGGTCAAGTTTTGTTATACGCCGTCCTTCTGAAGTAATCTCACTGCAAAGTTAAAAAACAAGAAAAATGTTAATAAGGACAACCCATGTATTATGGGAGCAACATAAATGTGTCATCAGAAAGGGTCCGCTACATAGCAATCAGTAGTCTACAGAACATGAATTTTAGAGAGGCAACGTAACTTAAGCCACCCTTCGCCCAACAAAAGAAAAAACACAAACATACCGCTACAACAACAACAGAAATAATGAGAACTCAACATATATGAAGTTTGATGAGGCAGCTATTTCCAGATAAGTGTTCTATGAGACGTTAAGACTTAGTGCTAATAAGGTAGATCTAAGGCACTCGTATTAAAATTGGCTATTAGGAACACAGGATACTCTTTGAAGCTTGGAGATAATATTAAAATATTGTGAACAGAGAATGGAATCCATGAAACAATAACAAAACAGAGTCCTAGATTTATTGATAATGTCCTGGAACTAATCTATGGTTTGCATTGCTGTTCCCCGAAACTAGGGACCCATGAATGCGCTCAGACCTTCTGCGAAGCTCCCATTCGGAAAGACTAGCTACCATTCACTCAAAAGAGCATATATTTGCATGGAGACAAACGGTGGATCCTCCATTATTTGTCACTTCATAACCTCACAAACACCACCATATTAACACCCCTCATATAGTCATTCCGTGTTATGTATCAGCCATGAGGACTGTTTCTATCATCAATCTTCTCTTATTCTATTTTCTTTTTCTCCTATATCTCACCACTCTTATCGTTCTTAGTGTCTGATAGGTAATCATTCACTATGCATATATACCGTCCCAAACGTATATGTATTGAATAACTTCACCATTGAGTACAGAGAAGGAAAGAAAGTGCAAAAGGCAGTCTGGGGAAAGAAGGTTAACATTGACCTAGTATATTGAAATATATATTTTATCTCAGTCACTATAAGTGATATGAATTTCGACGAATGTAGTCTGAAAACTCTGAATCTACTGTTTCTTTGCAAACTAAAAGGAAAAATAAGTTGTGTTAGCAGATGGGTGAAGTGTTACTCAAGTCGGCTTGTAGACCAGAGGTTGCAGTTGTAGGGAGTGATTATTTCCTAATAAGCATTTGAAGGAAAACCCCCAGTATATAACCACTATCAACTTCCCATTGAAATAATAAAATAATAACCACCTTAATTGCAGAGAAATTGTCCGAAGTTGTACATAAGAAATACCTAAAGTTGGACAGTGCGTATACCTTCTTTCCAATTAGAAAACTTACTAAACTAAGCATCTGAGTTGCATAAACAAGTTGCTTCTAGAACTTGAACGTATTAAAGCATAAAACACACAGCAAAATGTTTATGACGCAGCTGAAAGGAGCAATGATTTCTCATGTTTAAGTCAGAGATTTTAAACCTAAATTCAGAACGCAAGTTTTACTTATTTTCAAGATGTGTAGGTGCTCCTTTCACCAATTCCCGTATTATTGCAAAACATCGATTTCTTCTTCACGTTGCAACTACTTAAATAATATATAATCCATCCAACGTTCCTCAAACGAAACTATGCATCAGTCAATGACATAATTTAACTTGCACAACCAAATGAAATCACCAAATAACGAGCTACACTACCAAATGAAATCAATAAAGAAAACAATAAACTTTCCAGTCAAGCAGAAGTACACTACGAATCGAATACGCTCAAACAACACACACACATCGGGGGTAGAGTGAGGGGGAGTGAATGTACGGACTATTCAGTGACGTCTTCGAGCACCATGTTGACGTAAACATCGAATCCCCTGAGAGTTCCGACGAGTTCCTTGTCTCCTTTCATTATCACCCATATTTTCGACCCTATGCATCGATCGATTAACTCTGAATTTTCACAAGTTAAATCAAATTCAGGTTCAGTTAGAATAAACAGCGCAAAATTGTAACAAAAATCAAGTTATAAAGAGCGAGAGAAGGTGAAAAAACCTGATGGGAGGAGCTGTGACGGATTGTTCGCCATTTTTGATTTCTCTCCGAGCAGCACTGATGATTGTACTCTAGGGAGGTTTTGGTTTCCTTTTGAAATTTTTCCCCCTTTTCTGCGAAATTGTGACCTAAATCAGTCAATTAAATTCTTGTGGGCTTTATCGGAATTGGGCTCATAATTTATGAGCTTTGGGCATCCAAAATTCCAAACCCCGAAGGCCCTAAACGTGTGCATTTTATGTACTACGGGCTTGTTTGCATTAACTTTGACTAAGCCCGGCGCTAATTCGATCTGAACAAAAGTTATGCAGTTCAAAGTAAATAGGGCAAAGTCCAAAGATTTGTTAGTGTAATGGTACCAGCTTTTATTTTTATATGAGAGGGATTGGGTTCAATTTTGGACTGTCAGAAGTTGTGTTTTTTCTCTAATTCAATTAGATGCGAAATCTAGAAAGCCCCTTTTCATGGTTGTAGAAAATGTTTTTTTTTTCGAGTCCTTTCATTTGTTGGAATTGGTTGCTTCTTATTTGGAGTCTTCTAGGGTCCGTGTGATTCATGATTAAAAATTATTAACTCAGATTTGTCAGGTCATGGTATCCCCTCGTCTATAATTTCTAAAAAAAAAAAAATGGTAAATAAGGAAACTATGGGAATAGGTGCTCTAAATTATTATATTTACATTTCTTTGTTTTCTATTAATATTTTTTTGTATTTCAAGATAAGAGGACCCTAACGAACTAGCCCAACAGACTTGGGGTTATAGTAGTTTGCCTTAACCAAATAAAGTCATTCCGGTCTTGCTCCAAAGTACTGCTCTAGACATTACATGACAGGAAAGGTGTGCTCAAAAGTCAAAATTCGTCTTGATCAAGTCATCTGCCTTTCGATTGGCTTCTCTCCAAATATTAACAATGTTAAGTTGTCAAGCCAATGTACTTTCTAAAAAATTTATGGGCTTAATCTATCTTAATAAATTAATCAGTTAAATTATTTTGTTTACTCCTATAAATTAGTACAACTGGGAGAGCTAGCTGCATAGCTCATAACAAGACGAAAACTGCATAACTTTTTTTTCCTTCCAATTTTTCAAAAAAAAAAAAAGGGAAAAAGGAAAAGGCAAGGAAAGAGAGAGAGGGAGAGAAAAAAAGAGATTCCAGATAAAACGTAATATAAACATTAAAAAATATTCATTCACAAACCACAATAATATTTTCCTAGAATTGAATAGGATCTTAAACCTAAATATATATATATATATATTTATTTATTTAGCTACACCAATTTTTTTGTAAATAAATTAATTACAAACAAAGTCGGCAAGTGACAACCGACAACAACACAAAATACTTATTACGTAATTAATATTTTTGGGGAATGTACTCAATCCGATGACAACTATAAGTCATTAACTCGTTAAGCAATCAACTTAGCTCTATTCCGGTCACACATTATATTGGACATCCCATCTTGCCAAACAACCTGGGCCATAACCCTGATTAGTGACAAGTCGAATTCATTATAATCGTCACGTATGTAGCTCGGGTTAAATATTAGTTGTTCATTGTTATCAATTATCATTACGCCGAAAACAATTTCCCACCGACTTTTCTCCGAACCAAATGCAGCCTGAACCCGGACAAATTATGAAGAGGGGCCCTTTGTCTCGTCCACGTTGGCTGCATGCAAAATAGACAGGCAACCAACAAAAGCATCCTCCTTCCAATCCTAACCGATCTTAAATTTTCCCCAAATTTTGGATTTCCAGGGGTCTCGAAGCGAAATCTCACATTCGATCCAATTTTGCAGAATATCTATGGAAATTTCCCAATATTTTCGATATTTCTCGATATTTTTGATATTTCCCGAAATCTCGAATTCTTAATAAAATTACTTTGTTAAATATCTACCGAAATTTCCAAAATTTCCCAAAATTTTGACCAAACCCAAAATATTTTGAAATTTAAAATAGTATTTAATTATTTTTATTTAAATAAAAATGAGTCCAAATTATTGTGGTTGTCTATAAATGATTGTAGTAATTTGTTTTTATGAAGTTTCTAGAAGATTTGATTATTACTTTACTCCCAAATCATATTTATTTTATATTTTTCGCCACAGGTTTTAGTCATACTACTTGGCAATATTCACTATACATACATTATATATACAATGTTATTTACGTAAAAAATGCATAATTATGATATTTATAATTACACAAAATTTCATTGTAAATTTCCAAATATTTCTATAAATTTCCATGATTTCTTTAAAATCGAAATCGAAATTTTGAATATCCCCAAAATTTCCATCGAAATTTCCATAACTTTACTACCCCGACATCGACATCGATACCGACATTTAATACCTTGGTCCTAACGTTGTCGGTTAATTTCTATATTGTACTGCTGTAGTAATTTCCACATTCTCTTCGTACAGGGATCAATAGATAAATAAATAAAGGACAAATCATTTTGCCCCCTTTACGATAGACACGCCGTTAAATAGTCCCCTCTACTCTTAAAATCTTCAAACGGCCCCCTCCCCCCTTACTACATTAAACTACATCAAACACCCCCTAGACACATTGATATTTACAAAAATACCCTTGATTTACGTAAAATCATAAATTCATTTTCCACCCATTAGCACTTTGTCCTCTTATAATTACATTTCATATAATTTGACTCTCAAATTGATTTAATGTTAAATTCATTAAATAAATTAATCTTTGATATATATGAAGTAAACAGTAAAATATGATTATAATATTGTGAATAAGACATATTAGTGTTTAAAAAATCTCACATAAATGTCTATAATCACTACTAATACATTATTTTCTTTTATATATGCTAATACTTTGACTTTATTTTAAATAACTATTGACAATCCATGTTATTCATTGTTAGGTTTTAATAAAACTAATAATTAATTTTTTTAAGTATTATATTACTTATTAAGATAAAGTGATAAACATATTCATGTCATCTTTTTATTATATGACATGGCATGTACACACTTATTTATGAGTACAATTTTTTTGTACGTTAATTGGTTATAAATGCTCTCTTTTTCACTTTTTCTTTAATTGGTATAATTAACACTAATATGTGAATAAGACGTGCATATATAGTTCAATGTATATTAAATATTAGAATATTTAGTTATTTACTTTTATAGAACTGCAACCAAAATTAGAAAGCACAAAATAACAAGAATGTTTCAAATATTTATTAATGCAACTAAGTTATTGAAAGAAAAAAAAAGAGTAAATTTATTAAATTCATTCTAAAAGAAAAACATAAAATAAATTAGTTATAGAAATTTACATGAAATAATTTTAAACTTATTCTTTATTCTTTCTAAATTATAGCAATCACGTCTTTTTATTTATTTAATGTATAATTAATTATAGGGTTGTGTATTTAATAAAATTGTTATTAAATAAAATTTGGGATGGAATTAACTAAAATGTAATCATAGACGGGACAACTAGATAGATTATACTGGATGAGTTCTAAGCGATTTTATCATTTTAAATCAAGGGTATTTTTGTCTATCAATGTGTTAGGGGGTGTTTCATGTATTTTAATACAGTGGGGGGGGGGGGGGGTTGAAGACTTTAGGGGTAGAAGGATATTTAATGATGTCTCTATAGTAGACGAGACTTTTATTTACATGAGAAAAAAATCCATATTCTCCACTTTCCTTTCCTTATTTAATCTTTATATAGTTTCATTCATTTGTTATTTCGGTATCACTTGTTGTTAACCTTTCAAAGTTGTTTTTTTTACCGGTTGAGCCGCCTGTGCCTAGGCGGGATGTGCTATGGGACCTTAATCCTTTTTTAATAGATTAAAAAGAGTACATGAAAGTTTTCACGAAAAAGAGCAATAAAAGAAGAGTACTACTCCCTTACAAAAAATAAGATCAGCACCGAAAAATTTATTTTTAACATTTCTGAAAGAAGGAGAATATAATCTATCCATTTTCACAAAACAGCAATTTGACATACTTTAACACCAAACGAAGAAGCAATAGCAATATCACCTCGCCAAAAAAATACGAAAATAGTAATTAAAACCTGATCAAGCTTGTTTCAATTGATAAAAAATAACAAAATATGTGAAAACATTCAAATTATTTGTGCTCAACTTCTATTCGACTCCATTGAAAAATATTTCAGCATTATTTGGTCAACAATCAACTCAAATAAAGTACTTGAAGTCGATAATAATTCAAATAAATTATGAAACTTTATTATCAACGCAATTCCTTTACCATTTACGTAAACTCCAAAAATTAAATAGGAAATTTCAATTTTTTCTTAATTCCTTACCGTATCTCTCTCTGTATCTGTATAATATATAAAGCACATATAAGAAAACCTTATACGAAACCCTTTCCCCATTTTTTTATCCCACCTTCAACCGACCGCAATCGCGTAAAATCTACCCAAAAAAAATTTTATGTTCACCTGTATAGATTAAGTCCACACACAATTCAATCAATCAATCAATCAAAGGATAATCGCGAGACAATCACTAATTTCTATGAACCGTAATTCCGCACCTTCAATTGCTTTAATTTCTTACATAGGGGACCTTGTTTTTGGTTAATTCTATCTTAACGTGATTTTTTTTTTTTTTTTGTGTTAATTTGTTGCTGATCCTTGTTTGGGCACTTTTGGATTTTGTACATGTTTGTGTAATTTTATTAATTGATTGATGTGTAGATATATATCTCATACTTTGCAGTTTGTTAGCTTTAAATATGATGATCATGGAGGGGGTTATTCTATTTTTTCGAAGGGATTTGAGGGTTCTTGACTTCTTGTATTTTAAGATGGGATATTGTTTTGACATACTTTTTAGATTTTCATTTTCATTTTTATTTTTTGAATTTTATACTTTTACCTAAGTTGGCCTTTTAATTGGAAACAAAATGGGTAACTCGAAATTCTATGCTTTATTTGTTTAGTTTGGGGGTACCTTGTGATTCCAAGGCAAGAAGTTTGCCCTATTTTCTTATCCGTATATTGGCTTGTACAAGACGTGTGTTGTGTGGATTGTCTTTTTTCTTTCTAATTTGTGTACGATGAGGTGATTTTCGACCCCTCTCGGTATTCTAAGTCTCCAAGCCACTCCCTAATGATGTCGTGGCAATTATATGGAATCTATTTATGCTTTGTGTGGGTTCTGCGGTTTATTTATTCGCCCTTGTCGATACTAGTTTTGTTACGTTCTGGATTTCGGGCTTTGTCTCTCTTTTGATGTTTTGCACATCGATTGTGTTTACTTCTGCTTATTTGCCGTTTATCTATAAACTGGATGTTATGCAAATGACCATTTTCTGTTCCACAATACTACTGCAGGTTGTGGAACTCATTGGTGATTGTTGCTCAAGAAATTGTCAATAATTCCTTATTTGAAGCCTTATTACTCCCAAGATTTTAGGACATTTTCTGAATAATGTTTATTAAATGCTCGTGACGCGTTGCCATCAGATATGCTATAAAGTCAACTAAAGATATTATTTGATTTTGCTAAATCCGTACCGTTATAAGATTCAGGTTCCGTGTTGTAAGATTCAGAAGCTGCCCGTAAAAAGAAAATCTCAGCGGTGAGTAAAATTGAAATGGCTAGTAGCATTGTATAATTAATGTTGTGGAGTTATTACATTAACCATATTTTGAATGTCTGCCGCCTGTATTGCTGATTTTTTTTTGTTCAGGGTACTAAGTTAACTTACTTCCGCTCTATCAATATATTAACACCTAAATTTTTTTTAATTTCTCTATCTGCTGAACATGTTTCTTTCTTAAAATGTACTTGTTCTGCTTTTGTTGGTAGCCTGGGGGATACAGGATGGACTGCATTATTACTCTTCCTTGTGTCTTCAAAAATTAAAAAAAAAACAGATTCTTTTGGGGGGATAGTAAATGTTCTCGGTGGCCTCTACTAGATGTGGTAAGTTGCTGCATTGTCCTCTGTCCGATATGAAGGTAAGTCCGTAAACAAGTAGGGTTTTTTGTGGTCGTAAGGGCAGGAATGATGGAAGAAGCACAGTTGATAAGTGACTGCAATATATTCTCTGAGCTCTTGTGATATATTAGCTAATATTTTTACGGTACAATTAGAGATAAGATGGACTGTTAGACGAACATTGTTCAGATATGGGAACCTTTTATTTTCCCCTTTAAGAGAACAGATATGGAAACTTGTCTTTAATTTGACTTGTGTTTTCTTGTTCTGATTGTAAGGTGATTCATAAACTAATTTTCAGTTTAGACATAGTGACAAATAAAATTTATTTTCGTTCCTTTGTCTTCATCTTAATTTTGCCAATTTGTTTTTTTTTTGAGAGAACAGATATGGGAATTCGTCTTTAATTTGAGTCATGTTTTCTTGTTCTGATTGTAAGGTGGATTCATAAAGTACTTTTCGGTTTAGAGATAGTGACAAACAAAATTTCTATTTGTTCCTTTGTGTTAGATTCTCAATGTCGCGAAAAGTCGTAGAAGTGTCTTATCCCATAATTGTTATATGTTCGACTTCATTAACTTGTGCAGTCAGCATGGTGGGATTAAAAGATCTCATGCTTTTGTACTAAAAAAAGAAAGGAAAAAAAGGAAAGCATACTTTTGCATGATCTGTTGATCACAAGTCGAAGACAATTTGTTTCTTGGAATATGTCTTAACCTGAGCTGTTGGTTGGTTTTCTATGTATGGGGTCTAGATCCATATTAATTAGAGGGTTATGCATGGTAGCTGAATTAATGTTCTCTCTTTAGGTGCAGAATCTAGATAGAATAAAAAGTAGGTTATTCATGGGGCAACCATACTCCCTTTTTATCTGTCTTCCGAAACATATTGTACTCTTTTTGTTTTTTGGCTAATTAAGTAAACGAAACATATTTTACTCTGAAGAAGGGTCTCTATAGTTTTAGCTTTATTTCATGAACTTTGATGGCATTGCAATTTATGCTGACTTTTTATAGATAAAGTTCTTTTTAATTCACTTTCATGCATTATTGTGGAATCTAAATTGGTTTGCTAATGAATTCCATGATAGTAACAAATCATTGTGCAAATAGATGGCTAGTAGGAAACGAAGTATATCAGATGATACAGATGTGCCTGCACTATACAAGGAATTGGATGAAGCTTCATGTCCCATATGCATGGACCACCCCCACAATGCCGTGCTTCTCATTTGCAGTTCCCATGACAAGGGTTGTCGCTCGTACATATGTGATACTAGTTATAGGCATTCAAATTGCTTGGATCGATTCAAAAAACTTAAAGAAGAAAATGCAGACAGCTTATCTGCACCCACCAATGATTCTGTTGACATTTCTACCCCCAACTTGGACACAACTTCAATTGGCTTCACCATTGATCATGCGGGCGACACCATGACTGAAGGAACTAATTCTGCAGCACATGTTGCCGTGCCTGGAGGATCTGGAGAAAGTGGGACCCACGATGCGAATCCCGATTTAGAGGAACAAGAAATGATGTCATGGGGAAGTCTTGATAATGGGGAAACCAATATGGAGAAATCAGATGAAGGGTCAAATTTGAGATGCCCTTTATGTCGCGGGAGCGTTTTGGGCTGGAAAGTTACGGAACAAGCTCGAAAGTATCTCAACCTCAAGTCCCGAAGTTGCTCTCGTGAATCATGCTCGTTCTCTGGTAGCTACAGGGAGTTGCGTAGGCATGCTAGAAGAGTTCACCCGACTGTGCGCCCTGGTGACGTTGACCCATCGAGACAAAGAGCTTGGCGTCGCCTCGAGGATCAAAGAGAGTACAATGATATTGTGAGTGCTATTCACTCGGCCATACCCGGTGCAATTGTTCTCGGAGACTATGTGATTGAGAATGGAGATAGGCTATCTGGTGAAAGGGATAATAGAGTTGGGGGCGCGGGTGGGCGGTTGTTAAGCACCTTCTTCTTGTTTCAAATGATTGGGTCAATGGAAGCGGGGTCGGGTGGTAGGGCGAGAGTTTTGCCAAGACATCGCCGTGCAAATGCGACGTTTGCTAGGAGGCGGTATTTGTGGGGTGAGAATTTGTTGGGTCTTCAAGATGATGAGGATGAAGATGAGGAGGATGAGGAGGATGAACCAGAAGTAAATATTGTAAGTGATCTTGGTGATGATGTTCCTGCAAATCCTAGGAGGAGGCGGAGGTTGACAAGGGCTCGGTCGGATGAAGATCAGCAATAGGCTGAAGCCAGGAAGCATCTGGTATTAGTTATTTTTCTTTTAAGTTTCATTAAGAACTCTTGGCTTATTTTCTAATGGAGATTTGATGCTCTGCAGATTGCCCTCTCGAAGAAAGAGGACTTTGGCATGACGCATGAGCCAAACGACCAAGTTTCTTTTAACCATCGATCGTCTATGGGGCTGGCATGATGGTTAGGGAGGGATATATGGAGGGTATATTTATGTAGGATTTGTTGCAGGTGACCTTTTCTGTGAAGGAAAGGGAAATAATAATGCAACACCTGTTTTAGCTTGTGTATTTATTTGTTTATTTTTCTTTTGTTGGATGTGTACCTGCTATCGTCTCTGAACTTGTACCGTACGAAATGTTTCTCTATCTTTTCTCCTCTTGTGCATGATTATATGGAGTTATGACCAGTGACTCTTGAAGTGTCCATTGTTTGCCTTTTCAGGGCATGGTACTTTAGAATTTGTTCCAATGGTTTTATTGTTCCCAAGTGGATCATTTGTGGTGCTGGTGTTATGTTTTTCATTCTGGGTAGCCTGGGAATGATGTGTTTTGCCATTCTTGGTACAGTTTCTTATCAGATGAACGTCTAGAATCAGAAAGTGTTCTGTTTTTCTATCCCGTGTTTCTTATTAGGAATTGATTTGAAGCTATATGAGTTACCAATTGACAGCTCGAGCAGTATAATTCTGCTCATCGTTTATCCTAATACTAATAGAGTAAGTATTCAGAAGTTCTAATTGCTAATAAAATGAGCACTAGTGGATTGGTGATTCGGATAGTTAAGCTTGTGCAATGTTTGGTATGTAGTCCTTATTGTAATGTTTATATTGTGATTGACGACGATTCTCCTTAGATATGCATCTAAAGAGATATCCTTTGCCTACGGTGTGATTGGTATGATTCGTGAATACAATCAATTGGAAACAAAAGCTAAAGGAAGAACTCGAATGCTCAATGTGATTGGTATAATTCGTGAATACAATCAATTGGAAACAAAAATGAAAGGAAGAATTCGAATGCTCTAGAGTCTAGAAGATTATTGTGGAAGTCGACTCGGAGGTGGTTTGGACTCTTGTATCCAAAGCCATTACATCGGATCACCCGCTTGGGAACATTGTGGAAGATTGTCGGTACTTCATCAACAAACCTTGGACGTGTGGTTTTGTCCATATTTTACGGGAAAAGAATGGCTGTGCTGGTGTTTTGGCTAAAATGGGCCAATTATCTAGAGTTGGTAGTTCTGTTTGGATGATCCACCCCCTGAGCTGAAGTCTATCTTGTTTGAGGACTCGGCTAGTTGATAAGCTTTGTAATTAATTTTTTTTAAAAAAAAGCTAGTTTCATTCATATAATAAGTTAGACGCAATCGTAAGGCCTCTCTTGATTATTCCGCACGCCCAAAGTTTCAATCATATAATAAGTTAGACGCAAATTTTTTACATGCATAAAGTCCCAAGTCAAGAAAATTTGTTCAATCCAAACTTTTTTGGTTAAGTTATTAGAGCCCTTGACACGTGCAAACCTTTTGGTAAGAGAAAGTGTGGATTTTTTTTCTTATTTTTATAGTATTTATTAGTTGATTGTAATAGTAGTTGATTGGTTGTAATATATCACGATTTGATATTTATGACACGTATCATGTAAGCAAATTTATTTTCAACAAAAATCTAGGATGCATTCCCCAAAACCCTCTCAATTTTGCTATAGTACTGATACATCTGGGCCATCACCTGGACATGAAAAGAATCAAGAAAATGGGCCGACAGGGGAATTGGATCAGAAATGGAAAAAAAAAAGGCCCAAAAGAGTTAGTAGGGCACCAGATTGGATGAATGACTATAACTTAAAATAAAATAGGGTTAATATTTGAATTTTTATGCATTGTACCTAGATATTTTAGCTGCTAGTACACGTGTTAGCAGATCCCGAATTATCCGTTTTACATTCTCTGTATTTATCAGCATTTCAGTGAGTAATGGAAAAATCAGAAAATTGTCCCAAATATCTTCTTCTCTCTCTTTTCTGTTGAGGTTTAATTCCTTTCCTCGAATCAAAGGAAATTTTATCAGCCATTGTTAACATTTTGGTGCTTTCATTCTCCTTACCATGCCTCCCAACCGAGCCATAGAAGACGCCGTTACTGCCCTCACTGAAAAAATCTCTGAACTACAAACTAGTTTCGACCTCCGGCATGACGCCCTCTCTGCCGTTGTGACGAATCTCCAAGCTTAGCTCGCCAATCGTCCGTCGACCTCTGCTTCTCCATCCTCCTCTCAACCACCACCACCCTTCATCCATACACCTATTCGTCCCGCTGCCCCAACTCAACTCAAACCCCCAAAAATCCATTTACCTCTGTTCGACGGCTCTTCACCCTTGGATTGGATCTTTCAAGCCGATCAGTACTTCCAATATTATCAAGTTCCGCCGGAAAATCGTTTGGAGTTTGTTGCGTTCTACATGACCGGAAATGCCTTGAGTTGGTTTAAATGGATGTCTTCCAACCACCAACTCTCTTCGTGGGATGCCTTTATCAGGGCTTTGGAAATTCGTTTTGGTCCGTCATCTTACGAAAACCACCAAGCTGTGTTATTTAAGCTTCGCCAAACATCCTCGGTTTCCGACTACCAAGCCCATTTTGAAAAAATTTGCAATCGTGTTGTTGGGTTAGCTCCCGATGCCATTTTAAATTGTTTTATCTCCGGGTTGCACTAGGATATTCAACGAGAACTCGCTATCTTACAGTCTCATTCGATTTCACAAGCTATGGGCTTGGCTAAACTCATAGAAGCCAAGTTTCCGTCCTTTAAATCTCACCCTTACAGCTCGGTTCCGAAACCTCATTCCCTTTCCAGTCAACCCTTACTCCCTTTACCACCTCCTAAACCCCCATTTCCTATTAAACGACTCACACCGTCTAAAATGCAAGAACGCCGGGCCAAGGGCCTTTACTTTAACTGTGACGAGAAATTCCACCCGGGTCACAAATGTAAATCCCCGCCCTTTTTCCTCCTCCTTTCCCCCACTGAACATGAATCTGACAATTCTCCTGAATCTGTCGATTGGGACACTTCCCTTTTGGCCCCTGACCACTTTTCCCCCATTCCGACATCTCGCCTTACCCAACCCACATCGGACGACCTCGACCCGGATCCTGCTATTCTTTTTCACATTTCAGATCAAGCCCTCTCGGGTAATCCTTCTCCTCGTACCCTTCGTCTTATGGGTACATTATTGGGTCACCCAGTCGTCATTTTGGTCGATTCGGGTAGTTCTCATAATATCATTCAACCCCGAATCACGTCTTTTCTCAAAATTCCCGTGGAATCCACCCCTCAATTTTCAGTTATGGTAGGAAATGGTGACACTATTCGTGGTGTCGGTCTTTGTCGTAAGCTTGCTATTTATATCCAAAACTATGACTTTCAGATTCCATTTTATGTATTACCCATTCAAAGGGCTGATTTGGTGCTTGGTATTGAATGGTTACAAACCTTGGGTAACATCGTTTCGGATTTTTCTCCTTCAATGTCATTTTATCACAATTCCAATTGGGTCACCTTAGTGGGCTCTCAAAACACTACCCCTAAACAGTCCACTTTCCACCAACTCTGCAGATTCATAAATACTGATTCTATTGCACAAGTCCACTCCATTTTCATGATTGCCACAGATACCCAAAATGAGACCATTAACCCCACTTCACTCGCGTCCCTTGCCCCTGCCTTACAACAATTAATTCTGCAATTTTCATCTTTATTTTATATCCCTCACGGCCTT
The DNA here is from genome assembly GCA_019426215.1 of Buddleja alternifolia. NCBI lineage: Eukaryota > Viridiplantae > Streptophyta > Magnoliopsida > Lamiales > Scrophulariaceae > Buddleja > Buddleja alternifolia. Next base: position 54,181,180 of record CM033391.1, read on the forward strand.
CCCCCCTCCCGTGCTCACGATCATCATATCCATTTACTCCCCAACTCTACCCCGGTCAACCTGAAACCCTATCGTTACCCTCATTGCCAAAAACAAACGATGGCTGATATTATTTCTGAAATGCTTCGCGAAGGGATTATTCGACCCAGCACTAGCCCTTTCTCTTCTCCGGTGATATTGGTAAAAAAAAAGGACGGTACGTGGCGTTTTTGTGTTGATTATAGAGCTTTAAATACAATTACTATTAAAGATCACTTCCCTATCCCCACGGTCGATGAATTATTAGACGAACTGTTTGGTGCCACTATTTTTACTAAGCTTGATTTACGTTCGGGTTACCACCAAATTCGGGTAGCTACGGACGACACTCACAAAACTGCATTTCGTACTATAGATGGCCATTTTGAATTTTTGGTTATGCCATTTGGGCTCACTAACGCCCCCTCTACCTTTCAATCCGCTATGAATGATCTTTTTCGCTCTTTTTTGAAAAAATTTGTTTTGGTTTTTTTTGACGATATATTAGTTTATAGCAAGTCTTGGCAGACCCATTTGACCCATTTATCACAGGTTTTTCAGTTGTTAAGTTCACCACAGTTTTATTTGAAGTTTTCTAAGTGTAGTTTCGGCGCTTCAACTGTGGACTACTTGGGCCACATTATTTCGGCTCAAGGTGTGGAGGCTGACCCAGCCAAAATTCATGCCATATTAAACTGGCCTCGACCTACAACTGTTTCAGCTTTACGCGGTTTTCTCGGACTAACGGGCTACTATCGACAGTTTGTACGCAATTATGCCTCGATAGCCGGCCCGTTAACGGATCTACTAAAAACTGATAATTTTCACTGGACTCCAGTTGCTACTTCTGCTTTTACAGATTTACAAATGGCAATGACTACACTCCCTATGCTACGACTTCCCAATTTTCCCCTACCCTTTGACATCCACACAGACGCTTCCGGTGTGGCCATTGGCGCAGTTTTATCTCAACAATCGCACCCCATTGCTTTCTTCAGTTAAAAAATGTGTGCTCGCATGTGTTCTTCATCCACTTATGTTCGAGAAATGTTCGCAATCACAGAGGCAGTTAAGAAGTGGAGGCAGTACCTGTTAGGGAGACAATTCAACATATTTACAGATCAGCAGAGTTTGAGGAGCCTGCTAACTCAGCACATTCAAACCCCGGAACAACAAAAATGGTTAACTAAATTGCTTGGTTATGACTACGTCATTCTCTACAAACCTGGTAAGGAAAATCGAGTTGCAGATGCTTTATCCAGGGTTACATAGCCCCCTTCGTCTCTCTTGGCCATCTCTCAACCTAAGTTCGCCTTCCTCGCACACCTGCAATCCTTCTACAAATCAAATCCCACGGGTCAACAGTTTCTCATCAAGCTCCGATCTGACCCCAAGATGCAACAAGTTTTTTCATTAATCCATGACATTGTGTACTACAAACATCGCATTTTTATCCCTAAAGAAACGGGTTTACAAGAAAGTCTCCTTACCGAATTTCACGACACCGCGGTGGCTGGCCATTCGAGTATCCAAGCAACCTTCGTTCGCCTTGTAAGTTCCTTCTACTGGCCAGCAATGAAATCTGACGTTCAAACCTACATCCACAATTGTCATGTCTGTCAACAATCCAAATACTCTACACATAAACCATATGGCACTCTACAACCACTGCCTATTCCACAGCAAGTTTGGGAAGATATCAGTATGGATTTTATCACTCATTTACCTCTTTCAGGTGGCAAGACAGTAATTTGGGTCATTGTCGACCGACTCTCCAAATCAAGTCACTTCATAGCCCTGCCTACTCACTTTTCGGCCGCTACTTTGGCCCCAATTTTTTCGGTCGAGATTGCTCGTCTTCATGGGATTCCTAAATCCATTGTCTCCGATCGGGATCGCGTCTTTGTTAGCACGTTCTGGCGACAATTATTCAAGTTACAAGGGACTAGATTAGCTATGAGCAGTGCCTATCATCCACAAACGGACGGTCATACAGAAGTTTTAAATCGATGTTTGGAAGCTTACCTTCGCTGTTTTGTGGGTGAACGGCCTCAACAGTGGACTCGATTTCTTCATCTGGCGGAATATTGGCATAACACCTCGTTTCATTCGACTATTGGCATGTCCCCCTTTCAAGCACTTTATGGCAGACCTCCTCCGTCAATACCCACGTATCTCGCCGGATCTGCTACGGTTGCCACCTTGGATGAGTCGTTTCTGCAACGCCAACAAATCTTACTCGAACTTAAGACAAATCTTCGAAAAGCCCGACAGAGAATGACAGATCAAGCAAATAAACATCGAATGGAGAAAAGTTTCGAAATAGGGGAGTGGGTTTACCTTCGTTTGCAACCATATCGTCAGATCTCTGTGGTTCGCCGCTCTTCTCACAAGCTTTGTCACCGCTTCTATGGCCCGTATCAGATCCTCCGCCGAATCGGCCAGGTAGCCTACGAATTAGAGCTCCCTTCAACTGCCAAAATTCACCCCATCTTCCATATTTCACTCCTCAAACCTTGCCGAGGACCTCCACCGCCGTAGACGCCACCATTTCCTGCTTTACTTGCTGATAACCACGCCATTCCACAACCTAAAGCCATCTTAGGGTCTCGCACACTCAAAACTAAACAAGGAGACAAACAGCAGCTTTTGGTACATTGGGAGTTCATGTCCGAAGTTGAAAGTACATGGGAGAACTTAAAGGAGTTTCAACGGGCTTACCCTACTTTTGACCTTGAGGACAAGGTCCATTTTGACGGACTGGGTAATGATACATCTGGGCCATCAACTGGACATGAAAAGAATCAAGAAAATGGGCCAACAAGGGGAATTGGATTAGAAATGGAAAAAAAAAGACCCAAAAGAGTTAGTAGGGCACCAGATTGAATGAATGACTATGACTTAAAATAAAATAGGGTTAATATTTGAATTTTTATGCATTGTACCTAGATATTTTAGCTATTAGTACACATGTTAGCAGATCCCGAATTATCCGTTTTACATTCTCTGTATTTATCAACATTTCAGTGAGTAATGGAAAAATCAGAAAATTGTCCCAAATATCTTCTTCTCTCTCTTTTCTATTGGAGTTTAATTCCTTTCCTCGAATCAAAGGAAATTTTATCAGCCATTGTTAACAAGTACACGAACACAAAAATAGCACATCCAACAAAAAAAATTAGACGAGTGTATTCACATGTGCCAAATTAATATTTTCATTTTATTGTTATTTTAAAGAGAAAATTACACACAACCCCCTTTATTTATGGTGTAATTACCAAATCCCCTCTTATTTATTAGAAATTCCCCACACACTATCTTATTGTTAAGAATTTCTTACAATTACACATGTATATTTAACAATTTTTATAATTTTATCCCTGTAAACTCAATAAATAGACCGATTGAGAGGGTATGATGATAATTTCCAATAAGTGAGGAGTCTATTTGTAATTTTGCAAAAATGGATCACAATTTATTTATCTATAATATCTATAATATTATATAAAGCATAAGGGACCTAGAGTAACTGTTTTGGGCTATCAAATTTTTGGTGAACCCATTCCAATTTTTATATTTTCACAAGTGTCCTATTTAGTTTTTTCTTTTATATTTTATTTCATATATTATTTTTTCTTTTCTATTTTGTCTGACGCACGGTCTCGTTCTTCGGAGCGGATCTTCTATCCCAAGATGGTGTACCACAATGGTGTCACATCATTGTGGTGTTGACAAGTGTCCATTTATTTTGAATTATTATTAGTAGTTTTTTTGAAATGGACACTTATCAATTTCACAATAATGTAACACCATTGTAGTTCATCATTATGAGATAGAAAATTCATTATGCTCTTTCTCTCCTTATATTTATCTCATATTCTCTCTCGTGACTCCTCTCCTAATACACCTTTATTTTTATTTCCCCCCCCCCCCCCCTTTTTTTTCTCTTTATTATCTCAATATATACTAGTCTATCTATTATTTTTATTAATCACATTAACGTTACTTTTCATCTTATTTTTCTTCTATTTTTTATTCTCTTCTCTCGTATATTATTTAAACTTAATTGAATTTTGCTCAAAAAATTTCGTATCAATTTTATAATTTTGCACAAATAAAGAGCGTGTCCTTACCAACAAAGTTCAGCACAATTGATAAATAGTTGGATTTATTAAATTTGATCTCTAGTCATTTTTATGAAAAAATAAACAAAGGGAAAGGGAATGGAGTATTTGCTACCGACGCTAAGGGAGAAGCGTGAGGTGGATTCTCTCATCAGAGACACCCTAGACAAAGTCCTCGTCCTCCGCTTCGGCCGTTCCTCCGACGCCGTCTGCCTCCAACTCGACGACGTCGTACGCTCCTCCCCTCTCTCTCTATCTCATTTAAATTTCTTTTACAATTAATTGATTCCAAGGAATTTCAGTGTGTGTGTGTGTATATATATATATATATTTCAGTTGTACTTACTACTTCGTTGATTGATTGATCGTCAGCTGTACAAATCGGCGAGAGACGTATCGAGATTCGCGACGGTGGCGTTAGTGGATGTTGATTCGGAGGAGATTCAAGTTTATGTCAAGTATTTTGACATTACATTTATACCGTCTACGGTTTTCTTCTTTAATGCTCACCATATGAAGATGGATTCAGGGTAATTCTTACTCGTTTCGGTTCAGTTTTCTTCGTAATTTGAATGCTTCAATTGCAATTTGCAGATTAGTAATCTTTCTTCTAGTGATAGTAATACGACTTGATGCTTTGTCGTTTGATGGACCGTGCATGCATTATGATTCTTCTAATTATTTTGAGAAGATTGTATATTATTTGAATTTTCATTTAGTGCTCAATTTAGCGTTCAAGTGTTGTGTGATGGATTATGCTCCGCGTGCATCTAATATTTAGCATAGGGAAGTGAAACGAATGGAGGAATCATGAGAAACTAGATATTGGGCAGGGACGGAGCCAGGATTTTCAGTGAGGGGGGGCCAGATTGTTGTGACATAGTTATATATATATTTTTTGCCAAATAGACGAAGATTCAGGGGGTGATGGGGGCTTGCTTCCCGCGGTACGGTACGCTATATTGATGGTGGAAAATCTAATAAGGAACTAGGTTCAATTACAATAAATTTGAATAATATAGAGGATAATTATGTCATTGGGGGGGGGGGGGGGGGGGAATGGATATTTTGAAAATTTTATGAGTAGTAATAATAAAAAAAAAATTGGGGGGGGGGGGGAGGGGGGCAGTGGCACCCTCCAGCCCCCCTTGGCTCCGTCCCTGATATTAGGTTATTGTTAATTTTTGTATGGAGTTGAGTAGTATGCATAAAGAGTGTATGAATACTATTGCAATTGTATTTGTGCAAGCTGTCTTCGTGTTTTGCTTTGAAACCTAAACGAAGAGAAAGGTTACTCTTAGTGTTTCGTTCACTGATATCCAAAGTCTGAACATATCGTCAACTTTATCTAGCGAGGCAGTTGAATTTGGTGCAAAAGATAGGAGGAAACTGTTTCTTCTAACATGCTGGGGTACCAAGTCCATGATTCATGCCGAAGTTTCCACATACAATTCTTTGGTGAGATTGATTACTTTTGTCTGAGGTATCTAATTTTGCAAACTTCTTGTTTGGCCTCTTCTTTATTTTCTCTCTTCATTCTTTGTTTTTCTTTTATTCTTTCTGTCTTTTATTCTTCTTTGGAGAATACAATAGATTCTATCAAATATTCTTCTAGTTCTTTGTCCCCTTTTTTCTTTTTCTTTTCTTTGGAATTGTGATGTAACTTGATATCCACAATTGAGTCGGGTAGTATTTGAACATTCCATTTCTAAGGTAGCAGTGTCTTATGTATGAACTATAAGATGTTTTGCTGTTGGTGATATGCTATTTCTGTATGCACCATATGCATTATAGGTACTCAAGTGCTTTCATACTTATTGGATTACTCATTTTTGTCTCTTACCTGCTGTAGGAGTGCAGACCACACTAAGTGGGTCGGTACATTTCAGACAAAACAAGACTTCATCGATGTTGTGGAGGTATTAATCTATTGTATATGGTTTCACATTCAGTTTTCTGATCTGCGGTTACATTAACCCTGCACATTCCTTTCTCAATAATACGCGCTAAAGCAGACTCAGCATCTCATCAACAACACTAGCAACATTACCTATCAGTCGAATACTAATTCCAGCTAAACCACAAGAACACATATAACTTCCAAGTTCTTACTTTTCTGAGCTGATATTTAAGCATGCACAACCATGCATCAATTAAGTGTCAGGAGCATTTCTACAAAGTCACTATTTTTTGTGTATTGGTGACCATCTTAGGTCATAATTCAATTGCCATGATATTGTATTAATAGATAAGATTCTGATTATATGTCTAAGTCGTAACTGTACTGAATCAGCGAAGGAACCCTCAAGGAAATATGATAAACTAGAATTTTTTTCTACTGCATAGAACAAATTGCATTTTACTGATACCCCTGTAATGGTGACTGCCTTTAGGCCTATTTGCTTTGATATAGAAGCATTCAAAAGAAAAAAGTACCTATGGAGTTGGGAGTTTATATGTTGAAAGAACCAGTATATTTTAAGGAAGTTGAGGCAATTAATGATTTTCAAAGACTTCCTTTGATGACATCGACTCATCTTGCAACTCATATCTATTGAAAAACACAATAATTAGCGCCTAACTATCTTGCTATAATACTGCGTTTTGTTTTTCTTCTATATGAATTTCTTTTTAGGAAATTCCGAGGGAAGAAGCCTAAGGTGCGGGAACTTATAAGGCCTACTCTATCTGATTGCAGGCGATATACAGAGGAGCCATGAAGGGGAAGCTTATTGTAAGCTGCCCATTGCCACCTGATCGAATACAAAAGTTTCAGTTGCTGTATAAAGATGTTTAGGAGGTACATTTATGCATCGTGGCTTTCACATAAGTTATTTAATTTAGACAGTAATTAGTATGCAACCGTCCATTTTGTATGAACTTTTTACTCAGCATATTGTCTCAACATTTTTCACGTTTTATGCTACGTTTCAGGTTCTTGATTATTCTTGCCAGAAAGCCAAGAGAAGAGTATGATAAGAATTGCCCATCTAATGACACCAGAGATTAATCTCGCTTCTTACAACTTGTAAGGATCCTTGAGACGCCTTTACTCCATGTATCTTGTATCTCTACTTGGAAAATGATAAGGCAAATGTATATTCCAAGTCTGGATGAATCCAGTTGCCATTCACAAAGTGAAAGATTTATATTTGTCACATGATTAGTTATAAATAGGTCCGAAAAAAGAACTAAACTACTCAATATATGGGTAGCTTGATATTCTGTTTGCAATGGATGGCTAAAAACTCGTTTAAACTCGATTTGTTGACATAACAAATTTAATTTGAACACTTCTTTTGTTTAATAAATTTTGAAGCTGGGTTTGAGTACACTCAATTAGTTAAAAAAAAATGATGCAAAAAATTGAGCTACGCGAGCTCGTTTCGTGCTCGGTTTGACTATCAATCAAACAACAAAGTTCAAATACAGATTTTAAAGTTCAATAATAATTTAACAAGCTTGAATTATATCTTTTTTGTCTCGACTCATTTCGTTTACGATTTTAATTATAAGAAAAATAAATTATACTTAATTAAAATCATCTATATATATATCTATATATTGTCCAGACTATAATTCTTGTAAGTGTAATGTTAAAAGCGATCGGGGTAATCGAACTCAACTTCAATTAATATTAGGGTGATTTTGACCACTTTCATCCGATTGGGACATTGGACCAAGGCTCAAACAGATATTATGTCTTCTTCGAAAAAAAGAGGATACTAAGGGCCCATTGCAAACATATTCGTCACATACATACGAATCAAAATATTCTCATTTAAAGTACTACTTTTTCCCTAACATGATTTTCCTTTGAAAATGTAAAACTTTTTCCTTTTTTTTTTCTTTCCTTTTTTTATGATTTTCAGGAAAAAACAATAGTATCTGTTGGGCATATATTATAGGGTATCTTGTCTTTATTAGTTTAAGGATATTTTTAGGAGTATATGTTACTCTATACAATACAAGAGTGACTCACAATATCAGAACATGGGGTCCTAAGGTTTCCTAAAATCATGGGAACACTCTTTACTTTGTTATTTCTTCTAAAATCATTGGATTCTTCCATTGTATATTTTGTTATGAAATATTTGTTGTAAAAGTTTACCAAAAATGAATTATTTTTTGTATTACATACTGAAAATGAAATATACCATGCAATATGCATATTATGATTTTGTGAGGCGAAGTGTTCATCCTGAAAATTAAAATAACAAAATGGTTCAAGAATCGTACTCAATTAGTTAGGATTGTTAATGAATCAAGACGATCAAATAAAATATTTTGTGAATTATTGTTGGATTTAAAATTTTATAATTGAGTTTTATTTGATCAGGAATCAAACTCGAACAAACGTTAATCAAGTCACTTTCAAGTAACTCGGTTCATTTAGCATTTATATTTTTATCAATTTTTACTAATAGAGTGGAGTATGAGACTCTTAAATTGAACTTCAAGAATACATCAAACCAAAAGGTTAATCGAATTTAGTTCTTTTTATCTTTACGAATTAAAATCAAATAAAGTTTTCTATTTTTATATCGATTTGAGTATCGACCAACTTAAATGGAATTTGAAATCTAATTTTTGCAAAATGGCAAAAACGAGATCCAAATTTGGAAATTTTATTACCTTCATATCACGCGCTGACGTCGCGTTATCGACCAACTTAACTGGTATTTGAAATCTTTTTTTTTTTTTTTTTGAGAGCAACTGGTATTTGAAATTTAATTTTTGCAAAATGGCAAAATCGAAATCGAAATTTGGAAGTTTATTACGTTCATATCACGCGCTGACGTCGCGTTGAATCACCGCATACTACGACAAAGCGAGATATTACGCACTCTTTTATCTCTCTTGTAAAAGTGCGGTTCTCTTTCTTTCTGCTAAGAATTTCCAGCAGGGTCTTCCCACTTTTTTGAACGTGGCCCCCTCTCTTTCTTCCTCTACTTGTATAGAATCCACACACACACACACTCTCACACTCACTGCGTGTGATTCTATACATACACTAAACTGTATCTAATTGTTTGTGGTTGAGGTCTCTATAGATCTGGATCAAATGCGGAGTCAGCCGGAGGCGGTGGTGCCTCCGATGGCACAGTCTGACGATTCCAGCTCTTCTTCAAGTTCCGGTAAAGCTTCCGTCAAGGTCGAGAAAGATTCTGCTGCTACTCGAGTTGACAGTAGCGTCGCCGCCGCGCTTCCGCTTTCTAATGGTGGCGACAGCAATTCTTCAGGTGAATTAGGGTTTTTAATTGAGGATTAATTGAATGAATAGTAGGATTTCGGAATTGAAGTTAGAAAGAGGAGTCGGTGATGAATTCTTAGTGATTTGTGCTTTGGTTTTGATATTTCGAGGTTATAATTCTTGGTAATATTGAGTTTATTTTTGGTTTAGTTATATGAATATGCTTAATTTTGGATTGGTCATACATAATATATGTTCGCAGGGAGTGGTGGAGCGTCTTTTTCTAGAGTAAACACCACACCTCATGAAATTTTGAATTCTGAGAAGTTGGAGCCGCGTCCGGTGTTGGGAAGATCGAAGACCGAGAGACAAAGACATAATAATATACTTGCCGAAGAGGCTGCAAAGATTTTTGATAACCGAATGCCTGCACAGCAGAAGGTAAAGATTCTTTTGGGAGTTTTGCAGTTTCCTTTTAGTTCCCGTATTCTAGGTGTATATATCCATTAGAGACGGGATCCTTGAACCTCATGCTAGTGCCTGTTGGGGTCTCAAATGAGAGGATAGATGACTAGATGTGTTACGGTGACTAGATGATATTCAAGAGGGTTGGTTACTGACATCAGCTGATACCTAGATTCAAACATTTTTGGAGTCTTAGTGAAACTGATGCTTTAGAAAATTTACGCCGGGCGAATTGGTTGTAATAGTCAGTGCCAAGAAAAGGCAAATAACATGCTCTGCTAAATTCATTTCGTAATTAGTAGGGCAACAATATTTTTCATTAGAGTTGGCTACTTGATCTCATTCGCCGTGTTTGTCTTGAAAACTGCAATTATACACATATTGAGTAACATGGAAGTAAGTGTTTGGGTTATTTTTAACTAATTCTAGCTAATCACTTCTTCAGAATAAGCATACACTTGTCGTTTAGTCCATTATGGAGATAATTTCAATTTCCTGAATCTTCTCTGTTTAAGTGGTAAACAGAATGCCCCATTACAAAATATTTTTGGGAGTGACACTATGTAGTTTTTGTCTGATGCCTTGATGCATGAGATTTTCGTTTAATAGTAAAAGCATTGCATCTCAAATTGATGAACTATAAACATGCCTGGGATCTTTGTTAAATATTTAAAACACTGCAGCTCAAATTGTTGAACAGAATAGCTACCGTTAAACATGATGGAACGGTAGAATTTGAATTTCCAGAAGATGTTGAACCTCAAACTCTTGGAGTTGGAGTTGGTTCAGAACACTTATATAATGACTTCGATGAAGAGCCCCTTGATGCAGCAGAACTTCAGGATATTCCTCCATTGCAAATAGTAATGCTTATAGTTGGAACTCGTGGAGACGTACAGCCATTTGTTGCAATTGGAAAGAAACTACAGGTATATGGGATCACAAGATGCAAGACGTACAATAACTCATATTACTTTAAAATGCGACCTGCTTAAGTAATTAAAGGCAAAATTGAGGTGCAAAGAATTCTTTCTTGAAAGAAAAAATATTTTTAAGAAAACTTTATCTTCATTTTCTTCTTGAGTTATGTCTGAAGTTGTTGATGACGATGCTTGGGTGCAGGAATATGGTCATCGTGTTAGATTGGCTACTCATTCCAATTTCAAAGAGTTTGTCTTGACTTCTGGGTTGGAATTCTATCCCCTCGGTGGGGATCCTAAACTTCTTGCCGAATGTATGTTTCTAATGCTTTTTCTTTGCTGGATCTTACTTTATGATATCCTTTAGGTCTCCCAATTATGATTGATCCTATTTTGATGGATTTTGATGTTGCAAAGATGATGCTTGTGGTCCATGACTGTTGGTTGGATATGGCGTTCGTTGAAACTTAAATATATTCGTTTAAACATTGTTCTATGTCTTCACTTAAACTCAATCAGTGTCTGATGACTTCTTGTTATGTTAATATTACTGACCTTATTATGATATGTTATCAATTTTTTGAATTTCTTACCTGCTCTTCGACATACCATAACTTTGAATATGAAATATTTGCTTAGTGATATTTGTTCGATAAGCATCATGGGCCAAGCTATTTGAGGTTTAAACACACACGGATGATGCTTCTTAGAAGCAACATACATCTTATTTATCAGAAAAACTTTTCCGTGCTACATAACATGTTCTGCATGATTTGAAAATTGCAGCAATTTCTAGACGACTTTAGTAATATCAGTTTACTTCACCGCTAATTGGAATAAAATAGGTTTTAGTGTTGCTGCAGAGTTAGTAGTTTTGCAAGCAGAGTATTAAATCCATAAGCCAAGATTATATCATGCTAAAATACATTCAATGTTTAGGATGGAACGAACTTAGAGCCCATAAGCTCAATAAAGTTTGCTATTGCTACATAAACTTAGAGCCCATAAGCTCAATAAAGTTTGCTATTGCTACATAAACTTAGAGCCGATAAGCTCAATAAACTTAGAGCCCATAAGCAGAGTATTAAATCCATAAGCCAAGATTATATCATGCTAAAATACATTCAATGTTTAGGATGGAACGAACTTAGAGCCCATAAGCTCAATAAAGTTTGCTATTGCTACACGTTCAACTTTCTGCACTTCACATCTTTTTAATTTCTTGCTCTTTGTTGGACTGCTATGCTCTAACTCCAAAATGTTGCACTCGCTGAGCTGCAATGCGCTTTGGCGTGGTTTGAACAAGTTACATGTCTAATTGCCGGTTAAAGATTTGCTCTGTATTTAGCTGCCGTCTAGTTACGAGTTCCTTTATTTCCGCTGACGCCATGGCCTTCTTCTTCTTGCCTAATCTCTCAGCTGCAAGATTCTATGCATCAATCCTAGTAGTTTATTACGCGTGTAATGATAGGGCACACAGTAGAGAAGAAAAACGTGTAAGACAAGAAAAATCCTTGGATCTGATACTTGCCTTTCTGTGACAGGTAACGTTTGGCCTGTAGAATGTTGCTTCCTTTCTAAGATCCAAAGTTCTTAACCAGATGATCAATAACATCTCTAGTGTGAAATTCTATAAGTTTTATTGACAAACTATGAGAACACTGTCATTGTACTAGTAGATTTAGGCGCTGAGTTCAATGGAGGAGATCATAATGATGCCGCTTTGCAAAGAATTCTGCAATATGACCCTTGCTCCTCATCGACCTCCCTGAAAAATGTAGGAATTAGTAGCCATGTGTTTTTCGGCACGGGGTCCCCTTTCTTTCTGCCTGGCGCCCGTTACTTCATTCCTTTAGGTGTCTTTATTCTCTTTGGATATCCTGCTGGTAGGTCCCAATCTTTGTTCTGGACACCTTAAGAAGATGCAAGTAATGATTCCTATGTAAGCCAGTGAAAATTCCACCTATTCATGTAAGAACTTGACATGGTACTCGTCTTATGAGGCGTCGTCCTCTTTGCATGTTCCTATGATGCCGAGACCTCAACTATCTGGTTGTTCATAGGCTCTTTGTAGAAACAGTGGAGAGGAGCTTTTAGATAATATTCATTCTGCAAGCAAACCAGCATTCTATAGCTATTATTTAGGCACGGAAGGCCCCGCCCCGCATCTTCGCTTTTTAAAACACTGGTCTATACTAAGTTTATACCAGATAAATTTCGATGTAGTTGCCAAATCTGGATGTTGAATAATGCTAATAATGATTAGTTTGATAAACTAATGCTTCATGCTTTCTCTTTTGCAGACATGGTTAAAAACAAAGGGTTCTTGCCTTCAGGGCCTTCAGAAATACCTATACAAAGAAATCAGATGAAGGATATAATATATTCTCTTCTTCCAGCATGCAAGGAAGCTGACATGGACTCTGGGATTCCTTTCAAAGCAGATGCAATTATTGCTAATCCTCCTGCATATGGTTAGATTATGTGACTTGTTCATCCTCTTTTTCATTTTTGTTGTTTGGATATCAGCATTTTTCTATTTTATAATTTGTTTAATTAGATGGTTGAATATTAGCATAAAATCCCTAAATGATCCATATCATGGACAGGCTGCTCCAAGTTGTTGTTTTGGGATTATACAGAATTTATTTTACTAGATGTATTAACCAAAGCTCATGAATTGGTCTAAATTAGTGCCATGGTTTTTCTTGAGGTTATATTAAATGCAAATCATTTACCATTGTATCTTTTAATTGATGAAAGTTGTTATATCCACTTACCTGGAGAGCACTGCAGGGCATACACATGTTGCAGAGGCATTGCAAATACCAATTCATATATTTTTCACAATGCCGTGGACGTAAGTCTTGTGTGGATCCGGCTCATATATATTTTTATTCCTTTGTTTTGCAAAGAAATAAAATGTGGATGAAAATTATGAAAAATATCTACTTTTGTTAATCTCTTCTCATCCTTATAAAAATCATAGTTTTTTATGCCAGGCCAACCAGTGAATTCCCCCATCCTTTATCTCGTGTAAAGCAATCAGCTGGATATAGAGTGCGTTTGAAGAATCTTTATTCACATCTTTTTCTTTTGTTTAAAACGTAAACATCAGTGTGTTTATGCCACTCGTAACATCCGTTTTTTTTTTTTTTTGGCAGTTATCATACCAGATTGTTGATTCCTTGATTTGGTTAGGGATAAGAGACATGATAAATGATGTTAGGAAAAAAAAGCTGAAGCTACGACCAGTCACGTATTTGAGTGGATCACAAGGGTCTGAGTCAGATGTTCCGCATGGATATATCTGGAGTCCTCACCTTGTTCCTAAACCTAAAGGTGTTCATTTTCCTAAAATCATCTTATTTTGAATAAATTTTACTTTTCCCATATGAATCCGAAGTATTTCATATTTGAACCATAACGCACATTATTAGTCCTTGGTACAACTTCTGTTACAGCTTCATCGGCGATGAGTAAAATCAAATTGCATGCCTATGTTGGCAGTTGCTAATTGAGCTTTATAGCTTTATTGTCTTGCAGATTGGGGACCCAAAGTTGATGTGGTTGGATTTTGCTTCCTTGATCTTGCAACGAATTATGAACCGCCCAAGTCACTTTTGAACTGGCTTAAAGCTGGTCCGAAGCCTATCTATATTGGGTTTGGCAGTCTAGTGAGTATCTCAAAATTCCCTGTACCAAAGTATGTCTGTTATTAACAACTTTAGTCTTTGTAATCAGTTTTTAAATGTGGGGAAAAAAAGTTGAATTATCATTGACCCACCAATTTCCTCAATACAGATACACCACAATAAACAAGAGCTCAAACTCATCACGAAAGAGAACTCCAAATAACTTGTCAAAACTATTTTTAAAAATTAGAAGTGAAGAAAATTTAACTGAATGTTCATATTAATTTTTTAAATCCACAAGAAAAGTCTCTCTCTTAGTTTTCTTTCTTGAGTTTCATTATTTAGGAGAGGTAAAATCTACTTAAAAATAGCCTACTTGATTGGAAACAATAGCTTTGTTATATGGCAGCTTATCTATGTGTATGAAGCTATCATAGTTATTCTTATGGATTGAGCAATGTAGAATATCCTTAATGGAGTAGTGACATTTTGTTGTGTAGTAAAATCTCCTTTTCTGTTGCTTTGGGCTGATATAGGTTTGTTTTTACATGTTCTCATCTACATTCTTCTGAATTTCCATTAAGGCGTGCTTTTCAACTTCTTTGACTCAGCTTTCTGTTTGTTTGAAACTAATTATCTTGTCCAACATTAACTCGTTTGTTTCCGTCTCAGCCTGTTCAAGAGCCACAGAAAATGACACAAATAATTGTTGAAGCTTTAGAAAGAACTAAACAAAGGGGCATTATTAACAAAGGCTGGGGTGGCCTTGGTGACTGTGAGTTCTCTTTTCCTTCTTTGATTTTATCCACTAATTACACAATGATTTCTGTTGTAGTTCCTATAAATTTTGCTCATCGAAATCTTGTGATTATTCTCAGTGGCAGAAGAAAAGGACTTCGTATATCTACTGGATAACTGCCCACATGACTGGCTTTTCTTGCAATGTGCTTCCGTGGTGAGTTGTTTTATTTCCGTTACTGCATCGGGACTTTTTACTATTGTCTAATATATTCCTTTTTTGCACTTACATTCTTTAACCGTATGATAATTTTTTTACTAGCCAATCCTGATTGCATATCTAGGACTTAATCTTCGCATCGGGACTTTTTACTATTGGCTAATATATTCCTTTTTTAGCACTTACATTCTTTAACCGTATGATAATTTTTTTACTAGCCAATCCTGATTGCATATCTAGGACTTAATCTTTGGATTGTTTTTTTCTGGTAATTTTATCCCACTACCAGGACACATTCGTCTTATTTATCCACTCCTTTGATCACCAAGTTATCGATGAAGACTTGCTTAAAACTGAAACTTCTATTCAGATTCTCAAACCTAATGTGCAAAAACCATCCCGCGAAGCAGCTTTTTTGGAAGAGAAATGTTAAGTTTAAACCCAATGTGCAAAATCTGTCCCGTGAAGCAGCTCTTTTGAAAGAGAAATGTTAAGTTTATTTTCTTTCTTCCCATGGGAGTGAAGGTGGTGTGAGTAGTGTTTTGTGAGTAAGGCAGTTTGCTGATGGTGATTTTGTGTTCTTGCTGAAGCACTAACTAACAGCTGAGTCCTCTCCGAACCGCAGGAGATCGTGAATATCGTACTGTGCTTATCTGTAGACATTAGAATGAGTAAAATATTACATGTCTATTTTGAGCCTTATAAGTTGATTTCTTTTTCATTTTGGTTTTAGGTCCATCATGGGGGTGCAGGAACTACTGCTGCTGGTCTTAAAGCTGCGGTAATTATTTACATGAAGTGGTGTTTCCGCACTTTCTACTCACCTAACGTTCTTGAATTTTTGTTATTTATTTACTTGCTTATATTTCTCAATGCAGTGTCCAACAACTATCGTCCCTTTCTTTGGAGATCAACCTTTTTGGGGAGAGAGAGTCCATGCCAGAGGTGTAGGTCCTCCGCCAATTCCAGTTGATGAATTTTCACTCCAAAAGTTGGTCGATGCAATCAAATTTATGTTAGATCCCCAGGTATTTTGTGTTTAAATTGGCTTTACTATGGTATAGTGGATAACTCATTTCCGATATCTCACATGCAGACAAAGTGATGAATTAAACTTAGGTTGTCTTTGAATGGGAGAATCTGAGGTTGAAGAATTTCTAATCTATAATAATAAGTACCATCTACTTGTTTTGATAAATTTCAATTTCTATGGAGTTCAAGGATCAAAGATCGTAGTGAAGAAAAAGAAAGAAAATGGAAATTATCCACGTAACTAAAGCACAAATTTTATATCAAATGAAGTGAAAAAAAGTAAATTTTCCTGTCACCATCCTATAACCAAATTATTAGCAATCATTTTGAGTTATTTTCTCAATTATCAATCTGGGTTTGAAATCAACTAACTATTGGAGTTATTTGAAATCTTTAGATTCAAATCAAATCCTTCAATCCAAATGTAAACTTGGATTTTTGAAACTTATATGTTTGCATTTTCTTTTTTGGTTTCTCCTTCCCTACTTATTCCGATCACTTGGCGTCTATTGCATGCGGAAAAGATGAGAAAAAACCTCACATGTTACTGTTAGCTAAAGAAAGAATGTGACAAATTTGAATATAAACTAAAATTGAATTTCATGCAGGTTAAGGAGCGTGCAATTGAACTTGCAAAGGCCATGGAAAATGAAGACGGTGTTACAGGAGCCGTGAAGGCATTCTTTAAACATCTTCCTCGTAAAAAACAAGAGCCCGAGACAGAACCTACACCATCAAATTATTTTTCTGTTAGGAGATGCTTTGGTTGTTCCTAAATTTTGAGCGGACGAGGTTGTCTGCTCCCTTGTGTGTATTCTTTATTAGGTTATCGAAATTATCATAGTTTGATTACTTGAGTGATATTTTGCTGACAATACTTTCTTCTAGGAAGAATTGTATTAATCCTGTTTATATTCCCACCTTCTTCACAACATTACTTTAGAGTTGAGTTTTTGTTTGTTGTCATAATACTTTGGCTATGACGGAATTGTGATTGCAACGACGTCTCTGCTAAGGAAATTATGTTGAGGGCTGTTCTTAGATGCTTTCTGGTACAATGGTGTTCTATTGTATAGTCGAATATGAATCGAGTGTGTATTCTATGTCTATCTCTTTCACACAAGTATGTGAGGGGACTGCGTACAATACAATTTACTCTGTGAGAGAGATAGACACTAAGACTATTGGATTTGGTCTGGCACTCTGTTTTTCAGTGATTCTAGCTTCCTCGTGTACTCCCTTGTTTCTATTCTCTTTCTTGTTAATAATTTCTTTAGGTTGCCGAAACTAGAACTTAGCCCTTTAAATGTGTCATTCCTAGAGTTTCGGAATAATTAAAATTAGGGATCTTACATGCATATCCTGTTATTTATTGTGTGATTACCAGTGGCTCCATGATGTTTAGCAAATTACCAGCACACCCGTTGATCAATGGGTGAAATTCTGTTTTGCTTTTATTGAGTGCGAAAGGGATTGACACGGGTTGAAATTGTGATATGATTTTATTAACATATAAACTTATGGTAATTTATCAAAGTTCAAGGTGTTTCTCATAAATTAGGGTCGTATGCGGAGGGGTTTATATAATTTACCCTTAAATTATCTACTATGAAACAATTGCAAATTTGAAATTGTGGTGTTATGCGGAGTGGTTTAATGAGGTTTACTATATATGAATCATTGTATAATATTGGGACTTCAAGTCTCGACAACTTCAAAGAATCACTCTGCGTGACTTCACATGCCGTGTTTGGATTAAGAAGAAGGATGTGGAGGTAAATATTCGAAATTGCTAATATTAGGTCATTGTCGTCCACAGCAAAATCAATATCAAACTAGCGACTCGAAAGCTCAGATGATATGGTAGAAGCACATGGTAAAAGCATAATCATCTCTGACTTTGGTATTGAATGTGGTAGTGAGAAGTTGCTTTCATAACTCATTTGGTGCGTTTTTTGATGCACTGT
This sequence comes from Buddleja alternifolia, assembly GCA_019426215.1. NCBI lineage: Eukaryota > Viridiplantae > Streptophyta > Magnoliopsida > Lamiales > Scrophulariaceae > Buddleja > Buddleja alternifolia. Next base: position 54,199,493 of record CM033391.1, read on the forward strand.
TAACAGATAGTTGCGGCTCTTCTTGGATTCATTGTTTTAACTCATCCAAATGACCTTAGAATAGGGACACATTGAGATTCCAAGTGAAGAAAAAAAAAAAATCGTGTGTTTTGAGATTTAGAAAGAATTCAAAATGGTCTGTTCTGGAGACACGATTTTATGGAAGAAGTAATGGAGAGGTGCTGACAATCCTTTAAGTATGCCTTGATGAAAAGCTGGTGAGTGAATTGAATTTAAACCCCTATATAGAAGAGGAAGATGCCAAATTTTGGAAAATGGACCACCTTTGGGTTTTGGCATGCAACAAGTAGATCAAAATGTTGCAACTTTTACTGACCAAAATGGGGCAACTACTACCTATACCTATACTACCCCCCCAAACCCCATAACTATTTATTGTAAATCAGAGGCAACCAGAGAGAGAGAGAGAGAGATTAGGGATAGGCCATTGGTATAGGAGATAGACAAAAGGCAATTCCACACCTCTATAACCACCAATTGAGTGACTCCACTTGATCTTTACCTTATGAATCACCCAATTCTTTCATGTTTGCATCACATATTACAACCAACACCTATTTATGTGTTTTTTTACTTTATTTGTCTATAAGGAATATCTGTCAGTGTTCCACTTAAAAGTATCGATAGATATTCGATAATACTTGCTGATACCTTTGTAGTTTGATTCTTTTCGATTTGATAACATACTGCAATATCTTACTATGTGGTAATGAGTTGTAGGTGATGACATTTATAAATATTTTTTTAACAATTTACTACCTTGTGTAATTTTTTGAGCATTTTATAATATATTTGTTTCGTATATGATAATAAACCATGTCAAAGAATCGTGACAATGAATCATGGTCAAAATATGGATATTATATTTGCCATGCATGGCATCATCCCCACTAATGAAAAAACAAACACGATTTATGGTTTTTTCTACTTTAGGGGGGTGGATCTTACTGTTCCATTGGACAGCAGATAGATTACTTGGATGTGTAGGGAACTTCAATAAGAGCACAGTTATTAATGAATTGAAAGGGATACACCAAATCAGAAGATAAAACAAACAACTGAACCAAAAGACTTAAAAGAAAAAAGCATAAAAACGCCTGCAAAAGTACAGACTCCATTATGGATGGATTCCATTTCCCAATCTATTATACATTTCTCTCTCTCTCTCTTGCCTACCACAGTATTCCGGACATTGTCGGACTAATCTGTTGGTCGACCCGGGTCGCACACCTGGCCTGATGGGTGAGTCTCCCAACGGGTTAACTGCGTACACAAGGAATCAAACTCGAGACCTTACTTAAGCAGAACCAAGTTGCTTACCACTTGGACCAACCCCCGTTGGTCTATATATATATATATATATATATATATATATATATATGAGTTCTCACCAATCACTCTCTTTGCCTCAGTACTCAGAAACCTGTTAGAAGATTATTTCTCCCCACTTATCTTTCTCTTATCTCTTCTCTTTCCATGCCCATACACCCTCTTGTGCCAGAACCTCTAATGCTGCACTCTTTTTTATAAACGAGACACTCCGGCAGTTTACACCAATCACATTACAGTTACAATTCACTCGACCAATGAATGACTTCAATTCATCAAAAACTGAATTCGAGCTAAAATTTTCTGTCTCACTTCGTAAATAAATACACTTGCTACTAAACTCCGAGTCTCGAAAGCTACTACAAAAGATTCTATAAATGTCATACACAGTACTTGCACACATCTCTTCAATCTTCACATACTTCAATATTTCCAAATTTAGTTTCTGAAATCTCTCCCAAATAAAGAACAAAAAAAAAATCCAAATTCCAAACTCTGTACAACTTGTACTTCATTCATCTTTCTACCCTTTTTGAAGAAACTTTCATTTGTTTTTTTTCAAACTTTTTTGCTGAAAAATGGAGGGTGATCATCATTCAATTCATGGTACACCGAACAATGCAGAAGGTACAACAAAATCAAAGTCATTCCCATGCCTATACTGTTCAAGGAAATTTCACAGTTCACAAGCTTTAGGCGGCCATCAAAACGCTCACAAGAAAGAAAGAACAGCAGCCAGAAAGAACAAAATTAGGGCTTCCGATTACTACGCCCTAAACACCTTCTCACCTCTCTCGCCGCCGCCGCCGCCGCCGCCGCCGTTAATGTTCTCCCCCAACTATCCGATCGGCATTTTCAATCCATCCGCCTATATAAGCGCTCACGCCGCCGCGCTCTGCCAATTCCAAAGCCATCCGATCGTCGATCGCTTCGGATCGAATGGTGCAGCTAAGCTTCAGAAAGTAGTACCGTATCGCGGCAACATTTACGAAAATCGTGAAGATGAAAGCTTCAAGAATTGGGAACGGAGTATGATGAGATGCGATGGATTTGCGCAAGAATTTGCAGAGGATAATTCAATTGGAATGAAGAAGATTAATCATAGCGTGCATGAGATTAGTGGTGATGATAGGAAGAATGATCAGAAGCTTGATTTGTCTCTTCATTTGTAGAAGACGAGATATGGTTAATGGCGGTTTGTAGGAAAGAATTAAGCCATGGGAGATAAATATATTTTGTTGTCTCCCTTTTGGCACTTACAAATTGCTACACATTTTTGTTCGGTTTACGTGTTCATGCACTTTTGAATAAATTGAGAAATTGGCGTTGTGATTTTATGAACATCTCAATGATCATAGTCCTAACAATATTAGTTAGTGGTAAAATTGCATTTTTTGTCTCAAACTTTACATGAATTGTGATATGCTATTGGTCTCTTCCGTTAAACATTCAATCAGGTTCAGGGATGGAGCCATATTTTAATTCAGGCCTGAATACAGAATAAACGGGCTAAAATTTGATAATGTTAAGTTTGATGGGGTAAAATTTTAAATTTTAAAAAGGTCAAAAAAGTATTTTTAAAAGTTGAGGGGGACTGCCTCTACCAACCCCTTAGCTTCGTCACTGATTAAGTTGATCGTATGTCTCGCACATGGCCATTTACAAAACAAACTTATATTGTGCTATATTTGCAAAAATATACTTTCATGTGGTTAAAAAATTGCATAAACACAAATATTATTAAAAACCCAATAGACTCTGCACAAACGTTCAAAATATTTTCTAGCATGCAATATGAAACCTATGGATGTTATGATATTTTCTAACAATATTTTGAATCCTTTGGAGTTGAGATATTGCTTATATAAATTATAATTTAGCTCGTACCGCATGTTAGGTGGGAAAGGGCAAATAACAACTATAATGATATTCCCTCTAATATGCCATATTTTGGGCATACAGATCGAATTACCTAAATGCCCCTAAAAAACCGATACATTGACAAATACTCGGGCTCCACGCATTTCTTGATGGTTGGGGTCGTCTCATCGAGAACCCGACCCGACGAACCATAATGTGAGCTGTCAGATCATGCCACATGCCCTCATCCTGGCGAGCCATGCGTAAGTCTTGAATCCTCAATCTAAATCTATAAATATCCTCAATTATGACCGGAAGAGTGGAGGGTGGAAGGTGTTACACAATCATTTGGAAGGTGAAAGGGATTACACAATTATTCTACAATCAATCTGATATTTCACTCAAAATATTAAATACAAATTGTGACTATGTCTAATATGACCTAATTATTTAAAATACGCTTAGACATGATTCTCACAGTCTAAGTATATAGGTAGCTAAGTCTTTTTTTTAAAAAAAAAAAAAAAACTCTAGACGAAGGGGGGATACACTGACCCGACAAATCCGACCCGATAGTTTTTAATAATGGGCGACACAGAATCTATAAGACTCCAAATAAGGAGAGAAAAATCATAACTTGTGACAACCTGCAATTGAACCCAAGACCTCCCAAATGAAAGTGGAAGCTGATACAATTAGGCTAACAAAACTTAGGTAGACAATTTAGTCATCTAAGTGCAGTCTATAATCCTTTTTGTTCGAGTCATACCCGACAATAGCCTCGACCGAATCAAGTTGTTACCTTCACGAAAAACAACACAGATTGCCGTTGTTAGCATACGAACCACTTATTTATGATTTGAATTCTCGTTTATTTTTATTTATTTAAATCCGCTTCTTTCATAAAATAATAATATTAAAAATAATAAAAGAATACATGTTAGGTTTTCATGTTAATGAAAAGAAAATCTTGATTGGCAAAAGTCTAACATATGAGAAAAGAATTTGCACAAAGTGTATCAAATAATCCGCTGTAGCGCTGGCAATATCTAATATCTACTATGATTGTGATATATCCGGGTTCAAAGCCCGGCAGCGGAATTCATTTTTTTTATATTTCCATTTATTTCTTTTTCTGACTCTACTTTTGGGCCTTTCTTTGGGCCGTTTTAGTTAGAGCATGCAATTCCTTTCAGCATTTTTCTATTGTAGGCCCATTATAATTCTAGTGGGTTTAAATACATTTTTTTGATGATGGGTTTAAATACATTATTGAAGCAAAAAAGAAATTCCGATAAAAGAATGGGGGCTGGATCCTCTGGTACAAGCTTGACCGCGATTCATATCTTTTTGTATGATTTTTCTTAAAATGAAAAATTATTTAATCGACTAGTCGTTATTTGATTTAATTGGCTAGTATAAATATCCATTGAATATGTACATGAGAAGCATTTAAGTGACGATTATTGCATATCCAAAACTTTGGTAACATTCAAAGATTCTCAATTATGGCTATTTATTGGTTCTTTTTCATATCGGGTTGGTCTAAGTCGTTTGAATGATCCGGATCAAAAGGAATAATACAAGTTAGTTAGCTATTTTTAAAGGCATAGGGGGTTTAGTGGCTATTTATTTTTACGAGGGTGTTTTTGCGTATTATTGGAACTACAGGGGCTACATTGCATTTATGCATAAACAGAGATCATGGATCACAAGACTGAGAGATGGACAGGCTGCATGGGAAGGTTGATTACCCATAATGTGTCTTGCTATTATTAAATACTAGTCGTTCTGACACACTCGATGCGTGTACTTAAATGTTTAAATATATTTATTTATTATTTTATGATACAAATTCTTTTCAACATAGTATATGTTATTTGAAATATGTAAACAAAAAATTTATTCATAATTTATGTTAATTGTTTTAAGTGGTTAGAAATTAGTGACAGAAGAAGATGAAAAAAAAAATGATTTTTTAAAAGAAATAAAGATAAAAAATGAGAGAGAGAACCATCAACAAAAAAAAACGTGAGTTAGTGTTTGGATAAAGTATGAATAAAGCCTTGTGAAAATTAGAATGAGAGAGATAGAGTCAATATGTCATATTAAAAAATGACCGTCCAACACTTGGTGCTCTTCAATTATAAACAGTATAGATTCTTCACGAGGAGAATTTTTTGTTTGGGCGAAATCTAGATCCCCCTATGTATGACATGTGCACTTTTTCCCATATTCTAAAAGGGGTGTTTTGCAACAAAAATCAAAGAAAGTGCGGAATTTTTAAAATAAGGGGCAAATTGCGAGGTGTGATGTATGTTAGGGAGAAAAATGCTTTTTTCACCCCTTTTGGTTTTGAATAATTGACAAAAGTTATAGGCTTTTAATTTGTTAAAAGTAAATAAAATGCATTACTTGTCACTTCTCATGTGTTGGTCGTATTTGTAGTATTTACCCTTATTCATTCATTTTTCAGACTGTAATATCTTACACCAAATTTTATGCATCATGTCACTATAATGATGTTACATAAGAAATCTATTCATGGGCATAATTATAATTTACAGTTATCCAAATAACAATCACTTGAGTCTTTAAGTCAGGGGTCGTGGCATCCAAACTATTAATTAAGCAGAATAGTTTAGTCTAGCCAATTCAAGTTGGCTCAGGTAAGAACGGACCACTTCCCCTCAAAAGGTTGTGTGTTCGATTTACTCTGCCAACGTGAGGGCTGTGTTGGTGGGCAATTTGTAAGTAACTCTGTAAGTGACCTATGGTCCAGGAGGCATGCCTTGACCCTAATAGATGATCGGAGCCGATCCTATCTAAATTTTTTTGGATAAAACAAAAGAATAATTTAGTCGATCTATTTTTTAGACCAAACGACTATTAACCCTTGTCTGTCGAGGTAGATCGTTAGGCTCCCTTCTTTTTGTAATGAAAAAAAATAGTCCTTTAAGTCAAAAGGGCTAAGGAAATTAAATAGAAAATTTGGGGCACTAAAATGACTGTCCCCCGTTTCTAGCCAACAAAAGTATACGAGTTTTGTTTGGCGATGTATCAACATTTGATGCACTTTGACCACTTCGATTCACAAACCTAATTATCATGAATTTAAACTATGTCAAGTATTCTTTAAATTGTGGTCAACTTCAAACTACTTCAATTATTTTTAGATGTGATCTTTCAAGTTTCAAGAACTCCTTTGACATTGTGAAAAATCATCTAATTTTAATATGAAATTGAGTTTGGTCACTGGTCACAAACTAATGTCAGGTTTTGTAATTCATTTTTATTGAAATGTACTTTGCATTCCATATAATCGATTTGATTGGTCAAATCTCGACTCAATTTAATATCAAACTCCTATGAGAGGGACTTATATTTATCATCTAAATTTAATATCAAATTGAGGTTGGTTAATTGCCTAGAGAAACACTATATGTCTTATACATATTTTATGTTACATGCCTATTTGCTTCCTGAGGTAGTTAATTATTTTTAGGCTGTCAATGGAATTTAGTTTTATTTGCGAAGTTGAGACTTCAAAATATTATAGGTTTTGAGTTCTATTACCATCAATATGTGAGTCTTTCACTCTTTCTTTAAATTTTAACATTTGAAGTTGTCAATCAATTTAATTTTAATTTGTTACTAATTGTTATGTATTAAATGACGGTTAATATTTATGATCTATTAGTATTGACTTAAAAAAAATTATTATTGACTTATTTTTGTGTTTTATTAATGCATTATGTATATTTAAATAGTGGTAGAATTTCGTATGTCTATAATCGTATCGTGTCGTATTCGCGACGTAATGTATATTTAAATAGTGGTAGAATTTTGTACCTCTATATTCGTATCGTGTCGTATTTGGTGATGTGCCATGCATCATAGCATGCCAGTGATCAAGCAATTCCAAATTCTGAGTGCCATAATTATATACCGTCGTCAAGGCATCGATGTAGAAGCCCTGAACGAAAATTTGTTTGAATAATCTGATGGTGATGTGGAAAAAGTGGTAAGTAAAATACAGTATATGGTTGAAATTTTGTGGTGTCAGTCAGAGATGGGTTGGGCACGTGAGTAACCGACGTAGGTCAAAACTTGAGTCAGCTAACTTTAGTTAGGCAGCGAAAGAGAGAGAGATGGAGATGGAAGTCCCACAAATTTCACACCATATCCATTTTCAACTTCTACCATCTCCTATGAACCCCTTATATTAGTTCATTAATTAACTCACTTAGTGTTTAATTAAATTTCTATTTTATAGTCAAGAATTTATTACATTAACCCACTTAATTCATGAATTAGCCAGAAGATTAACAACCAAAATATTAGAAATCTCTTATATCATGCTTATATTCTATTGCAACTTCTTGTTGCAAGGGCTAGATGCGCGTCACGAATTTGAATTCTCAAAACGACCTGATTGTTAGAATATAATTCTCCACACTTGTATTATTGATGATAGAAACATATATATAGAGTACAAGACTTGGTGAACAAGGAAATAATAAATAAGGAAATAAAGACTAACAAACCTATTCTAATATAAACTCTATAATAATTCTAACACTCCCCCGCATTCGAAACGGGAGGGGACCGAAACGTGATGTATATTTAAATAGTGGTAGAATTTTGTACGTCTATATTCGTATCGTGTCGTATTTGGTGACGTGCCATGCATCATAGCATGCCAGTGATCAAGCTTCAGAAAGTTGTACCGTATCACGGCAACATGTACGAAAATCGTGAAGATGAAAGCATCAAAAATTGGGAACGGAGTATGATGAGATGCGATGGATTTGCGCAAGAATTTGCAGAGGATAATTCAATTGGAATGAAGAAGATCAATCATAGCGTGCATGAGATTAGTGGTGATGATAGGAAGAATGATCAGAAGCTTGATTTGTCTCTTCATTTGTAGAGGACGAGATATGGTTGATGGCGGTTTGTAGGAAGGAATTAAGCCATGGGAGATATATATATTTTGTTGTCTCCCTTTTGGCACTTACAAATTGCTACACATTTTTGTTCGGTTTAAGTGTTCATGCACTTTTGAATAAATTGAGAAATTTGCGTTGTGATTTTATGAACATCCCAATGATCATAGTCCTAACAATATTAGTTAGTGGTAAAATTGCATTTTTTGTCTCAAACTTTACATGAATTGTGATATGCTATTGGTCTCTTCCGTTAAACATTCAATCAGGTTCAGGGATGGAGCCATATTTTAATTCAGGCCTGAATACAGAATAAACGGGCCAAAATTTGCTAATGTTAGGTTTGATGGGGTAAAATTTTAAATTTTAAAAAGGTCAAAGAAGTATTTTTAAAAGTTGAGGGGATTGCCTCTACCAACCCCTTAGCTTCGTCACTGATTAAGTTGATCGTATGTCTCGCACATGGCCATTTACAAAACAAACTTATATTGTGCTATATTTGCAAAAATATACTTTCATGTGGTTAAAAAATTGCATAAACACAAATATTATTGAAAACCCAGTTGGGAAAGGGCGAAAACAACTATAATGATATTCACTCTGATATGCCATATTTTGGGCATACAAATCGAATTATCTAAATGCCCCTAAAAAATAGAGACATTGACAAATACTCGGGCTCCACGCATTTCATGATCGTTGGGGTCGTCTCATCGAGAACCCAACCCGACGAACCATAATGTGAGCCGTCAGATCATGCCACATGCCCTCATCCGGGCGAGCCATGGGTAAGTCTTGAATCCGCAATCTAAATCTATAAATATCCTCATTTATGACTGGAAGAGTGGAGGGTGGAAGGTGTTACACAATCATTTGGAAGGTGGAAGGGGTTACACAATCATTCTACAATCAATCTGATATTTCACTCAAAATATTAAATACAAATTGTGACTATGTCTAATATGACCTAATTATTTAAAAGACGCTTAGACTTGATTCTCACACTCTAAGTATATAGGTAGCTAAGTCTTTTTAAAAAAAAAAAAAAAAATCTAGACGAAGGGGGGATACACTGACCCGACAAATCCGACCCGATAGTTTTTAATAATGGGCGACACAGAATCTATAAGACTCCAAATAAGGAGAGAAAAATCATAATTTGTGTCAGCCTGCAATTGAACCCAAGACCTCCCAAATGAAAGTGGAAGCTTATACAATTAGGCTAACAAAACTTAGGTAGACAATTTAGTCATCTAAGTGCAGTCTATAATCCTTTTTGTTCGAGTCGTACCCGACGATAGCCTCGACTGAATCAAGTTGTTACCTTCACGAAAAACAACACAGATTGCCGTTGTTAGCATACGAACCACTTATTTATGATTTGAATTCTCGTTTATTTTTATTTATTTAAATCCGCTTCTTTCATAAAATAATAATATTAAAAATAATAAAAGAATACTTGTTAGGTTTTCATGTTAATGAAAAGAAAATCTTGATTGGCAAAAGTCTAACATATGGGAACAGAATTTGCACAAAGTGTATCAAATAATCCGCTGTAGCGCTGGCAAATATCTAATATCTACTTTGATTGTGATATATCCGGGTTCAAACCCCGGCAGCGGAATTCATTTTTTTTTATTTCCATTTATTTCTTTTTCTGACTCTACTTTTGAGCCTTTCTTTGGGCCGTTTTAGTTAAAGCATGCAATTCCTTTCAGCATTTTTCTATTACAGGCCCATTATAATTCTAGTGGGTTTAAATACATTTTTTTGATGATGGGTTTAAATACATTATTGAAGCAAAAAAGAAATTCCGATAAAAGAATGGGGGTTGGATCCTCTGGTACAAGCTTGACCGCGATTCATATCTTTTTGTATGATTTTTCTTAAAATGAAAAATTATTTAATCGACTAGTCGTTATTTGATTTAATTGGCTAGTATAAATATCCATTGAATATATACATGAGAAGCATTTGAATGACGATTATTGTATATTCAAAACTTTGGTAACATTAAGAAATTAATCAGGAAGGCTGGGTCATCCTAAGAGGAATTCTCTCTCCTTTGTGAGAGCACGCTCTCTCTCCTTTTGAGAGTTTTGCTTTTGCTTTAGCTTTTGTTCTTGCTTGTTCTTCCTCTTTCTTTCATCCGAGCTCCTTCTTTGGCTGGTCTGTTAGTTTCAATTTTTTCATATAAGTGAGGTGTAATACACGAGAGCTTGGGAATCTTCTCTGCTCGTTGGTGCTTTGCTCAGGGGAATTCTTGCGCGCATATCGTCGGTTCCTGAATGCGAAGTTTGGGAAGGGCTTGGTTCATAATGGCTGTCTTATCCAGACCTCGCATACTCACCACGGCCTATTCATTTCTCGAGGCTCTTCTTCCTTGATCTACCTAAGACCTGGGATTTTTTTTTCTTTTTTTTTTCCTTTTATCCCGTTTATTTTGGTTTTATTGTTTTGGCTAGGTTTTGTGTGTGATGCTTTGTTTCTCACGGTTCGTACATCTTTGTTTTGCAGTGTACGGGGTAGGAGACTTTGGCTTACTTCTGCTGTAACTTGGGTTGGATGCTCCTCCAATCTTGAGTCCTTCTTTGTAGAATCTGGTAGTATGGAGGAAGAAATAAACAGGATGGAACGGATATCTTTATCAGAATTAGAAAAACAAGAAATTGAAATTCCAGAAGGGGTCTGGAAAACGGGATCCAATCCTTTTGACAAGGTAGTTGTTGGTCGTCTTCTTTCGGGAACTAGATATAATTTTGTAGCTTTCAAAGAGACCATGCTTAATGCTTTCAAACCTAGCAAACGTGTTGATTTTGAAAAATTGGATAATGGTCGTTTTCTGCTAAACTTTGAACGTCAATCTGATTTAGACCGTGTCATGGGTGGGGGTCCCTGGTGTTTTGATAATGATCTCCTTGTTTTAAAACTTCTCCACGAAAATGATGACCCGCTGTCAGTCCCACTGTTGTGGGTTGAGTTCTACGTGTTGGCTAGGGGGTTACCCTTGAGCAAGATGAATGAAGATATGGCTTCCTTTATCGGTAATTCTCTTGGCTCCTATCGCTCTGTAGACCTTGCTAGGAATGGGGTCTCGGGAGGTTCTACCCTTCGTATAAGAGTGGCTCTTGACGTCAATAAACCGCTCCGTCGTCTTTCGAGTTTTAAAGCTGGCCCAAATTCTTTCAAGATAACGTACTCATATGAGCGTCTTCCCAACTTTTGTTACATATGTGGTGTTATGGGTCATGTTTTTAACTTCTTTGAGTCCCTACTCAAAAATGATTTTATAGATCCAAAAAAAGAATTACCTTTCGGTCCTTTCCTGCGAGCCCAGTCTAAAACAAACTTTTCCAATCGTTCTTCTAGAAGGGGTTTGGACGCTTTCTCCCCTCATCAATTGAGCCCCTCTCGCAGCTCCCAAGTAGCGAGTTGGCGCAAACAAGGGGACTTCCCTAAACCACGTCACTCCCCTCCTAGTAGGAGTCATGTCTACCGTCCTAGTTTTTCTGACAATTCCAAAAAGCTTAGTCCGAATGTTTCACCTTGCAAGTCTGGTTCGTACAATCAATCAAATAAAGGGAGAGATGAAGGAACTTCATCTCCTACCGCGATTGCCATGGCTTGGGACAAGGGAGGCCCTTCAGGTGCCTCCCCACCTAATGGACAAAACGCGTTACCTGTGGGCACAATTGTCCCTATGATTGTATCCCCATCTCGGGTGGCTAACCAACCAGATCTGGATACTATCCTTTCTTCTCCACGGGCGAGTCTGGTTCAAGCTTACACTATCCTTTCTCCCTCGGGGGAAACTCAAGCTATCCAGGTAGTGGTCCAATCGCCTCGTCCCCCCGCCTCACAGCGGCGCTTATTCCAGGAGCAAGATAGGGACGACAACCACAACAATGGTTTGAGTATCCCTCCTCCATCCCCTATCCTTATTAACATCCCGATCCAATTTGCAGTATCCCCGACTCCTTCGGTTTCAAAAGTTTCAAGTAAAGGAAAAAAACGTTCTATTAGAAAAACCACTCCTCGAGCTTTGAAAAGGAAAATGTTAGATGTTTCCTCAGTCCCTGTGGAAGCTATAGAACCCGTCACAAAACGTCCTAATCTTCGTATCTCGGAAGTTACAGAGAATCAGGCGGAGGCTGCGGAGCAGCCCTGCCAATCTCAATGAATCTCTTGAGTTGGAACTGCCGGGGGTTGGGTGGAGCCCTGGCAGTTCAAGAGCTAACGGATCTTATCCGTTGTCACAGTCCGTCTATTGTTTTCCTTTCTGAAACTAAGTTTAATTCTGCATCCTTTGATTTTCTTAAGTCTAGATTAGGGTATTTTGGTGTCTGTGTCGAGTCTCGGGGTTCCTCGGGGGGTCTGGGTCTCATGTGGGTTAAACATTTTGATATTGTCCTCCAGTCTTATTCCCGTTCCCATATTGATGTATTGGTTTTTATGTCCCCTGAATCACCTGCTTGGCGTTTTACGGGCTTCTATGGTAACCCTAAAACTTCTTTACGTAAGGAGAGTTGGCAGCTCCTACGTAAATTAGCTGAGGGTCATTTCTCTACCTGGCTTGTTTGTGGAGATTTCAATGAAATTTTATCTCCGGATGAACAGGAGAGCCACCACGAGCGCCCGCTCTGGCAAATGCGTGATTTCCGGGATGCTCTTTTTGAGTCGGGGTTGCATGATCTTGGTTTCTGTGGTGGAAAGTTCACTTGGTCCAATAATCACCTCTTTCCCGATACGGTTCGGATCCGTCTTGACCGTGGAGTGGCTAACACTAAGTGGTGTGAGCTGTTCCCGGATGCGTCTATTACATCCATAGATGTCCTCCATTCTGACCATAGTCCTATTCTTCTTCGGACGGCTCCTGCTTCGGTCTCCCCTTCCCCTAAGAAAAAAAAATGTTTCCGTTTTGAATCTGTTTGGTTAAGGAGGAGCGATTGTGAGCGTGTGATTAAAGATGCGTGGGATCCATGTGTCGATTCTTCAAAAGGCATCTCGATTACGCGTAACCTTAACTCGTGTCGGATAGGGCTCATTAATTGGAATAAAAACTCTCTGAACAAAACAAAAAACCATATTAAAGAGCTGGAAAATATTATTGTGGGACTAAGGGCTGGCATAATCACGTCTTCTTCTAAACAGGCAGAATCTGATGCCCGAAACGAGCTCGAAGAGCTCCGCTCGTGTGAGGAAACCGCCTGGAAACAGCGTAGCCGTATTTTATGGATGCAAGATGGTGATCGTAATACGAGTTTTTTTCATGCTCATGCATCTGATCGGTTAAAAAGAAATGCTATTACTCGTATTAAGGATAGGCAAGGAAATTGGTGTGATAAAGAGGATGATATTCATAGGGTTATATCCGATTATTTCCAACATATTTTCTCCTCCATCAATCCACCCTCGGCAGTGTTGGAAGAAGTATTGGATTCTGTCCAACCCCGTGTTACCGACAGAATGAATAGAGTTCTCAGTTCTCCGTACACGGCATCGGAAGTTAGTACTGCACTGAAACAAATGCACCCGCTCAAAGCACCCAGGCCTGACGGTATGTCCCCTATCTTTTTCCAACATTTTTGGCATGTAGTGGGTAATGATATTTCTGCTTGTGTTCTTGATGCTCTAAATAATCACTCCTCCCTCCCCCGTTTCAATTTCACTCATATAGTGCTTATTCCAAAAGTTGATAATCCAGAAACTGTTGCTCAATTTCGTCCCATTAGCCTTTGCAATGTTGTTTATAAAATGATCTCTAAATGTGTGGCTAATAGAATCAAACCATTACTCAATGATATTATCTCTGAATCCCAATCTGCTTTCATTCCGGGTCGACTTATTTCTGACAATATCCTTATAGCATATGAACTTAATCATTTCCTTAAGACTAAGAATTCAGGTTCGGATGGGTTTGCAGCACTTAAACTCGATATGAGCAAGGCTTACGATCGAGTGGAGTGGATTTTTCTTGAAAAAGTGTTGGTCAGGTTTGGCTTTGATAAAAGTGTTGTGGATTTAATTATGATGTGTGTGCGTTCTGTCACTTATTCGTTCATGCTCACTGGTACTCAATTTGGCTTTTTGTCTCCACAGAGGGGAATCCGTCAGGGTGACCCTTTGTCGCCTTATTTGTTTCTATTATGTGCAGAAGTTTTTAGCTGTCTTATTCAGGCTGAGGTGAATAAGGGCGAGTTGAATGGGATTAGTATTTGTCGTGGAGCTCCGAGTGTTTCTCATTTACTTTTCGCAGATGACACTTTGATTTTTGCTCAGGCAGATGGTCAATCAATGTGGGTTATCCGAGATATTCTTCACAAATATGCTAAGGCATCGGGCCAGGAGATCAATTTGTAAAAATCCTCCATGGTGTGTAGTAAGAATATATCTGTTGAGAAGGCAAGGGGTCTAGCTACGGTGTTAGGGGTGAACCTTACAGACAAGCATGAGAAGTACTTAGGCCTTCCCGCTGTGGTGGGGCGTTCGAGAAGAGAGGTTTTTGCTTCCATTCGTAATAGGATTCATGGAAGAATTAGGGGGTGGAGTTCAAAGTTTCTTTCGCAAGCGGGAAAGGAAGTTTTACTTAAGGCAGTGATTCAAGCAATTCCCACGTATGCGATGGGAGTTTTTCGCCTCCCGGAGTATCTTCTTAATGAGATTGAATCTACTATGGCACAATTTTGGTGGAATAATAGAGATAGTAAGAAGATTCATTGGCTCGCATGGCAGAAACTTTGTAAAAAAAAGAATGAAGGGGGTATGGGTTTTCGGGAATTAAAGGCGTTTAATCTCGCGATGTTAGCCAAGCAAGGATGGAGGCTTATCCAAAACCCGAATAATCTGTTGAGTAGATTGCTAAAGGCTAGATACTTTCCGAATGATGATTTCTTGTCTGCAAAAATGGGTTCTAAACCATCTTATACATGGAGGAGTATCATCGACGCTCAAAACATTGTTAGACATGGTTGTAGATGGAGAGTGGGGAATGGTGAACGGATATCCATTTGGTCTGATGCTTGGCTGCCCCGTCACAGGGACTTTCGGCCCATTACTAGAGATCGGCTTTTACCTGCGGATACTAATGTTAGTTACCTTATCGACCAAACAACAGGATGGTGGAATAGCGAACTCATTGATATGTGTTTTTGGAGGGAGGATGCGGAGGCTATTAAATCTATTCCGTTGGGATCTCATCACAATATTGATCGTATTATTTGGAACGGGACCAAATCTGGTACATTTGCGGTTCGAAGTGCTTACCATCTAGCGCGTGAGATGGAGAGGTGTGGGAGAGCGTCGTCAAGTTTCTCTAAACCGCCTAACATGTCTTGGCAATTTATTTGGAGAACGAATGTTCCACCGAAGATAAGGGTCTTTGCATGGAAAGCATGCAAAGAAGCTTTACCTTCTCATTCCAATTTGTTGAAACGTAAGCTGGAGTTTTCGAGGGGCTGCCCTATTTGTGAATCGGAGATTGAAGATATTGATCATTGTCTTCGCTTATGCCCGTACGCTCGCCAACTTTGGGCCTTGACGAATTTGCCGTCACGGATTATTCTTTGTGACAAAGAGTCGGTTGAGGAATGGTTTCGGTTTTGCCACAAACATTTGGAGAAAGATCAATATGCTCTTTTCCTAACATCTGCTTGGTACCTTTGGTTTCATAGAAACCAAAAGGTTATGGAAAACATTGATACCCCACCGGATATCCTTGCCTCCATGATACGATCTTTCTTGGGTGTGTTTCAGGAAGCGGCTTTGCCAGTTGATTTGAATGAACCAATTTTTGATTTAACCAAGTGGCGACCTCCGGATGCCAATTTTATTAAAGTAAATTTTGATTGTGCAATTTACCAGGATCCACCAGGTACGGGTTTTGGCGTGATTGCCCGTGACTCGGAGGGCAAGGTTCTACGGTGGCATAGAGGTCGTTTTCCTTTTGTTTCGTCGGCTGAAACAGGTGAGGCTTTAGCTTGTCGGGAAGCCATTCGTCTGGCTGTCTCAAGTGGGTGGAGGCGAGTTATTGTTGAGGGGGACTGCCTACCTCTCATTCAAAAAATTAATTCACCATCAGAGGATTTATCTTCTGTGGGTCTGTTGATTTCTGATATTCGTTCGTATATGTCTGTTTTTTCTTCTGTTTGTTTTGCTTTCATTCGGCGGTTGGGAAACTCTGTTGCGCATTGTTTAGCGCATGATGCTTCGATTATGACCTCGGGGGATAATTCTGATGTACCCCCTTATGTGTTGGATTTGGTTTTGGCTGACTTAGCCGTTTAATATATTGCTTTTCTGTTTAAAAAAAAAAAAAAAAACTTTGGTAACATTCAAAGATTCTCAATTATGGCTATTTATTGGTTCTTTTTCATATCGGGTTGGTCTAAGTCGTTTGAATGATCCGGATCAAAAGGAATAATACAAGTTAGTTAGCTATTTTTAAAGGCATAGGGTGTTTAGTGGCTATTTATTTTTCCGAGGGTGTTTTTGCGTATTATTGGAACTACAGGGGCTACATTGCATTTATGCATAAACAGAGATCATGGATCACAAGACTGAGAGATGGACAGGCTGCATGGGAAGGTTGATTACCCATAATGTGTCTTGCTATTATTAAATACTAGTCGTTCTGACACACTCGATGCGTGTACTTAAATGTTTAAATATATTTATATATTACTTTATGATACGAATTCTTTTCAACATCGTATATGTTATTTGAAATATGTAAACAAAAAATTTATTCATAATTTATGTCAATTGTTTTAAGTGGTTAGAAATTAGTGACAGAAGAAGATGAAAAAAAAATGATTTTTTTTAAAGAAATAAAGATAAAAAATGAGAGAGAGAAACATCCAAAAAAAAAAACGTGAGTTAGTGTTTGGATAAAGTATGAATAAAGCCTTGTGAAAATTAGGATGAGAGAGATAAAGTCAATATGTCATATTAAAAAATGACAGTCCAACACTTGGTGCTTTTCAATTATAAATAGTATAGATTCTTCATGAGGAGAATTTTTTGTTTGGGCGAAATCCAAATCCCCCGATGTATGACATGTGCACTTTTTCCCATATTCTAAAAGGGTTGTTTTGCAACAAAAATCAAAGAAAGTGCGGAATTTTTAAAATAAGGGGCAAATTGCGAGGTGTGCCGTATGTTAGGGAGAAAAATGCTTTTTTCACCCCTTTTGGTTTTGAATAATTGACAAAAGTTATAGGCTCTTAATTTGTTAAAAGTAAATAAAACTCTATGCAAAGCCGGTAGCATTACTTGTCACTTCTCATGTGTTGGTCGTATTTGTAGTATTTACCCTTATTCATTCATTTTTCAGACTGTAATATCTTACACCAAATTTTATGCATCATGTCACTATAATGATGTTACATAAGAAATCTATTCATGGGCATAATTATAATTTACAGTTATCCAAATAACAATCACTTGAGTCTTTAAGTCAGGGGTCGTGGTATCCAAACTATTAATTAAGCAGAATAGTTTAGTCTAGCCAATTCAAGTTGGCTCAGGTAAGGACGGACCACTTTCTCTCAGAAGATTGTGTGTTCGATTCACTCTGCCAACGTGAGGGCTGTGTTGGTGAACAATTTGTAAGTAACTCTGTAAGTGACCTATGGTCCAGGAGGCATGTCCTGACCCTAATAGATGATCGGAGCCGATCCTACCTAAATTTTTCTGGATAAAAAAAAAGAATAATTTAGTCTATCTATTTTTTAGACCAAACGACTATTAACCCTGGTCTGTTGGGGTAGATCGTTAGGTCCCTTCTTTTTGTAATGAAAAAAAAGAGTCCTTTAAGTCAAAAGGGCTAAAGAAATTAAATAGAAAATTTGGGGCACTAAAATGACTGTCCCCGTTTCTAGCCAACAAAAAAGTACACGAGTTTTGTTTGGCAATGTATCAACATTTGATGCACTTTGACCACTTCGATTCACAAACCTAATTATCATGAATTTAAACTATGTCAAGTATTCTTTAAATTGTGGTCAACTTCAAACTACTTCAATTATTTTTAGATGTGATCTTTCAAGTTTCAAGAACTCCTTTGACATTGTGAAAAATCATCTAATTTTAATATGAAATTGAGTTTGGTCACTGGTCACAAACTAATGTCAGGTTTTGTAGTTCATTTTTATTGAAATGTACTTTGCATTTCATATAATCGATTTGATTGGTCAAATCTCGACTCAATTTAATATCAAACTCCTATGAGAGGGACTTATATTTATCATCTAAATTTAATATCAAATTGAGTTTGGTTAATTACCTAGAGAAACACTACATGTCTTATACATATTTTATGTTACATGCCTATTTGCTTCTTGAGGTAGTTAATTATTTTTAGGCTGTCAATGGAATTTAGTTTTATTGGCGAAGTTGAGACTTCAAAATATTATAGGCTTTGAGTTCTATTACTATCAATATGTGAGTCTTTCACTCTTTCTTTAAATTTTAACATTTGAAGTTGTCAATCAATTTAATTTTAATTTGTTACTAATTGTTATGTATTAAATGACGATTAATATTTATGATCTATTAGTATTGACTTAAAAAAAAAAATTATTGACTTATTTTTGTGTGTTATTAATGCATTATGTATATTTAAATAGTGGTAGAATTTCGTACGTCTATAGTCGTACCGTCTCATATTCGCGACGTGATGTATATTTAAAATAGTGGTAGAATTTTGTATATTTATATTCGTATCGTGTCGTATTTGGTGACGTGCCATGCATCATAGCATGCCAGTGATCAAGCAATTCCAAATTCTGAGTGCCATAATATATACCGTCGTCAAGGCATCGATGTAGAAGCCCTGAACGAAAATTAATTTGAATAATCTGATGGTGATGTGGAAAAAGTGGTAAGTAAAATACAGTTAAAACGTTGAATATGGTTGATATTTTGTGGTGTGAGTCAGAGATGGGTTGGGCACGTGACTAACCGACGCAGGTCAAAACTTGAGTCGGCTGACTTTAGTTAGGCAGCGAAAGAGAGAGAGAGATGGAGATGGGAGTCCCACAAATTTCACACCATATCCATTTTCAACTTCTACCATCTCCTATGCACCCTTTATATTAATTCATTAATCAACTCACTAAACTTAGTGTTTAATTAAATTTCTATTTTATAGTTAACAATTTATTACATTAACCCACTTAATTCATGAATTAGCTAGAAGATTAACAACCAAAATATTAGAGATCTTTTATATCATGCTTCTAGAACGATATTCTATTGTAACTTTATGTTGCATCTCCTGTTACAAGGGATAGATGTGTGCATCACAAATTTGATTGATACACTTTTCAAAACGATCCAACACGTATGTAATAAAACGTTTGCAATAATCTAGAAGAAGTTGACCTGAGTGGAAGATGTTCTGGTCGCTTAAGTAAGATGTCTTGTGTTAAACTTCTGTGAATACAGAAAACTTCTTTGGGAGAGGTTCCTGTAATTGTGCCTGACAATACTTTGAGATATTAGTCTTGAGCATTCGAGGTTGAGAACACCTTAAAAAACGGAAAAAGAAGAAGAAAAAAATAGAAAGATGTAATAAAAAATCTCATTTACTTCTACTTATGTGTGTGTTTATTTTGCTTAAAAAGTTCTTAATTTATTTCGTAAAAAAATATTTTATCTACCTAATCAATATCTAATATTTGATATCTTGATATAATTGATAGTTTGTTTTTCAAAAATAACCTTATATTTAATCAATTCTAGCATTTTAATACTAAAATAATCAAAATGGTCCATAAAGTTCATAGGCCTTGCAAAAACGGCGGGAGATGAATTGGGACTTGGGAGTGGAAATAACCTAATTAACCTAACTATGGTTAAGTCCAAGTCTAATGAAGTTTGGCAAATTATGGAGCATTACCATTTTGTATCGCGCTTCGCTCCCTCTTCCTTTCTTTCCAGACTACTCTTATAAAACCACTCCTGCATTCTCTCTTTCAATTAACACACACATTCTTCCTCATTTCTCTGCCTTGTTCATCTATACATACACATATAGATACATTGCAATTTTAGAGAGAGAAACTAAGGAAGAGTCTTCTTGATCTAGCTTCAATGGCGGTTTCTCTGAGAATTATTCTGCTTTGTACATTACTGACAGCGTTGCTGTTTGCCAATGCAATTGCCGTGAGAGAAAGGTATTTCGCGTGATCCTCATCAGTTTTGCAGTTGCTGCCAGCAGTACCGTTTTACGTAGAAATAATGTCGTTTCGTATGCTTTTTTTCTCGAATTTCCCCTGCTTCCACTGAAACTGAAGCTCACTAAAAGAAAAGATGATTCTCAGATTATTTCAAGCTTCGATTATGAAAATAAAAATTGTTTCACATTGTTCTAGTTCTTGAAAAATTGTGATAGTTTTGGAATCTGGTGAAGTAATATACATTTGAATTTAAAAGCTAATTGTAATGCTCTGTTTTCAATCTACATTTCAAAATTGAGTGTGTTGAAAATTATTTTTACGTTGTTTTTACAGCATCGAAGAAAGTAGGCAGGCGGAGAACTTGAGGAACTCAACAATGGCGGATAGGTCAGTTACCTTGCTTACTGTTTTCAGTATTAATTTAATTACATTGTTATTTTAATAATGTAAACTAAAACAAGAATTTAAGACTTAGGACCACGTGATTAATTAAACATTTTTTTGTTGAATTTACAGGTTAGATGAAGATATCGAATTTAAGAATGAACACGCAGTAGATAATCCGGAAGCTGTTGCTGCTATGGTTGATATGTACGTACCTCTTGCTATTATACTCTTCTTCTTCTTGTTTCAATTTATATACCATTAATGATCACAGCCTCTTTCTATAAATTTCATATACCATGGTAAAAAGTAAATCATGGTAACAATAATTCATTATAGCATGAAACTGTTTTGTACATTTTGGTTCCTTTTCTTATTCATGTTTTTAGTATACTTACAAACATTGTTTGCTCGAGTTTGGATGTCTTTTTGCTTGTTGGACAAGTAAATCCTTAGATATGGGGTGCATTAAGGTGAAAATGTGTAGGGAAATTAATGCAAGTTAGATGCTGTTTTGATCTAATAATGTAGTCATAGTTGTGAGCTGGATTAGAAACTTGAGTGGAGAAGTTTGCACATTGATAAAATCACACTACTATTCAGGAAATTCACTATAATACCAATTATAGTGGTACGAGTACGATGTGTTTTATGTATCTATATTTTTTGCAAAAACACGTATAGAAACCATTCCTTTGGATTTTATACTCTTAGTTTTTAACTTATCTTAGTTTGCATATTTTATATGCGAACCAAAGTGTACAATATGTTTCTTGAATATAACCTTGACATGAATCATATGAATTTTAGCGCATTTATGATATAGATTAATAGATGACAAAATTGGATTAGAGGAATAGATTCGAATTGCATGATTTATGTTTTACTACGTGAAATAGATACAAAAGACGAATAGTTCCATTGTAGATCAGACATGACCAAACTCAAATCAATCACGTGACAAGTGAATTACACTTTTTATGTGATTATTCAGTACCTTAAAGGAGATTAACGAAGTCCCAATGTGTAATATGACTTGTCAATAGTTGTCATCTAACTAGTTGGATGTGCTTAAACCCAATTCGAATAAGAATTTTCTAAGGACGACGAGTTCTCGATAGTCTTTTTAAGAGGCAGTAAAATTGTCTTCTCAACATGGGAAGAGGCGAAGTTGTGAAACCAGTTTCTGCACAACTCCATTAAACACTAGGAACTGGAGTAGACCACATAAATTTTATTCTTTCTCCACCCAGCCTGGCAACAAGGCTCAAGCTCCAGATCTAGCAGCTGGATTTACTGACATTTTCATGAGACCATGACCTAAATAAATAAAGGGAAAATTACACAAAGACCCCCTCACTTATTGTGTAATTACTCAAACTCCCCCTCACTTATTGAAAATTACCAACACACCCCCTCAAGAGTCTTTCTGTAAGGTTTATAGGGGTAAATTTGTAAGAATTGTTAAGCACATATGGGGTGTAATTGCAATAAATTCTTAACATGAGGAGGTGTGTTGACAATTTTCAATAAGTGAAGGAAATTTTGGTAATTACATAATAAATGAGGGGTCTGTATGTAATTTTCCCATAAATAAATGACCCATGTCGATTTGACGAGTAGCCTCTCCCTCTACCGACGCCCTCTCAATTAAATTTGCCGCACCTCTTGCATTTAATACACCAACTGTGCATTGTACGTACTAAACAAAAGCATGCATTTTCCGTATGGGCCGTATATTACTGTATTCCTATTAATTTACCATCTTTCTTAATTGGTTTTGGACTTTGTCACACCATTTTCTTTAATTGGCAGAGGTAGCTTTGATTGAATTTGGAATTATGCTTGTGTTCTATCTTTTCAACCTGCCTCCATGTCCTTTTTTTGTTGCTAATTAGCATGCCTCCATATCAAATCGTATTAACTTTTAACTATTTATCGACCAATAATTGGCAACTACTCAAATTTAACTGAACCGAATTTGGAGTAGAATTTTCTCCTTATTTAACAATGTTATACTATTCATATGATCTAGCAGCTGGATTTACCGACATTTCCATGAGACCAGGACCTAAATAAATGACCCTTGTCTATTCGACGAGTTCTAAGTAGTACAATTGAGCCTCCATAAGTAATCGCGGGTTCTTATTTTTCTCCTTTTGATTTATTAATTATCGATTGTCAATTAGTTATTGGCGATTGATGTGCTGATACAACGATCTGTGTAATCTTTGCAACTAAAACAATGACAACCATATCGATCGTATGATTAATTTGATTTTATTACATTATAGTTCATGAGATAAAAAAATTGATTAAAATTAATACAATGGCAACCAATTTTCATACATTTGCGTTAACTTGTTAAAAACTACATCCATGTTATGATACTTGCATATATTTTACTCTCTCATTGCTCGAAAAAATAAAATCTGAATTGTTAAAAGTTCAAACATTAATCCAATCTGCCAAAATCCAGGACCATTAAGAACAGCACGGAGAGAAGGAAGCTTGGATTCTTCTCATGCGGCACCGGAAATCCCATAGACGACTGCTGGCGCTGCGACGGCAACTGGAACCGTAACCGCCGCCGCCTCGCCGACTGCTCCATCGGGTTCGGCCGGACCGCCGTCGGCGGCAGAGACGGCAGGTACTACGTGGTGACCGACCCAAGCGACGACGACCCCGTGAATCCCCGGCCGGGCACCCTCCGCCACGCCGTGATCCAGGACCGCCCCCTCTGGATCGTGTTCAAACGCGACATGGTGATCACGCTAAAGCAAGAGCTGATCATGAACAGCTTCAAGACTATAGATGGCCGCGGCGCCCACGTCCACATTGCCAATGGGGCTTGCATTACTATTCAGTTCGTGACGAATATTATCATCCATGGGCTTAACATTCACGATTGTAAGCGCACGGGCAATGCCATGGTGCGGAGTTCCCCATCCCATTACGGGTGGAGGACTATGGCGGATGGCGATGGGATATCGATTTTTGGGTCGAGTCATATTTGGATTGACCATAATTCGCTGTCGAGCTGCTCGGATGGGCTGATTGATGCTATCATGGGATCAACGGCCATTACCATTTCGAACAATTACTTTACACAACACAATGAGGTTAAAACTCTGTTCTTATTATTTTTTTAAAATTATGATCGATAAGTAGTATGAATGCAGTTGCTGAATATTCTGATGTGTTGTTTGTACACAGGTTATGTTGTTGGGACACAGTGATTCGTACACGAGAGACAAGGTTATGCAGGTGACTATTGCCTACAACCATTTTGGAGAAGGGTTAACCCAGAGAATGCCAAGGTAATATACCCGAATTTTGTTATATATAACCATGTTTTCACGTCAAATAGTGAGAAAATGTCAATTAGAAATACAACCTAAATTGTGTTGTTGACATCACATATTCCTACCTTTAGATGTGGATTATCTAGGGTTGAAAAACAAACCGATCAGTAAAAGGTTTTTTGATCTTGTTTTGTTAAAATAACAAACCAAAGTGCCAAACACAAATGTTTGTTTTTGTTTCATAAGTTCTGAAGTTTGGCTTTATTAGTGAAAAATGATAAAGTATGTGCAAAAATTCATACTACTCGAGTTTGACTTGTGTTTGATTTGACTAAAGTCTATTCGAGCTCGCTACAATTAATAATCAAACTAAATCTAACCACACATTTTGAAGTTCTATAATAGTTCAAACAAGCTTGAATTATAATTGATTTGACTCGACTCAATTCGTTAACTTAACTGGGAGCATCCAATTTAGACAAGTCTAATGAGTTAGTATATTTGTCTTATTTTTTGTTCTTTTCTTCTCACTGAAAGTGTTTAGTGTTCTATTATAAATGTTTACTAATGAGTAAATTATTTGAATATCCAGGTGTAGACATGGGTATTTTCATGTGGTAAACAATGACTACACATCTTGGGAGATGTATGCTATTGGTGGTAGTGCTAATCCAACCATCAACAGCCAAGGCAACAGATTTCTTGCCTCAACTAATCCTTCTGCTAAAGAGGTTTGTTTCCAGAAAAAATATTACACAAATTTACAACAATATTATCATCTCATCCACTTGATCACTTATGAAAAACATTCTGTGACAGGTAACAAAGAGAATAGGGACTTCAGATAATTGGAAAAACTGGAACTGGAGATCAGAGGGTGATCTTCTACTAAACGGCGCCTATTTCACCCCGTCGGGCCTTGGCGCAGGAGCCAGCTACGCTAGAGCCTCAAGTCTTGCAGCCAAATCTTCTTCGTTGGTATCAACCCTCACTTCTGAAGCTGGAGTTCTTCACTGCCGTAAACATGCTCAGTGCTGATCAAGAGTTATATAAATATCATCACAAGTTAATTCATATATATATAAAAAATTAATTTAAAATTTTCTCGCGCCAAACGTTTCATTATTCCACTTGCCTTCAGTGATCAACCTCAGCCTGCTTCGAGTTGAAATAATTTATTGGGTTATTGGAGCAGGCGCAGAAGCGTTGTTCGTGTTATTTCGATGCCTTCTTTCATTTTTTTTCCCTTCATAATGATCCCTTTTGCTTTTCCATTTTTGAAGTGTCAAATAGGTTTATGTTAATTTTGTCATTAGTTCAAGGGGACAGAAATTTCTCCCTTCTGTCTTCTTCTAGTCTGAGTCTGTTTTCACAATATTTGATAAGTAGAAAGAGGCAATTAAAGATTTGTAGTAGGTTTTTATGATTTGATGTTAACATCACTCTGTAATGTAATTTGTACTTTTGTCATCTTCTTTGGTGTGTAAATTTTGTTCATCAATTTGCACCGAATTTCATTAGTACCGCGGTATTGGTTGTTTCCTTTACTTTCCATTACATTACAGCTTCTTTAGACGAACGCAAAATCCAAAACATAAGAAACAAAAATTTAGACGTAATTGACTGGAATGCTCGTTTTACATTTTGCCAAAACAAATTTATTTGGGTGTTTTCAAGATTCATATAAACACTATTTTCCACCTACATCTGCGAAATTCAAAAAAGATGGTGAATCTCCAGAAAATCTAACAAAAAAGATGCAATTATTAAATTTCTCTCTAACTTTCTCATAAAATCTGTTCTCTGTTTACAGATTGTCCATCTAATCATAGCCTTGTACTAGCTTTTTTTTTTTCACTAGGAAAAAAACTGTATTTCAATTTTAAACATATTTTCCGGCATATTTCTTGCAGTACCATGGTCTTCAGGAAATTGAATCACCCTATACAAATACAAATTAAATATTTTCAATAAACGTATACAATTGATTCTCTTGGGGGACTCTCAAATTTCACCAAAGTAGGGGGAAAACAAATTTAAAAAAAAAAGTCAATTTTATTTGTACTTTTCCATAATTCTTCTAGCCTCCTCAAGACTATCATCAACAGAAGTGGTTCCTCCACCCCCTGCACCTCCTCCACTCCCTTTCGGGCCTTCATCCTTATTTAAGGCCAAGAATGTGAAATAACTTAGTCCCATCACGGCCTGATCATCAATCACAAACCAACTCATCATATAAATCGAAATAAACTTGAATGTTCAACGATATCTTATAAGATATTCACATAGAAAAACGTAAGTGATCTAACTCAAATGCGGGGACTCAAATTTATCAGTCTGGAAGGATTCGAACCCTACCACGAGTATGCTAATAAAGATTATAGACTGCACTCAATGATAATTAAGCTACCTACGTACCTAATTAGGATCAAGTCAACGTAGTTCTATATTACGGTGAATAGTCAGGGTCGTACTCGAAGAACGATTCTAATTTCCAAATTTATATGTATATAGGAACGTACTTCTCAGTCTATAGACTCGTTACTAATGAATATACGATGCTAAAACTAGAGAGAGTATTCTCCAGCCCCTCCCTCCTTTAAATATTATAAGGGGGTATTTATAGCACAGATACCCTGTCAGAGTGGTTGGTAGCCATCTGTAAGATGATTACAAGTAGTACCATTGAACAGTAGATGACTCGAACCATGTGGTCGGGTTGAGGAACGACCCGACCCGTTACTGTTACTTAGCGCGGATCCTTGGCCACATGTTGGATTTTGGGCCTGGTATTGGGCCTTTATCCTTGTATTAGTGTTTATGAGCCTATATACCATATTAGGGTATATCATTAAATCCCCCACTTCATCAGTTTGAAATGTTAGTCGTATTACGACTTGAATTCATGCTGAAGAAGTAGATTACCAATTGTATTTCAAAGATCTATACTCGTATTCGAATACGAGTCTACAGATGAGCATTTGTATGATTTAGTTATTTTTATCCATTGATAAATCACGTTTCTTGATAATAAATACTCACGTCTTCCCCATTCAATTAATAATTAATCACGTTTCTTCAATCATTACTGTTTTGCTCCATTTTTGTGTGAACGGCGGCGTGCCACTTATCATAAATACGCATACCTTTTCATAGCACGACTTTTTGTAACTGACACGTCTGTCGGTGTAATAGGTGCTTATAGCTGTTACTTTTTGGAATGTCAGGGGTTGTGTCATCTTGTCCATCGGACATGTTTTTATAGACTGATCTCAACCGTTGCATCCCCTTATCACTTTTTCCTATAAATAGGACCTCTGTTAAAACACTTTACTTTCACTTTTACATTTTAGAGAGAGAGTTTTTGAGAGTTTCTGTTGTTTATAAAGAGAGAATTTTTCTTTTCATTGAAGAAGGGTCGTTGGTGTTTGAAGTTCATCCCCAGATCTCGTGTTCTCTCATCTCATACGAGTATATTCCATAGGTATTTCTAGTTTTCATTTTCTTGTCCTTATATCTTTTTATATTATGGCTCGTTTAAGGTCTCAATCATCGGTAAGTAATAACGAGATCAAAAACTCGTCCGCCTCTACGAGTAATAGACACGTTGGGTCAGACGAGTTGGATCGTTTAGTTAAAGAGACTAGTATCCGTAACGAACCAGTAGGCCCGCCTGTAACTTACGAGGGTACTGTAGATTTAGAGGGTCCAGTTAACGTTAACCTTAATATCACTTGGTTAGAAGATATCTCTATAGTAAAGTCGTCTAGGGAAAACGAGTTGAGAGTAAAATATTTTATTCCTCAAGATTATTAAATCCGATTCCCTACTTCGTCGGATCGTATGCACAGCCCCCTTGTAGGATTTCGTACTTTTCACAGTGCACACTTAATCTCAGGGGTTAGGATTCCCTTGCATGAGTTTATTAATAATCTGCTTCTTTTCTATGGTATGTGTCCGACCCAATTGCTACCCAACTCGTACAAGCACATAGTTCTTTTTATCATTTTGAGGACT
Organism: Buddleja alternifolia; assembly: GCA_019426215.1. Lineage (NCBI taxonomy): Eukaryota > Viridiplantae > Streptophyta > Magnoliopsida > Lamiales > Scrophulariaceae > Buddleja > Buddleja alternifolia. The sequence goes on from CM033391.1 coordinate 54,227,537, forward strand.
GCTTTTGGTAAGGATGTCAGTTTAGATAATTTTCATAGGATGTTTTATCTCAATAGACGCCGAGTGGCCAATTCTAGGGGTTTTTTCTTCTTTTCCCCCAAACAAGATGCGAAGTTTCAAGAAGATACTCGCGACTCGTTCGGGGTTTGGAAAGATAAATACATTTTCATTTCTCCCCCGAAAGGTAAGAGTTGGCTAGTACCTAGGCCATGGCGCAAGAAACCTCTTGAGGTAGAGATAGGGAATCCCAGTTGGGGCAAAGGGTTTTTAGCGGAGCTAATTGAATATCCCTATCGAGTCTCCAAACTTATGGACGAGTCTATACTCGTGTCCTGTGGGATAAGTTCTGCTCCGATCTCAAGTGTTCCAGATTTGGGTAAGCTTATTATCTCTATATTGTTAACTCGTTTATTACTTTTTGAATGCAAAATTTTATTTCCTTCTTTTTTGTAGAAATGGCCACCTGTCGCGCTCGTCTCCATGCTCTTAAGGCAGAAGAAGAAGGTGGGTCTCCCACTCCTGCATCATTACGAGGCAAACAACCCATGGACGAGCCTTCTCTTCCACCATCCAGGAAAATGATCAAGGGGTCAGCCTTCGGTTCTCGTGGCGTTAACCTCACTACTCCCGTCACTCGGCCACTTGAACTTCCTGCTCCTCGTTCAACAGAAAAGACTCTGGCTATCAATGAACCAATACTTGTAGATGACAGCACAGGTGAAAAGGAGCCCGAAATGGATCCCTCCGTGGTCCCAGGTTCACAACGACCACCCCGATCAGACCTAACTCGTCAGAAACGTCGAAGAGAGTCATCTTAGGAAGAGGAACGAGTCCTTCCTGGAACTCGTCCAGAATTGGTAGCTATAGTGGATAAACTGGAGTCCTTTGCTTTGAAAGACTACCGAACCTACCGCGTAGCAAGTCGTTGCGAAGAGAAGCCGAATGCAGAGCCTATTGTCCCCGATTAGAGAATCTATCCAGATAGCTTCGTTCTGTCTGGGCCCCAGGGAATGAGTGTTGCTCATGAGATGTATAAGAACATGTTACTGCCCCGGGACAAGACTATTTTAATTGAACAGTCGTATGCTACTGTAGAGAAGATGCTGGTTGGGCATTTAATGAAGGTATGACTCATACATACTCAACTCGTTCATCAGATAATTTATATATATATATATATACATATATATATAACATGTTTCAACTCGTATATAGGCAGCAGTGTGTGCACATAACCTTGCTCTATGCTGCGCAGGTTTTAAGGAAGAAAATGCGGTTGCCGTTGCTCAATCGGCCGAAATGATTGTCAGTCACACTGTTGAAAAAGAGGCCTTTCAGGCCATGAAAAAAGAACTGCTAGAAACGAACAGACAGATGATGGCTGATAGAGAGAATTATTATCGATCTTTAGCATCTCTTCACGAGGCAAACGACCGACTGAAGGGAAATTGCAACGAGTTTTCAACTCGTGTTGAAAGACTGGAAAAAGAGAGGAACTAGGCATATGAGATGGGAAAAACAGATGGAAGGAACGAGTTCACTGCTTTTCAGCAGTACGCTAACTCTTTAGCTGATAGTCGCTTCGGGGGGGGCGATTTCATGAACTCGACCATCTTCGATCGCCTTTTGCTCTCCAAGGCCCTAAAGGACGAGAAGGATGGATTCTACAAATGCATCGATTATGGCACCCGTCTGGCAGCTTTCAGGGAAGATTTTGATATAAGCTACCTAGAAGAGTGTGACAATCGCAAGTTGCTTCGTAGTTCGTTCTCTGCTGACGATCTAGACATCGAACCTATCGAATTTCCAGAATTTTCCCCTTTGGCCCCGTGGTATGTTTCTCCTACAAACCCAGCTCAATCATCAAACCAAGGAGCCGAGGACGAGTTGACCCTTGATTTGTTCTTATCTTTATGTTAATCTTTTGAGCCGTGTGTGGCTTTTAAACAACTAATTTTTACATTTTTGTTTTATGAAACATTGGTAGTTTTTTGTTTTTCACTTCATACGACGATTTGTGATATTCGTTCTGGGTTTTTCATTTTTATGAAATAATGTCAATGACTGCTTTTTGTCATCTAAGCTTGTTTGTTTATACATTTCATCTTGAAATCATATATTCTCAGACATTGAACTCATTTCTGTTTTTTGTCCAAACTTTCCATCGGAGTCTCCACCTCTTCCTTTAACACCTCGACTCTACTGGCTTCATACTTCTTCTTCTTCGATCTTTATTACGAGGGCGTCATTACGGCGTTCATAGTCTCGACGATAATTATCGTTTCTGTAATATCGCTGGGCTGCTCGTAATTACGAGTCGGACGCTTCTTTCATTTTTTGGGCTGCTCGTAATTACGAGTCTGACGTTTCTTTTATTTGCTGGGCTGCTCGTAATTACGAGTCTGACGCTTCTTTCATTTGCTGGGCTGCTCGTAATAACGAGTCTGATGTTGTTTTCATTTGCTGGGTTGCTCGTAATTACGAGTCTGACGCTTGTTTCATTTGCTGGGCTGCTCGTAATTACGAGTCTGACGCTTCTTTCATTTGCTGGGCTGCTCGTAATTACGAGTCTGACGCTGCTTTTATTTGCTGGGCTGCTCGTAATTACGAATCTAACGCTGCTTTCATTTGCTGGGCTGCTCGTAATTACGAGTCTGACGCTTCTTTCATTTGCTGGGCTGCTCGTAATAACAAGTTTGATGCTGTTTTCATTTGCTGGGTTGCTCGTAATTACGAGTCTGACGCTTCTTTCATTTGCTGGGCTGCTCGTAATTACGAGTCTGACGCTTCTTTCATTTGCTGGGCTGCTCGTAATTACGAGTCTGACGCTGCTTTTATTTGCTGGGCTGCTCGTAATTACGAGTCTGACGCTGCTTTCATTTGCTGGGCTGCTTGTAATTACGAGTCTGACGCTTCTTTCATTTGCTGGGCTGCTCGTACTTACGAGTCTGACGCTTCTTTCATTTGTTGGGCTGCTTGTACTTACAGGTCTGACGCTTCTTTCATTTGCTGGGCTGCTCGTACTTACGAGTCTGACGCTTCTTTCATTTGCTGGGCTGCTCGTAATTACGAGTCTGACGCTGCTTTTATTTGCTGGGCTGCTCGTAATTACGAGTCTGACGCTGCTTTCATTTGCTGGGCTGCTTGTAATTACGAGTCTGACGCTTCTTTCATTTGCTGGGGTGCTTGTAATTACGAGTCTGACGCTTCTTTCATTTGCTGGGCTGCTCGTACTTACGAGTCTGACGCTTCTTTCATTTGTTGGGCTGCTTGTAGTTACAGGTCTGACGCTTCTTTCATTTGCTGGGCTGCTCGTACTTACGAGTCTGACGCTTCTTTCATTTGCTAGGCTGCTCGTAATTACGAGTCTGACACTGCTTTCATTTGTTGGGCTGCTCGTAATAACGAGTCTGACGCTTCTTTCATTTGCTGGACTGTTTGTAATTACGAGTCTAACGCTGCTTTCATTTGCTGGGCTGCTCGTAATTACGAGTCTGACGCTTCTTTCATTTGCTGGGCTGCTCGTAATAACAAGTTTGATGCTGTTTTCATTTGCTGGGTTGCTCGTAATTACGAGTCTGACGCTTCTTTCATTTGCTGGGCTGCTCGTAATTACGAGTCTGACGCTTCTTTCATTTGCTGGGCTGCTCGTAATTACGAGTCTGACGCTGCTTTTATTTGCTGGGCTGCTCGTAATTACGAGTCTGACGCTGCTTTCATTTGCTGGGCTGCTTGTAATTACGAGTCTGACGCTTCTTTCATTTGCTGGGGTGCTTGTAATTACGAGTCTGACGCTTCTTTCATTTGCTGGGCTGCTCGTACTTACGAGTCTGACGCTTCTTTCATTTGTTGGGTTGCTTGTACTTACAGGTCTGACGCTTCTTTCATTTGCTGGGCTGCTCGTACTTACGAGTCTGACGCTTCTTTCATTTGCTAGGCTGCTCGTAATTACGAGTCTGACGCTGCTTTCATTTGTTGGGCTGCTCGTAATAACGAGTCTGACGCTTCTTTCATTTGCTGGACTGTTTGTAATTACGAGTCTGACGCTGCTTTCATTTGCTGGGCTGCTCGTAATTACGAGTCTGACACTGCTTTCATTAGTTGGTTCCTCCTTCAACATGCGGATCACCAACACCTTGATCCAACTTTCCCTCCACCTGAACCAAACGAGTCTTCATAATGCCAACCTCCATTCCTAATAACAAGTCTCAGCAACTTCAAAGTATTTTCCCACAGACGGCGCCAACTGATATAACTCAAATCCGGGGATTCAAATCTATCAGTCTGGAAGGATCCGAACCCTACCACGAGTATGCTAATAAAGATTATAGACTGCACTCAATGATAATTAAGCTACCTACGTAACTAATTAAGATCAAATCAACGTAGTTCTATATTAAGATGAATAGTCAAGGTCGTACTCCAGGAACGATTCTAACTTCCAAATTTATATGTATACAGGAACGTACTTCTCAGTCTATAGACTGGTTACTAATGAATATACGAGGCTAAAACTGGAGAGAGTATTCTCCAGCCCCCCCCCTAAATGTTATACGGGGGTATTTATAGCACATACACCCTGTCAGAGTGGTTGGTAGCCATCTGTAAGATGATGACAAGTAGTACCATTGAATGGTAGATGACTCGAACCATGGGGTCGGGTTGAGGAACGACCCGACCCGTTATTGTTACTTAGAGCGAATCCTTGGCCACATGTTGGATTTTGGGCCCGGTATTGGACCTTTATCCTTGTATTAGTGTTTATGAGCCTATATACCATATTAAGGTATATCAGTAAGTAAAACAATCAAATGAGGTTAAATTCTTCCAAGCATTGTACAGTTAATCCTGAGGGAGGACCCCAAAGCCAAACATAACTATACGTTTATAACCATCCTTGTACAAGAAACCTCATATGGTCCCATTACATAAATGATTGCGATTTCCAAGGACTCGAGCTCATAAGAATGACATGCATCGTACGAGTATGACTTATTTAACTTTTGGGATAATTACATCCACACCCCTCACTTATTGAGTAATTACCACGAGCCCCTTCGGTTTTGCAAATTATCAAGAGACCAACTGTTAACTGGTAGATCCTGACAACTCGAAATACTGGTGATGGGGGTGAAATTTCAGTTACCATGGGTGCTTTTACAAACAAGGGAAATTATGGCAATTTCTCAAGCCTTGAAATATTTTTTGTAATTAGGATCTCAGGCACGGCCACGTGGGATGTATACATAATTTACTCTTAACTTTTCCATAGAGCTTTTGTCACAAGAAATTTAGCAGAAAACTCCATATAACAGGTTAACATTAGGTTTCAACATTACCCTTAAATTTGGACCTCGGGATTTTCACAAGCAAAACAATGACGAAAATGTTTTACTCGTAACATAGTACTTTACTTTACAGACCTTTCCTTTTTCCCTTTTCCATTTCCTCGATCCAAAACTAGCTTACAAACGAAAAAGGATATGACGCGTTTGAAGCAAATATGAAGCATATGCATCTCAATGATAAGAACTAGGGGTTAAAACGTACCAGAGCAAAGAATACTGTGGAAAGAAACGACTTCAGTACGAAGAGTGCCACTGTAACCGCAACTATAGTTACAGAAATCCTTGCTATCGGTCTTGGAATAGCATCCTTGTAAATGAAAAAAATGGAATTACGATTTCTAATGAAAAACGTGTCTAAGATCTTAACAAGATGGATGAATAAAGATATATACTCACAGGCACCAAGCTAGTTCCTGCATCAATTCCATCCTTCCCAACCTTCCATACTGTTTGAATAACTATTTTGACAGAATATAGAGATAAAGTTTAAGAGACCTGGTGATAATTAAAAAAAAGAAGTTACAGAGTGGTATTGACGAAAATAATTTAATAAATGGGATCCGATATCATAATCTCACTTTAAAGGATTTTCTTGTATTAGTTGCTATTCTATCTTCCTCACACCAACAATGGCACACTTTTCTCCTACGGACCAATTTCCTTGTATCAACGACTACCTTACCAAGATTCAAATTTTCGTACTAAATCACTAATGCGCTGTTTGGTACAAAGATTTAGAAGAGGGAAAAATGCCATGGAAAACGAAGAAGGTTAAAAAAACAGGAGGAAAACATTATTTCATATCTCAATCTCCATCACAACTCACCTAGCCTCCCTATTATTTTCCTCAGACAACCAAAAAGCTCGAGGTTTTGTATTTCTTGATTTTCTTTTTCTCTCAAAGTCCTTGAACCAAACAGAGCACAAGTTGTTATGATAGTACCAATAATTTGAAGTTTGAAGGATTTTCTTTTCTCAACAGGAACATTCTTGCCAAAACTGAGTTTGGCTGTACCAAACTAATCACATAACAAGTGATATAACACTTGTTTTGTGATTTGTCAATCTCCTTGAAGCACACGCTAATCACATAACAAGTTTAATTCACTAGCCACATGATTGGCTTGCTTTGACCCAATCCCGTACGGGCTACAATTTCCCCTTTACTAGCTCAGTCGTTCCAAATTTGCGATTCATTTCATTTTACATAATAAATCAGATGTTCTGAAAACTAGATACTAGGAATAATGTTAAAGTGAGAATTACCAGACCTATGGTGCCAATATTTTAAGCTAACTTCAATGTCCACAACTACTACCGCTGTCCAAAACAGCTCCACTAGAGTTCTTTAACAAAAGATTGTGAATTAAATTCTCCAAAAAAAGCAGTGAACTTCAAATAAGGCCACAAAACAGGAAATAAAACCAAGAAACAAATCCACAATCTAATAAAGTTCAAATAAGGCCATAAGAACTTGGAATTGCAATTAAAGTTAGATTTTTTTACTAGTTCTAACATTGAGCCCATGTTTATTGGTATATTATCACAAGACATGAAAATTAGCAATTATTAGTGATTTTGGGGCTTAATTACAAAACAGACATAAATGTCATTGGCTGATAACCAAAAGAAGAAAAGGGTACCTCTCAATAAATTGGATTGTGCAGCAGAAACGATGGGGGAAGCACGAATTCTGGGATTCTTGAGGTGCTTAATTTGAATGGACGACGAGTATAAAGTTTGTTTCTTTAGCTTGAAAAGAGACTTTGAAGAAAGAAATTGAGATGGGTTCCGATTTCTGCAACATTTTGATGTGTAGAGTGTAAGAGAAAGGGCCTTCTGAAATATAATACCAGTAGAAGCCATATTTGTGTGTATATTTCTCTCTTCCCTGTGTGTGTAATATTTTTAGCCAGGAATTAACGTAATACTTCATTAATAAGTTTGATGAAGATAAGGCACTTTTTTTTTTTTTTCAGTGTGTGTATGGATTGGGCTTTTTCAGTGAGAAAGGTAATAGTTTCGGGCCAGGTCCTGGGCCAGGGTTGTCAACTGGGCTGAATACACGGGCCGAAAATATTGACATTTCGGATCCAAGTCTTATAATCCATGGTGGAAGATTCAACCTCTCGAAGATGGTGAATACCCAAGACTTGTTAGTTTAGTGGTATCAGCTTCCACTTTCATGTGGAGGGTCCTGAGTTCGATTACATGTTTTCATAAGTTGTGACTTTTCACTCGTTATTAGGAGTTTTAGAGGGTTTGTGTGACGCATGATTAAAAAAACTGTAGCCCCAGGATTGTCGGGTTATGGTATCTCCCTTCGTCTAAAATTTAAAAAAGAAGAAGAAGAAGATGCTTAATTATGTCATTCAACAAACGAACCCAATTTTGAGTCAAACATATGATAAGTTATAAGCTCAAGCTTATGTTCATTATAAATTCTGAAGCTTGAGCTCGACTTAGAAAGATTGAGTTCGAACTCATGTCATTGTTGATTGGTATATATGAGCTCGAGTTTACATATATCAAGAGATAAAAGGCAGGATTGTAGTACTCAAACTAATGTCTCCTGTGTTGTTTACTTATTTGAAATTAAAGTAATAGTGTTATTACTGATTCGAGATCACAAATAGTGTCAAAGTCAAAGTTTTGAATCTTGAAAAAAATGGGTCGCGTAATGTGTAAGGAAAGTTGGAATCTGAACTGAGTCACGACAAACTTGAAAGTATTCTCAAAAAAGTAGTATTTAGTGTTTTGATGCAAAGATAAGAATCATAAGATAATGATTAGTTTACACTAAGTAATGAGTATTTATAGTGTTTCTAATGGGCTATATAAACCCATTTGTTAAATATTACAAATGAGCCAGCTATGTTTCAATCCAACTTTCCTAATAATTTTATGTTATCACCTTTAGCCTTAATCCGAAGCCCAAAAGGGTTAGAATTATCAATTTACACTCATTATTATTGGGGCACATTAACTAGTTATTATAATATTGTCTTATAAAACTAAATACTCCTATAATTTATAATTATTAATACATTTATTTCTATAACATAGAATTTTATGATAATATGAACTAAGTGTCATCGTCCTCATTGTTGTTGTTAAGATATTAATTTATAATATACTACCATTATTATTTGTTTAAAGTATGTAGAAAATAAAATAAAATAAAATAAATCTCAAAAGTAGCTTATAATGAGCTCTCAAACGGAATTGATATATGGGCTCTCGAACATTTACATACGTGCTTGAGATCGTCTCGTGATAAAGATCGACCTCGAGTTTAAACTCAAAAAATTCTTGCGTAAATAGGCTCGTTACACTAAAGAACTGACTTGACTCGTATTGCATCCATAGTATACCACATGCAAGAAAGAAAGCACAACAAATGAATTGACAATTAAAAAGGTTGCTCACCTCCCGTGGGTAGACTAATTGCGGATATTAGGGAATTATTGAGCCCATTCCTTCCATTACGTACAATAAAACATATTTAAAAAATAACCCCTTTACAAAAAGAGTCTCAAATTGGATAACGAAAAGGTGAAAAAGTGATCGAACAATGCGAAAGTTGGTGTAAATATGGATCAGCTTTTAATTATTGAACAAATAAATAAGATCAAACAAACAAAATTGAACTAGTATAATTAGTAGAATGACGTTTTGGCTTAATAAGTCTCTATATATAGGTTTAATTTACAAGAAGAAAAATCAATAATTGTGTTTGGGGTACTAAATAAATTAAATTAAAGGGATAGAAGTTGCAAAACATTTTGTTACAAGCAAGATTTGAGCAAATTAAATAACTAGAGTTTTTGAATGCAGATGTGTTCTATAACATCTTTTAGAAGCATTGTTATGGAGTAAATGAAAAGATACCATGAGTGAAATTGACACAGTGAAAAATAAAATGTTAACATATTATTTTTTTTGGTACTAAAATAGGCGAGTTACTCATTATTTTTCTAGTAACATTCAATCTTATTTTTTCATCATTTATTACTGAATAAAAATAGTAGTTATATGCTTAGTATGAGTATTTAACGAATTTCCTCACTTAGATTTTTTATTGTACGTAATAATTATAATTTCAAGTGACAATTATTAGATACAAATAAGTGACACATATATTTTCACACCATGTACCGCTATTTGAAATAATATATATAATCATATACTCTTTTAACTATAAATGCTATTACTCATATGTTAAATGAAAGTAATACATGATATAATGATGTTCAATATACTTATGCAAAGATATAGATATGTGGGAGTTTACCTAACATGTTCCTTTTTTTTAATTTTTTTTAATTTTAAATAAAATATTAAAATAGTATAAATGGACATCTAATTTCATACCTTTGAGATAATATTTTCCTATTAAAAATTTATATCTTACATTTGTGTACTCAATTTATTACTTCAAATACGGTAAACTAATCAAAAACGAATAAGAAATAACGAGGAAACATAGAAGTATATTTATCAACTTTAATTGAAAAAATGATAAGAAAAATGGTTGAATGCTATTTGCTTTTTCTTTTTTAACCCAAGAGATAATCGACCATATTCAAAATCACATGACATTATTATTATCATTCCCATTCTCAACAACATAATACTTTTTACCCTTCATATGTATAACCTACCTAATTAAATTAGCCATGGACAAGTTATTGACTACTTTAATTATTGGAATAAAGGTAATTCACGTGTCCCTTAATTTTGGGGAATTTTTCTTTTTCTTTATCCTTTTGTTTCTTTTTAAGATAGGGTCGCAAAACAAAACGTGGATTGATACCAATTGTGGAAGTCCCAAGGTCACATCTACACCTATATTGCGCTTTTGGGGTCAATTAGGTTCAGTGCTAGTGATAATTTCTTGCTAAGAGCTGTTCTAGATGTTCATGAGTATTTTCTTGAACTCCCGACTTTAGCAATGTCCACGATTTTTTTTCCTTGACATATCTGATTCTTCGTAGAAATGATTTTATCGTTTTCTCCATGAAAAAATGAAAATAATTGACGCCAAAAAGAGAAATTAATCTCAAAGATTGCAGCCTTGCGCAAGGTCAATTAAGTATTATTTTAACCATGTTATGTTAGTACGTTGATATTTTTCTTTTTAGCTTTGTTTGGGGCTTTTATAAGTCAAGGTCTTTATTATTGTTTATACGATTCATATAGAATTATTTGTACTATCCTGTCTATTAAACAAATCAATAAAATCAATCCGTGTAGCCTTCCTTCTACAAGTGATGTTGGTGAGAAATGGAATTTAGCTAGCTAATCACACGTGGTTCCTCCTTAAAATCTGGGAAATGTTGAGCTGCGCTAATTTAACTTTTTCTTTTTCAAAAACAAAAAAGCATGGTTGCATATATATCCATAATTTATTAGTCACAAAATCATGTCACTGATAAAAAAAATGCCAACTGCCCTAATTCATAATACATTCTTAATTAATTTGGAACGTAATTTGATGAGATAAATAATATATGTCACTAAATTATAATAAATTAATACCACTGTTATAGTAATGAGGGACGGAGCCAAAATTTAGGGTTCGGAGGGGCGAATACAAAAAAGGAGAAAACTAGGTATTTTTAGATTTTTGTTTTTTTTTTTGGTGGGGGGAAAAATTTCAAATATCAAAAGTTTTTGGGACAATTTTTTTTTTTTTTTTTTTTTAAGAGTTGAAGGGACGGGTGTCTCCGCAAGCCTCTGGATCCATCTCTTATGGTAACAATCTAACTCTTTTTTTAATTATTCTATTCTTATATCATTAATCGTTTACTTTAGGTCATTCGCAATTTGCATTTATAAGATCATATGCAACATTATTATATACTATATTTATATATTGTAGTATAAATATTTACCATGGGTTAAAATTTTCAGGGAATCCTAAGAAAAAAGTGGTAAAATGATTCGTAATTCTTTTCTACTACTGCAATAATATTGGCCATTACTTATTGGCCCAATTACCAAAACAAAGTTCACCTTACTGATTCTATTGTGGAAAACAATGCATTAACACATGGTTTTTCTGCTAAATTTATTAATACCCAATTTAATATTATTAAAAAAAAATACACAGAATGCAGAAACCACGGAACACAGAATCCCGAGGGAAGAAAATGGTGGAGTGGGGAAGGTGGACCGCCCTCCCTCATATTTCTTTATAATAATTCCCACCACTTGCTTTTGTCACATAGTAATAGATGCCAAAATTCCAAACCCAACTCAATATATTCAAATTCAATTCAAATTTATATATTTTGAATCTTTAGTTAGAATTTGTTACTATTGAATTCAATTTAATTTATTTGCCTTGTGATTAATAATTGAACAAAATGTAATTCATTTGTATTGTAAATTACCAAAGTTTGGTAAAATCGGGTCCAATTTAGAATTTTCTTGCATTAAATTTCAAATCGCATTCTTATTCATACGAACTTAAATGTAATTATATTATAATGTATATGTAATTACTATTCCATGTTAAATGGAAACAAGAGTCTAGAAGCTTATGAGTCCCAAGTTTCCCTCTCCTGGTGCCTTTTAAGGACAAACCAGTGAGGCTCCAGCCCAAGTGGACCATATATACCTCGCGCAAGGGCGTCTAGTGTGCGAGAAAACAAGTGCATACCACGTCATATTGGTGCAGTATGTGGAAACGAGGCCATGTGCCCTACCCAAGCCCCTCGTCGGAGGGGGTTTATGATGTGTATGTAACTAATATCTCACATTGGATGGAGACAAGAGTCTTGAGTGGCTTATAAGTACCAAGTTCCCCTTTTCCCAGCGATGCGCTTTTTAAGGACAAACCTGTGAGGCTCCGCCCAAAGCAGACAATACTTCGCGCAAGGACGTCCAGTGTGCGTGAAGGTAAGTGCATGTCACATCACATTATTTTGTAATCAATTAAGAAGAAATAATTTGTTGGCATTATGAATGAATTACTTGAGCTTGGGAAAATCAAACCGGATCATCTATTTCAAATTGTGTTTCATCTTCTATTTCACTTACTTATATGCATGAAAAGTGTAATACACGTTTCACTTACTTATATGCATGAAAAATGTAATACAATTTTCATGCATATAAGTAAGTGAAATAGAAGATGAAACATAGTTTCAAATAAATAATTAATCTGCGAGAAAATCAGGTCTGACCTAGAATTTTCATACATAATATACGGGTCATATAAAGACAGGGAAATAATATATTATGAAAATAGTTTTATGTTCTTTCTTAAGCTTCTCTTCTTTTCTTGCTTGTCTGCAAAGCTTATAGATAATATTAGAGAGAGACAGTGGAGTGAATTCAAGAAAACAAACTAAGATAACCTCGAGAGAGGGAGAGAAGAGAGAAACCCAATGCAAGAGTGATCTCATCTAGGGTTTGAAGCCAAAAAATGGCAATGCCGAGGCAATTAATCTTGAACGCCACCCCAAATTTCTTCCACCTCCACCGCCACCGTTATTACTACTTCTACTATTTCATCTTCCTCTTCTTCTTCCAACTCCTAATTTCACACTCTCCCACTTCTTCTGCACAAAACATTGAAGTCCTCGTATTATTTTCATGGATTCACTCTTCTTCTTCTTCTTCACCACCTCCTTCCGGGTTTTCAAATTGGAACTCACAAGACACAAACCCTTGTAAATGGTCATTCATTACTTGCTCTCCCAACAATCATGTCACACAAATAAATATTCAATCTCTTCATCTTGCCATTCCCTTTCCTTCCAATCTTTCCTCGTTAAACTTCCTTGAAACCCTAACTATTTCCGGGACTAATCTCACCGGAACAATCCCACCAGATATTGGGGACTGTTTTTCACTCAAAAAAATTGATGTCAGTTCAAACAGTCTTGTCGGGACCATCCCATCCTCTATTGGCAACCTTAAAAACCTCGAAGAATTAACATTGAACTCAAATCAGCTCACTGGTAAAATTCCAGGTCAGCTTGGAAGTTGCACTAGCCTGAAAACTCTTCAAATATTTGACAACAGGCTAAGTGGGAACATCCCTCTTGAAATAGGAAACCTGTCGGGTCTAGAAATTTTACGTGCTGGTGGAAATCAGGATGTTGATGGTAACATTCCAGATCAAATTTCGAATTGCCAGAACTTACTGGTGTTGGGCCTGGCTGAGACTAAAATTTCTGGTGAAATTCCATCTTCATTGGGGAAGTTGAAAAATCTCCAGGTTTTGTCACTTTACACTACAATGCTTTCCGGGGAAATTCCGCCGGAAATTGGAAACTGCTCAGAGCTTGCGGGCCTGTATTTATACGAAAACAGCCTGTCGGGTTCTCTCCCACGGGAGCTTGGAAAGCTTCTGAAATTGGAGAAGTTGCTGCTGTGGCAGAACAATTTGGTGGGTTCCATTCCTGAAGAAATTGGAAACTGCAAAATGTTGATAATTTTCGACGTTTCGTTGAATTTTTTGACGGGAAGTATTCCGGACTCTTTTGGAAACCTCACGAATTTACAAGAGTTTATGCTTAGTAGCAACAACGTTTCCGGTACAATCCCGGCGGTTCTTTCCAATGCCACGAGTTTGATACAGTTCCAGGTTGACAGTAACCAGATATCAGGTTCAATTCCACCTGAACTTGGATTGTTGACTCAGCTTCAGGTTTTCTTTGCGTGGGATAACAAGCTTGAAGGTAGCATTCCAGGGACGTTATCGGGTTGCCAAAGCCTTCAAGCTTTGGATTTATCTCGCAATTCTCTCACTGGTATTTTGCCCCCGAGTATTTTCCAGCTAAGAAATTTAACCAAGCTTCTCCTGATTTTTAACGATTTATCGGGTTCTATTCCCAAAGAAATAGGTAATTGCAAAGCTCTTATTAGATTGAGATTGGCGGGAAATAAAATAAATGGAGAAATACCTAAAGAGATTGGATTTCTTACTAGTCTCAGTTTTCTTGATCTCTCTAATAACCATCTTAGTGGATTAGTGCCTGATGAAATTGGAAAGTGTGGAGAACTGCAGATGTTGAACTTAGCAGGGAATTCATTAACTGGAAACCTGCCAACTTCTGTATCTTATCTTAGTAAATTAGAAGTATTAGATGTTTCGATGAATCAATTCATCGGCCCTATTCCAGGTAGTTTTGGTGAGCTCTATACTCTTAATAGGCTTTCACTTGGTAGCAATTCCTTATCAGGGATTATCCCATCGACCCTCGGTCGATGTTCGAGGCTTCAATTGCTTGATTTAAGCAATAATCAGCTGTTTGGTAGTATCCCACATCAGATATTTGAGATTGAGGCTCTTGAAATTGCTTTGAATTTGAGCTGGAATTCATTGACAGGGGAAATCCCACCCCAGGTTGTTGCTCTGAACAAGCTTTCTGTACTAGACGTTTCACACAACAAGCTTGGAGGAGATCTAATGTCTCTTTCAGGGCTCGTGAACCTTGTTTCGTTGAACATTTCGTATAACAATTTCACGGGTTACCTCCCGGATAACAAGCTTTTCAGGCAGTTATCATCCACAGAGTTGGCGGGAAATCAGGGTTTGTGTGCTCGAGGACATGACTCGTGTTTCTTGAGCAATGCCGAAGATATGAGAATGAATCACGACCGAAATATTAGGCGGTCATGGAGGCTAAAATTGGCAATTGTATTGCTATCTTTTTTGACTATAGTCTTGGGGGTTCTTGGGATTTTAGCCGTTTTAAGGGTTAGGAAGATGAATAAAGAAGAGACGGATTCCGAATTGGGAGGAATATCAAGTGAGCCATTTTCGTGGAAATTTACTCCGTTTCAGAAGCTGAATTTCTCAGTAGAGCAAGTTTTAAGGTGTCTTGTGGAAGCCAATGCAATTGGCAAGGGATGCTCGGGAATTGTTTACCGGGCTGAACTTGACAACGGGGAAACTATCGCAGTGAAGAAGCTGTGGCCCACAACAATACAGACCGGTTACAACTGTCAAAATGACCGGTCGGGCGTTAGTGGGGTCCGTGATTCCTTTTCAACAGAGGTGAAAACCCTGGGTTCAATCCGACACAAGAATATTGTCAAGTTCTTAGGTTGTTGTTGGAATAAGAACACAAAGTTGCTTATGTATGATTATATGCCTAATGGAAGCCTAGGAAGTGTTCTTCATGAGAAGAGTGGAGGTTGCTTGGAGTGGGATGTGAGGTATAGAATCATATTAGGGGCAGCTCAAGGCTTAGCTTATCTACACCATGATTGTGTCCCTCCGATTGTTCACCGGGACATCAAAGCCAATAACATCTTAATCGGGCTCGACTTTGAGCCGTATATTGCTGATTTTGGGCTGGCTAAACTTGTTGATGACAGAGATTTCGCGCGATCTTCCAACACTGTTGCTGGCTCCTATGGTTATATTGCTCCTGGTTAGTTCAGCTTTCTTACTTTTGAGTCAACAATTAATATATATACACTCCCTTATTTCAATCATCTGCCCGAAATTCGACATGGTTTATGCAATGTAGCACTCAGCTACAAGAAAAAATAATATTAGTGACAAAATGTAGAAAAAAAATATCAAATTTGTGAAAGTTATCATTATTAAAACTGTAAAAGTTATTGCTATAACAACACAAAATAAAAATTATCACCTAATAAATATAATTTAAGACAACTCTAATATTGTGGCTCTTTTTCATTGAAATAATTTACTCATTTTAGGTGTCATTAGGCCTTCTTACATTGTTCTTGTATATACAGAGTATGGCTACTCGATGAAGATCACGGAAAAGAGTGATGTATACAGCTACGGAGTCGTCGTGCTCGAAGTGTTAACAGGTAAACAACCGATAGACCCTACGATACCAGAAGGGCTTCACATTGTGGACTGGGTAAGGCACAAAAGAGGGAATGGAACCGAGGTATTAGACCCGAGCCTACGCCACAGGCCCGGGCCGGAAACTCAAGAAATGATGCAAACCGTAGGAGTTGCTATGCTTTGTGTGAATCCTTCCCCCGATGATCGGCCCACGATGAAGGATATCGCGGCAATGCTGAAGGAAATAAGGCTTGAAAGAGAGGAAAGTTCAAAAGCTGATGATGATCTAATAAAGGGATCATCACAAGAAAATAAGAATTCAAATGGAGGGCCATCATCAGCCATGGAGAGCTTGTATTTGCAGAGTAATAATTCAAGTTTCTCTGCATCTTCATTGCTGAACTCAGCTTCATCCATTGAAAAATCTGGTTTGAATAAAAAATAGTGATTTGATCTGTTTGTAGTTATTGAGATTGTGTGAAAGTTGTTTTTTGTGTATTTCTATATGTAGTTAACTTTTTTTTTTTTTTACATGATCATTAAAGAAGTATTCATCACTTTGGACATCATTATTGTTTAAAACTGAATTTCAATTGTAAAATTATTCTGAACATATATATATATATATATATATATATATATTAAAAGCTCAATTTACCCATTTAATTAATTGATGTATGAAGTTCAAGAATAGTTTGCCTAAAAACAATAAAATCTTATGTCAGTATAAATGTTCTGTTCAGTTTTATGATTTCTTTGGAAATAAAAGTTTTATTTGAAGAGTTATCCCCTTTTTATTTATTCAATTAAGTTACTATACCCAGTGGTTTTACACCCGATCGGCCCAACCCAACAAACTGGACCAAGTGATCCCACAAAATGATATGGGCCAGACAACAAAATAAAAACAAACTCAAAATCGCTCTGATTTTTAAAAACTTGTAAATTCTTAAATGCAATTTGTAAATCAAAATATTGACTTTATTTGTACATTAAAGATTTCATTTACTTATTGGCTAGTCGCCTTAGGGTCCAACCTCATCTTATGTCCTTAAACCAACATACAAAATCCAATACTAAATATGGGAAAATTTCTTTTTTAGTACCATAATTGACTCTATGTACATTTTTGGTATTAAACACTTACGGAATCTCAATCTTCACACAAATTTTGTCCATTTGTACTACTTTTGGTACCAAAGTTAATTACTTGACGAAAAATGTCATGTAAGATGTATGTGACCGTTAACTTCACATGTGTCGTCAAAAAATGAGATAACGGTGATAAAGAAAAAGAAAAGACAAATGAGCAAAGTTTGGTACTAAAAATGAGATTTTCTCATTTGTCTTCAGTAACACGTGCACAATCACATGCAAACTTAATAATCACATGAATGTCACATGCTTTTTCCGTCAATTAGATAACACCAATACCAAAAATGATACAAATTAGCAGAGTTTGTGTCAAAAGTGAGATTTTGAAAATGTTTGATACCAAAAGTGTATACATGGTCATTTATAGCATCAAAAATGAGATTTCCCAAATAATAGAGTTATTAAGCATATGTTCAAAATGGTGTCTAATAAATTTAACTCAAGTTTTCGCACAAGGATGTTATTATTTTAATTACTACTTATCAATTAGAGTTGAACAACGTATAACAATATAAAGCCATTCAATACTCAAACTCGAGATCTATTGTTAAAAATTCGATCAATTATACTCAATAATTAAAATAACAAACCAAGTCTGAACAATTCTTCTAGTCTTATAATTTTTGAAGCTTGGCTCCATTAATAAAAAATAGTCTAAAATACCTAGAAAAACATATGCAAGTCAAGTTCGACTCACCACTCATAAATTCCACTAGAACAACAAAAAGTCCCTGGAATCGACAAACACTTGTCTCACCGCTCTGAAATTCCACTATAAACAACAAAATGTGCTCGGAATCGACACACCTTTGATTCAGTACTACCGCTCAGAAATTGCACTAAAAACAACAAAAATTGCCTAGAGTTGACACACCTTCGACACATCATCGCTCATTATAAATTATACTAGAAACAACATACACCGGTTCAAAAGTTTCACCAAAAACAACAAAAATGCTACTCTAGTTCAACTCACCGGCTTATTAATTTCACTAAGAACAACAAAAAGTGCACAAAATTGATTCACCAAGCTCAGAAATTTCACCAGAAAAGCACAAAAAGTGCATGAATTGGCATATGTTAGTCTAAGTGACCGCCATATTCCAGACTTTTTATTTTGAAAATAAAATAGCTCATGCTATGGGGTTCAATACGATACGCTCTTCGTACAAACTTATAGAGTAATAATTCCAAATTTTTTAGGCATCTTCATTGCTGAACTCAGCTTCATCCACTGAAAATTTGGTCTGAGTAAAAAATAATTATTTGCTTGGTATGTAGTTATTGAGATTGTGTGAAAGTTGTTTTTGTGTATTTTTATATGTAGTTAACTTTTTATTTTTATTTTAAAAAACATAGAATAACTGAACATATTTCTATTTCTACTTTTACTATTATAAAAGTATGGGTGGTTTTTGAAACTTTTGATGTACCACCTAATATATCCTCATCAATTTATTTTTCTAATGGCAAAAGAGTCAAATAATAAATAATAATATATATCAACAACAATTAGGTATATTATTTAATTAGGACTCTACAATGGAAATACAAATAGATGTTGCATTGTATTAGGTCACTCTTTTTTATTTTAATATTAAATCTTTATTTTAATTTTAATTTTAATTTTACTCATAATTCCTTGACGCATTTAGATGCTCCAATGCAATCCCACGTATAAAGAATCATTTTTGCCACAATAACTTCTAATCAAATTATAATGGGTCATGTAATTCACTTTTTAATGGTAAAAGAGTCTAATCATAAATAATAGAAATAAGTTGTATATATCTGTGTATAGTTACATTAGATCTCTATAATGAAAGTACATATATAGTTGCACAAGAATTCTACTAGAAAATCATATATAAAGGACTCTACAAAGGAATTATATATAGAAAATAACATAAAATAATCAAATGTAAAATTATATATACATAATAGAAATAGATACCAATGGGGGTTGGTCTAAGTGGTAAGCAACTCGGTTCCGCTTAAACAAGGTCTCGGGTTCGATTTCTTGTGTACACAGTTACCTCGGTTGGGAGACTCACTCACCAGGCCAGGTGTGCGACCCGGATCGACCAACAGATTAGTCCGGCAATGCCCGGGATACTGTGGTAGGCAATAAAAAAAATAGATAGAAAATTTATAAAAGTACGAATTTTTTTTTGAAACTTTTGATATACCTAAAATACCCCGTGTAGTTCAACTTTTTATGGCAAAAGAGTAAAAAATAAATTTTGAATATCTACAATAATAAAAAGTATAGTTACATTACAACTCTCAATAAGGTTACTCCTATTTATTTATTATTAAATGAAGAAAACATATTGAAAGTCATCCAATATTCCAACATATGCGGTACAAGAAACTTACAACAAATTTACATTTAATATTGAATTTTAGGAAATAGGAACACTTTCCGTCATGATCTTGGGAGAATTATTGACAGATGCAATTGTAATTCAATATTTGTCTCTTTCATTTAGTGATACCTCACACAACACTTTATTTTTATTTAAACGCCTTTCTTTTTACACTCAAGAGCTTGACTAACCCTATGCGTTCAACTTACTCATTTTGGCATTGCATCAACTATAGTCTTATTACTATAAAAAAATTTGAGAAACAAAAAAATAATAAAAAAACAAAAAGATTACACAACTATCTAGATTTTATTTTGAGCCATAACAAAGATATTATTATAAGTACAAAGGACTCAATGAGAGGAAAGAAAAAATGAAGTGCTCGATCCATCAAAATGAAAAAAGATAATGTATAAAAGAATCATGAATTTGTATAAGGATATATTTAGTGACATTATTACATAAGTCTTGATTTTTTATTGAAAAAATATCTTAAAATATTCATTCAATTTTTCATGTCAATCATTATTTTATTTTTTTATTATTATAGCTTATTAGTTAAGTGTTTTTTTTAGGGGTAGTTAAGTTATGATTCAAGTTTTAGATTTATCAAGTTGAACAATATATATGTATATGAATTGCTTTAATGAGATCATATGATCCACGTGCGATGCACGTATTGTTTACTAGTATATACCAAAAGCTCAAGTTACCCATTTTATTAATTGATGTGTGGAGTTCAAGAATAGTTTGCCTAAAAACAATAAAATCTTATGTCAATATAAATGTTTGTTTAGTTTTATGAATTTTTTGGAAATAAAAGTTTACTTGAAGAGTTATCCTTTTATTTATACTATTATATAAAGTGGGAAAGACCTAAAGTAATTATTTTGGGCTGTCAAATTTTGGTGAAGCCTTCATTCACTTAAAATTTGACAAGTGTCCCAAATAACTTCCATTTTCCACCTAAATTTTATTATCTCTCCTATTTTCTCTCACATTATCTTTATATATCAGGTTTATTTTCCTTTTCTCTCTCATACCTTTTTTTTCCCACTATCTTCTTTATGTTTTATTTATTTGGTTTAGGTACAAAAAATAATTATCAAATTGACTTTAACTAAAGTAATTTTTTAAAAAAAATTTCTATTTTGCACATGCAAACGAGTGTGCGACATTTACTAGTTATAATAAGGTACAACCCAATCGGCCCAACCGAACAAATTAGACCAATTGATGCCATAAAATGATATGGGCCACACAACAAAATCAATACAAACTCAAGATCGTTCTGATTTTGAAAAACTTGTAAATTCTTAGATACAACTTGTAAATCAACCCAAAGTTATTAGCATAGTGGTATCAACTTTCACTCTTATTATTTTAATTACTACTTATTAACTAGACTTGAACAACGAACAAACCTACTCAATACTCAACTCAAGATCTATCGTAAAAGTTCGATCAATTATACTCACTAATTAAAATAACAAACTAAGTTTGAACACTTCTATTTGTCATATAGATTTTGAAGCTTGACTCCCATTAATAGAACATAGTCTACAAATGAGGAAAAACATAGTTAGTCAAGTTCGACTCACCGCTTATAAATTCCACTAGAAACAACAAAAAGTGTTGGGAATCGACACACATTCACTCACCGTTCATAAATTATACTAGAAACAACAAAAAGTGCCCAAAATCGACATAGATTCAACTCACATCTCATAAATTCCACCAGAAACAACAAAAAGTGCCCGGAGTCGACACACCTTTAACTCACCGCTCACAAATTGTACTAGAAACAACAAAAGTCCCCGGAATCAACATACTGACTCAAAAGTTCCACCAAAAACGATAGAAAGTGCTACTCGTTCGACTCACTTGCTCATTAATTCACTGAATACAACAAAAGTACCCAAAAACTCACCGCTCATAAATTATACAAGTATACAACAAAACATGCCCGGAATCAACACACCGGCTCAAAAGTTCCACCAAAAACAATCAAAAATGCTACTCAAGTTCGACTTGCCGATTTATTAATTTCACTAAAACAACAAAAAGTGCCCGAAATTGACTCACCACTCATTAATTATACTAGAAACAACAAAAAATGCCCAGAATAGACACAAATTTGACTCACCACTCATAAATTCCTCTAGAAACAATTAAAAAAAAGCCTGGAGTCAGCACACCTTCAACTCACCGCTCATAAATTATACTAATAAGTACAAAAGGAGCCCAAAATCAACACACCGGCTCAAAAGTTCCACAAAAAAAAGTGCAAAGTTCGACTCATCGGCTTATTAATTTCATTGAAAACAACAAAAAGTTCCCGAAATTGACTCATTGCTTATAAATTATACTAGGAATAATAAGAAGTGCACGGAATCGACACAAATTCGACTCACCGCTCATAAATTCCACTAAAAACAATAAAGTGCCAAGAGTTGACACACCTTTAACTCGCTGCTCATAAACTATACTAGAAATAACAAAAAGTGTCCGAAAATCAACACACTGGCTCAAAAGTTACCATCAAAAACAACAAAAAGTACTACTCAAGTTCGACTCACCGACTGATTAATTTCACCTGAAAACAACAAAAAGTGCCTGAAATTGACTCACCGCTCATAAATTATATTAGAAACAACAAAAAGTATCCGGAATCAACACACCGGCTCAAAAGTTTCATGAAAAACAAAACAGAGAGTGCTACTCAAATCGACTCAACAGCTCATTAATTTCACTGAAAACAACAAAAAATGCTCGAAATTGATTCACCGTTCATGAATTATACTTGGAACAACAAAAAGTGGCCGGAATCGACACGCCTTCAACTTACCGCTCATAAATTGTACTAGAAACAACAAAAAGTGTCTAGAATTAATACACCAACTCAAAAGTTCCACTAAAAACAACAAAAAGTGCTACTTAAGTTCGATTTACCGGCTCATTAATTTACTGAAAACAACAAAAAAGTGCACTGACTTTGACTGATCGCTCATAAATTATACTAGAAACAATAAAAAGTGCCTGGAATCAACACACTGGCTCAAAAGTTCCTCCTGAAACAACAGAAAGTGTTACTCAAGTTCGACTCATCGACTCATTATTTCACTAATAACCACAAAAAGTGCACGAAATTGGCTCACCGACTCAGGAATGCCACCAGAAATGCAAAAAAAGTGCACGATTTGGCATATGTTAGTCTAAGTGACCGTCTTATTTCAGATTTTTAATTTTGAAAATAAAAAAGCTCATGCTATGGGTTCAACACCATTCGATCTCTCGTACATTCTTAATCAAGCACAAAATTTGCTAATCATGTAAGTTAATATATAATGATAAATTCCTTGACCTTACGTTGAGAGTTATCCCCCAAAATTGAGTAATTCTAAGCTAAAGATATACAACTTGCAAATTTCTAATCATCTTTTCAATTTCCAGCTAAATCCCTCAGTTCACTTTTCTTTTCCCTAATATTTGTTGAAAGTTAATTTGCAAGATATGTCTAGAAGCATCATGAATTGCATCCAACAAATATCTAGCATCTAGAAATTACTATCTACTAGAAATATCTAGTATCTATGAAGCATCTAGTACCTAACACCAAGAAATATCTAGTATCTAGAATCACCTCATTGAAAATGATGTAAAGGTATCTAGATTTATCTATGGACTTGTATAAATAGATGTACCATGCATTGTTGTAAATAAGCAAGCAAAAAGTTAAAAAAAAAACAAAATTTCTACTAATAATAAACTTAGAGCAGCATCTTAAGTAATCTTCTCCATTCCAGCCGTGCACTAACATAATTTCTACTATCAATCTTCTATCAATTTCTACAAACAAACATCAACCTTATTACTTAAAACTCACCACACTTCCGCATATCTCCAACAAATTTGGTATCAGAGCCGTGTAGACGGCTTTGATCAGTCATCATATAAATCATGGCGACAAGTTCATCCACTACAATGTTCAAGTACTCTCCAAGTGAAGTACCAATATTTGAAAGAGAGCATTATGATTATTGGAGCAGCGAGATGAGGGATTTTTTCATCTCTCAAGACTTATGGGAAGTTATAGAAGAGGAGTATCCAGAGCTACCCGCTGAAGGAGATCCGACCAAATGGACAGCTACACAAGAAAAGCAATTCAAAGAAAATCAAAAGAAAGATGTGACAGCACTTCAATATATAAAACAGGAGGTAAGTAAATCTATTTATCCTTGAATTTTTAATAAGAGAAAAGCTAAAGACGCATGGGAAGTTTTACAAAAAGAATTTCGGGGAAATGATAAAGTAATATCGATCAAGTTGCAATCTCTTTGGAGAGATTTCGACAACTTATCGATGAAAGAAAGTGAAAAAATTGGAGATTTTTTTTCTAGAGTCTCAACTATCGTAAATCAAATTCAATATCTTGGAGATACTATTCAAGACAAGAAAGTGGTCGAGAAGATTTTGAGAAGCTTACCTCCAAAGTTTGACCATTGTGTTGCCGCGATCAAAGAATCAAAGGACCTATCAAAGTTGTCGACATTCGAACTCATGAGTTCACTACAAGCTCATGAACAAAGAATCAATAGGTCGACAAATCAGTCCGTCGAGCAAGCATTCCAATCTAAACTCAAGTTTTCGGAGAATGACTCAAGCAAACTTAACTTCAAAAAAGGAGCATTTCAAAAGAAGAATCATTACAACGGAGGAAATCAAGAGAGGCGCAAACTCAACAACAAAGGTGAAGGAAATCAATGTTGCATTATTTGCAAAAAAAATAATCATACTTCACAAGATTGCTACTTCAAGTGTAAGAGATGTCGAATCCCTAATCACTCACAAAGGGATTGTCGATATCAAAAGAATCAAGAAATGAAAAGGGCCAATTTTACAAAAGAGGAGGAGGAAGACCAAGTTTTCTATTCTTGCCTAAAAGTCAAAAAAGAGTCGCAAGATACATGGTATATTGACAGTGGATGTAGCAACCACATGACGAGTAACCGCGACATATTTGAGGAGCTTGACCAAAACTTCACATCGAAGGTAAAACTTGGAGACGGCAAAGTCCAGAAAGTTGAAGGAAAAGGTGTCATTGCTGTCCGCACTAGGCAAGGTAAAAAGAAATTTATTCATGATGTTCTTTACGTGCCGAATCTAGCTACAAATTTATTAAAGGTTATTCTTAGAAAAAGGTTATTCGGTAAATTTTGATAATAATAAATGCAAAATCATTGATAAGAAAAATAACACAGCAGTGGCAAATATCGATATGACCCCAAATAAAAATTTTCGTCTAACTTTGCCACTAAATGACCATTGTGCCTTGAAAATGGAAAAATCTGAAAATTCTTATTTATGGCACTTGAGATATGGTCATTTAAATAATAAAGGGTTGCACTTATTAAACTAAAAAAATAAGGTTATTGGTCTTCCTAAAATTGAAAAAGAAAATAGAATTTGTGAATGATGCATTTACGGGAAAATGCATAGATTTCCATTCCCGAAAACATCTTGGAGGGCAAAAACACCTTTGGAGTTGGTTCATGCCGACATATTTGGCCCTACAAGGACACCTTCACTAAACAATAAGAGATACTTTATTCTCTTTGTCGATGATTTCACTCGGATGATGTGGATTTATTTTCTGAGTGAAAAGTCTGAAGCATTTTTTGTATTTCTTCGGTTCAAAGCCCTAGTCGAGCGGCAAAGTGGACATCTAATCAAGACTCTACGAACCGATCGTGGAGGTGAATTTATCTACAACGCATTTATGAATCACTGCAAGGATGAAGGAATTCAAAGACAACTTACGGTGAAATATAGTCCGCAACAAAACGGTGTGGCAGAGAGAAAGAATCGCACTATTGCTGAAATGGCTCGTAGCATGATGGAAGAAAAAGGAATGCCAAAGAAATTATGGGCAGAAGCTGTTAATACAGCCGTATATATACTCAACCGGTCACCAACAAAAGATGTTCGGAATAAGACACCGTTTGAAGGCTGGAACAAGCGAAAGCCTCAAATCGATCATATGAAAGTATTTGGGTGCATCGCTTACGCTCTAAATTAAATCAGCCACCGAATAAAGATAAATTTGAAAAGAAGGGTGAAAGACTTGTATTCATTGGCTATAGCGAGGAGTCGAAGGGCTATCGACTATTGAACCCAAGTAACGACAAACTCATCATATCAAGGGATGTGATATTCGATGAAATGGCAGCATGGAATTGGGAAGAAGACAGCAATCAAGCAACATCTCAAAACAAAATTCTTTACCCGATGAGTACTCAAATGAATACCTCGGGACCAAGAGACCTCCTGCAGAGCCAAGACTTAAATTCGGCCCCAAGTACCAGCAACTCAAATGATGAAGATTCATCTTCGGATTCGGAGTTTCCAGTACAAAAGGTACGTCTTTTATGAGATATTTATGAATCTTCAAATGTTGCTTACTTTGCTTGCGAACCTCAATCTTTTGAAGATACAAAAAATAAAGATGTGTGGATTAACGCAATGAAAGAGGAAATATTCGTAATTGAGAAAAAATAAAACTTGGGAGCTCGTTGATTTACCTAAAATTAAAGAAGTGATTGGACTTAAATGGGTTTATAAAATTAAATATGCCGAAGATGGTTCAATCAAAAAGCATAAAGCTCGGCTAGTTGCAAAGGGATACTCGCAACAACCTGGAGTCGACTTCAATGAGACATTCGCTCCAGTAGTTCGAATGGAAACCATAAGAACGGCTCTCACCATAGTAGCACAATTGGAGCTCAACGTATATCAACTCGATGTTAAATCAGCCTTTTTGAACGGCGAGCTACAAGAAGAAGTTTATGTCGAGCAACCACAAGGCTTTGCGGTGGAAGGAAAGGAAAACAAAGTTTATAGACTTAGAAAGGCGTTATATGGATTAAAGCAAGCGCCACGAGCATGGAACTGCAAGATTGACGGCTACTTTCTCAAAAATGGATTTGAAAGAAGCAAGAATGAACCTTCGCTATATGTGAAAAACGAAGGTACGAATTTTTTAATAGTTTGTTTATATGTCGATGATTTAATTTATTTTGAAACTGACCTAAAAGCAGTGAAAGAGTTCAAGTTAAAAATGATGAAAGATTTTGAGATGACTGATCTTGGCTTAATGAGATACTCTCTCGGCATCCAAGTTAAACAAGCCAAAGGAGAAATTTTTCTTTCACAGGAGAAATATATTGAAGACATCCTCAAGAAATTTTACATGGCCAACTGCAAGCCCGTAAACACGCCCATGATGCCAAGTGAAAAATTGCAATTGAATGACAGCTCGAAAAAGGCAGATGGGGAAGTTTTTCGAAGCTTGGTGGGTTCACTCATTTATCTCACTCACACTAGACCCGACATATGTTATGCAGTGAGTGTGGTTTCAAGATTTATGCAAGATCCTAGCAAAAATCATCTTGTCGCTGCAAAAGGAATTTTGCAATATCTTCAAGGAACTAAACAACTTGGACTCCAATATGTCAAAGAAGAAGATAACAAGCTGGTTGGATTCACTGATAGTGATTGGGCGGGATCCATAGATGATCGAAAGAGCACGTCCAGCTATATCTTTTGCCTTGGTTCAAGTGTGATCTCATGGAGCTCGCGAAAGCAAAAGACAGTGGCATTATCATCTTCAGAAGCCGAATATATTGCAGCAACGGAGGCTTCATGTGAAGCAATTT
This sequence comes from Buddleja alternifolia, assembly GCA_019426215.1. Classification (NCBI taxonomy): domain Eukaryota; kingdom Viridiplantae; phylum Streptophyta; class Magnoliopsida; order Lamiales; family Scrophulariaceae; genus Buddleja; species Buddleja alternifolia. Next base: position 54,254,913 of record CM033391.1, read on the forward strand.
GGTTGAGACGAGTTCTCAGTGACATGCAACAAACACAAAAGGAGTCGACAAAAATATATTTGCGACAATATGTCAACTGTAGCTATGACTAAAAATCGGTGTTTCATGCCCGCTCAAAGCATATTGAACTACGACACCACTTTATTCGAGAATTAGTGGGCAAGGAGGAGATTGCGATGAATTTTATCAACACAAATGATCAACCAGATGATTTCCTTACCAAAGCAGTCACACTGGAGAAATTTGAGAAGTTCAAGCATCAACTGAAAATTACAAATTAAGGAGGAGTGTTGAAAGTTAATTTGCAAGATATGTCTAGAAGCATCATGAATTGCATCCAACAAATATCTAGCATCTAGAAATTACTATCTACTAGAAATATCTAGTATCTATGAAGCATCTAGTACCTAACACCAAGAAATATCTAGTATCTAGAATCACCTCATTGAAAATGATGTAAAGGTATCTAGATTTATCTATGGACTTGTATAAATAGATGTATCATGCATTGTTGTAAGTAAGCAAACAAAAAGTAAAAAAAAAAAAAAAAAAATTTCTACTAATAATAAACTTATAGAGCAGCAGCTTAAGTAATCTTCTTCATTCCAGCCGTGCACTAACATAATTTCTACTATCAATCTTCTATCAATTTCTACAAACAAACATCAACCTTATTACTTAAAACTCACCACACTTCCGCATATCTCCAACAATATTTAGTGCAAGATCATTTTATTAGAATTTGTTTTCATATTCATCTTGAACCTTGAATTGGACCAAAACTTCAAAATAATTAATATAATTGAAATTTTCTCTCTTTTTCAATCAAGAATTGCAAGTTTGAAGACAAAGGGCTACAAAAGTTCAGCCTGGAAAAGAAATGTTCGCTCCTGTACCAAATTCTAAGCCTGAGAGAACTTCGAAGCAAAAGATTATAAACTTACATAAACTCCAATTATTCTCCTTACATTAACATCATAAATTAAGAAATTTATTGTCACAACAATACATAGACTATAGTTTATAAGTAATAATAATACAAATACAGAACAGTTAAGTTGTTTGCTGCACATACAGTGAACAAGAAAGACCCTCAACAAGAAGCAGCCCAAAAGAGATCCCAATACTATGTACCACATATATAGTGAGCACTGAGCACCACTAATAACTATATATATATATATATATATATATATATATAACACATATATATCATTAACAAAGGCATCCAATTGGTCCATTGAGAGTCTTCGTTTTTCTCCAAGCTTTTCATCTCACAGCTTGTTTGATAGGTGCAAGTGAAGAGCAATTACCCGCAAAATGCAAGTTGCGAGAATTTCTCCTCGACGGCTTCTTGCTCTCTAATTTTGCTCCGGCCTGGCGCACTTTCACCCCTCGTATCATCTGCATCACACAAAAATCATGTTTATATAGGGCGACAAAATAAATGATATCATATATGGCAAAAGAAATAGAATAAAATTAGGAGTTAGTGAAAAAGATGGAAAAAAGTCTCTTACAAATTTGCCACATTTTGTGTCGGAGTAGATCACTATAAAATCTCCCTCTTGAAGTCCATTAACCCTCACAAAATCACCTAATAAGAGAACACAAACATTATAATTTAGAACATGTTGTAAAATATATCTAAAATATCAATCCAGATAAGATTTTCTATTGCAATTTAAAGTTTCATCTTATATTTCATTCATAAATTCACGCCTAATGTATAAAATGTGACGTGTGCTATTAAAGTTTGGAGTGCATTAGTGATACAACACGGAAAATGAAATTCGAATAAAGACGAATAAAGAATACGAGGTGACTTCCTCGTAATGTCCGCGCATTTAATTACCTGTGTTCTCGAGAAGGTACATTCTGCTTTTGTTATTAGGCCAAAACCTGAAATCACAAATGACATTATAAAAGGGGATTTTTGAACCAAAAAAATTGTGATTTGCAAAATCCCAAATTGAAACTCAATTTCAATTTAATAAATTACCTGTAACGCATATTCCACACACGAGAAGTTCCAATGTCTTCCATGGCTATGGAAATTCCATCTCTTGTTTCCAGTTCCGGGAGGTGGCTCTCAGCTTCTTTCTGATATTACATTCACAAAATTAATCAAATTTTACAATTAAATTAAAATACTAACAGACCATTATACAGACTCTAATAAATACAAATAACATTACCTTTGGCAACACAATTCTTCCAAGATTACCAACATCACTTTGCTTCAAGACTTTCTGCAGCAAAAACTTCAAGTTCTTTTCAGTCTTCCAACCCTATGGACAAAAAGCAATCACAAAAATATTAATGCAATTAAACAATAAGCATATCCCAAAATAAATTAAATAAAAATTAGAAAATTAAGAAAAAAATCCACCTGCTGTTGACGCCGATCAGACGATGCCTGCCGCTGATAATTCTGATGCTGCATTGGGGCCCGATCGCCCGATTGTGATTGTGATGCATCAGACGGTGGAGGATTCCCGGATGACGGTGTAGATGCACCTCCCGGAGACCAGTACAACCAATTTCCCTGATGATCCGCATCATCACCACCGTCGCCTCCCAAATTAGGATCTATCATTTGATCATTTTGGTTTTGATTCCCGTTACTATTGTGGCGGTGATGGTGCGAGTAGAGTTTCCTCTGGCGAGCCATCCGTTTCTTTCTAGCCTCTTTAGTAGCTGAAGATCCCAGTCTAACCAATCTTTCCCCATTTGGATCAAAAATCTGATAGGGATTATGGTAATAGGTTTGTTGATGAGGAATCATATTGGAATTATCGGGAAAAGGACTGAATTGAGACGGTGGCATCGGGTAGGGCGATATCGGCCACGATTGAGCATGATCCATCATTTGGTAATCCAAATGCGGATACGGGATCCCATTGACTACCTGATTCATGGGTGCGACGGGAATCGGGTTCGGATTCAAATACGGGTCACCACCACCGTACACGGCCATCGGCTGGGGAAAAGCCGGCTGTGCCGCCACCATGGTGGCGACATCTGGTGGCGGCGCAGGCGGCATCCACGGGGAGTTGGAAAAGCAAGCATTGGGATCATTAGGTAGAGGGTTGTAAGTGAAATTCGGGTTGGGATTAGGGTTAGGGTTAGGGTTTGGATTATGATCCACATTTTGAAATTCGGGATAGGGAGATTGAGGGCCACTCTCTCTCATCCGCTTTTTCTGAAGCTGATATTGCTCAACCCACTCAAGAATCAGTTTCAAAAGCTGTTTTTTACCTTCTTTACTGCTTCCTAAACGCTTAGAAGCACTTTCAATGGTGGATCGCTTCAGCTTTATGCTTCTCATATCCTCTGCTGAAATGTAATCCTTATTTTGCTTCAGCCACTCGAAAAATATCATCGCCAATTCGCTATTCCCAGTTAGATAACTAAACCCGTCGTTGTTATCGTCATCACACTGCATGTTCTGGTCACCCTGTGACCCCTCCATCGCCGCCGTCGCCGCCGCTTGCGCCGCCACCGCCTGTTGATCTTCCATAAATTCTTGAGGGTTTTCACTTTGGAAAACCGAAGATGGGTCCCAGATATCATTAACGTCGATCAGATCCATGTACCCGAAATTCTCCATCACATCGATGCAATCCACGTCGCCCAAACCGTCGTGATCCGACGGCGGAGGGATCTCCATGGAGGCGGTGGAGGACAAGGCGGCGGCGTGCTCCACCTTCATCTTATCATCAGCACCATCGGACTTCATCATGGCCCAAGAAACCGCCGGTGAGGAGGAGGCGGCGGAGGAGGAAGACGACGTGACGTCGACATGTTTAGACGCCGCCTGAGTCGACGAAGAAGACGAAGATGAAGACATGCAAGGAAAATCTGGTAAAGGAAACTCATTGTAGAAAATGGAAGCATCATTCACATCAAGAAGATTGTCTTGGTCCCTATCATCAAGCCATAAATCTTTCTCACCAATAGTACCCATCACTTCCATGGCGTCGAAACCGTTAGGGTTTGTAACTCCGCCACCGGCCGCGGCGGCGTTCTCCGCCGCCTCGGCCGCCGTATTTTCCATTTTCACTCCAAAATCTCCTGCACTAGTGTGCAGATCTCCTTCATTTTTAATCATCTTGAGAATTTAATTAGAAATGGGATTTAATTATATATGCAAATAGGGGACAGGAATATCTATCTATATATATATATATATAGTGTGTACGGCTAAGGAAGAAATAGTGATATTGTAAGTGATTAAGGAAACAGAGTTTAATGGGATGCAACTTGCAACAACATAAAGCATCTGGGGTTTAATTTCATCAAGAAATTATAAATTCTGCCCACTTGCTAATACATGTGTACAAATCTTCAACTTGAAAATCAATACACATGGACTATTACATATATATATATATATATAGATCAACTAAATTTATAGTAAATCTAGAGAGAGAGAGAGATCATAAGAAGAAGAAGAAAACCCTAAAGAGATTAAGACAAAGATGAATGAAAGATGACCACTACCACCAAACTTAAATCGGCTGAAACCCAACAACCACCATGAATGTTCTGGGAAGTTTCAATTTATTTTCTTTTCTTTAATGGCCCCCTTTTTTTTGGTTGTAATTGCAGATAAGTTCAAATCGGTTTCTTCTTGGAGTTTTGTTCTCAAGTAAGAGAGAGAGAGAGGAAAAAATGGGCTTTTAACTTTTGAGAAATACAAAAGAGTAGTTCCACTTTTTAGAGAGAGAGAGAGATATAGACTCACTAAAGAGAGGGAAAAAAATTAGAAAAAAAATTAAAAAAGAAAAAAACCCTCGTGCCTCTACTTTCTCCACTTATCCCCGGATTATACGCCAGTAGCCATACGTTCCCACCTGAATGGTTTACTCTAGCGGTGGCTCTGCCTCTTTTTTTTTTTTTTTTTTGAAAACTCAGCAAAATTGTCTAATAGTACAAGCACATATTCATAGCAGCTCAATTCTCTCTCCTCCTCTACTAATTAAATTACAACCAATACATACACATGCATATATACATATACACACATATGTACACATACATGGTTCAATATACATACACATATATATGTATAGAGAGAGAAAGAGAGGGGATTGGACCGACTGAGGAAAAGGCTCATGCCTTAGTTGGGAGGGATTGTCTCCATTCGTGGATAAAACGGTGAGCCCTATTCATTTACTGCTACGTGTCCGTTCATCTCTAACGTAAACCAAACTCAATACAAGACAAAATTCTTCCCTCAGCTCTTTCTCTGTAATAAAACTGGGTTTCTTCGGTTTCAATATTCTCGTCATTATCTATGGGGATAGAACAGAAATTTGTTTCGAAATTGACCTGTAATATAATGACACGTTAAAATTATCATTGCAAAATATTATTTTCAGGTGATGGTTTTATGCCATGCAGCTGATACATTTTTTTTTTGTGTTAATGGTTTGCCTTTTCATTCTTGCTTGTGTTTTTCATGCAATTTTGTGCATGTGTTGATGTGTTCACGTGGACAGGAGAGCGTGTGTGGGCTTCGTAGCAAATGGGGCCTGGCCATGTAATTTAAAAATTTGACAATTTGGACGACTTTGTATCTGATGTGGCAGGACACTTTAATTTACTAAATCGTTTAGAAAATTTTTAGTCCGAACCCGATTTGTCTGGACTGAAAAATAATTCATACAAAAATCAATCAATAATCCTGTGTAAGTATAATTTACTTTATTTTTTTATGAATTACGTACATACACTTAAGCTTGACAATGATCTTTAATAAGGACATTGAATGATGGCGTGTCAAACATGTTTAGATACCCTGGACCTTAATTTCTTATATATTTTCGCAATCTAGAAACTACTAAAGATCGTTAGTAATAACTTAAATGTGTAATTATCATATTATGTTCACTTTCTCTCTCCTTAATTAAACATTTTATTCTATGCATGTTTTATATATATATATATATATATGTGTGTGTGTGTGTGTGTGTGTATTTGTTTGGCATAACTATATTTTACAACTAGAAATAACATCGTCTTCATTATACTTTACACCGATATTTTGTAAACTGATTAAATATGTAATCTACTTATATTTTGACATTAAACCTCGTGTACATTGTAAGTAGGTTCCGAAATTTTATTTTAAGAGCTATTTCTTATGTGCTTTGTTGTTTCGTGTTCATGTTGCACTAGCTCGTGTATCATAAACCATGACTGATAAAATAATGTTATTTATTAAAATGCATTAATGTGTATTGCAAAATTACAATGATATTCTATAGAATTAGTTAATGAAGTAGATAATCAGTTAGCCAGTGCTAGTGTGCTACATTTATGGCCGGTTTGTGTTGATATATAAGGCACTTAACTAACTTCATTTATTAACAATGAATGTTTTAATTATTTTCAGAAATTATTGAACAAATTAAATAATCAACCTATATTAATTTAATTGAAAATCACAATATCAAAATTGATAAAATATCTGTACATATTAAAGAATATATAATTTAACTCTGTTGTCGAAACAAATCGTCTAATATCACTATACTAGTCAATACACATCTTTTCTTTTGATAATTATACTAATTATACATTATGTGTACTTTAATTTGAAAAACTCTAGTGCTAGAGTTGAAGTTGGCATTCATGTATTTAAAAATATCAATATTGTATTTTTCTTTGTCTTTTGACATAAAAAATTATAGTCTTATATAATCCAACATGGGATTGTTAACACATTTATGCAATAAGTACTTTCCTACATAAACAAATAATTATATGATATGTGACTTCTAATAATCAATTACGTGCTAACCTTTTCATAATAAGCCTAAAAGTCCAAATATATATATATATATATATATATATATTCTAATTAATTAAAGTTTCCTCACAAAGTGTGCCCCCACCCTCCCTCCAAAAAAAAAAAAACTTCCTCACAAACTTGGCTCAGAGAAGGGGCCTCCGATCACGAAAGCCCCTCCCCTAAACCTGGTTCCAATCTCCATCGCCCCTCTCCGGTGGCGGATGTCTACTCCGTTCTCCCTCATATTCTCCTTAGTCCTTCCCCTACGAGCGGAATGGATGTATCTCGAGACGACGTTCATTGCTCCACCAATGACGGATCGGAAGCTACTTTTTCTTAAGTGGTTTTTATTTAGCTAGTAATGTGTTGTTTCTTTACTTGTATGAAATTTTTGGTCTTTCATATCATAATGAGATTTTTGATCTTTGAATTTGTTCATTAATTATCTCTTGGCTAATTAGAGCTTCAATTACTGATTAATCTCCAACACTTTAATTTTTTTTCAATTATTAACAGATATTGTATTGTCATCTCCAAAAATATTATAAACTTTTCACATTGATGAATAAAATATATACTAGCTAGTTAGAAAATCCTATTGGCATTAAAATTAACAATATATCTTCTTTTTTATAAGAGAAAAATTAACAATATATCAAAGTAAAGAAAAGAATATATTAAATGTACGAAATAATAAATTAATCATGTAATGTTATAAAAGCAAAATTCACATATGGGGCCACAAAAGGAGCATGAATGTTCTCTAAACATAGATCAGAACAAACGAGCTTCCAAAGTTGTACCATCTTCCTACATGCAAGAATAGTACAACCGTAAAAACTAAATACACAAACAAAATGAAAATTCTATATTAAATCCTAATAAACTTGATTCTGATGCGATTTCTCAACTATCGAATCAAGAGAAGAATTATTCCCAATAATTCAAAGAAAATTTACAAATTAAGTCTAATTGATCATTAATTATATTTGGTTCTTAGTGTTCATGCAGCGCTCGACTTTTGCCGCTTCATCTCTGACGGTGTCTCTAGCAGTGTCGGCGGTTGCCTCCGCCTTGCCCACCACCGTGTCTTTGATCTTTCCGGTGGTGTCCTTAACAGAGCCCCACGCGTCCTGTGCGGTTTGCTTCACTTTCCCGGCCGCGTCTTGCGCCGTGTCCGATACCTTCTCCGCCACGCCCTTCGTCTTCTGAGCCACCTATATAATACATTTCATCACCATTCAAATACATTATAACTAAGAGTATTTAGAAAATAAATCATATTTTCTCTATCCTTAAAACTTGAGAAATTTGTAAGTTGATACGTGAATTTGAACTAACTTATATTAGTCATGTTGGTACACTCGTGAGGTGTACTTAAATTTTCAAGTATAAATTTAAAATTATATATATATTAAGTGTTTTAGTATGAATATTTTTTTGTAAATTATTATAATATATTAACAGGTTTATACCACTTGGATATATAATGAAATAATAATGTAATTGGAGAAAGAAAAGTAAATATGAGAGACAATTTAAAAGAGAGAATAACGTGATAAAATCGAGGAGATAAGTGGATAAAAGAAAAAAGAAAAAGAGAGAAATATTTAACGAAGACTAGAGAGAAGGGATACAAATTAACTTAAAACACATCAAAAATAGCTATTTTATGGTATCGGTGCTTTACAAATGGTATAAATAAACTTCATAATTGTGACAAAGGACGGATAAGCGTTATCTTCTATATAATTAGTCGTGATCGAATTTTGTCTTACCCAAAATTTTCATGAAATCAAACACTTGCAAAGTTTTGTATAGCTTATATAAAATATAATCCTTATAAGTTGCGCTTGCTCTCTAAAATTTCTATTCTATATTCAATTGCCTAACAAGTATTAATTTAGATTTGGTTAAAGCGATTTTGAGCCAAAATTTCTCATTAATTCCATATGTTGCAAAGATAAAGTTAAGTAAATTATGTGTAATGCTATAAAAACTTGATCACGGGGATGGCCAAATTATGATAAGCTATATTAACACATAAAACTAGTATTAATGGAAGTGACTATTATTACCCATGTATCTACATACATTATCTGCAGCGGCGGCAGCCTCATTTTTCAGTTGTTGGCCACCCTTCTTGGCCGCATCCACGCCCTTCTTTGCGGCGTCACGGCCTTGTTTAGCCGTCTCAGCAGCCTCATCGTACGTAGCCATGATGCCATAACGACGTCTCATCGCCTTTCATATCATAATAAATCCAAAAAACAAAAAAGTACTAATTGTGAGATCATTTTTCTTGTTATTTTGTTGAAAATGCATGAGAAACACGATTTTAGAACGAAAATAAAAAAAGCCAAAACAAGCAATACAGAGCTATATCGATGGAAACAAGAATAATTTGCGTCATATGCGGGAATATTTTTAGGAGCACCAGGAATTCCTCGAAACAATTATAATCATCTTAACTCATTTAAATATAGAGTAATGCTATATACCATTGATTTCATATCATCAATTTTTTACTTTTCCTTGATGTGGTTAGTAATTAATGATGTATAAAATTCAGCTAAATTAATTAATTGCGATTATTTATTATCAAATCAAGGGATGATGAAAAAGTGGTGTAATGAAAATGGTGGTAACATTACTCATAAATATATGTGTCAACTTTAGAAACACTCCAAACAAATGCTGAGATCCATTTAAAATTTATTATATACGAATAATTGTAATTAGGGGTGTACACGGTCGGGTTCGGGTGGTTTTAGAAAAAAAATTAGCCCGACCCGACATGTGCGGGTTGACAAAATATCAAACCGAAAACGCATAATCATCTTTTCAAACTGAACAGTTTGGGTCGGTCGGATTTAATGTTTTAGCTGGTGGGTTGGCGGGTATAGTTATAATTTTTGCAACTTAATTTTATAACTAGTGAGTATGAAATTAAATATTATACTTGTTGTACATTTAACTTAAAAAAAATTAGTGAGAAATACACAAATAAGTGGTGTGATTAAATAAAATTCATATTATCATGATTTCTAATGAGTAAAAAACTCTAAAATATTAATAAAATTAATATTTTTTTATAAATTTATCATCAAAATATACATACACATATAAATTTTTCGTTCAAATCAAATAAAAACAATTGTTCAAATGAGTCAATTTGTTTGTTCGAATAAAAAATAAAGTATGTTACATGAATATGAATAAACCACTCTTATTATAGAGTATATATGCATATATAGTTTTCAAAGTTTAGTGTTAATCTTTAACTATATATACTTATATTTGTAACATAAATGATTGGCAGTCAGGTTGCGGGTTAGGCGGGTTACAATTATTAAACCCACCACCCTACCCTAAAGTGGCGGGTTGCAATATTTTCAACCCGCCACTATTATTTAATAATTCTAAACCGATGGTTTTCGGGTGGATCGACTCGAGTTGAGCAATTCGGGCAGTTTAGGCGGGTTTATGTACACCCCTAATTGTAATCTATTATAATTCTATGCATATTTACCTGAAAAGGTTTGGGTGAAGAACCAAGAAATACTCTAGTAGCTTGTAGCTTTGAGAGGGTGGAGGAGAGTGCCATGCTTGCCATTTCTTTTGCCCTTTTTTTTTCAGGTATTAATTATCTCTTTAAAAGTCTGTATTGATGACTTCAACAATTTTGTTTGCTCTTTAATTACTTTGAGATGTGCTAAGGCTAACTATTTATAGTGACAAGCGACTTTTGCTTTTATGAGACGTGTAGCATGGCGGACCAAAAGCGATTTCTTCTCTATTTGAACGGTTGAGAAATGAACGCCTTTATAAGTAATGTTGACTGAGTATTTGTGGTGGGAGTCATGTTTGTTTTGCGAGTTTCATGTTATAAATAATTAATAATGTAATGAGTTAATTTATTTTGATTTTTCCCTTCCCCCCCCCCCCCCCCCCCCCCCCCCCCCGGTCAATTGTCTATCCACCCTAATTCAAGGCATTAAACATAGAGAGATCAATGGAGAGATTCCAAGCATATATATGTACGGATAATTTTATTTTAGACCGAGTCCAATATTTTTAGAGCTCATTTAATTGGCTTCATTCATTTTTGTGTGTTGTCTATACTTGACAAGATAGACTTGTGTGTCAATTATATTTGTGGCTTGGTTGTAAAAACATTTCTTGATATCATAAGATTCTCAAAGGGTCGGTTGGCATTTTTTTAAGGGTGATATGATTCTAATCTTGGGATACTTGAATATGTAAATAAAACAAAACAAACGATATAATCAGAAAATTTGTAATTTTTACGAGATTTTTGACATTACTGGCCAAAAGTTAGTAATGCTAGCTAGTACTATTAATAAACGGAACAATTGATCGTTAGTCGATGTTAGACGATGAAGGTCTTCTAAGGTTCTGATAAATATTAAAGGGATGTTAGATGTGGTGATGACACTTCACGAGAAGTCAATGTAATCCTTAATTCGAATTTGGTTGGCGATTCAGATATTATTGTGCAAATCATTATTAATCATATTATACATTCATGGAAAATTCTAATCAAGAATCGATCTGGCTCAAATAGTTAATCTTATAATTTTATTATCTCCTTTGGAGAAAATGTCATTTTGGTACCATAGGACATGCCGAATCCAATTTTGGTACCATGCTTTTGAAAAGTAACACATTTGGTACCGAATCAAGTTTTTTGTCTCAATTTTGGTACTGTCGTTAGTTGACTAACGGCCAACGCTAAAAAATCCGTTAATTTTTTAATTTGGAGGGGAAAAACATAATTTGGGGCAAAAATGGAGGGGAAAAAAACGATTTAATTGGAGGGATATTGATTTTGGAGGTGTTTTTAAAAGCAATTTTGTGGGTTTTTGCTCATTCAAACTCTTCTTCTTCTTCTTCTTCTTCAACTTTCACTTTCTCTAATTTCTTCTTCCAAATGGCTTCTTAGAAAAAGCTATTTGGAAGAAAAAATTAGAGAAAGGGAAAGTTGAAGAAGAAGAACTCAAATGAGCAAAAACCACAAAAATTGCTTTAAAAACAACCCCAAAATCGATTTTCCTCCAATTAAATTGGTTTTTTTCCCTCCATTTTCGCCCCAAATTCTGTCCCCCCCCCCCCCCCCAAATTAGAAAAGTATTTGTTAGTGTTGACCATTAGTTAACTAACGGCAGTAGCAAAATTGAGACAAAAAACTTGATTTGGTACCAAAAGTGTTACTTTTCAAAAGCACAGTACCAAAATTGGATTCGGCGTATCCTATGGTATCAAAAATGACATTTTCTCATCTCCTTTGGTACGATAATGAAACAAAAACATTATGCAATTTTTTGTTACAAATCAAGACATTGAAACTCTATAAAATAGTAGCCAGAGAAGACGTCAAATACAGCAATTTATCTGCAAATTTTATTGTAATTAAAATGAAATCAAGAACAATTATTTAAATAATAGTAGCAACATTAATTATTCCCATTTTCTCAACGGATGCAGTGACACATCAAAGGAACCCTCTCACTGACTTTTACGCATTCGCCTTTGTTATTGCAATATCCAGCGTCGCAGCAAACTTTAGGACAATCTGCATTGCTCTTGCACGTTCCAAAATAGTAATTATACGGGGGCGCCTCTTGTTTACCTGCCAATTACATTTAATTTAAAAAAGAGCACTTATATATAATTCGTAATTAGTCATACTAGTGTAATTAAAATATTGATTGAATGAACATCTAAATTAAATGATATATTATTGTGAATTAGAATTAAAATTAAATTTAAAATCAATTTTTTGTTTACTTAGATCTGGGAAAAATATTGTATCCTGAAAGTAAACAATATTGTAAGGTTTTATAAGAATTTAGCCAAACAAAATGAGAGAAATTTACCCCAGTTCTCTTCAACAGAGTTCGAGCTCACGAGCAATGCCATGGCCATGCAGACAAGAAGTACTCCAATGAGAGACTTTTTCGAAAAAGCCATTGTTAATTTTTATTTGGGTAATACAGACCTAAAAGTTAGAGATCGACCCAATATGCGTGAATGTTCAATAATCCTCAAAGACCCCTTATATTTATACAAAAAAAAAAAAAAAAAAACTGTTGATTGCAACCTTTGATTGCTAAAATATGTCTGGAAGATTGTGCTACATAGAGCACAATCTTGTAATTAGATTTTTTGTTAATTTCATTTGATGTTAGGGTAAATCTGATTTTAATTTCCTGTTTGACAAAAGTAAAATTTTGTTCAATTACAATAATGTTATCAAATTCGTAGTTAGGAATCATAATGTATATCTTGTCACTATATTTTTTGTTAATATATTGTATTTTGTCAAATATCCATATGATATACATAAAATGTGTATATATAAATGTATATGCATGTAAGCAACACAAATAAACCCATCTTATTGATAAATTAACCACATTTTGTTATACATAATATATATATATATATGTGTGTGTGTGTGTGTGTGTGTGTCCATCGACCGATCAAAATTTCAATGTAATGTCAATATAACAAACGCTATTTTTGCATTTTAGCACAGCAACACAGGTTAAAAACATTTCCATTAAGGTGACAGCAAGCTCCCACATCGAATCCTCTGTTTAAGCAATCTTGGTAACAATTTGGATGACAATCGCATTCCCCAATTGAGATCACCTGTGCTTTTTGGTCACCAAAAATCAATTCTGCTTTTTGTTAACCTATGACCAATTAAAAAAATAACATTCATTATATTAATATATAAAAAGTAGAAGAAAATATAAGTATAATTATTTTTTTAAAAAAAATAGCACTAATAATATATATTACCTAAATTCTTTCCACTTAAGAACGAGCTTAAGAGTAACACCATGGCCATGCAAACAAGAAGCCGAATGAGGATTGATTCTCTCAAATATGCCATTTTTTTAGACCAAAAAAATACGTTCAATAGATTACTTGTATCTGAAATGTGTGTTTGAGAAAATATAAGTAGAAGCCTTTATATAGGCACAAATACAAACAAATCTACTTCTAGTTATGTGCACATTAACGAATTTATAACATTTTAGAGCTCAAAATCGGGGTTGAACACTAATGTTGTTTTCCACAATTATGCTATAATTAAATAGGGATAAAAACATTAAACTATCCGAACTTTTGCAGTTTTCACACTTTTTTTTCCACTTTGCATCCCAATCTTTAAAAAATTGGCATTTTTTTATATTTTAGCATATTTCGGTATAATCTTGTCACATGTCATGTATGTGCCATTTTTAATGGCAAATTTGTAATTTTAGGTGATGAATTTTGAGTAAGTACTCTTTTGCCCTTTTTTTCTTCTTCTTCCAACCTTCATTTTGCTTCTTCCAAACCTCATTTTTGCTTATTCCAAACTTCATCTTCCCCAAATTTCTCCAATATCTACCTTTTTCCTCCATGGATTTTCTTCCAAGTCACACACACACACACACAGAGCGAGATGGCGCACACACACACGGAGCGAGATCGCACACACACACACACACAACGAGATCGCACACGCACACACACATATACACACACACTCATCCGTGCACACACACACAGAGCGAGATCACACACATGCCATGCGCACACACAGAGAGAGCGAGATCACACACACACACTTTTATATATATATATATATATACACATACACACACAAAATCACACACTCACACACACGCATATGCATATATATCTATATAATATATATATATATATATTATTTTCATAAATTAAATTATTTAATTAAATTTTTAAGATAAAATGATAAATTTGCCCTTTAAAATGGCACATGTTCGACATGTGACAAAATCTCAATGGAATATTCTGTCGAAATATGCCAAAATTTAAAAAAAAATGTTAATTTTGCAAAGGTTAAGAGGTAAAGTGAAAAAAAAAATTATAAAAAAAGTGTGAAAATGGTCAAAGTTCGGATGGTTTACTGTTTTTATCCCAATTAAATATCATATCAATGAAATAAATATTCCAAAAGTTAATTATATAGTAATTTATGTATAAATTGTTAGATAATATAACATATTTCCATATCTTTCTAGTATTTATTTAAATTTAGGTTTCTTTATGTTTTCTTGTATTTATGTTTTCCTTGTTTGTAGTTAGGGTTTCTTGTTTATCAAGTGCATGTATCTCTATAAATATGTTACTCAATAATACAAGTTCCCTACGAGGTTTTCTCTAATCTAACATGGTATCAGAGCCATGGTCTCTCGATCTCTCGGTTCCGCCATCCTCAAGTCTCTGTCGCCGTCCGGCGCCCCTTATCTAGTTTAATTTTCCTTTATCTAATTTTTTTTCTTTCTTTCTCCTATGGCCGCCGTCGCCGCCCTCTATCTTGGCCACCGCCGCCAACTTCTTCTCCCTTATCTCATTTTCTCTTCTTTTTAGTTTTCCTATGGCCGCCGCCGCCTTCAGTTTTGTTAGTTGCCGCCGCACACCCTTGAAAAGCGAGGACTTGGAGCCACCGCCTTTTTATTTTATGCCGCCGTTTTCTCTCTTTGGTTGTGGGCTGCCGCGCTTAGCCGCCACCACCTTTCATTTTTGTTAATTGCCGTCGCTCATCCTTGAAAAACGAGAACTTGGAGCCGCCGCCGCCGCCTTTTATCTTTGTCGCCGTCTTTTTCTGAAATTCTCTATGACCGGATATCTTTGGTCCAGTCTCAAGTTCAAGACTCTCACATTTCGACTGCGGGAGTGTTAGATAATATAATATATTTCTATATCTTTCTAGTATTTATGTTAACTTAGGTTTTTTTATGTTTCCTTGTATTTATCTTTTCCTTGTTTGTAGTTAGGGTTTCTTGTTTATCAAGTACATATATCTCCATAAATATGTTACTCATTAATAGAAGTTCCCTACGGAGTTTTCTCTAATCTAACATAAATATCCTATAGACTCGTTTCATTCTACTTTTTGGAGAACTATTTGTAACTCACAACAAATTAACAGAAGATTGGCTTCTAAACTGAATATTTATTCTCCTAGACTTTGTTAATTTGTCTAGCTTTCCTATGTTCAAATCCAATGGTAGGTACATTTTGTACTCACTTATGAGAGATCCATTTTACCTGGCTTTATTAATTTCTAAGTGTTTTGAAAAAATAATTTTTGGGCAAAAGTAATTTGGAAAATTTACTAAAAATGGGAATATATATTATTTCATTTCCATTGAAAATATTTTCAGCATGGATGTGGTCAACGATGGACACGAGAATTTCGTAAAGGGGGAGAGATAGAGTACCCAAAAAGTATATTTTTCTATGCAATTTTTATTGCTTAATAGTTTTTTTTTTGGGTATTTTTTCTTCAAGCCATTAAGTTATAAATGCTTAAATGTAAGATAAATAGAGGTGAAAGATAAATCAAACTACTCGATGTTTGACTCGAGATCAATCGCTAAAAGCTTATTTGAGCACAGTTCGTTAACAAGTCAAACCTAGCTTCAATGATTAACCAAAAAAAAAAAACAGGTTGAACAACTTTATGTGTTCATTAAGTTTCAAAGTTTGGTTCGAACCTCAGCCAATAATTAAATAATAATAAAATAAGTACAAAAATATCAAGTTACTCGAGTTTTGACTCAATTAAAGGTCGTTTGAATTCAGCTCGGTTAACAATCAAATCAAGTTTAATCAAAAAATTTGAAACTCGATAATAATTTAAACCAGGCTTGAACAAGAACTTGTTTACCTCGATTCGACTCGTTTAAGCCTAAATATTAATATAGCATTTCTTACTAATTAAAAGCATATAAATAATCTCTAACATATTTCGTCAACTAATCTAATAAAATTTATAATTTAAAGCAAAATAGAAAGTGATTTCAAACATTAAATAAAAATAATGTATAAGATGTCTCTGAGTAATTTCAGTTGTAACCTTTTAGATTAAAAATCACAAACCATCATTATATTCCATTAATAATATTTAGTTTTAGAGAAATCGACTATGAAAAGAAAAAGAAAAAGAAACAAAAAAATGATACTTATTACATAGAAGAGAAGAAAAACACATAAAAATTACCTAAATTGAGTGGAAATTTATAAGAACAATGACTAAGTGAGCAAAATACATAATTTTACACATAAAAAATGACTTGTTAATATTTTCTTGGGGGGCAATATATCATATTTTCATATACTCATGTACTAATTTAGCAAAAAAATAAACAAAACAAATATAATCATTTACTAAATTGAATAATATAAAAAGGTGAGCGGGGATGGAAGCCCCTACCAGCCCCCCTTCCCTCCGTCTCTGGATGGTTGTAGTAGTGGTAACTTTTTGTATTGTAACATAATACTCATCCATTCTAAAAAGATGTAGTTTTTTATTTTTATTTTTTTTCAAATAGAAAGCCAACTTTTTGTTTTACTCTTTCTAAAAGTATCTATAAGGATATACATAAAATAAATCTCATATTATAAGCTATAATGCAGATGTAATTAGAAAAAGAAAAAAAAAACATTTAGAAAAAAACACAATTAACTATATCTATAAAATAACATCTTAAATTACAAAAATGACTACGGAAATTTAATTCTAGATATGAAGAAAAAAGAAAATTTCCTCACGCTAGGTGTCACAGGGGTAAATTTTGAGCCTTAATTTGCGCCCAATTTCACCACTGCGCGGCCTGGTTATCACACAAACCAGTCAGCCAATCTCTCCCTTTCCACCCTAGTGTTCAATTCAATCAATAGACAAGCCAAAACACACACAATGTACAGAATGTAAAACAACACCACAATTACGAGCAATGCTCAACTTGTATTATTCACCAATCTTAATACAAGAACATACATTCAGCAAGGCTTGCACACACCACTCAAAAACGTTCACCTCTTGCTCAAATATACATAAAATAGGTTACAATCAGTTTTCCTAACCGCTAGGACAAAGGGCCAATCGAATGCTGCCAAGTATCGGGCGGTTGTGCTGAGTAATCAGGCCACAACCGCCGCCCACGTCTCGCACATGTCTAGTAACCGCTTGGTAACTGCCTCGCGCGCGCGCCCACGCGCCTTGTTCACCCGGCGCGCCAATTCTCTGCTTCGCCCGCACACTGCCGAGTTCTCTTGTCCCACTGTCGAGTAACTTAGCTCACTGCCGAGCGTTTTACCCAGCCTGCCGAGAAACTTAGCACACTGCCGAGAAATCACGCAAGCTGCCGAGAAACTTCCCACGCTGCCGAGGAATCCCGCGAGCTGCCGAGAAACCAAGCACACTGTCGAGCCAGCCCGCAAGCTGCCGAGTTTTCTCGACAGTGCCACTCAACCCACATTCCGGTCCGGCCATCCCTCACTGATTGCACCAACCTTGTGTCATATGTTGCCACAACAACTCGTGCCACGACACTAGCACATTCCCGAATGTCGAGTCCGACCACATATCAAACCCGACGTGCATAGGCACGCAAGCCTGCCGTGCCAATGCACCCGACGACCTAAGGGGCTAACAAACTTCCCCCACCAACGGAGCTCGATGCCCTCATCGAGGTAAGTGAGGTTCCCGTCGTCTTCAAATACTCATCAATCTTCTTCTCAAACTGCCACAAAGTAACATCCCGTTCCCAAGTAGCATCTTCCTCGGACTCACCTTTCCAATGGACCAAGTAATCAGTTCTTCGATTTTTCTTACTCTGCCCCTTGGTACGATGACTCAAAATCCGCTGAACATCCTTATCAAACTCCTGCCTAATCACTGGCGGAGCTCGTCCAGCCTGCTTCCTAGTCTCCTTCAATGCATCCTCATGATACTTCTTCAAAAAGCTCACATGAATTGTAGGATGAATCTTCAGTCTATCTGGAAGTCTCAAACGGTAGGCTACATTACCCACTTTCTTCAATATTTCAAATGGACCATCATATTTTGGAATCAGCCCACGGTGTACCGTCTTGGAACTGATTTTCTTCCAAATTTGTGGAGTAAGCTTCAACAATACATTTTCCCCAACACTGAATTCCACATCCCGTCTACCCAAATCAGCATACTTTTTCATCCGACGTTGAGCCTTGGACAAACTGTCCTTGGCCTCGTCAAGCAACTCCTGTTTCGCCCTAGCAAAACGGTAGGCAGCAGGACTCTTGCCTCCCGTTTGCTTTGCCGCAATCTCATGAGGAGTCATAGGCTGCAACCCGTACACCAATTCAAAGGGACTCATTCCAGTGGCCGATGACTTGTGCAAATTGTAACAAAACTGCGCCATGTCCAGCAACTCAACCCAATTTTTCTGACTTGCTGAAACATAGTGTCTCAAGTATTCCTCCAGCAACTGATTCATCCGTTCCGTCTGACCATCGGTTTGCGGGTGATTAGCTGTGGAAAATTTCAACTCCGTTCCCATCATATTAAACAGTGCCGTCCAGAATCTACCTGTGAACCGAGTGTCTCGATCACTGATAATATCTTCAGGCAACCCAAAATACTTGATCACGTGTTTGAAAAACAAATCTGCAGCCGTCTCAGCAGGACAAGCATTAGGGGCAGGAATGAACACCCCATACTTGGACAACCTGTCAACAACAACAAAAATAGAAGCCATACCATTAACTTTCGGAAAACCCGAAATAAAGTCCATCGAAACTGATTGCCACGGTCTTTCGGGAATGGGCAGGGGCTGAAGTAACCCTGCCTCTCTCTTCCTCTCCGACTTGTCAAGTTGACACACAAGACAAGTCCGGACATATGCTTCAACATCATACTCCATTTTAGGCCAATAATACCGACGGGACAGCAAAGCCAACATTCTATCAATACCAGGGTGCCCAACCCATTGAGGGTCGTGAGTTTCCCTCAATAGTTAGCGCCGCAACGGACCACTAGGCACGTAAGCCCGTCCACCCTTTGCATACAGCAACCCATCATTTAGCCAATATTTCCGAATATGACCGGCACCTACCTGCTCAACAAGTTTCATATAAACAGCATCGTTTTGGGACGATTCTCGAATCCGTTCCAAGAAATCAGACTCAATAAGAGTCAAGGCAGTAACATACTCTTCCACCGCTTTTCGACTCAAAGCATCCGCCACATCATTATGTTTACCCGGCCTGTGTACCCAATCGAAATCATACTCACCCAAAAACTCTTGCCAACGTGCTTGTTTCGGAGTAAGCTTTTTCTGCGTCTTAAAATAGGTGTTGGCAACATTATCCGTTACGACAGTAAATTTTGTGCCCAACAAATAATGTTTCCAAGCATCCAAACAATGAATCACCCCTGTCATCTCTTTCTCATGAGTACTATACCGCATTTCGGCATCCTTGAGTTTACGGCTCTCAAACGCTATTGGATGTTTGTCCTGGACCAACACACCACCAATAGCCCGATCAGAAGCATCAGTCTGCACTTCAAATGGTTTATCAAACTCCGGCAATTTCAGCACAGGTTCTGATGATACCGCTTGTTTCAACAAATCAAACGCACTTTGACATTTCACGGTCCACTCCCACTTCTGATCCTTCTTAAGAAGATCCGTCAAAGGGTTTACAATTTTGGAGTACCCTTTGATGAACCTTCTATAGTAGTTCGCCAACCCCAAAAACGATCTCAAATCAGCAACTTTGGACGGGGCAGTCCACTCAGCAACAGCCCGCACTTTCTTCCCGTCCATCTTTATTTTTCCTTGGCTTATAATGTGACCAAGGAAAGTGATTTCTTCCCGACAGAATTCACACTTCTCCTTCTTGGCATAAAGCTTGTATTCCCGCAACTTCTCAAATACACGCCTTAAATGTACCAAGTGATCCTCAAGGGATTCCGAATAGATCACAATATCATCCAAATATACAACCACAAATCGATCAAGGAACTTATATAACACATCATTCATCAAATTACAAAATGTGGCAGGGGCATTAGTTAAACCAAAAGGCATCACAAGAAACTCATATGAACCATACCTCGTCACACAAGTAGTTTTCGCCTCATCTCCTTCGGCAACCCGCACTTGCCAATATCCAGCCCTCAAATCGATCTTTGTATAAAACCGTGCCCTCGATAGTTTATCAAATAGATCCAAGGCGTTCGGAATAGGGTACTTATTTTTGATGGTAACCTTATTCAAAGCCCTGTAATCCACACACATCCGCATCGAGCCGTCTTGCTTCCGTTAGAACAGAATCGGAGATCCATACGGCGCTTTAGAAGGCCGCACCAAACCAGCATCCAAAAGCTCATCCAACTGTCTCCTTAATTCCACCAACTCCGCAGGATTCATTCTATACGGAGCCATAGCAGGAGGCCTCGCCCCTGGTTCCAACTCAATTTTATGATCAATAGCTCGTCTTGGAGGTAACTCTTTAGGAAGTTCCGAGGGAAAGATGTCCTCGAACTCCACTAACAAAGTAGCTATCGCATCCGGCACCTCCTGAAACACATCCTTCTTGATTTCAACCATAGCCGCCAAATACGTCATTTCACCATGCTTGAGGCCCTTCTTCACTTGCATAGCCGACAAACAACCATTTTTATTGTTGCTCGGCTCCGGGTCATCACTAGGAAAGACACCCTTCACAAATGGATTGCACTCAGCATCAACAAACAACAATCCCCCCGCACGAGGACATACAAAGGCATTGGCTGAGATCAAGAATTGCATCCCAAGAATAATATCGAAGTCGTCAAGGGGAACGGCCATAAGTTCACACTGTCCGTGCCAAGACCCAATCACCAAGTCGACAGCGGCCATCCCCTTAATCGGCTTCGCCTCTGAATTCACAGCCTTAATCCGACTGGAATGCTCCGAGACATTCAACCCCAACTTCTGAATCTCCCGTTCAGCAACAAAGTTGTGAGTGGCGCCCGTATCAATCATCGCCATCACAACCTTGCCATTTACCGAAATCTTTACATACATAAGGCCCTTATGGTTCGGGGACTTTCCTTGAATTGCACTTAATAGTTGTAAGGGGTTGACCCGCGAAGGTCCGACGTCCTTACCACTATCATCATCCTCTGTCATCAACGCATTAAGTTTGCTACGTTTTGGACAGTCACGCATACGATGATCACCACCACAAATGAAACAGCCTTTCCGAGACCTATCGATCTCGGGTTGAGATTCTTTAGGTTTCGAACCCGACGCAGCATCCTTGGCCTTCTTAAACTTGGATTTTCCGTCTTTCCCATGTTTACCATTCTTTCCCTTGTCTTTACCCCCATCCTTACTCTTCTTCTTTTCAGAATCCGGGCCACCGACAACACGAAAATCCACCAAGCGATCTGCAGCGGCATAGGCGGACGGCAAATCTTTGACACCTTGCCTCCTAAGTTCGGCTTGGGCCCAAGATTGCAATCCGGACATGAAATTGAACAATTTGTCCTCTTCAGCCATTTCACGAATATCCAGCATCAAGGAACTGAAATCTTTCACGTAATCCCGAACCGTCCCGGTATGTTTCAACTTCCTCAACGACTCCCTTGCAAGCCATGATGTATTGCAAGGGAGAAACTGGTCTTTCAGTTCACGTTTCAAGGCATCCCACGTTTCAATTCTCTGCCTATTCGCACTAATATCATCTGAAAGACGAGTCCTCCACCAAAGCTTCGCATCACCAGCGAGATACATGCTCGTGATTGAAACTTTCTCCGAATCAGAGATTTTCGCCGCCTGGAAATAAGTTTCCATATCCCACAAGAAATTCTCCAATTCTTTGGCGTCTCTCGCACCGCCAAAAGGTTTCGGGTCAGGAACTCTCAACTTGGATGAAGATGATCTCTCATCCGGAATGGAACCGCCCACAGCTCTCTTTAACACGCTCAATTCCGTGTTAATCACATCAATCTTCAGATCTACAGCATCAGTTAGTATGCCTAGATCCTCACCCATCGACACGATCCGACCTTCGATGAAGGAGGGAATCTCATTCACCGATTTCTGCAACGCATCTATCTTTTCCAACGCCTGGAAAACAGTAGTTTCTAGCGGTTCCGGGGGTGTCCCCATAAATCCTTCAACCCGACGAATTCTCGTTTCCATCTCAAGAATCCGATCCCGTAAAGCATTTGGATCTGCCATTACAAGATCCAAACCAGAACAGCAACGCGGAAGCAACAATCACGGTCAGAACCCTTCAAACGTGGCTCTGATACCAACTGTCACAGGGGTAAATTTTGAGCCTTAATTTGCGCCCAATTTCACCACTGCGCGGCCTGGTTATCACACAAACCAGTCAGCCAATCTCTCCCTTTCCACCCTAGTGTTCAATTCAATCAATAGACAAGCCAAAACACACACAATGTACAGAATGTAAAACAACACCACAATTACGAGCAATGCTCAACTTGTATTATTCACCAATCTTAATACAAGAACATACATTCAGCAAGGCTTGCACACACCACTCAAAAACGTGCACCTCTTGCTCAAATATACATAAAATAGGTTACAATCAGTTTTCCTAACCGCTAGGACAAAGGGCCAATCGAATGCTGCCAAGTATCGGGCGGTTGTGCTGAGTAATCAGGCCACAACCGCCGCCCACGTCTCGCACATGTCTAGTAACCGCTTGGTAACTGCCTCGCGCGCGCGCCCACGCGCCTTGTTCACCCGGCGCGCCAATTCTCTGCTTCGCCCGCACACTGCCGAGTTCTCTTGTCCCACTGTCGAGTAACTTAGCTCACTGCCGAGCGTTTTACCCAGCCTGCCGAGAAACTTAGCACACTGCCGAGAAATCACGCAAGCTGCCGAGAAACTTCCCACGCTGCCGAGGAATCCCGCGAGCTGCCGAGAAACCAAGCACACTGTCGAGCCAGCCCGCAAGCTGCCGAGTTTTCTCGACAGTGCCACTCAACCCACATTCCGGTCCGGCCATCCCTCACTGATTGCACCAACCTTGTGTCATATGTTGCCACAACAACTCGTGCCACGACACTAGCACATTCCCGAATGTCGAGTCCGACCACATATCAAACCCGACGTGCATAGGCACGCAAGCCTGCCGTGCCAATGCACCCGACGACCTAAGGGGCTAACACTAGGGGTGTACATAAACCCGCCCAACCCGTCCGAACCGCTCAACCCGAGCCGATCCGCCCGAAAACCGCCGGTTTGGAATTATTAAATAATAGTGGCGGGTTGAAAATATTGCAACCCGCCACTTTCGGGTCGGGTGGTGGGTTTAATAATTGTAACCCGCCTAACCCGCAACCCGACCGCTAATCATTTATGTTACAAGTATAAATATATATAGTTAAAGATTACTACTAAATTTTGAAAATTATATATGCATATATACTCTCTAATAAGAGTGGTTTATTCATATTCATGTAACATAATTTATTTTTTATTTGAGCAAACAAATTGACTCGTTTGAACACTTGTTTTTATTTGATTTGAACAAAAAATTTATATGTATATGTATATTTTGATGATAAATTTATAAAAAAAACATTAATTTTATTAATATTTTAGAGTTTTTCACTCATTAGAAATCATGATAATATGAATTTTATTTAATAGCACCACTTATTTGTGTATTTCTCACCAACTCAATTTTTTTTAATTAAATGTACAACAAGTATAATATTTAATTTCTTACTTACTAGTTATAACTAAAATTAAGTTGTAAAAATTATAACTATAATTTGATAACCCGCCAACCCGCCCGCTAAAACATTAAATCCGACCGACCCGAACCGCTCGGTTTGAAAAGATAATTATACTTTTTCGGTTTGATGTTTTGTCAACCCGCACATGTCGGGTCGGATTAATTTTTTTTCTAAAACCGCCCGAACCCGACCGTGTACACCCCTACCTCACGCAATGCATGTGAAGCATGATTTAACATTTATTTTGTATTATTAATCTTTATATAAATTTCTTTTCCTACTTTACATCATGTTAATATAATTTAATTTAGCTCATTAAATTAAATTGATTGGTCCAATATATAAGCACTTATGCGCAAAAGAAAGTTTCTCTTTTTCAAATTATAGGAGAAATATATTGAGACTGACAAATAATATAGTATAATGGATATCTTTTGTGGAAGAGAGAAAAGGATAAGGGTTGCACAAATGTGGGCTTTAATATGTACCATCCTAGTCCAATTAAAGGTGAATGATACTGGCACTCCACAAATTACTATGAAAACTCAATTTTTAATTTTTAATCTAAAATACGACAAAAATGCTCATTATTTTATTTTTTTATTAAATGAATGCCCATAAATTTTAAAATACATCAATTATAATTTTCAATAGCTAAATCAAAGAAAAATATTATCACTTGGTAAATGTTCTCTTTACTACTTTACATTTAGTCCATTTAAATATAAAGTATCATCCACAAAACACAATATATAGGATGTTAAATTTGAGAAATGAAAATCATAAATCAACAAAAAAAACTGAATTCAACTTAAGTTCTTTTCATTTTGATTGCATTTTCGCACCGAATAATCAATTTTGAATTCTTGTTTAATTTCTTAAATAAAAAAAATCAACAATTACGCATAAAAAAAATGCTCAAATCAAATTTGTCTCTATCAAATAAAAAATTAACAATGATAAGTACTTAATACTTTTTAAACATATATGCATATAAATAAATAAAATACATGAGTATTTCATATATATTTGAATAAACAAAAAGTTAAAAAAATATTTCTTTTATTGATCTTATTTTCATGTGGTATACCATTGACCATTGTACAATTCATAATCATATTCTCTAGATAAGTTAAACCTAGAAGTTCAATATTCATCCAATAAAAAAAATGTTGATGATGAGACATAAAAATATTTTAGATAAAAATGTTCATGGTGATCAGAAATAAAAATATGAGGCATAAAGATTCAATTGATTATTGAAATTTATATTTGTTTTATGGGAAAATGCACTTCACCCTCTTTAAAATCTATTTTTTTTGCCGTATTCTAAATCGCATGACATTCATTTTGTACTTGTAATTAAGATTATAATGTCATTTATCTTCTCATACAAGCCAATTGCATTTTATTATGTATATTGGTGCAACAAGTAATTACGTGAAAACTTAAGTTCTTAATTATAAGTTTTTAGGCTTTATTTGTATGCTTCTTTAATAATTTATCAATTCGCCAATTTAATTATGGGAAATCATGGAAGAAAGGTAATAGCCATATCAAAATGGAGCTCCATAATGTCATTAAGATTATAATGTCATTATGTCATTTATCCTCCCATACAAACCAATTGCACTTTATTATATATAAAGGAATCGTATATCTAATTTATAACTGATGAATTATTGACAGATAGCAGAATAATTTTTATATAAAAATATTAACTGAATATATGGTAAAAAGATATTCTCTTTACATTACTATCATATCCCGTAATTTATTAATTGAAGAGAAATAGATCTTTCATATAATTCCACAGTCAAATTTACTCAAATTGAATTACTATATGAGAAACCTATAAATTTCGGGGCAAAAATAACCAAAAGCAGAGGGAAAAAAACGAAGTCGTCAATCCAACACTATGTAAATAAATAATTTCATATAAATAAACGTGTTTATTTAATTTTATTTAAATAAGCCGCAGGAACATGAACAATAACAATTCCTTCAATTATTGCTCAATACTCTACTGCATATATTATTGAGCTACGCAAACACAAATTAATGGTGACCCTTTTTCAGTTGTTTGATGAACACATTTTCCACCAAGATTTGAGAATCCTGTATCAATACAATGCTTGTTGCAGTCTGGATATTTAGAGCATGCCCCTTGATAAATCCAAATTTCCTTCTCATTACCTGTGGCTGTGGCTGAAATTGCAACAGAAAATATTATCACAAATCAAAATATATTTTGGAACATAATAATTATTAAAAAAAAGTGCATGACTAATTTATTGCGTCTTATCATAGTAAAAATAAAACCATATCATACATTACAGGTCATGTTTAAAAACTTTCAAGGTTCATATCCCCGCAATATCAGGGTCAAATCAAGGGTGGGTTCGTTCGCAAAATGATATGATTATAGATTGACCTCGGGACTTCGAAGAATCAGTGTATGCACACAAATTGAGTAATATATAGAAGATAAATATATTTAATTACCTGAGCTTAAGAGCAAAGCGAAGAAAAATACTCCAATGAAAAAGATGGAAGTATATTTTTTAGATTCCATTGCTTTAGAAAATTATGAGACTCTGCTTGTATATGAAATTGAATGACGAATGAAAAACAAGTCTTGTAGCCCTATGTATTTATAACATTTTTTTTCTTGAAGCATATATGATAAAGGGAAGATATTACTCCCATTTACCAAGATTATATTGCGGATATCTAATTGACGATTATATTTGAAAAATGTATTGAGGGCGTAGGATATGGAAATACGGGTTATTTGTTTTCAATTATCATATAATAATGATTGTGAATATAATAAGTGATCTATAAAGATCACTTCTATAGTGTATCAATCACTAAATCAAAATATCAATTAATCCTTATCTTCCGTGCATGGATGAGATCTTATTGACAATTATTTATGGGAGAAATTCATTATTAATTATTATAATTTGACTTAATTAATGGGAGCTGTAATGGCAATTATTTATTGAAAAATCTAGTTTTTAAAATAGCACTTATGTATTATGTCATGCGGTGAAGATCTTTTTTTTTTTTTCATTTTTCTTCTGGGAGGGTGAAGATCTTGTTGATAATTATTTAGGGAATAATGTATCATCTAGGACTCGAAAAACGTATCACGTATTGCATTTGCATTATTCCACCTTTTACAACTACCTGATTCCGCACTACGTAATTTTGAAAGAAGTTTAGGGAAAATTGCATTTTTTTTATTTATTTATTTTTTGAAAATCTCAGGATAAATCTCCGTCAGTCACCCAACAGAGCAAACCTGCCCACAGACAATAATCCACAAACCACATATGGGGGTAAGCCGCCCTAGGTTACCCATAGGCGACGGGCTCGATAAGCGCAGGGCCCCCAGGGGAGGATATAGGGGAAATACCCCAAATTCCCACACCTGGGTTTCGAACCCGGGTGAGTTCTCACGGACGATGGCCTTGTGACCGCTAGGCCACACCCCGTTGCATTTTTGGTCCCATATATTTGGCATTTTTTTTATTTTGGTCTTATTTGTTATGAGATTCTCATATTATATCCCATAACTTTCAATTTTTTTCACATTTGGTCCCATTGATTTCGTCCAATATTTATCGGTCAACTCTGATAGTTAATGTTTGACTGGTTCTTTGAGAAGATTTTGTGCGTGAGTGACATGTGATATTGAATAAAAACATCATGATATTGAATATATAATCTGTGTGTGAGTGCATTTACGCACGAATTCTGTCAAAAAAATTCAGTCAAAATGTTGATTAATGGAGTTGACCGTTTAATATTGGATTGAATCCTTCAATGGTACTAAATGTAAGAAAAATTGAAAATTGTAAGATATAATTAATGAATGAGACTAAAATCGAAAAAGGCCAAAATTATGGAACCAAAAATACGATTTTCTCAAGATGTTTAATTCCAATGCTATGCATGCATGCGTATGTTGCTAGCTTTGATTCAGATTGTGTTGAGGAAATTAATCGAAATTCAAATTATGGTTAAACGTATTTTAAAGAGTTTATAAGTCTTTTTAGAGCTTATACTCTATTTTATATGTTGTTCAAAAATAAGTTGGGTTTCTGTACTTATTTGTAAGAGTTTATAAGCCCTTTACAACTTATTTTGAGAGCTTATAAACAATTTTATAAGCTGTTTAAAAATAAGTTGAGTTTTCTTGCTTATTTTTAAGAGGTTATAAGCTCTTGACAACGTATTTTTAGAGCTTATAATCTATTTTATTAAAAAAAATTATCAAACACTTTGAAACAACTTATAAAATATTTTAAAAAGCTTATAGCCAAACACTCTCTTAATATAATAATCCAACAAGAAATTGGGCCCTTTACAAAACTATTTCAACACAGTAATTGGGCCTAAACCCAAACACAAAATTACTAATACTGGCTTCCTATTACTGGGTTTATTGGGCCAGAATCCAATTGTCTCTGGAATTATATTAGTGTTTTGGTTTACGCACTAATTTTTGGGTCATTCTATGCTGGACCGAGATCATTGATATCGGTCCAGTTTTGGTCATTGGATCCCCAATAGGGGGAGTCATTAGTATATTAACCCCCCTCCCCCTATTGTTGATTCAATGGCCAAAATTAGGCCGAGACCAATGGTCTCGACACAGCATAAAATTTCACCTAATATTTAGCACTAATATTTATAATGTATGGGTTTGGCTCGACCTT
This sequence comes from Buddleja alternifolia, assembly GCA_019426215.1. NCBI lineage: Eukaryota > Viridiplantae > Streptophyta > Magnoliopsida > Lamiales > Scrophulariaceae > Buddleja > Buddleja alternifolia. Next base: position 54,284,044 of record CM033391.1, read on the forward strand.
ATATTAGTTTTCTTTTATCTTTTCTTTGCTATTTAACATTTCGTTTGTTCTCTCCAATGAAAATTGGTGAGTCCTTATTAGTGTCACGCCCGGGGTCATCGGGATGGGAGCTTACAAATGAGACCTTGCATAATTGGTTCCGCTAGCAATCACTTCGCATTCATTCTCGTTTTTGGCAAAAGGACTAATCCAAATTGTTAGAAAAATCCATTAAACCAACTTATAAATTCATTCACATTCCTCTCACAATTAATGTATGATATCATAGTTAAAGCTTGTCATCTTCCGACAAAGAATTTTATCATTTATTGTTTGTTCATTGAGATTGTTGCTAAAAAATAATTGTACTTCAATTGTTGTTAATTATATTTTAAATGTAATTTTTGTAATTTTCTTTCCAAGATAAATGTTTTGCGGACTGAATAAATGATTGCTATTTAAAATAAAGATGGAAAATAATAACCAAACTAAGTCAAATGAGAGATTATAGAAAGAAAATATTCCAAGACCACCATGTAATATTTGTCCAATCTACAATAAGTCAATGTGATTTATTAATTTCGTCAAAGTTATTTCCAATACAACCCACAATTATTTATTCAGTTTGGTACACAGTAACAACCTGGAGGCGGGTTCGGGTCACTAGGGTAAATACACCTTCCCCCTCTGTTGTACCCATAATCCTTGCAGTATTGATTACAATCTCGAATTTTCACACACGGCCCCTGGTACACCAGCTCTTTCTTTTTTGCACCACCTAACAATTATTTAATGCAAAAGTAATTATTAGTCACATTTCATTTAAGACATAGTATTTCAGTTAGCACATCTCATGTAATTTGAATTTGTTTTTCAAAATAAATATAATACAATCACAAGTTAAAGCGGAGTGGAGTGTAGAAAAAAACGCAAATATGGAGACATCTATAAAACTCAGATTTTGAAAATTTCTTGTATTGAGTCGAACATGTGATGGATTTTGTGTTGGAAGCAAGACGCATTCGGTTTGTGTCCACGATGAAAGAAAAACTTCAACAAGACTGATATATATCGTGTTTGACACTAATAACACATTTTGGACACAATGGGTCTTTTCTTTTCCTTATTTGCAAGGATTATGAGTTAAAAGAAATTGATAACATTTGTCGAAATCTAATGACTAATTGAAAAGATAAATACTACCTTGTCTATATATTCGTGTTATTTCTTTACAATTATTTAATAGGTTATTATTTTGTTTTCTAGCAACAATTTAGAAACTATGCTTATATGAAATATAACATGAACTTCTTCTGTTTATGGAAATTGGATGCATCTACAAATATATTATGGATTAGACACATATATTTATAGATTTACATGATTATATATATATATATATATATTTACATAATTTTAAAAAAATTCAGAATTATCATATCTCATGTTTGTATCAGACTAATATCGCCATGTATATTAGTATCCATGCATGGAACAAAAACATAAGCATGTTGGAGTACCTAAGATTGAGAAATTTTACCTAAGGTGGAGAAGAAAGCCATGCACACAAGAGCAATGAGAAATATTGTTTTCATAGAAATAGCGGTTTTGTTCTCCATTTTAGACACGGAACTATAACAAATGTACTTTTTGTTTGATTAATTGAGTGAGATGAGAAACCCAACCCTTTCTTCTATTTATAATAATTAGAGAAAATATGGGTTTTACCGTTGACTAACTTTTCTTTATCTTTTAAATCACTTCTCCATAATATGATAAGTATTACTCATAAAGGTATATATTTCAAATTCTAAAATCTAGTTACCAACATCAAGAACAATCATATTTTTGGTCAAAGGTAAGTGATTTAGTAATATATATATATATATATATATATATATATATTAGGGAAAATTACTAAAAATTACTTTATAATAAACTTTTATATCCAAAAAACCCATTCCGATAAGTATTACTCATAAAGGTATATATTTCAAATTCTAAAATCTAGTTACCAACATCAAGAACAATCATATTTTTGGTCAAAGGTAAGTGATTTAGTAATAAATATATACATATATATTAGGGAAAATTACTAAAAATTACCTTATAATAAACTTTTATATCCGAAAAACCCATTCTGATAAGTATTACTCATAAAGGTATATATTTCAAATTCTAAAATCTAGTTACCAACATCAAGAACAATCATATTTTTGGTCAAAGGTAAGTGATTTAGTAATAAATATATACATATATATTAGGGAAAATTACTAAAAATTACCTTATAATAAACTTTTATATCCAAAAAATCCATTCCATCAACTTTTTATTCCAAAAATTCCAACATGTAAGTTTAAAAAAATCATGGACTTAATTGCCCTTAACCTTTTAGATTAAAAATTAACAGTTGTAGTTTTGTACAAAAATTAATTAATCTAAAACTTTTATTTTGATAATTGATACTAATTATGATTTTAATTTTAAATTTTCAGATTTTCAATCTGTTTAAAAAAATAAAAAATATTTATAGCTAGATAATTAACACCTTAAAATCATAATAAATTATATGAAAATATTTTTAAAAAATACTATCAAAATACAAATCCATATTATATAAATTATCAATTTGAAAGAATTAAAACAAAAAGATTCCAAAAAGAAAACTCAATTGATCAATTATTAACTTAACAAATGAAGGGTAGTTTTAGTCCATAAAATTGTTAATCCTAACTTTTGGGGTTTTTGGAATGAAAAGTTTGTAGAATGAGTTTTTGAGATTGAAAGATATTTTCATGAGTTTTTTGGATATAAAAAATTATTTTAAGGGGGATTTAGTAATTTTTCCTTTTTTTATGATCAAAGTAAGATCGTGATAATTAAGAGGCGCAATATATAGCATCTTATTAATTCTCTATATATGATTTTGAAAACTTTGACCATAGTTAGTTAATCTCGGAAAATGATTATGAGACTCCAATTTGTTGTGGTTGTAATTCTACTTTGAAATATGAGGCCGAATTCTGTTGAGTTCATGCAATTTACTCTCCCTCTTTTTGGTTACCTCCCTTTTTTTTGTTGGTTACATTTAAGTAAGGGTGATCGCGGTTCGATTTCGCGGTTTTTTTATTAATTTCAAACCAAATTTCCAAGTACGGTTTTGGTGGAATTAAAATTTGAAATTACGGTTTTGTAAAACAAAACCAACTATGCGGTTTTGTGCGATGCAGTTTTTTGTTAAATTAATTGTTAAAGAGATAATCATCATTCATAGCTAAGAAAATACTTGTGCGAGACATTTATCAATATTAAACTCCATGATTCATTAAAAAAACCACCAGTGTAATTACATATTATTATATAAGAGTATCATACATTTAGAATAGAAAAGATACTAGTGTATCACTTTAAATATCTATTTTAAACTAAGTATAAATATAATATGTACATATTTTATCGTATATATAAATATATCAAATCGATACACACTCATATTTAAGAAAATGTCTTATTAATATAGCTTGTATGAAAAGACATTGATATTTAAGAAAATGTCTTAATATAGCTTGCATGATGTAATAGTTTATTTATTAAAATTTGTGAACTAAAATCTGCAAAAGGATATTGTAAAGTATATTATAAGGTTATAAAGCAATAGGTAATCTAACGCGACATTGCTATTACAATAATTGTTATAGTTAAATAGAACAAATATCATAAATATGATCTATAATACTTTTTTTCGTCAAGACTCTTCAAGTGTCTATTACATTAAATAAAATATAACGCTAAAATATCATAAATATTATCACTTTAAAAGTTTCAAGCACAAATTTTGATTGAACATATTATTAATCATGTGAAAGATATAACCATATCAATTCAATAACAAATATTAAATAAAAACTACAAATATGAATAGTATTCCGAATAAAACCTATTAAAATTCAAATTAAAAAAGAATAATAAGATATATATATATATGTACGTAGGCGGTGGCGGTGCGGTTCGGTTCGGTTTTTTCAACACTAATTTTGAAACCAAATCTAATAGGACCGCGCTGTTTTCATTTGAATCTTAAACCACGATTTGCTTAAAAAATTAAACGGTGCGGTCGGTTCGGTGCAGTTTTTCAAAACCAATACCCACCCCTACATTTAAGCAATTTACTTGCCGAGTAAATTGTACTTAGTATTGATTGGTGTGCAATTGGAAGAAAGCTAATAATACCTCCGTCTCACAAAAATTGTAGTGTTTTACTTTTTCTTTAAAATAAGAAAAATAAATTGCCCCGTTTTTCTTCAAGTTTACCATTTATCATCTATTGAAACGTATTATCCAAATAAAATTTGATCAAAAAAAATTAAAAAGAAAGAAAAGCTTTCCGTTTTAAATAAATTCACTACTGAACCAGTGAAAAAAGAATTGTTAATGGTCACTAAATTGACTTCTTTCGATAATGTGACGATTATATATATATTGGTAAGTAACGATTATAATTAATATATATGAAAAAATATGTAACACCTTTTTATCTAATTAAATATAATTAAATGGCATAAGAGGGAGCTTATGGATAAAACAATTATATGTAATACATTTTTTTTTGGTAAATGTTATTATGTAGTCCATGCTAAATATGTTGGGACACAAATCAATATAAAAATTGACACATTTTTTATATTTATTTATTTTTATTGTAGGAACTTTAAATCCTACCCGACAGATTGGGCTAATCTGTGGTGATTTTTGTTGGAGAAAAATGCAAAATTAGTCCCGTAACTATAGGGGTCTGACAAATATAGTTCCGTATTTTGTGCTAGTGGCAATTATTGTCCTGTATCTCCAAAAAAATCGCAATTTGAAGATAAATTGGCCGGAAAGCCCTAATTTTGGCCGGAGTTTGCCATGTGGCATTCAATTTTTATTTATTTTTTGGCTGAATTAGTCCTGTAACTATAGGAGGATCTGGCAAAATTAGTCCTGGAATTATAGGGCTCTGGCAAAATTAGTCCAATTTATTTATCCACGTGCGTGACACATCAGCAATTCAGGCGAAATTTGTCCTCAAATTGTTATTTTTTTGGAGATACAGGACCTCAATTGCCACTAGCACAAGATACGGGACTACATTTGCCAGACCCGTATAGTTATAAGACTAATTTTGCATTTTTCTCATTTTTGTTGATTGTTATTTTATTTTTTGACTAACGTGGGCTAATGGGCCTCGTTCAATTTCGAAGGAGCCTATCCAAAACATCTATTTGAATATCTTCGGCTTTTAGAATTGGCCGACGAGAAAATTGAAATAAATTGGTTCAATCTTATGATCCAAGTGTGAGTTGGGTCAAAGAGTTTGGGCTCTTAGTGTCACTTTTGGAATTCGAAAATGTAAATTAAAATTAGTCGGAAAGGTACCGGGTTCAATTTGAAGCTGTCACAAATTGTGATTTTTCTCCCTTCATTTGGAATTTTTTAAGGTCTTTGTAGCCTATAGTTAAAAATTATTGAATCGGGTTTGTCAAATCAGGGTATTCCCTTCATCTAAAATTTAAAGAAAAAAATGATATACAGGGGTGGTTAGTAACTAAACTAAATTTCTAACCAATAAAAAAAGAAATCAAACAATTGAAATTGATAATTCGTAGTTAGTTTTACTAAAGCTAATTACTTTAAACCATTAATTATAAAAAACAATTTTTTGAATTGTAAATTTTTTTCATGTTGGTACAATTATCACAATATTATTAGCTGTGGCTTTAAATGTTTGTTTTCAGTTTAAAATTGTTCAATAAGTTGGCTTTAATATACGGTGAAAACATTTATGGGATTCACCAACCTCCAGCTATATAGCTCAATTGCTGACACTGCATTTACTTGCATCTTTCAGAAATTGCAGATGATGGGATGGAACTATAGAGCATCCAATGGAAAATGTATCGAACATGAATTTAATAATTCTGGTGTCTATTTCTGTGTATATTCGACACACATTTATATATAAAAAGAAATGCAAAAAATACTCTTAAAAACATCATGAAGTCATGTGGCCGAGTTTCAGGCATTGGAAAAAGCAGAGAAGACTAGTTTGATTAAATCCTATAAAGAGAGAGACAGGGAACCGACACCACTTCCTTATTATTTTAATATATAATTACTCAGTTAGGTGGTGGCAGATACATTGGCAGTAAATAATATACTCCTAATTGTTTTCCTAAATAATTATGAAATACAAATTTAAACAGATGATCTAATTAAGTACTTGATGTGTCTCAATAACAATAAGGGTAATTTGGTAATTCAATTTATTTTGGGCTTGATTTAGAGCTGAAAAGAATAACATAATAAAATTGATGTGAAGTTGGGTTGAAATATGGTTGGCCCATTCTTAATATTTAACAAATGAGTTTATAAAAGAGCTCCCGCCCATCAATTCGAATTTTCTGTTACACATTCGTGTTACACGCACAGATGCGTGACAAGTATATACATAGGTAGTTACAATGTGGAGAGAGAAATCTTAGATTTTTTTCCATATTTCATAATTTTCTCTCCCCACATCCTAACTGTCGGTATATACGTTTGTCACACATCTATTCATGTAACAAGAAGTGTAATACAGGTGGTGTAATAGAAGACTTGAATTGCCCGCCCAAGGCACAATAAAGACACTATAGAGACTTATTAATCAGTGTTTAATTAATCTCTACACCAGAAACTCTAATTACTATATTGAAAACACTTTCCAGTCTGTCGTGAATTAGGCGGATTCCAACCTTTCATACACGTTATGCGATCCATCTTTTCTAAAGCTCCTTATTTTTAACCTCGTTACCATTTTGATCCCGCGTCAATACTGTAGAATAAGAGACGCTTACCAAGACAGAGTAACATTTGTAATTGGACTAAAGATATTGAATTGAATTTTGAAATAGAAGCCTATGATATTTAAATTTCTAAATAGATAAGATGCTGAAAACTCAGAAAAATCTAACTCGGACATGGTCACCATACTCAAGTTTAATTCATTTGACTTGTAATCAATTAGTACATGAGAAGTTTAAATTTAAGTTTGGTCAACCGCGTGGGGGCTAAATTGTTTTGGCAGGGCATTTTAATTAATAAGAATTTTATTTTTCAAGGTGCTATACTAAATAAAATATCAAATTAAAATAGAGGTTTGACAACTTACATAAAATTTCAAATTGTTAAAAAACTTCACAATTAATTGCGTTTAAAACGTTGAACAAACCTAAAACTCACTAAATTAACGAGATTATAGCTCTCCAATTATATATATATATATATATATATATATTCCCTCAGGAATAAGCTACAAAATAATATTTGCCTATTACGGACGGTATGCAATAAAAGCTACCCTAGGTTTGCCAGCCGAATCATGTGCATGCAGTAAATATGTATACTTCAATATTTCGAGCTGATCATCAAGATGAGTCATCCACACCATGCATGTCCGCAATTGTTTATTGTCTTCTCTCCATTAATAAGTGCTCTCTTTTGTGATTTTTAGTAAATATGAGTAGGATTCAAAGTTTCAAAACAACAATAATTGTGTGTGTGGTAGAATTCATATGTGTTCTGTGATTAAATTAGCATTGACATTCCATAAAATTATTCATCTCTATAAATTCATTTACCGGCGCCGTACAAAATGCATAGCCCACAAATTAATATATTAAGTGTGTAAATCTTCTGTTATACGTATCAATATGCATGCAAAGTGTATATATATAAGTGCCAATTTTGATTTGGAGAAACGAAAATCGTGCTGTGGATAAAGGAACACTACAAAAAGTAAATAATTAATAACAAGTTCTCAAATAAGAATTTTAAAGTTATTATTTATATATATAGAGTGATAAAAAAAATTATTTTGTCAAAGTTGATTTGATAACTGTAGTAGAGTCAAGAATTGTAATAAATTATCACTCATGATTAAAAAAGTTTGTTGCCACTATTGATTGTTTTGTGGTCTTATATTTTGTTGTCACTAACCAACTAACTGACAAATAGAGACCAACTTAATTAAAAAGAATTTTTATCATTAAAAATTATTATTATGATAAAAACAATAATAATTGCCACACAATTATATACATAAAGTGATATCACCATTAATGTTATGTTTTAATTGTTGCAGTGAAAATTTAAAATTATATTCAATATGATATGATATGATATGAAGAAGCCGATTGTGAGATGGAGGAAGAAAGAAAATTCATTTTCTTTTTTCACTAATGCATGAACATGTGTATACTTATTGGTTAGCAGATTTCCATGAACTAAACCAAGCCTCTTGGCCCAGTGGAATAAAGCTGCTATTGGAACAACTTCAGGTCGATGTTAGTGTGTTCCCAGGATCAATTCCCGACGTTGTCAAAATAATGTTTGGTCAGCGGCAGCCACGAACCGCGATCAGGGATTAGTCAAAGTGCACGAAAGCTGGCCCGGACACCCCGTGTGTAAACCAAAAAAAAAAAAAAAGATTTCCATGAACTTAACACAAGATTTACATTAATCTAATTATTATGAAACACATTTGAAGTGATGATAAAAATTATGTTTTTTAAAAAATTAACTTGTAAAATAAAAAATGATGTTTATTTCTCCTCCACATCACAACTAACATTTGTATATATACTTAGCAGTTAGCACACTTTGATTCATTTAACACAAGATTTACATCTATGCAAAAAAAAACACAAGATTTACACTTAAACATATATTTGAAGTGAGAAAATTTGCACACCTCATGCATCTAAAAAGATACAAAACCCATGAATTTAATTAATCTTCATTTTTTCAGAATTTTATACACTTATATCATATATATATATATATATAAGCATTAGCATTTGGACATCCAGAGGTGTATGTATTGCGATTTAATTATATATATCTCATTATCTTAAAGTTTAGGACCTTTAAGTGATCAAATAAAGCCATAGCCAGGGGTCTAAGTCAACTTATATTAAGTATGAGGTTGTAATTAATATGTGTAGATATTCAGAGACTTAATTATTAATATGTGATGGGCTGATTAGCAATTAATTAATTCAAAACTTATCCATGTTATCCAAAATAACAGGGGGAAGCCATAATTCAAAGACGAATTTCATTCTATACTTCCAGTATATTGTTGATTACTTAATTACGATAAAGTTCGAAGATTCGGGGGCAATTAAATTTTTATCACATTTATTTGCATGCATTCAATACTCTCAACTGCTCCCTCTACCCCTTCCCTGGCGCCACTGTCCGTCTTTAAAAAGGAGCAGCAAACACACATTCTTTGAGGTGTCAAGTTAAAATTGGGAAGAGAGAGATTCAGTTGGAAGAGAGAGAGAGTAAGAGAGAGAAAGAGAGAGATTCAGTTTGAAGTATATATATATACACACAAAATGGCGAGATGGGGTTTCATGATGTTTGTTGTTGCTCTTCTTGTATCTCATCAGGCTGCTGCAGCTAGGGTTTTGCCAGGTGACAATGGTCTTACTGACCAAAAGAACTTCGCCGGTGGCGGAGGGGTTGGAGGCTACTCTGGCGTTGGCGACGGTGGAATACCATTTGGCGGCGTCGGGGCTGGTGTAGGTGCCGGAGGTGGCATTGGTGGAGTGAATGGGTTCGGCGGCGTTGGAGGTGGCGTTGGGACTTTACCCTCCGGTGGTCTCGGTGGACTTGGCGGCGGTGATGGCGGTCTAGGTGGACTTGGCGGCGGGGTTGGTGGTCTTGGTGGACTCGGCGGCGGTTCTGGTGGTCTTGGTGGACTTGGCGGCGGTGCTGGTGGTCTTGGTGGACTCGGAGGCGGTGCCGGTGGTCTTGGTGGACTCGGAGGCGGTGCCGGTGGTCTTGGTGGACTCGGAGGCGGTGCCGGTGGTCTTGGTGGACTCGGCGGCGGTGTTGGTGGTGGCGCTGGTGGCGGAGTTGGTGGTGGCGCCGGAGACCTGCCATCTCCTTGAAGTTGGGATTCAGCTGCTATTTTTATAAATGCTTTAATTATGTCTTTGACGTTATAGGGTGCATGGTCTTGTGTATTCGCGCGCAGATTTATTTTTAATTTTATGAGATTTGATTGAGGTTTAGTTTGCTTATTTACTTGTGGCTTTTATTTAAAGTGTTTGTGAAATTTTTGCTTGATTAAGGTTTGTATGTTACTTTAACAAAAAGTTAGTTGTTGTTATGATTAATTGATGTAACTGTTAGACTGGTATAAGGATTTATTTGTGATGACGTCTATAATAGTACTATTGTAGGAGTCGGGAGATTATTAAGAATTTGCAGAACGAGTTCTTGGTCAAAAATATAGGGTTGTCAACATCTTTTATATCAGTAATACGTTTCATGTCACGACAAAAATCGGAGATAGACAAATTACCCTTTTTGAAATTGCGGAATTTATAGTTGTAGGCAACGAGAAAGTTTATTGTTTAATTGTAAAAAACGACTCAATATTATCTCATATTTTTGTTTTGCAGTATTGCCATCGGCACTAACACTATCCAAAAGGCTGGCATGAACAAAATTGTAAATCCATGTTTTTATTTTGAAATCAAGAGAATACCAATCTTCATCTTCCTTAAATCTAGGTAACGAAGAACCATTAATATGATCAAGAACTCTATAACTACGACAGATATCAGAAAAAATTGTTTTCCATATAGTTTAAAACGAGGGTCCTCTTCACAGAGTTTAAAGTTAAAGAGATGGCAAACTGTATTGACGGAGTAAGCCGGGTGAGAGGTGGTAGGGGTGGTGGGCGTATTGGTTGGGTCGGCCATAATGATAATAGAAGAGTAGAGAGAAAAAGACAAGAAAGAAATAAAGAACCGTGATCTTACCTTGAGAAGACGACCGGTGGGAACAAGACCGACAGTGATGGCAAGTTGAGCGGAGAAGGCTATTTGAGAGCGTTGCGCCGCGGGGTTACCGGGTCGAGAGGGTGGGAGGTGGAGGTGTAGGATCGTTAGGGAGAGAGAAAAAACCCTAGTTGGCTGATACCATGTTAGAATGGTATAAACCCGTAAGGAACTTTGTATTACACAAGACATATATATAAATACAAGAGTTTTGGAGAGAAAGAAAACCCTATACTAGATAAAAGGAAAGAGATACAAAATATATTTAGCAGTAACAAATGTTTTAGTATGGGTTTATTTTACCTTTATATCAGAAGATGACTATTGTTTCTTGATAATATGTTTTAGGTACTTTTCATGTGAAATTTGCATATTTTCACTAAAATGGTTTTAAGTGCTTACAACAGAACCCCAATAAAAAATCAAATGGGTTTGGATTTACTTATAATTTCATGGATATATATATAGAGAGAGAGAGATCTTAGTGACACTGTTTTTGATAAATGCATTCCATATTCCACAAGCATTTTAAATTTATTATATGGATAAAAATGCCATTTTAGCCTATTAAATGCAATACCTAACATTTTATTTGACAAATTATTTTTATAGCAGCACAATAATAATTTTCTAATTAAGAAATAAATATTTATTAGTTTGATAGTTCATAAGTTTAAATTGAAAATGAAAGATAACTATCGTAGATAGGGGGGGGGGGGGGGGGGGGGGAATGAAACGTAGATATGGCAAAAAATCATTTACTAGTTAAAATTAGACTAAAGGGTATCTATATTGATAAAGATTGGCAAATTTGTTCAATTAAATTCAACAAAAATAAAAGTAGCTATTATTTTAGGTAGTGAAATTGAGTTCATTCAAGCTTTGTAAGTGCATCATCACCTGACAATTATTTTGACATTTTTGCTCGTTATTAAGAATTATATGTTATAGTAATAATTCTCAATATTGATATGGAGCAAATGAGCAACACATTATTTTAGCAATTAGTTGGATAAATTATATTGGATTTAAATATCCATGAAAAGTTGATTAGCCATATTGCGCTGATATGAAAAAGTAGGTGTTTTCAATATTCATGACTTCATTATAAGTTCAAAATGCATTAGAAAAAGGAAGGGGAAAAAATGCTTGAGTAAAGGAATAAGTTTGTCTGGTATTATTTATTCTGAAAATATTTTGTACTTCAAAGTACTTAGGAGGGATAAATAGGCTTACGTTTAATTACCCAAAAAAAAAAGTTAATCTTTTAAAATTAATAAGAATTCTATAAAATATATTAAGGGCATTGTAGTTAATTTAATTAATTGGGAATGAAAGAGGAAGATTGTAACAAGCAATATCAAAAGGTGCAAATTGTAACGAAACATTAATTATATTTTAAATTTTCTTTTATTAGAAAAAGAATATGTTTCAAAATATATCTTTATTTAACATAAAGATTAATGTTTATATTAATTTACAATTGTTATTTTAATTCATTACGAGCAAATACTTTGACACGTAAAGTTTTAATACTTGGTCTATGGTCCATAAAGTATATATACTTGGCACGAGTCAAACAAGCCCATGAACTCTTATCAATTGAAAAATAAATAAAAAAAGCCCATGAACTAATAGTTGAGGATTCAGTGTTGTTCATTGGCCCGAATTTTCAAGACTAACCTCCAAAATACTTATATCACCTGCTGCTCGAATTGTATGGTAAAGAATTTTCCTTGGGCCAACATTGAAGCATGCTGGGCCGAGACCCAGTCACAGCCGCCGGATCCCCCAAGGATCCAACAGGGGAGGGGGGGTCATTTAGCAATTTCACCCCACCTTTGGCTGATCAATGGTCTCGGTCCAACCAAGAATTTACCAACATTGAAGGGCTGCCACCTTAATCTTTATAGCTAAGATGAATAAAAACTACAGATTCAAGATGTTAAATTATGTGTTTAAGTCGCATTATGTCCATAATTTCCCAAAAACTATTCTCCCATAAAGCACACTAACTTGCAAAGCAAGTGTCCGAAAATTCAATAAGCTCGGAATATATCAAGTCTACTGGTAATAATCAACGTGAAACTTCCATTAAAAACCAAGTTATCGAAGCTTCCAAAGAACAACAGGCAACGATAAGTTCAACAAAGTGCGAAGCAAGCAATACACATCTACTTCAAATGGATTTAACTCGATAATCATCACATATATAGTCCCTCTGGAACTCCCTCTTTCTTCTTGAACATAACCTTGTCTTTCGCCTTCTTGAAATCTGGATGCGTCACCTAAACATACAAATTCAATTTATCAATATCTGCCTAAGTATGTCGAATACATGGACAGCAAAGCATATTGGGAGAAAATGTATGATTAAGTCTTAATTCCTCATTGTTTTTTACACTACCTTGTAGCCTATATATATAAATACTTAGAAATTCTAGTAGTTCATCAAATACTTAGACGTGTTTATACAGCAAAATTCATATGGAATTGCTCTGCAAAAACCATACGCATGCCTTCACAACTTAACTCCTATTACCACTAGAGTCATTATTAAGAAGCACATTACAATGTATTTGATATAAAATATATAAAAAACTGGCGCAACCCCGTCCCGAGGCACGGGATGCTAATTACGTAGATAAATATAATCAAATATATATATATATATATATATAGGATATGGATCAAATACATCCCATTACATTAGGTAAGATATAAGACCCAATCTACATCATTGATACCATTTGATCCCAAGGTCCAGATTTAATTCCATTTTTTAGTTTTTTTATTTTTTTTAATGATGACAGGGGCATTTTAGTACTTGGTATATTTATAAACACACACAGGGAAGTAATCAAATTAATTCGTTCATCATCACAGCGAGTCACACCAACGCCACACCAATGCCAGATGCAGGTCTTTTGCCCAAAATTGAACCCGAATCGTCGAAGGTTAATATGAAGAATTTGACCCTTTTTTTCTCGAGCACATGGAGTGCAGCACTGCAGCCACCGCATCGTCGCCTATGTTAAAAATTAGCGCATCTTATTTGGACTAAATCATTTGTTTTTCTTTTCTTATTTCTGTTAGTTTAATTTTACTTATTTCTATTAGTTCAATTCCGAATTTTATGGGTAGACTGAGTAATTTTTAGAGATTTGATTGGGCAGGATTTTCTGTTAGTAATCGAAAGAATTTTCGGCTTACTGTAAAACGAGTTGTAATATACCGTATAATGTGTTATAACATACTGTATAATGCCTTATAAAATACTGTATAATTGAATATTTTTAATATGTTATAAACACATGTTGTATAATGAGTTATAAATACCTTACAATGTGTTATAACATACTGTATAATGAGTTATAAATGCCTTATAATGTGTTATAACATACTGTATAATGGCTTATAAGATACTTTATAATTGAATATTTTTAATAAATTATAAACACATATTGTATAATGAGTTCTAATATACCGTATAATGTGTTATAACATATTGTATAATGGCTTATAAGATACTGTATAATTGAAAAATTTTAATATGTTATAAACACATATTGTATAATGAGCTATAATATACCGTATAATGTGTTATAACATACAGTATAATGACTTATAAGATACTGTATATTTGAATATTTTTAATATGTTATAAACACATACTGTATAATGAGTTATAATATATCGTATAATGTATTATAATATACCGTATAATGGGTTATAAGATACTGTATAATTGAATATGTTTAATATTTTATAAACATATATTGTATAATAAGTTATAATATACTGTATAAATTTTAGTGAAAATTAGATGTGTCATAAATGTATAGATAGATAATCAAAAAACTTGAAATGAAATGGTTGTTATAGCAAGTGAGAGTACCAAACTTAACTTACCAGAAGGGCCATATAATTAGAGAGAGAGAGAGAGAAGAGAGAGAGAGGGGAGAAAATGCAGACGAATTGTCTGCTTTGCTTAGCTTTGCCTCCCTTCAAAGTCCCCTTTCACAATTCTTTCTTCGTTCCACCCTCCACGCACCTTTCTTTATTTTTTTCTTAATTTATTAGTTAGGGAGAAGCAATGAAAGACCAGAGAAGAAGTGGGAGTCTCTCAGATGAGAGAGAAGATGATGAAAAATTTCTGAGATCTGGGTTTTTGGGCTTTGAAAAATGACATCATTTGACTATTATACCCCTGATCCAATTGGAATCAATTCCCCCCCCCCCTGCTTTTTGATTTCTTTTTGGACGGTTGGATTTAATAGATCCAATAGTGTAGATTAGATCTTATATCTTATCTAATATAAGGTATTTATTAAATTTTGACCCTATATATATATATATATATGTATGTATCATTATATAATTTATATATTTATAGTATACAAAATTAAAAATTCAATTCAAGTTTGATGACTATCATTGAAAATTTTAGTTATATGGGTATTAAATCAGGGACGGATTTACCGGGGGGCCTGGGGGGCCCCGGCCCCCCCGAGATTTGAAAATTTTCTACACGGTACTTGTAATTTTATAATATGGCCCCCCCAAAGATATATAAGAAACCTTGCATATATTAAACAAGTAATAGGCTTGGTGCAGTTGGTGAAAGACATAGGATAAGCGAGGAATTAGAGAGTGCAGGGGTTCAAATCCCCTCCTGCCCATGTTATTCACTTTTTATTCTTTAAAGCTCCATTTCCAGCAGCCCTTTTAGTTTGATTATCATATGTAACTTTAGTTTTATTTAATATTCTTGTTTAATTAAAAGGGTAGCTAACATAAAACAAACAACAAAAATTGAATTGTTATTTTACTTTTCTATTAAAACAAAAATAAATATTGACTATATACTTATAAATAAAATTTTATTTTTTTTGTTATTGGTACTTCGGCCCCCCCAACACCTAATTCCTGGATCCGTCCCTGTATTAAATCATATAATTTAGTTTAAGAAACAATAATATATGATCAGTAAACTGAAGAAAACGAATATTAAAAAATAAAATGATTGATAAATATCATTAATAATAAAAATAAATATAGAAAAAATAGTTTTTTATTTGAATTTAAATTTTATTGGTAACTACCTTGTTTTGAATTTCCAATTTTGGATGTTTGAGATAAAGATTAATAACTATATTTATCCAAATTAAATCAAATAAATATAAATTAAATTACTTATGTGGCAAAATTGACTTCAATTAGGTCATCCACATATGCGCTTACTTGGTCAAGCATGCTAATGTAGCAAATGCTAGACTGTGTTCTGAACTAAAAATCTAAACCGTAGTCTCCATATATAAATAGCAATCTGCTCGAATAGCTAAAATTTATAAAAAGGCTAACATCATATAGTAGAAACACAACAAAGAATTACGCATTTCAGTTAAGGGATTTGACTTACCTTCATCCGGCGCTCTCTCAAAGCAAGCAAACCAGCCTCGGTACATATGGCCTTGATATCAGCTCCAGAAAACTCATCTTTTGTCATAACAAACTCTTCTAGGTTGACATCATCAGCCAAGGTCATCCTTGATGTATGTATCTAAATTCAAACAAGACATTCATCGTGTGAGGTTACTGGACATTTGAGATGTTGATAAGGAAGCACCAATGGAATACTACATACCGTGAAAATGCGCCTCCTTGTCTTGATATCTGGAAGAGGGAATTCAATTTTCCGGTCTATTCTACCAGGCCGAAGGAGGGCAGGATCGAGACTTTCAATTTTATTAGTTGCAAGAATTACTTTCACGTCTCCTCTTGAATCAAAACCATCTAACTGGTTCAGCAATTCCAACATAGTCCTCTGAATTTCACGTTCACCGCCTGAGTGGGCATCGTACCTGCATAATTTCTCCAGTGAGTACGAATGTTACAAATTTAAAAGGGAGCAAACATCTCCATGTTACCTTTTTGTACCCACTGCATCAATTTCATCAATGAAGACGATAGACGGTGAGAGGTCATCAGCAACTCTAAAGAGTTCTCTGACCAACTTAGGACCATCACCCAGGTACTTCTGAATTAATTCACTTCCAACAACACGCAAGAATGTCGCTGATGTAGAATTTGCCACAGCCTAATGAATTTTATTAAAACAAGCAATTCATCAATTATACACTTTTCACACTTGAACGCTAAGGATACAATACAGCTAATAATCAAATAAATTAATCAACTAAAGCTAACTAAAAACAGTCGGTGACTTAAACCAGCACTAGGAAGCAATATGCAATAATTATCCACAGAACATGACCTTCACCTCACTTTAAAAATCTCAATGTTCTCAATATGCCAGGTTGTTTTCCATATTTTAAGCCCATATATGGAATCAAATGCAAGAAAATACTAATGCTTAAGTTAAACAGTCAAGGTGAGGACCTTGCTCAAGCAAGCTTCACGAGTTCAATCATTCAACATTATTTGTGCTACTCAATAAGAAAATGATTGAAATAGCAGCAGACAATTTAGTATCACATTTCCCCTTGTTTTCGTCTTGTTAGACATCGCCGACATAGCAAACAAACGATGTAACAGTTGGCAAAACAAAGAAGAGATACTAAAGACAAAGCCCAGTGTGCAATAAAATTTTTATATAAACCAGAGATAGAACAATATATTTAGATTTTGACAATAAGAAATTATTGTGCATCAAGTACACACACCTTTGCGAGTAAAGTTTTTCCAGTTCCAGGCTCTCCATAGAGTATGACGCCCTTGGGAGGTTTAATACCAATATCTTCATACAATTCAGGGTGTGTTAGTGGGAGCTCAACTGCCTCTTTAATTTCCTGAATCTGGGCATCCAGACCACCGATATCAGCATATGATTCCAATGGAGCTTTTTCAACCTTCATTACAGATACCATGGGGTCGACATCATCTTGAAGCAGTCCAACAACAGAAAGAACCTACAACAAGGCAAAGTTTCAAAAAATGGAACTCATTAATGAATTGCAACTGCATAGGCGATTCCAACCCCCAACAGCAACCCCAAAAGGATATTTTTCAAGAGAATCTTTTCAGCTTGTAGAGAACATATAGGATACTTTTCCAAGTGGTCAGTACCTATTTTTTAGTTACATAAACCCCATGGCCACTCCATCCCCAAATATCACATGCTAGGAACATACCATAAATCAGAGACAAGGAATGATATTCCAAGAAGAATTCTCTAATGCTCTACCCTACGTTCATACATTCCTCAAAAGTTGTTTAAGCAGGAGAGCTACTCCAATTTCATGTACTCTCACGTGAAACTCAAAGCCAAAAACAGCCCAACCCAAGAGTGCCCATATTAGAACTTTATCGCTCTTAATTAAGTTCGATTCAAGAAATATGTAATGGAATTACTGGAAGCACTAACTTCAGCACTGGGAACTATTACAAGACCAAAGATCCTAGCTGAAAGTATATAGAAAACCAGACTCTCCGAAGAACGATCCTGCTAAACTCATATACTATGGAAATGGCACACTCCTAAGCGAATCAATTAATACATACAAACACTATGAGTCAAATTATGAGTTCCAAAACTAGCCTAAACTAGAAGGAAACTCCAATTTCATCTTCATCTCCCCTCTCAAATCAGATGCTAATTCATCTCCCTTAGCTACGAGATGCAAAGCACCAAATAGTACTCGCAATTTCAAAAAAACCAAAAACAAATGAAAGTCCTAATTTTTCAAAGCCTCGACAATCAGTAAACCCTAATTTCTCAAATCCTCAGCAATTGGCACTCCACTCAACACAATTCAAAGCACAAAACATACCTTATTGTGCATAAGAATCGCACATCCAGGCTCGAGCTGATCCTTATCGACAAACGACAAGATCCCGACGTAATACTCCGGTCCAACAGACGAAGAAACAATAGCATGATTCTCATCGATCAACTCCTCCAAATTGCCAACACTCATCGGCGAACCTCGCAAGTCATCCACCTTCGATCGATCCTCCTCCGTCTTCTCCTCCTGCGGCTTCAATCTCTCCTGATTCGCCACGAACTCCTCTTCCATCAGCAAGTAATCCTTGATTCGCTCCATTTTCAGGAGCCGAAGCTTGCACTTCGTCAAAGGCGTGACCGCCGGAATCCGAGCAGCCGCCTCCGGTCCCTTCTGTTTGCGCTGCTTCCGGCCGACGCGAGCCGGTGGCGCCGCCGGCTCGAACTTCTTCTCTTTCTTGTCGCCGTCGTTTTTACGGTCGCCGGGGGGTTGGCGGTTCAGACCTCCGGGTGTGCCCTGACCCATGGCTGTGGCGGTGTAGATTGAGGATTGAGATTTGGTGGTTTTGGGGGGTTTATTTGATGTTGAGGGAGAGTTGTCTTTCTGTTCAAGAAATATAAGGCAGATTGATGCAATAGGGCAGGGGAATACATATATAAAATCGCTGTATTCTCTGTGGCACGTGAGGTCCGCGTGCCAAATTTTTCTTTCAAAATGTATAGGAATACATACATATATATATATATACTAGGTACTAAAAATGCACCGCGCGTTGCGCGGTGTAAGATGCCCATAATTCAGTTTTATACAATTGTCATTCCAATCAATATTAAATGTTAATGTGTGGGATCGATCAATGTAAATACGTTTTTGGAATTTGGCAAAGAATGTGAAATTAAGTGCCCTTGTGCAAATTGCTTGACCTCGTACATTCATATTCAAATTAAGTACATTGTTGGATCAAATTGATGCTTCGAACTACTGTAAAATTATTGTGCAATTTTCATTCTACTCTTATTATAGGGTAAGCCCCTTTTATGAAACGAATTTGCACATTTTTTGACGCGGTACCTTCATACGATCTAATTGATGCCCTCTTATACACACCAATTACATCATCAAAAAATTGATTAACACAGTAAATATTTAGTGTATCCAACTCAGTTGTTTGCGACAACACGTACAAAATGTAGCTTAGCTCGCAATCAGAACTCGAGAAGTTGAATATCGTGACCTCTTTCAATGACTCAAATCCCATTGTTTGCAACTTCCAGTCCTTTACGTAGTTGGATACACTAATGCCCGCATTTTCCCATGGTGCACCCTACACATGTTAAGTCAATTACAATTTTATTTTAGAAGACCAAACAAAAAACGTGTTTAATAAACCATGTAATAACTAATAAACCACAAACAATAAAACTTAAAATATTACCACCAAATCGACTTTAAGTTTATTCAAGCCTGTACATCTACTGATGAGCACCAATGTGACAGCAAGATTGTCAAGCAGCTTCGAAGACCTGATCTCTAGACGGTGCATATTAACAAAAAAATACCTCGCCATAATGCGATGTAGAGACTCCACATGCGCCAACCTCTAAACAAACAATTAAAAAAAATAAAAAAAACTTCTTAAAAGCATTTGCACTTATTCAAACAATGATATATAGATATACCCTAACAAAATCAACCGGCACACGTGCTCGTTCGCTGGACAGCAATTCTTTCGTCATTTTTACAAACTCTCGAAGTAGTCGATATGTTGAGCAAGTTGATCCGATGTATTGTACATGACGGTGTACTATCCACTGTAGAGAACGAGCTAACGACCCCATTACTTGTAAATGCCCGGGACCCTGTTCATCTTGTTTCAATAAAATAACAAGGACATCTACATTGGGGAAGTGTACTTTTATATTCACATTTCCTTGGGCTCGATTGAATGCCATCTTGAATATTTTTACAGAAGGCAAATATGCCTGAAATTCTGTTAGTCCTCTAAAATCACAATTGAATAACTGCAAATCATTCAACTGAGGACACCATTTTCCAAGGCGTAAAGAAAATGTGTTATCATACAGCACAATGTACTTCAATATGAGTCTTTTTAAATTTCGTAAATTATATCTATCTTCCCACCTAACAATGTAGTTCGGTAGATATAATTTTAACTGAATAACAGTTTGTGAGAAAAACAGACCGTTGGGGAGTGAAGTGGATAACCGACCGACTAATTTCAGTATGCGCACAGAATGATCTATTCCAAAAGCCACCCACTCTTGCCTTATCGAATGCAATACCTCGGCCCCCATTGGTAACTCAAAGCTCAAAGTTTCAACCACACTTTCATTATGTTCAAGTATAGTGCGATTAACAAAATGAATAAAATCTAAACCATGATAACCCCTTTGTTCGAAACGGTTAATATCGAATAAAAGAGTAGGGATGGAATACCAACAATGTTGAAAATATTTTGATAAAAGACCTAATCGGGCAGCCTCCACAATGCATGCATCCCTTGATAACCTTCCCATAACATGAAAAATTATATCCTCACAAAGGAAACTAAGTTCATTATTAGAAATTGTACCTCGTTCCATGGTTGTTTATATGAACTAACCCTGTTTATACTCTGTTTCTACTTGTGCAAGATGATCCCCTGAATTCCCTGTTTATACTCTGTTTCTACTCGTGCAAGATGATCCCCTGTCTCCCCTGTTTATATCTCCTCTTTTTCGTAGAAGATGATCCTAACAAATATTCCCTGTTTATACTCTGAAAATTCTTTGTAGGGTTTGGTGGAGGAAGATATTGTTCAATTTTGATCTTCACTAACTTTAATTAACCTGAATTATACTCTGATCCTCACTAACTTTAATTAACCTTTATCAAGGATATGGAATTTCAAGATCTATCCAAAATCTTTCATCGAGATAAGGAAACAACTTTAGGGTACAAAAAATTATTATTAAACATAAGCACATTATTAGACATTACTTAATGATAGATATATCTTTTTAAAGTTAAAAAGACACACGACTCTTAGAATTTCTACATTTAATTTTTAAAATTATAAATTGAATATTTTTTATAATTGATTGTTTAGGGTTTGGGAAGTCTTCTTTTGTTATGATTCTTAGTGGAGTTAGTGGTTTGATTAGTGGAGATAGTGGTGTGATTAGTGGGGTTAGTGGTGTGATTAGACAGACTTTAATTATGGGTAGAATTTGTGTTGGGTGACCACCGCCACATTAGATCCCTTGCTTGGTTTCTTGAGCAATTTGCATTGTATGACGCATATTGCAGAGCTGAAATTGTTGATTGAAGAGATTCTGAATGTGCTAATCAGTTCAGTAAGTGGATAACAATTATATGTTAATCTCAACAGACTGACTATGCTAATCATTTCAGTCGATATCAATTATATTTTAATTATAAGTGGCAAGCAGCAAGACGGAAAAAGAACATCATTATTATCCTTAATTGTATTTAATAATTAAGTTGTTATCAATGGTATTTTAATGATTAAGTGAGGTACAGCAAGGAGGAACGAAGATGTAGTTTAATATTTAGTATTATCTTTAATTGTATTTGCTTATTTAAGGATGTGAGAGTTTTGAAAGAAAACTGTACATCATAAAAAAGTGGACCATATCCGTAACTCCATATATCTGCCCAATATCTTTCATCGAGATAAGGAAACAACTTTATGGTACAAAGAATTATGATTAAACATAACCATATTATTAGACATTATTTAATGATAGATATATCTTTTTAAAGTTAAATTAAATTATAAATTGAATATGTTTTATACAATAGGACAAACTTGAATCAATATTTATTTTCTGTGTTTAAAAAATATCTTCTTCTTATTTTTCACTTTTTTACTCTTAGATTATTGGTAATGGCATATTTAGTTTATTAGACAAAAAAATAATGATAAAAGAAAAAAACAATGAAATGAAACGATGAATCCAATTTTAGTTATACTAACTTTAATTAACTTTTATCGAGGATATGAAATTTCAAGATCTGCCCAAGATCTTTCATCGAGATAAGGAAACAACTTTAGGTTAATATCAAATAAAAGAATAGGGATGGAATACCAACAATGTTGAAAATATTTTGCTAAAAGACCCAATTGGCCTTCCTCCACAATGCATGCATACCATGATAACCTTCCCATAACATGAAAAATTATATTGTCACAAAGAAAACTAAGTCCATTATTACAAATTGTAGCTCGTTCCATGGTTATTTCTATGACTATCCACTGTTTATACTCTGTTTATTTTCTCTCTCGTATGAGAGTTTGTTTACTCTATCAAATGACATTTTCTTCTCTCCTTGAATAGGAGTTCCACATGAATTTTCTTACACTCGATTTTTTTCATCCTAAGATTTATTATTTTGAAAAATCTCAATATTTGGTACTTCAATTATGGATTCCTAAATTTAAATATCAAAGTTATTTGATGTACAAATAATTTGTTACGTATATCTTAGAATTTCTAAATTTAATTTTTTAAATTATAAATTGAATATTTTTTATATAATAGGACAAACTTGCATAAAAATTTATTTTCTATATTTAAAAAAAAGTAACTACTGTATCTTCTTCTTATGTTTCTCTTTTTTACTCTTAGATTATAAGTAAGGGGATATTTCGCTTATTAGGTAAAAAAATAGTGATAAAAGAGAAAGACAATGTAATGAAACAATGGACCCAATTGACAATGTGGTAGTTTCTTTATATGTTATCTTATTCCATTTGGATATATGTGGTCCTATCATCTATGTACATAGTGTGCTAAATTTAAATTAATGTCATATATATATATATATGTATGTATATATATTATACCATGTGATCCGTTCACCTTTGTTGAGACCAAATAACTTGGTTAACCTTTATTGAGGATATGGAATTTCAAAATATGCTCAATATCTTTCATCGAGATAAGGAAACAACTTTATGGTACAGAAAATTATTATTAAATATAAGCACATTATTAGACATTATTTAATGATACATATATCTTTTTAAAATTAAAAAAACACACGACTCTTGACATTAAAGGACACGACATCTCTTGACATTAAAGGAAACGAAGTCTCTTGACATTAAAGTGACCACAGTCACACGACTCTTGACATTAAAGGACAAGGAGCCTGAGTAAAACCAGAAACGTCTTCTCTTCCATATATATAGATATATATAATCCCATGTTTTTGCCACCACTGACCACCCCTATCGGAAAACCAAAAATTATTTTCATTTTCATCATCAAATTACGATGGAAACTGGGCAAAACAGTGGATTATTATCTGATTATAGTAGTGATTGGAATTTACAACCCGATTTTTCCATTTGTGAAACTATATTTCATGCTGTTCCTTTGAGGGAGATGATAGTAAATGACCATTTTTATTCATCTTACAGTCCGCAACATAACCCTACTTTTAACATTCCAGGTAATTAAATATCAACTTTTTAAAAAATATTATTATTTTCAATATATACAATATATAGTTCCATTTTTTTTTTCTTCTTGTGTTTAATTTCAGAACTATTGTGGAGCAACTCTGGGAATAAAAAAATCAAATTATACAATAACATATTTAGAGGTGAAAAAAACCCACAAAATAACAGTACATTAATAACATATTTAGAGGTGCAAAAAACCACAAAATAACACACAAACAATTATTGTTGATATTATTAAAATATATAAAAAATACATTCCAATTGCATGGGTACATTTTTAAATTCTAAAAGGGTAAAGAAATGGCGGATCACTATTACATTAAAATTATAAAATGAAGTATCTCATAAAAAAATCAAATTATACAATAACATATTTAGAGGTGCAAAAAAACCACAAAATAATAGTACATTAATAACATATTTAGAGGTGCAAAAAACCACAAAATAACACACAAACAATTATTGTTTATATTATTAAAATATATAAAAAATACATTCCAATTGCATGGGTACAATTTTAAATTCCAAAAAAGCAAAGAAACGGCGGATCACTATTACATTAAAATTATTTAATAAAAACAAGTTGAGATATACTCAATAATTTATTGGGAATGAAAATAGAAGATAAGATCCGCATAGATTTGCATACAGTGACCCAATGCAATTAGTCGAAATGTATTCATTTTTTTCGTTTGAACGTGGACATTATTGGAACGTCGTCGTCATCCAATTCGTCTGCATAAAAAAGTAGAGTAAAAGTTAGAAACGGATAAATTAAGCATAAATTATATATAAAAAAATATTATTAATCACCTTTGAGAAACAATTTTCTGGCAGTCTTCCGAGCAGTTCGAGAAGGAGAAACCTTAGGGTCATCACTTATAGTTTTGGATGGTGAATTATCATTTTGAATTATCAAGAACGACTGATCACCTTCATCATTATCACCTACACAATGAAATATAGAGCACAACATTCGCACACTATGAAACATAATATATATTATGGTGGTTAAATTTTAAATTTATCAGGTGGTAAATGATAACATACGTACATTGAGAATCATCAACAATAGCCTTGCCCTTCGAATTGGATTTAAGCGACATCACATTCGAATGAATATCATCGCCAAGATCATCTATATAAATTAGATGATAATCAGAAAAACATCAGCAAAGAACAATATCTACAGATAAACAAACATACGTGTTGTAAATACATATGTCAAATACTTTTCTAGTACCGTAACTGTCAGAGATGTTTTTTTCTTCATGACGACCTTCTGGAACAGCCCTATCAACATATTCACCAGACAATACACTATTGTTTGTTGACTGAGCATCCACGATAATATATTGATCCAAGCCAATTCCATTTCTAGTAATGACCATTTTTTTTATAATCAAACTATAGGTATCTCCTTCAAGGCTATTATTTGTCTCGCCCAAAAAACCATTAACACCCTTCAATTTCACTTAGTCAGTTAACAACTACAATAAGAGAATTTTTAAATTAAAAAAAATATGGAAGATAAATATAAAATACCTGTTTGTAATTATGCATACAAACAGTAGCAGGTTTCCCTATAAATCTTTCAGCTATTTCACCGAAACCTAAACAATCAATTTCGGCTGAGGAATCATATAGTGTCAATACCACCTTAGCCCTACAACACACATACAATGAACATTAATAGTACTATTAATACAATAAATATACGGAGAACAATGTAGAACTGTATACCTAGGAATTGCCACACGAGTTTCACGACAACGAGTGCACTCGAACTCCCAATCAAGCTCCGCATTTGTTGCAGATGTGCACGTATCACACGACATATAGAAACATCTCTGGTCAAATTCGGTAACTCTAGCTTTGGCAACAATCTTAACCTTACCGTACTTCACACAATACAAATGTCAATGAATTAAAAAATCCAAACAACCCAATGGGTGAAATTAATTAGTAAATCTTAAACAAACATGCACCTCTGACCAGTTGAGCAACGCGCTGATATTCATCAGGGGAAAATTAGGTACATTAGTGGAAGAACCGATGTTCGAGATGTACTCCTTAAGCTCCACGATTTCCCTTAAACGTGCCATATTCTTTCGTTTCCTGCGAACATAAACCACATTAAGAACCGTTCAACATAATAACTAAATAACTATACAAGAAATAAAAACAATAAATTTGAATGTACCATGAACTAAGTTTTACAGACTGAGGTAGACGGGGTTCGATAAAAACACCAGACGTAGCTGTAGAACCCAATGATATTCCTACATGGTATAAAAAATAATTAGTCATTGATCCACAACACAAACATAATTATTAAATGTTAGAAAAACCTACCATAATAAGTATTCACAATAACTCGGGTAAACCTAACAACAGGCATGCTTCGTTGATCAACTATGAGTTTTGCTCCAATGTCGGTAGCTAAATTACTCCATAAAGTGAGGATGTAGGGCTTCATTCTACAAAACCAAACAAATAATAAGCATTAATGATTTGTATATCATGTTGTAACAACTAAAATATTTCCATACCCCTCATCAATCACGGCAAGGTCCTGAACAAATATAGTCATCCCATACGAAAGAATTGACCTCTGTGGCATTTTATCTATGACAATAACAAGGATATCTGTATGGTAAAGGCAAAGTAGTGAATCAGATAATACACTACTAATTATACACGTGTACCAATAACAAAAATGCATATTATTTGAAACAAATCACAAATCATAGAGTAATCACCTATGGGAGTTTTAGTACCAAGGAGGTTGGAGAGTTCGGACAAGGGTGTAAACGTCACATTAATAGTATGGGACGTAGCCACTTTGTCATTATCAACGCGTAGTATTGCAGTCCTTGAATTAATAATCCATTGATAAGGGTGATCCACAATCTTAAATCGATCATCGACAGGAACGACCCGTGCCTTAGATATGATATAAGTAGAGTTTAACTGCAATGTGTTGCTTAGAAAATTGATATCATCCTGGTACAATGTTGCGAGAACCCTTGTTCCCTATTTTTTAAAAATTGCACTAATCATTAGTAAATCCGATGGACTGTATATAGGTAAAAAAATATAAGAAATACAATGTCACTTTACCTTATCGTCCATTAGTATCAACCTTTGATATTTAGTAGGGCTTTTAACTCCCTGGCGTGGTTGCATTTTCTCTTCTACATGAATCTTGACACTCCAGATCTGCGTGGTTGGAGTTACGTCATTGATAAACACCAAATTTGTCTGCATCTGCAACAAAAAAATATAAATCTTAATATATATCGCGAAATCATGTTAGTGTATTTAGATATATATTAATATGCACATGTATGAAACAACATTTAATATACCACATCGGATATAATAAACATCATCACGTATCACCAGAGGCCAGTTGAAAAATCTCAGGATAAACGACATTCTTAGTACTATATTCATTACACGGTTCCACATTAGACAAAATTGGTCGAACAAGTACTTTAACATTTCTAGATGATCGAGCTCTGGATAGTGCAACGTACAACTGACCATGTGAAAACACAGGATCTTGTAAATAAACTCCAACATAATCAAGTGTCTGGCCTTGAGCCTTGTTAATCGTCATAGCAAAGCAAAGACGCAATGGGAATTGATGGCGCTTAAAGGGAATAGGACATTTGATTCGATCAGACGACTGTAGAGGAATACGAGGGATAAAAACATGTCTACCCTTGTAATCACCTATAGCTATCTCAGCTGAAACTACACGAGCCCCAAGGCGACGACATATGAGTCTTGTCCCGTTACACAATCCCTCTGCCGGATCCAAGTTTCTAAGCAGCATTACAGGACAGTTCTCTTTGAGAACAAGCTTGTGTGGTGGAAGTCCAGAGACCGATATAGAATTAAGAAAATCCTCGTAATCACTTTGTTGATTGGGATCATCTGTCTTATCAAAGCTCATGTATTCTATTGGCGAACCTGGAAACTTATCTATGAGCTGATTATTGATATCATCAACCATACCATTTTTAGGAGTTAATATAGCGCGATCAACAATGAAAAAGGGATTTGATGGATCATATTGGAAGGAGGGAAATACAAAATCCATAAGTTTTTTCAAAGAAACGTCTGGGTCAACAAAGGGGATACATATGGCCGAGGGCAATTTGACAACATCATCCCCAGTTTTGGGGTGAATCCCGTCCCCAATACTCAATAGAAAATCAATGAAAGTTGGATCATCACGTGCGCGCATATTGACGCTAAGTCGAAGCTTACGCATAGATGCCCACAATGGAGAGCTCACAATGCTGGCCTTAATCATATCACCACGCGACCCACCAACTATTATAGGAAGTGTCTGTCTAAAATCTCCACCAAATAACACTACTTTACCACCAAAAACTTGAGTTGGATCACAAACTTCACGGAGTAACTTGTCTAATGATTCAATAACGCACTTATTAGCCATAGTGACCTCGTCCCAAATTATCAACTTCGACACGCTTATTAGTCTCGCAAGACTACTTTGTTTGCTGAGTTTTGAATCCGCTCCATCATCAATCTCGAGAGGGAATTTAAATCTGGAATGAGCTGTCCGTCCACCAGGTAATAAAGAAGCTGCAACACCAGATGTTGCCACAGAAAGAGCTACGTGTCCACGAGAACGTACATAAGCAAGTAAAGCTCTATATAAAAAGGTCTTACCAGAGCCACCAGGTCCATCAACGAAGAAAGCACCCCCACCATTATTGTGAATAGTAGAAATTACATCGTCAAATGCCAACCGTTGACAAGAGTTTAGCATCCCTTCAGCACGCAAGTCAGCATCAGACACAATGATTGCCTTTTCACGAGAGTATTCATTTGAGAATTTAGCTTCTTCTGTCAGTCGTATTATCTCATTGGTTAATGAGAATTCATCTATGCTCCTACCCATGGACTGCAATATAAAGTGAATTGACTCTAATGTCTTTCTATGAACATCAGATGATCCCGGAGGAAATTCCTTACGAAAATCATCGGAAAGATGATTCTGAAATGTTGACCAAAGTTTAGAAGGATCATTAGGCGAACAGAAAACAAGTAGGGTTGCAAACAACCTACGTAAGCTATAAGACATATGATGTAGTGCGGCCTCCTCGAGACACTCCGTTATATAAGAATCACTCTCCAATAGACCAAGACACAATGCAGCTTCCCGAAACGTACGGTATTCACAACCATTAACTGTCCGGAGGAATTTACTGGACGAAGGAGATCTTACATTATTCAGGAGTAGTCTTTCGTAAAACCGTTCGCCCTCGCACGGATTTACTGTGACAAGACGACCCACAACGGTTTTTTTTGCCCTCTCAGTCCACGTTCGTGAGTAATGATTCCACACGAAATGTTCTGGAAACTCTTTGTATAATAGATTCAACCTAATAGCTTTCTCATCAATAGCATTCATGTGAAAAAATTCGGTTAACATGGTTTTTTTCAAAAGAGGATTTTCTATCAACGCGGAAAGAGGCTCCTGACGCCCAAAACGAATAGTGTGTTGGTTATCAAGATGTACCTGTAACACAACCACAGGCGGATGCATCTCATTCAAGGCGAATCCGAATATTCTCCAATATGCTTCTGGTGCAGCCACCCAACGTCCAGTTTGGAAATGATGGATCTCGTCATGATCTTGAACAGAATCAAATCCGACCACATTGTATGCAACCCTATCATGGCCTTTATATATGTACTTGTATAAATATTTAACAAGTTTAATATCAGAACATATTTCGACATTCATGTGACAGTTATATTTTGCTAATAAATACGGATTGTATGGAACAACCCATCTGTTATCTAATCTAGCATTTCTAACTATAACTAAATCCCCAGTATCTCTCCTCATGTAATTAGGATATGCATTATGGCCATGATAAGTGACGTTGGAAAATTGTTTAGGAAAGTGATTCTTACACTTACCTTCTCTCATGCACACGTTAGTAGGATTAAGAATCCCACAAGGACCATGTAACATATGTTTTGTAACGTAATCACGCAAAAAAGGATGGGAACCATGAGGAGGTAGCTCAGCGGATATTATACGATCGTACATATCAGGAGATAAGATTTTATGAGACATCTTTAAAATCACAAGCCAATGGACGTGAGGAAGACCTCTCTTCTGAAATTCAATGACATAAACATAAGCGGCGACCGGGCCAAAGATTTTTTTTCTCACAATATCATTCTTAAGTTCCTCTAGTTTAGCTTTGAAAACACGAGCAACCAGGTCAGGTCGATCCTCAGATCGCTCGTGTCTTAATAATGCATTAGTTATTTCAGGCCATGATGGATTGCACGTCATAGTAAGAAAAATATCCGGCTTACCAAACTTTTGGACCAACGCCATGGCATTAACATACCGTTGGCGCATGTCGCGTGGTCCCCCTATAAAAGAGGATGGAAGGACAAAACGTCGACCCACTGCAGAAGGATCATTTTGTCCATCAATAGACATACTATCCACGATACTTTGGTATGTATCTGTCCGCATATCCTGCTGACGTTGTTCAGATCTGTAGTAATCTAGACGCGAAGTTTCCAGTTTTATATACATATCAATTACGTATTGCTGAGCAAGACGCCCAAAGTGGAGGAGGTACGATTTATCGTTAGGACGACTTTGAAATAAGTAACAATAATATTCACGCATCGAGATACCCCTCTTTCGCATATCAGGATCTTGGAGAACTGTAATAAATAAAATTTTATGTGAGAATAAAAAATAAGACACTAAAAAGAAGTAAAGAAGTATGCATAGATTTAAGCATTAATGAACAACAAATGAAACGTACTTTCATGCTCGTTTTGAAGGAGAGTTGAAGCCGAATCAGTCAACAATGGGGAAATATATGCTTCTGCATCACCAATTATATAATTGACTGACGTGTCTCTCCCACGACCACTATGCTTGCGCCTCTTTCGAATGCCAGTGTGCCATCCCGGTTCCCCTCTTGGGAACAACAAAGGGTATTGAAGAGGGTCGTAACACCCATAATAGTATTGAACTTGATGGCTCATATCATTATCAACGTATACCCGAATATCGCGCTTGAAAGATTGATCAGGTGCGTCGGTTTCCTTCCAAATGGCACCGACTTGTGCAACAGTAGGCAAGTTAAAGGTTCGCTGATCCAACACAGAATTAGAATGAAGTACGATTGTATAGTCAACCAAATGTTCATAGTGACGTAAACTTTTAAAGAACCTAGCATAAGGATTTCCTTGAAGTGCGTTTATTAGGTATAGCAAAACACGTGAATCTAACTGTGCCCCTCGTCTAGCTGAAGACCCAATAGATCCATTTGTTTCGTGAAAATACAAATCAAGATTAGATCCAATTGGGGAATTTTCCCTAATACAATTAATATAATGAAATATCATCCCCTGAACCTTTAACGTATAAAACCCCTTATTTGACCAACAAAATTTGTCATCTGTTTTCATCCCGATTGACGTAAATGCTAAATGATTGTTATACGATCTAATATGAATCCTAAAATCATTTGACATTTCAGAATCGCCTATTAAAAGTTCAACCAAATCTGACGTCAATTCACGAGGGGCAAGCACAACCTGACCTTCCCCACAACAGAAACCCGGCACTTCACGGTAAAAGCGTAACGCATAACAGTAACTACAACGATCAACTGATGGCAATACCCAAGGCTCAATTGGCAATGTTTTAAAAGCATTACCCATGGAATTTCGTCCTCGATGAATACCTAACAAATACCGATTTATATTTAAAAACGAATTAGAATAAAAACAAAAACATGGAAGTCAACGATTAACGCAGTTTAACGATTGACTCACGAATTTCTTCAACCGTAGTGACTGGTTGTTCGGTTGATTGTTGATGAAATTCGCGAAATGACTCACCCACAACATCCAAAGAAACAGTTGCATGCGAACGGTTGGTAATAAGATTAACCTCATCAGTTATACCAACATGCAACGGAGGACCAACACCAATACCACGCAATATGCTTGCGTCAGCATCACCCGACTCACTACATCTCGCATCAAGTTTTTTCTTTTTTTTTTGATACGCCATTCTATTTCGAGATAAATCAACTTCACGCTGCTGATGTGACCTACGTGCATACCTTAACCTTCGCAACATATTTGGGTCACTCATGGCAACCACGATTGCCTATTACTCGAAAGAATAAGAACCAGCGCGAAGTAGACATAGTAGAATTCAATTGAGCACATAATAATTATTTTCGCATCAAGAGAACAACCCAAACAGAATATCTAAAAATATTAAAGAACATTATTGTGAAAGTGCGTCACATATTGTAAAATTTTTAGGCTACAAAATGACATGCTCCAAAAGCTAATGTCTAAACACATGCAGTAACACGAAACTGAAATAATGTATCTGTTAACATAAGGAAAATTAGGACGTCTAGGTTAGAAAGGGCACAAATATTCGTTAGATTTTTTTTTTAAACAAACCAATGATGGAATATCTTGTATAAAGTTTAGTAGAAAAGACAGGTAGAGATTAAAGCGAAGTAAAAATTCAACTTATTCGCACCTTATGCATTCACATATATACGCTAATAAGACCCCCAATGTCATGTGAGAAAAATTATTACTGAAAAATTATAAACGAGGAATAAAAATATTACATAGGGCAAAACAGGTGGAAATCTTATTGAACGACCAAAGGAAGTCTATTTTTTGAGAAGGATCAAAATTATAATTATAAAAAGGAAGACAACTGGATATTAAAAAAAAAACATCGTAGGGGTGATAAATTAAATAAAGAAACTCAATAACAATGCATCATTATAGAATGCATATGAACCGTATTATTGTTAATTAAATAGTTTGAAAAAGAATTCAACATAAATCTCAACTAATGACACATAATTAAGGTGTTTAAAGTAATGCATAGTATTCTTATGATTATGAATTACCCGTAGTAAATTTATATAATAAATAATCAAAGACGTATCGTGTATTGATTGATCATTTTAAAATTACCGATATTCGTATAATACATGTGAAATGTTTGCTTACTTTTATGTCTTTAAAAATAAACAATAAAAACATAAAATAAATATATTCTCTCAGACTTGTAGGTTACTTATTTTCTCAAAGATATTAATTTATAATAAGCAATAAAAAATTATGCTTGATATATGAAGAGCTAACTTACAGTGTTCACTCCAATGGAGTCTAATAGTCAATGAATTATCATTTTAATTTCGAGAGAGAGAGAGAGAGAGACCCTTTCAAAGTTGAATTTGATGAAGAAATCAATAGGTGAACATAGAACACTTTCCAACATTGATGACACGATTGATTTAAAGTTTTATTCTCTTCATAGAGTAACTTTTTCTATTTCCATTGACATCACATCACTGCCCGCATGTAAAACCAAAGTTAATAAATCCCTTATTAATTAATGAAAAAGACTACTGAACTAATTTACTTCATACACAAAATAACCTTCGAGACCAAAAAGAATGAAAAACACATAAAATATGAACATAAGGTCCATTGTATACGAATGATTGTCTCATTTCGGATTGTATCCATATAACAATCCTAAGAATCACATTTTCAATACTGTTTATTTCTAAGCAGTTTCGCATCAAGATAAATCGCAAAGATACCAAAAATGGATACATTTTAAGTACATCTCTAATAAAAAAAGAACGTCCCAATAATGGATATTACTCAGAATAGAAATTGACACATCCAGATTAATAACCTTGTAATTAGCAGAAATGGACCACAACCATATAAAAGAACAAAGACAGTAGAAAAAGGAGGACTTTAGTGCAATTTTGGAAAATGCGTGGAATGGTAGAATTCGTGCAGAACCATCAACCCAATAAACCTAAGAGGGACCGAATAATGAACCCACATTTAATTTTAATTATCTTCCTAATTCCTAAAGTTTGGTGTTAGGTCCTTCTTAGGAGTTTCTTCTAGATATGAGTTTTGAAATAATCACAATTATCTATGTCATAGGATCCGCATAGAGTCCATTATGCACAAATTATTATGATTCTACCGACATTCAGAACCTACGACTCGTTAGAATAGCATGACAAAGATAATTGCTCATACACATAACATATGGTGTTATTTTAAAAAATATCAGATAGGTTAAATAAAGTTCACAAGTAAGAATAAGACACAATAATAAATAAAACATGTCAATAAACAACCTTGAAGAACACTGTTGAAGAACAATGTATTTTTCTCCCAAGCCTTAGATGATAGTTGTTTGAGTGTGATTGGAGTGAATGAGATGGGGCCTTTTATAGAAGAACAGTGGATATGAGGCAAAGATTAGATGAGAGGAAACTGCATAAGCTCATTTCATTGCAATCACATATTAATAGGAAGAAAATTGTATTGGACGATCAAATGGCTATGATGAAGTGTATTAGATATTATTTTATTCACTCAAGTTGAATCCAATTCAAACAAGTAAACAAGATATTATTTCTTTCAAACAATATTCACGGCCAAGTTTGAGTGTTCATGACCATTCCCACTTATTATATATAATGTATGGTAATATATATAATATATATATATATGTGTGTGTTAGTGCATATTTATATACTTTTGTATATAATTTTTATATTAACAATTTTTAGTGTGTATACTTTTTTATATAATATATATAAATATGTACTAACAATCCTGAATGTTTAAAACACTGGATGTACTACCACACCACAGGTAAAGTGTATATATATATATATCAGCATATATTATAAAAATAACAATATAGGGGAAAAATTAAAATTCCTAAAAAGAGTGAAGCACTAACGCCCAATGTCTCCCACTAAGCTAGGAGCATTACAAATTATATATATAAAAAAAAGAGGATTACATAACTAATTTGACTTAATCAAATAAACAAATAAAAGGTATCAGTCAGTTGGTAAGTAGAAACAAATGGAAAAAAAAGTTGGAATCTTTGCACCATTTTCAAAACAAATTAAATTTTTCACCCGACACAATGGTTGGAGACCAACTCGATGAAGGATTATTAATCTCGACGATAATTATATATATATATATAGGTAATATATATAATGTAATGTATATATTAACTCCAATAATATAATGCTTTAGTAATTTGGAGAATGACAATCTTTTTAAATTTATATAATCTCATTTTTATGGTATCAACTTTAGGTAGCACAAACAACTTCACAAAATGAAATAATGAAAAAAAATTCACTTTATTTGCAACATATGGAGTTACGGGTATAAAGTATTTTTTATCACAATCTCATTTTTTTTCTTTTATTTCTTGAATTATTTTATAAATACATTGTATTTTACAAATATTTTTCAAGTTAATTTTGAATTTATAACTTTCTTTTATTTCGTCAAGAAATTGATGGTTGATATTAAAAGTGCATTGTTGTTAGAATTTATATTTGAGTAAATCACAAGAAACAATTTTTTGGCCAAGAAATGTGGCCTAATACTTTCATAAAAATTCACAAGAAACAATTTTTTGGCCAAGAATGATGCTTTTCCGCCTTGTGCTCGCCTTATAATTAAAAATACATTGAAATGATTAGCATAGTCAATCTTTTGAGATTAAAATACAATTGCTATCCACTTATTGAACTGATTAGCACAGTCAAAGTCTCTTCAATCAACAATTTTAGCTCAGCAGTATGCTACTCCAAATCTTTGTTGAGATTCAAAAGCTCCCTTTAACTCCTCAAAAACATAGTCAGATTCTTCGCTCTAACACATATATTATATATATATATATAGAGTAAAAAAATTTAATATAAAAAATATATATAAAAGTATATAAATATATACATTAACACACCAGTTATATAATTAGGTAATATTATATATATATATATATATATTATACAAAAGTATATATACTAAAAAAATTTAATATAAAAAGTATATACAAAAATATATAAATATATACACTATCACGCCACTACCCACTAACACACACATATATATATTATACAAAAGTATATACAATAAAGATTTTTAATATAAAAAATATACACAAAAGAATATAAATATATACACTAACACACCACTAACACTAATATATATATATATAACCTAATTATATAAGGGTGTAGAAAATAAGGCCTACCACTATACAAAAGTGACTATACAAATATATACACTAATAAGATTAAGGATGAATATTAATTTAGAGAAGAACAATTCACACATACAACAAATCCAGTGAAACCAACCCTGATTTTGAGAAAATTAATTCTTTTTAATAAAACTGATTTCCAAAAATAAGTTGCTAACAAGACAGGTAAGATAGCAAGCTAAGTAATAGAAAATGTAAATCTTCCTACTATAGTAAAGTAAGCGAAGGAAGGGGAATATAGGGAGAAACCAATTGACCCTGGCATAGTAGACCAAAAACTCAAGAAATGAGATGGAAAATAGAGTAAATTGATTATCAATAGCAAATGCAATCCGACATCACAAAATTACAAAAATCACAACAAACAACACAGTCAAACAATTATTAACAACACAAAGCACAATTTAATCAAAGAAATAATAACATAAGACTTTGAGAATAAGAAACCTCAAATCCCCAAGTCTTCCAATTTGAGGGTACCTCCTCCCTGTCAAATTGTCAACCGCATATACAGAAAAAAATTGAGCAATATACAGGTA
Source organism: Buddleja alternifolia (assembly GCA_019426215.1). Lineage (NCBI taxonomy): Eukaryota > Viridiplantae > Streptophyta > Magnoliopsida > Lamiales > Scrophulariaceae > Buddleja > Buddleja alternifolia. The sequence goes on from CM033391.1 coordinate 54,320,868, forward strand.
AGAGCTCACAATTACAACAATTATATTCAAAAAAGAAACATGTTTAAAGATGAATTTTTATGAATTAGGGGGAACACAGAATATCAAACTGAACCGATGGATCTCATGAAGAAAATCCGATTTCTTATGTTAATGACCTATTAATTGATTAGTGGCAATTAGTTATGTTTAATTGAATTGTAATTAAATAAGTATTAATAGCTTTATTAGTGGTAACTTTATTAGTGGTTTTATTAGTTGTAATTAAATAAGTATTAATGGTGGAATAATTAAACTAATCCTATAGAATTAAAATACTAAATGAATTACCGAATAATTCACTCTAATCCTATAGAATTAAAATATTGAATTAAATAATGCAAATAACAATAAGGAAATAACAATTGAAAGTAACAACTGAAACCATCATTAAATGTATGTTTATCACATTCATGTGTAAGCCTACCAAATGTGGTTTTTATGGTCCGATTGGCATGAGTTATGGGCCTATACTCCTATATTTTGTGACATATTATTGGTTTTTGATTGACGCACAACAAAATGGGCATATTTTGGAATTACTATGTGTAGATAAGAAAAAGAAATTCAGAAAATATTTGAAATTTTTGAACCATTTTCAAAGTTTAGTAGACCTATGTACCTGTATACAAACAATCTTTATTTTTACTTGAAAGATATATATTATAAATAACCCTCACTCTGATCCATAATGTATGTAACTTATACAAGGACTACTACCTCAATATTATAGAATCCAAATTTAATCACCACCACATATGGTGTGTTTTAATATTTAAGCTAAGAGATGGAAACTTCATCATTTGGTGGAGTTAAAAAAAGCAAATTAGATGGTTGATTTGTGATTGTCAACCATTAATGGTCCAAAAGGAATTTAAAAAATCAATATGGTTCAGTTTTTTTATGGTCTGAAGAAGAAAACCGCAACTTTAGACAGCACAAACAATAAAAAAAAAAGCAAATTAGATGGTTGATTTGTGATTCCCAACAATTAATGGTCCAAAAGGAATTAAAAGAATCAATATGGTCCACTTTTTTATGGTATCAATTTTAGGTAGCACAAACAACTTCACAAAATGAAATAATGAAAAAAATTTCACTTTATTTGCAACATATGGAGTTACGGGTATAAAGTATTTTTTATCACAATATCATTTTTTTTCTTTTATTTATTGAATTATTTTATAAATACTTTGCATTTTATAAATATTTTTCAAGTTAATTTTGAATTTATAATTTTCTTTTATTTCGTCAAGAAATTGAAGGTTGATATTAAAAGTGCATTGTTGTTAGAACTTATATTTGAGTAAATCAGAATTCACAAGAAACAATTTATTGGCCAAGAAATGTGGCCTAATACTTTCATAAAATGTGGAGTTTTCTTTCAAAACTCCCACATCCTTAAATAAGCAAATACAATTAAGGATAATACTAAATATTAAACTACATCTTCTTTCCTCTTTGTTGTACCTCACTTAATAATTAAAATACAATTGATAACAACTTAATAATTAAAATACAATTAAGGATAATAATGATGTTCTTTTTCCGCCTTGCTGCTCGCCACTTATAATTAAAATATAATTGCTATCCACTGAAATGATTAGCATAGTCAGTCTGTTGAGATTAAAATACAATTGCTATCCACTTACTGAACTGATTAGCACAGTCAGAGTCTCTTCAATCAACAATTTGAGCTCCGCAGTATGCTACTCCAAATCTTTGTTGAGATTCAAAAGCTCCCTTTAACTCCTCAAAACCATAGTCAGATTCTTCGTACTCACTAACACATATATTATATATATATATACTAAAAAAAATTAATATAAAAAATATATATAAAAGTATATAAATATATACATTAACACACCATTTATATAATTAGGTAATATATATATATATATATTATACAAAAGTATATATACTAAAAAAATTTAATATAAAAAGTATATAGAAAAATATATAAATATATACACTATCACGCCACTACCCACTAACACACACATATATATATATTATACAAAAGTATATAAACTAAATATTTTTAATATAAAAAATATACACAAAAGAATATAAATATATACACTAACACACCACTAACACTAATATATATATATAACCTAATTACATAAGGGTGTAGAAAATAAGTCCTACCACTATACAAAAGTGACTATACAAATATATACACTAAGATTAAGGATGAATATTAATTTAGAGAAGAACAATTCACACATACAACAAATCCAGTGAAACCAACCCTGATTTTGAGAAAATTAAGGAATATAGGGAGAAACCAATTGACCCTGGCATAGCAGACCAAAAACTCAAGAAATGAGATGGAAAATAAAGTAAATTGATTATCAATAGCAAATGCAGATCGACATCACAAAATTACAAAAATCACAACAAACAACACAGTCAAACAATTATTAACAACACACAGCACAATTTAATCAAAGAAAGAATAACATAAGACTTTGAGAATAACAAACCTCAATCCCCAAGTCCTCCAATTTGAGGGTACCTCCTCCCTGTCAAATTGCCAACTGCATATACAGAAAAAAAAATTGAGCAATATACAGGTAAGAACTCACAATTACAACAATTATATTCAAAGAAGAAACATGTTTAAAGATGAATTTTTATGAATTAGGGGGAACACATAATATCAAACTGAACCGATGGATCTCATGAAGAAAATCTGATTTCTTATGTTAATGACCTATTAATTGATTAGTCATTTTTTCAAAAAAATTCCAATTTTACACAAAAGGGTTTACACTTTTCATGATATTAACAATTAAAAAATAATCATATTAACTCACAAAGTTACATAATGCACAAATTCGCAAAAATATGAAAAGAAAAGAGAATCGATGAAACAATTATTAACAACACAAAGCACAATTTAATCAAAGAAAGAATAACATAAGACTTTGAGAATAACAAACCTCAAATCCCCAAGTCCTCCAATTTGAGGGTACCTCCTCCCTGTCAAATTGCCAACCGCATATACAGAAAAAAAATTGAGCAATATACAGGTAAGAGCTCACAATTACAACAATTATATTCAAAGAAGAAACATGTTTAAAGATGAATTTTTATGAATTAGGGCGAACACATAATATCAAACTGAACCGATGGATCTCATGAAGAAAATCCGATTTCTTATGTTAATGACCTATTAATTGATTAGTCATTTTTTCAAAAAAAATCCAATTTTACACAAAAGGGCTTTACACTTTTCATGATATTCACAATTAAAAAATAATCAAGTTAACTCACAAAGTTACATAATGCACAAATTCGCTAAAATATGAAAAGAAAAGAGAATCGATTGTAATCAAGAAATTCCACCTCAGATAGTATTTTCTGGTAAAAAATTTGGAGGATTGTGTTAGCATCTCTGATGTAAGCCCAACCCTCACGCACCTCAGATTCAGAGAAGAAAGTTTTTATTCCCTATTGCATAAACAAAACGGAAATCATATCCACACAACCAAATTTAATCATATATTAGAGGACTACAATTGTATCAGACGAGAACAAGGAAGATTTAAACCCAAAAAGAAAACCAGAGGGAGCTTGGTAAGTAGGACAAAAGTATGAGAAGGAGGCGTCCTTTAAAATATGAAACACATAGAGTGCATGAACAAAATCGAAATTCTGATCCTCCTTGATCCATACCCAAATTCTTCAACCTTCAAAAATCACAGATTGATTCAATAAGAATGAAACAATTTTAAGTTTATGTACTGCACTACTATATGTATCACAGCTAGAATAGAACTTTAAAAAAAAATTAATTTAAATTTCAAATATGAACAGAAATAGCTGAAATGAAAATTGTTCAATGAGGATATATATTACCTGAAGTAGTGTATCATTTTGTATATTGGTTCATTTACGCAATGTTGTATACAATTTGTGTGACCTTTATACTTTCGTAGCTCTTTTATATACATGCATGTTGTGCATAAACAAAATATAATACAAAAAAATCATCATGTTCCAATAAAGAACCAAATTAAAATGGAAGTGGCAACGACGGGACATTCTAGGAAGCTGCATAATTATGATGACTCCCCACTATTTTGCGTCATTTTCATATAACATAATTACAAAAGACAAAAACGAAGTGGTTAGGTAGTTCATACATGTTTCTCAATTCAGATCTCCTATGATAAACGTTGATGCAATTTCCTATTACAATTCATATATGAATAATATATGTATAAAATATTTTCTTAAATAAAAATTTATTATAGATTAAATACATTTATCAGACAGGCATGATATGAAACACGATATAAAACATCATTTTACAATAGAAGATCTCGTGTGCAATTAGTTTGAATTTAGCCAAGGCCGATTCAACTTCTATTTCATGTCCATAAAACACCAAAAGTGGGGTAAGTGAATCCAAACTTACAAAAATCTAGCCTAAACTTAGTCCAATAGACCAACTAAATCAAGCCCATGTACAGGCCCATGTCTAGGAAACATGCAAGAACCAAAAACAAAGCAAAAAAAGACACACTTGAGCATCAAAATCTCATGCAGCTTAAAGCAAGCACAAATATGTATCAATATTTCCAAATTGCTTCACAAACAAAAAATTTGACATAATCAGAAGGAAATCAGAATGACAAGAAATATGACCGAAATCAAGATTTCTGAAATTGCAATTCCATCACCATCTTTTCCCTTAAAGAAGCCCGAATGCCGGTATACACGAATGAATTTTCAGATTACATGGAAGAGATGAGCAGTCATCAAGATCAACAATCTCCAATTGCCTTCAACTTTCATTTGCAAATTTAACGCGTGAAAAGATAACGGCACAGTTCATAAACATGATCATCGAGTCTATGCAGTTACAAATCAACCTTCGACATAGATTCCTGTTGAGAAAATAGAGCTTCAGCACAAATGATATATCTCCTCATGTGTATTAGCAAACAGAGAGAATCAGTAAAACTAAATTGTTCTACAATGTAAAATGTGAAATCAGGGATAGAGCAAGGGGCTGGTAGAGGCCACCCCCTTTAAAAGCCTGTACTTTTATTTTTATATCCCCAAACTTTTACACCTTTTACAAGAACCATAGATGCTCTGAACTCTGAAAAATCAACAGAAAGAAGGTAAGGAAAAACCAAGAACAGAACTCAGATTGTTAGAGAACAAAACTCACCGTCGTCGTCTTTGATGTCGGGTAACTTAAAACTCACCGTCTTAGAAATAGCGGTTTAGCTCAATTTCTACAAATAAAAATCCTAGTTTCGAAAAGAAAGTTTTCAGGCCAAACATTAAATAACCAACATTTAGTTCTACCCAATTTTTGACTTCCTAACATTTTTCCAATATAAAGAAAGCTGGATGGTGAATCCATAAAGAAAATTTAGAGGTAAAACATGAAATTAAAACCCCAAAAAATGCGCCCCAGATATCCCATTATTCACATAACCAACAAATTCATGATTCGCATGTCACAAAAAACATCGAATCATAACCCTAAATCACATCAAAAAGATATAACGAAACCCCAATTAAAAAGAAAAAACAAACATAAACCAAATCCGAAGCATGAAGAATCATATTAAACGTCATCGCCTGAATCGGAAACAGAGATTCGATCCCCTTCGACCTCAACATCTCCCGCAACAACAAGAAGAGAACTCACCATCGTCTGCCTCAGATTGAAAGAAGAGAAAGGGAGAGGGAGAGGGAGAGGGAGAGAGAGAGAGAGAGGAGAATGAGAGAGAAGGTTTGGGTGGGGAACAAGGAGATAAAAAATCAATGGTGGATGCTGCTGAGTGCAAATCTGACGGCTTAGGGGCCTATACAGAACGACGTCGTTTTGGGTGTTGGACGAAAAAAAAAAAAAAAACAGAAATCGCAGAAAACGACAAACAACTTGACGATGAAAAAATCCTGTAGCAAAGTCATACACCCTTATATATATAGGTAATATATATATATATAGCGTTTCCAATATTCTTTTCTTATGACTCCTCCTTTTTCTTGTTTTAGGTTAATTTATATGTTTCCTCACGAGTAAATATCATCCCCATTTTTTTTTATTTTTCTTTTATAACGGGGAGAAGGGAGCTCCTCACCAATTATCCTAACATGTTCAGAGTCCATTCTAATAATTCTTTTCTTATACATGTGACTGGGGCAGTCGAAATGCAATCAAAGAGCCTCCTTGCTATCAGTTTCGACTTTTAGTTAATGCCAATTTTATAGTTTTATTTACTCCCTTTTAATTGCATTTTTTTGTAAATAACTCAATTTACATGTACTTGCATTAGTTCTTTTTTTCATTTCAAAAAAAAAAATTCAGTTCTTTTGTGGTACTTTTAATTACATTAGTACAAAACACGTGCATTGTGCGTGAATATCTGATTCTTCCTATAAATGTTGTTAAATTAATTTTAAGATTATAATAATATACGATTGTAATAATAAAAATATGTTGTAACCAAAAAACGAAAAAGGCTGAATTTTTTCCACATTGTAGATAATAATGTAGGAATTCAAAGATAATCCTATAAAAAATATCAAAAGTCAACAAAAATTAAGAGTATTGAATAGAATAGACTTGTACTCTTGTTATTTCTACATGATTTTACTCTAGTAAAATCTTCAAATGATTAAAGCAAGAACCCTATAGAACTATTTGTTTCTGCAATCAAATGTAAAGGAGAAAGATACAACATCTACCACTCAAAAGGCAATGTAAAATACACACTAATAATTCATATATAAAGTTGACGAACACATACTCATATGCCTTGGAATGGATCCACCACTCAAATGTTGATGTAAATTTATATACTATTAATAATTCACCGAGTTGAGGAATACATTTTACCTTGTTATTATAGTGGGGAGATGGAAATATTAACTTGGATGAGGAAGTGGTGTAGTGGGACTTAAATATGACTCTAATGAGTTCTAATATTTGTTATTAGTATCATACAATTAAGAGTTTTAGAAGTTGAAAGGTGCAATATTTGGGTTAGTCTTTTTGATTTTTCATAAAATTGCTGAGGTGGGGTCATAAGAATACAAAGGCCGAATTTATAACCATCACATGGATTTTTGGTATAACCAAAGTACGTGTAACAACCCTGTATTGTTTTTAAATTGACTATTCATTATTCAGGAGTTACTATAATGATTCGGAGTTAATTAAATAAAATTAACATCTGAGCAATTGAGAAGACATAGCTGGAGTATTTCTACTTATTTTTAATTGTAATTAGAGGGTATTTGGCTAAGCTTATTCAAAACATCTTATAAGCTCTTACATCTTATAAGATGTTTTAAGAGCTTATAAGATGTTTAAAAAAAGGTGGGGTGGATTACTTTTTTAAAAACAGCTTATAAGATCCAAACAGCTTATTTTTTAGTCTTATAAGCTGTTTTTTAAAAAAAATTACCAAACAAATTTATAAAGCTTATAAGCTCTAAAACATCTTATAAGATGTTTAGAGGAGCTTATAAATTTAGCCAAACACCCTCTTAGTAAGGGTACAGAAGTAAAACCACAATCAGAAGAAACACCTCTATTATCCATACTTTTAGTATAGAATATAGATATAGATATAGATTATTCAAGTTGAAACACAAATCGAGTTCTCCTTTAATCTTGCTTAGTTAACTATACAAAGCATATTTGGGATCCGTCTATATTCTTTTCATTTTTACTTGTTAACTTACCAAAATTAAATTTGAAAACATTTCTATCGTACTTATGTATTGAAGCTTCATTTGACAAGTTCAAAGTATTAAAACATATGTAAAAAATATCATGTTACTACGGAACAGAAATATGAATTCAATTGAGAGAGAGACTCTTGAATTCTAATTGGAACAAATCCTACTAGTACATAATTTCATATGACTTCAAATCTTCCAATAAAAGGAAAAGTGATCCCAACCAAGGCTATACCCATCTTTAAGTTGCAAAAGGATGCTCCAAGTTTAATCTACTTCAGTATGGTGCTTAATTTTTTAGAGTTCTTGTGACCATAGTTCTGGATAAACATCATTTAGATCCTACTACATTCCTTGTTATGATTATCTTAAAGAATAATCAAGAAGCTTCTGCTTCTAGAATGACCCCTTTCTTAGGAGCTCTCGCAATTCCAAATTCCACTGCAACCAGCCACCATCGACAATGATGATCCAATATGATCCCACGAACAATTCTATGCTAGACGATATTCCCGATGTATCCCACACCATTGGATGCAGGGGTGTTATAGCAAAAAACACTAAATCACCCACATCTAATGGTGTATTGTGGACCGGGACCACTAGCATAGAATCACCCCTGATCCCACCACATACATGGGTATAATTATCCCGACACCGTAATTCTGGACCTCTTAAAAGGACCGTTAATTGAAAAGATACTTAGCTAAGAATTAAAAAGATATTAAACCCATTCAAACCATTAAATACTTTAACTTACAAACTCAAAGTTGCCAAGTGATTTGCAAACTTCAAAGTGTATCACAAACTTTTATTTTACCTTTTCTTATCCCTTTTTCTTTTCTACATATCAGAAACCACATCAAATGTACAATGTTCTGATATTTTACTCAAATGTCACCTAGAACAGACCACACAAGCGAGGCCTTGAACAAATTTGTCTTCCATTGGCTTTAATTATTGCCATCAATCCAGCAGTTAGACCAGCACAGACGACTGAAGATAGATAATGTTGTGCATTTCGTCCCGCTGCGATAAAATCACGTAATATTAATAGCACTAGGGAGAAAATTCTGGTTTTATAATCATTAAGCATGAGATAAATATACCGGTACCTTGATTTAATGTGATAGATGTCACAGTCAATCCTCCAATTACTAAAGCTGATGCCACAGGAAGATACTGAAATTTTACGGTTGCCAAATAGGAAATAGTTATCGCATATCCAAAAGTTGAAAAGAAAAAAGAAAAGATGAACAAAGAAGTGAGCAAAATGATCATGAGGGATGATCTTCATTAGCCACTTCATGCTCCGGATATAGAGATTTAGGTTGTGCAGAGATGTTCAACAAAAAGCGACTAGGTTTACCACCAGTCAAGGAAAGTGATGAGACTAGCCACTAACAAGAAGAAATCAATCTACATGAATAGTTGATGAGATCTGGTATTAAGAAGGACATAAAGTGTTACAAAGTGTGATGATATGGCAGCGAAGAAATCTGATTTGGACATGACGAAGAAGCGAGAGGAAGTGGCGCCGTTGAAGGTGTATCATAGGCGCGGGAACAAGCAGTAGTGTTGCTGTAGTATTTGTTGTTAGACTAATTACTTAAGTTGTCATTTATTTTATGTTAAGTTGTTAGTAGAATATTAAGTTGTTATTTCCTTGTTGGTTGTATTAGTGCAGCAGTTTCTTTAAATGGTAGGAGGTGGTTATTGTAAAAAGTTATCGTGAAATATTCTGGGAAGCCTTTGGCTTTTGGGCAAGAACTCTTTCTTGTGGAAATTTAATGTATTATTGTGCAAATCTATTGTTTTGAATTTATCTCATAACAAATTGGTCCGACCTGCCGGATCTCAAACCCGATGACGACCACACGATCTGAAAATAGAATTGACAAGGTGGAGGAGACCTTGAGCGTGATTACAGAAGAGCAGACACGGATGAATGCGAGGATGAACGTGTTGGAACAGAACATGTCCGAAATTCTTGCAACCCTGCGTGCTATGAAGTCACCGGAGAATCCCTCACCGGCCGCCGCCGCCTCCGCGGCCTCGGCGTCCGCCGCTGATGCTGTTCCAGCCATAGAAACAACGGAAACTGTCGCACCGCCTATCACAACCACGGCGATGCAATTACCAATCTTTGACGGAACGGATCCCATTGGTTGGCTAGCCCGAGCCGATCAACAATTTGACATCCACAACACATCTTCCGATCAAAAGGTGCAATTATCAATGGTGGCAATGGAAGGATCCGCGTTACATTGGTTTCGATGGTTGAAGAATCGGAAACCGAACACCACTTGGCTTGAATTCTCTCAAGCCTTAACTATACGATTCGATGATCGCTACACCGGCAGTCCATATGAGCGTCTCGCTGCGGTAAAACAAACAGATTGTGTAGATGGGTATGTAAATCAATTTATGCAGATATCGAATCAGGTGCCCGGGTTAGCGGATGCACACTATTTAGGGTATTTTATGAACGGGTTGAAGGAGAATATTCGGAGTAAACTACGCATTCTCGGCCCGAAAGATTTGAAATCTGCTATTGAAATGGCAAGGAATGTGGAGGCCGATCTTCGTCTTCAAACGAGCGGACGTTATGATCGAGTCGGATCACAACCAATTCGTGGTATTCAATCTAACTGGCGGAGCTCGAATTTCAGTCGCCCACCCATGTCAAGTTCGCTTGGTGGCAGTTTCAAAAACCCGGAACGAGATGCTGTTCCATCCACCAGGACCCAATCTACACGCACCACTGCCACAGGCCAGTCCACTGCTCGTACGCCGTTTCGACGCCTCACACCACAAGAATTTACTGAATTACGAAGTAAAGGGCTGTGCTTCAAGTGCAAACAACCTTACCATCCATTACATGAGTGCCCCAATAAACAATTGAGAGTACTTTTGGTGGAGGATGCGGAGTTACAGATGTTAGACATAACCGAGGAGAATCACGAACTAACAGAGGAAGAAGGGCAGCCGACTGAGGGAGAAGAAACACATGAAAACGTGGCGCTGCCATTATATTCAATGGCGGGGTTTAGTGGACCTCGAACTATGCGTCTAAAAGGAGCAATCGATGGTCATCCGGTAACGGTGTTGATTGATAGCGGGTCGAGTCATAACTTTATATCCGACAAATTGGTGAAGGAATTGCAATTAAAATCGCAATCGACTGGAAAATTTGGGGTGCAATTAGGAGACGGACGTCGCCAAGAATCCAATGGGCTTTGTAGTAAATTGAACATAAATATCGCGTCGTATGTGGTTCATGCGGACTGTTTTGTGTTCCCATTAGGTGGCGTTGATGTTATATTGGGCATAACTTGGTTGGAGACATTAGGGAATGTCAAAATCAATTGGAAAACCATGATAATGAAGTTCCGGAAGGGGTCAGAATTGATTACGTTACAAGGTAACTCGACGTTGTGTCGCTCAAAAGTGGGGTTGCGTGCCCTTATTCACACAACCAACGCTGAATTTTGGGCTGTTTTTGTCAACGGAGAATCACCCAAAATAACAAAATCCAGTGGTCAGGACGTGACTGATGTGCTAGAACAATATGCCGAGATATTTGGAGAACCTGATGGATTACCACCGCAGCGCGCCACCGATCACCGTATCGAGCTGCTACCCTCCTCGGGTCCGGTATCTGTGCGACCATATCGTTATGGCCACGCCCAAAAGGATGAAATTGAACGATTAGTGGCGGACATGCTTTTAGCAGGGATAATTCAACCAAGTTCAAGTCCGTTTTCTAGCCCAGTTTTGCTAGTCAAAAAGAAAGATGGAAGTTGGAGATTTTGAATGGATTATCGGGCGCTTAATAAGGTAACCATTCCCGATAAATATCCTATTCCGGTGATCCAGGAGATGTTAGACGAGTTAGCCGGCGCTTCGTTTTTTTCGAAGATTGACTTGAGATCGGGGTATCATCAGATTCGTGTAGTGCCTTCGGACGTGCCAAAAACTGCTTTTCGTACTCATAGCGGGCATTATGAATTCTTAGTTATGCCGTTCGGATTGACAAATGCCCCGGCCACTTTTCAATCCACAATGAATGACTTATTTCGACCATTTTTGAGGAAATTTGTGCTAGTCTTTTTCGATGACATACTCATCTATAGTCGAACTTGGGAGGAGCATCGTGAGCATTTGATTCAAGTTCTCACAATACTGAAGGACAATCAATTTAAGGCGAATCAAAAGAAATGCTCGTTTGGGTGTTCAAGGGTTGAGTATCTTGGTCACATCATTTCAGCTGAGGGAGTTTCTATGGATCCGGAGAAGATTAATTCTGTGATTAGCTGGCAACGACCCAAATCAGTCTGTGAGGTGCGAGGATTTTTGGGCTTGACGGGATATTACCGTCGATTTGTGCGAGACTATGGCAACATCGCTAGACCATTGACGCAATTATTAAAAAAGGAAGCCTCAGGAGTTTTTATTTGGACAGAAGCAGCTGAATGTGCATTCGGGAAATTAAAAAAGGCGTTAACTGTTGCTCCGGTGTTAGCAATGCCAGATTTCACAAAGCACTTTGTGGTTGAGTGTGATGTGTCGGGCACGGGCATCGGTGCAGTGTTAATGCAAGACGGGCGGCCCATTGCATATTTTAGCAAGTCCTTAGCGGATCGTACAATCTCAAAATCAGCGTATGAACGCGAGTTAATGGGGTTAGTTTTGGCGGTTCAACATTGGAGGCCTTATTTAATTGGGCGAAGGTTCACGGTTCGAACGGATCACAATAGCCTTAAGCATCTTTTATCACAACGCATAGTGACTCCTTCCCAGCAGATTTGGGTAGCAAAGCTACTCGGCTATGATTTCGAAATTGCTTATAAGCCGGGTTCCACAAATTCAGCAGCTGATTCGTTATCCAGGCGAGGCGAGGAGGGTGAAATTTCAGCAATTAGTGGCCCGTATGGCCTGGATTGACTGATATTGAGGCCGAGCAGCGGCGAGATCCATTTATCAGAAGTGTAGTGACTGATTTGAACCGGGATTCAACAAGTAGACCTGGTTTCACACTTGACAAAGGGAAATTGTTTAATAAGGGGCGTTTGGTGCTAGCGGCTGATTCAAGTTGGATTCCCCGTTTGTTACACGAGTTTCATGACACGCCGGAGGGTGGCCATGCGGGGGCGTTTCGAACTTACCGATGAATTGCGGTTAGTGTATTTGGAAAGGGATGTTCAAGTGTGTTCAAGAATATGTGGCTAATTGTTTAGTGTGTCAAAAATCGAAATATGAAGCAATGTCTCCGGCGGGACTCTTGCAACCGTTACCAATTCCGGACAGGATATGGGAGGATGTATCCATGGATTTTATCACGTGTCTTCCCAAATCCCATGGTTTTACTTGTGTTATGGTAGTGGTGGATAGATTGTCTAAATATGGCCATTTTATTGCGCTGAAATCAACATTCACGGCTCGATCAGTGGCGGAAACATTTGTTCGTGAAGTCGTTCGCCTTCACGGAGTTCCAAGTTCGATAGTTAGTGATCGAGACCCGATATTTGTCAGTACCTTTTGGCGGGAATTGTTTAAATTGCAGGGGACTAAGTTGAAATATAGTTCGGCTTATCATCCCGAGACCGATGGACAAACGGAGGTACTCAATCGAATTTTGGAGACCTATTTACGCTGTTTTTCTTTTGAGCAGCCACGGTAGTGGTTAAGATGGCTTCCTTGGGCGGAATATTGGTACAATACCGCTTTTCAAATGTCGGCAAAGACAACACCGTTTGAAGTTGTATATGGGCAAAGCCCACCCGCGATAACACGTCACTTATCCAAAAGAATGCAAGGTGGCTGCTGTAGCAGCAGTTTTGGCTGATCGGGACGAAGTTCTCCGGCAATTGAAATTCAATTTAGTGAAAGCTCAACAAAGGATGATTAAATACGCGAATAAACAACGTCGAGATGTGTTTTTGAGGTTGGTGATCGAGTGTTTTTGAAAGTGAGACCACACAGGCAGACCTCAATAGCATCTCGAGCACATAACAAGTTAGCTGCCAAATTTTACGGACCATTTGAGGTGGAGATGCGTATTGGAGCTACAGCATATAAATTGAAGCTTCCTACTACAAGTAAGATTCACCCGGTTTTTCACGTGTCGCAATTGAAGCGCGTAGTCGGGGACCATCCTATTGAGTCTGAGCTTCCACCGAATCTTGTAGAGTCTGACTCTAATGTGTATGAACCTGAGGCAATATTGGATTGGCGTATCACAGGTGATGACTCAAATGGCGTCGAACAGGTTCTGGTACAGTGGCAGGGTCAATCACAAGATGACTCGACTTGGGTTAATGTGGATGAATTAGCACATCAATTTCCGGATCTCAGCCTTGAGGACAAGGCTGTTTTTCAGGGGGGTAGAATTGTTACAAAGTGTGATGATATGGCAGCGAAGAAATCTGATTTGGACATGACGAAGAAGCGAGAGGAAGTGGCGCCGTTGAAGGTGTATCATAGGCGCGGGAACAAGCAGTAGTGTTGCTGTAGTATTTGTTGTTAGACTAATTACTTAAGTTGTCATTTATTTTATGTTAAGTTGTTAGTAGAATATTAAGTTGTTATTTCCTTGTTGGTTGTATTAGTGCAGCAGTTTCTTTAAATGGTAGGAGGTGGTTATTGTAAAAGTTATCGTGAAAATATTCTGGGAAGCCTTTGGCTTTTGGGCAAGAACTCTTTCTTGTGGAAATCTAATGTATTATTGTGCAAATCTATTGTTTTGAATTTATCTCATAACATAAAGCCTTTCGAATTAACTTATAGGAGATAATCCATGATAAGGTGGAGGGGAAAAGAGGAGCTGTAATTTGCAATTGATATTAAATTTGCGGATAATTACATGCACCCCTCACTTAATGGGTGATTACAATAGCCCCCTGAGGTTTTGCACATTACCAAAACACTCCTTATCGGATCCTGACAATTCGAAAAACAAGGGGTGAAATCGGATTCTTTGGATGAAATTGTAATTTGTTTTTACTGACAGGGAAGAAGTGGAAATTTCTCAAATCTCATAGTGTTTTTCGTAATTTGTACACAGGGGTGTCTATGTTATTTACTATAAATTTTTCTCCTCCATAAGTGTAATTTGTACACATGAATTCTATAATCATTCTCTCCTACGCCCACTTTATGTATTGTTAGCATTACTGGAAAAGAAAAAAGACGTGTGACTATGTCAAAGCAAGAAGAGATGCAATTTGTTGAAACCTGAAATCGAAGGTCATTTATAAGAAGTTATTGCTTACAGAGAGGGAATCAAATCCTTTAGGCTGGAAAGGTGAGGGACCATTTCTTGTCACAGTATAGCGGCCACTTATGAGGTCAATTGCGTCCTGTAAGAGAGATCAAGAATTAAATCAGAATTAACTTTAGATGCCTTCGCATTTTAGGGGAAGAAAAAGAGTGTGAACAATCAATCCTAGATCGCTTGCCTGTCGAGCTCCATCTTGAAAATTATTTAAATAATATCTTGAGACAGCACTCATCCCATCTTTGATAATACCAGTCATCGTCTGCTTTCCATATCTGAGAGTCAATCACAAAAACATGATGAAAGACTTTTCGCACTCTTTCACTTATGAAACATTTTCCTTGAATTACCTCACAAGGTCCCCTTTGAGTGCATGGGTTCCAGAGTACTCGAGGCTTATCTCATCCCCTTGCTCCACCCATACTGTAACGAACAACACAAGGTTCAGCACAATTTTGCTCATATTCTACAAAATCAATAAATTATGAAGCATATCTTATTTGTTGTGTGGTCCATACAAGTCTTAAACAGTTCAAAATCTTCACTGAACATTGAAATACACTCTGTTGAAGAAAGTGCACCAACTCTCTGCAGCTGAAAATTCAAAGACTTCCGTGCGAGGTAGCTCTGCATATGAAATATTAACTTCTTAATATGAAGAATTCACTGCGATAAACCCTCTGTCAAATAAGCAAATATTTTTAACAAATGATAATCCTGGGAAAGAGGGATTCTTTGCAATCAAGTAGAAGAAATTGATGTGGCTGCTCAAACCTGTGTAACATTTGTTCTATCAAGGCAATCAATGCAGTTAGACCTAATTATTCCTTCCTGTTCTTGTAGAATCTTCCCTTCGGAATCTAGAAGAAAGTATCTGTTCAGCTGGCATAGTAAATATTAAAATTGTATTACGAAGATCCGGTATAGTAGCAATGTTGAACCTATTTCAGGGAAAAGGAAAATGAAGTTAAAAAATGCACAAAGTCCGTTCATTACCCTTGTTTTTCAAAGTCTTCTGAAATTTGGTCGTACAGTAGGTGTATATTATCGAAGTTCCCATTGCCACATGATTGGTGGAAGTCAAATGAGACGTATCTGGAGCATATAAGATTGATATAGCTTACTATTTCTGTCCCACCAACGAAAAATGGTGTAAACAAGAAAGAAGGTACAAAATTTGGAAGAGAACACAACAGTGTATAATCGTAACAAATAAAACGTATATTATTCACATTTCGCATTTACTGTAGTCTATTATCTAATCATAATTTTCTAGAATAATCACTGGATCAATTTTGTGGCCCTGGAATGCCATAGAAGAATTTGACACTAAAGCATGACAAGCATTCGATCACTTATATTAATATCGTTCTGAATTTTGGACAGAAATATGAATGATTGTATGCCCTCTAACTTCCTTCAACAGTAGATATGCAAAAAGGATGATTCAAAAACAGCGGAAAACGACTCACCTGACATTAGGAAGTTTTTGCATCTCTTCTGCATAAGCATTACTTAACAAACCTTCATCCCCGTGCTACAAGATTGAAGAAAACAAGAGCTCAGAACAAGTACTTCAAAGTGAGTTTCAGACCACTATCTTGATCTGGCTTTAAAAACCAGAAGAATTGACTGCAAATTTTGCTACTTAATGCTGGAGATTAATAAAATATTTAACCTTATCCGTCAGGTCAACTGCAACACATCCTCCGTATCTTTGCAGTAGATCATTAAAATGGCGTTCCACAACTTTCGACTGCAAAAGAAGACAAAATATAAAATCTCAATGATTTTATCTCTAATACAGCACCAACAAGAAAATAAAGTCTTTACTAACAATGAACAAAATAATAAAGATAACATAGAAACAGTGAGATGAGAAGTAAAATTTTGAGGCATGTACGTACTGTCTGTTCATGACTAATGATATTGAGTCGTGGTTTGTAGCTCAAATCAACAATTTGTTCCCACAGAAGTGGAATTGACCCCCGGACCTGAAAAATCACAATTTCACATGAACTTGCCTGCTCAGATGAAATATAACAAAAGAATACAGGTATATGTGCAAAAGACTTAAAATATTATCACTACTCTAATAAATTGGACCATTTGAGGTAATTTTGGAACCATGACCAACGTCAATGAGTAATATATTTGGCTAGAGCCATGTGCATCAAAGAATGTGTAATATGGCTTTCTGAGATTAAAAACAATATGGAGTCTTTCGAGGAAAGTGAAAACCCAATGTTTCAACTTACAACTAAAAAAGCAGCCTAAACAAAATTTCATCACATTCAATTTGATCATGTTCACTGTACTGCAACATAAGTATGATGACAGAAAATCTAAAACATGCCTGGAAAGCACCATATATTCCAGTACATATTTGTTTTCAAATTAAGAAGTATCAGATGATGACATTTAAGAAACCAATCGTTATCAGGAGATGATGCAAATGTATTAGAAACAAGAAGATAGCAAATTTGTAACCCCCTGTAACAATAAACAAAGAGAGCAAAGTATAGAAACATTAAAAAATCTAAAACAGAATCTGAAAGCAAGCTGCCTGTATGTGTGAGTTTATGTACGATCACTACCACCTTGGCAATGAAGTATTGAGATGATTAGTCATCCTTTCTATCCAGCATTCAGGAAAGATGATATTACAAACACATTCACTTCTATGTTGAAGCCCTTGTAACAAGCACACATTAAACTGTTTCCAACAAAGTATGATGAGAACTAAAGCGAACCTGCAGAAAAGAGGACATATAACCTTCAAATTCCAGCAGTTGTTCAGACTCTATGAAATTGGCAGTATCTCCTTCTAGATTGGCTCCTCTTCTCCACATTCTTGTCCCTAAAAATCAAAAGCACAAAAAGTTGTTTGAAAGAAGGTTGCAAGATCCACATGAACTGATTAATTCAAAATAAATCAAGTCATTGTACCTAGACGCCGTGTACACCTTCGGGAAATCAATTTTATAACAGCAGTTGAACTTTTTAGTTTCATCTCTCCAGTCTGGAAGCTTTAGCCTTGGTCAAGTAAAAACATAATCCTTCTAGTCTAACTTTTTCTTCATAGCAGTTAGGGTAAGAATAGAAACAAAATTATGTGGGAGAGGGAGGAAAAGGCAAGAGAGAGGGGACAATAAATCAATAATCTTTAGGGGTGACAAATAGCTGCTATCAGTAAGGATATTTCCTTGTAACAAAGGGATGATAAATCCGTCAAGCTGCAAACAGATGTAACAAAAGTTAGCAAGTCTGACATTGCAATAAATTGATCTTTATCATATAATGCTCATGCAAAACAGAACAGATTATTTTTCCTTTATGTTTCGCAAGGTAACAGAAACTTCCATATGTCGGAAAGAACAAGAAATTATTCAAAGTTGTTTAGTGTTGAATCCACAAAATATTCACCAAAAGCAGATAATATTATTAAACTATTTGTCCACTTCGCCAGCACCAACCGGAGGGACATTTCTTTCTAACCTTGTTCTCAATAAGCTCCTCAAATATGTTTTTATTCCAAATAAACCGTGGGTCACCCTGCAATTTACCAGAAATGAATATGATCGAACGATCAGCTATGCAAAAAAAGTAATATAAATCTGAAATTTTGAAATTAAACTTCAAATATGAAGCATGGCCAATGTGGTTGAACAATTCAAATATATTTTCCAATTTGTTCTCAAGTTTCTTAAGCAAGAAAATCAATCCATGAAGAAATAAACATTGGTCCCAGGAGATTTTATGGTTACATGAATCGAGTGTATAACATGCAAGTTGCTGCATAAATATTTATGTTATCCTCATTGCACCATCCGTCAGCAAGTAAGGCATACAAAAACGCTGAATTAAAATCTATTTACCTGTTTCCAAATTGGTTTGCTCATCCATCCTTTAGCCAGCTTGCATCTCCTCTGCAGGCTGGTAAACATTATCAGCTTTCTCAAAAACATAATAATATATCTGATTTTAAGTTAAACATTAGACCAGGAGATAGCTACACAGAAAACTGACTTCAGTGTTATGTCCGTTCCATAAGAATAGTACAAGCCTGGAGTTGATTCCACTATTTTCAACAGAGTCATAAAGTAACTTTCGTCTTTTTTCTGTAGAAAGATGATAACTGTAAGGGAGCTGCGGTTTAACCAGTTACTAGTAGCAAATAGAATAAGAAGGCTTGGAGATTAATAAAATCATCAATGCATGAGATGTTTATCATACTTCTTCACTAGTTAAGAATCTTGAAGCCTCGTTGCAAGATAGGAACGTCATTGATGTGACCAGGAAAACTGGAAAACCAAGATAAGTGCCAACTTCCTTCCTAGAAGTTATAATTAGTACATATGTACCTATTAAAGAATGGCAACCACATATATTAGATTGACCAGTAAGATAAGAGAGAATAACCCATTATCAAAGAATCAGATAATCATATTTCATGTGAATTAATTTAAGCAACCAGTGGCCATTGTAATGACACGCATGATTGAACTGAGAACCAACCAAAATATCGCTGCAACTATGGGTAAATTGCCTCAGCCTAGGTGGTCTAATTTATATTTTCATTTCTGTGAGGACTGATGCTAATGCAAAATAGTAGTCTGCAAAACTACCAACTATTTGGATGTGACAGACAGTTATGTAACTAGTTCAATATAGCACCTGCAAGCAACCTAACAGTTCCAACTACCCCATATATAGTCGAGACTTTAGAAGGATTTCCAGAAGGACTCATCACCTGTAATAACAAGAAAAAACGAAGAATAAATGAATGACTATCATCAGCTATAGGTTAAGAATCAAAATTCAGCATTGATATTGTTCTAACACTAAAAAGAAAAGGACAATAACTCAAAATATGCTTCATAGAAATTTGCATAATTTGGTTCTGTCTTGCGCTATAATTGCATTCCATTTTTCGCCGATACGGTGTATCTTCAGTTAAATCATATACAAAAACTGATAGCAGAAAATAGTAATTTGCTTATTCCTGTTTCAATGCAGATCAATTGCTAAAATAGAATAGATTAAATGAGTAATCGAGATCAACCGCCTTTTAAACCAGAACCACCAACCCACAATATCTTTTCCTTTTACACTGATATCAGTTTGCTTAACATGTATATCCTCACAAGAGACTGACCCTTCAAGCCTTGCTCATTATCAAAAGGGATATTATGTTCCTGTGTAGCTCATCATCTTGCAGTTGCAAATAGAATTTTCACGCTTTATATTTTAACAACTCGTGCTACACATAATAACTATCCTTCAACTAAGTAGAAAGGAGCTAATATAGCAACAACTATTTAAGAAACAAAACAATGCTTCCAATCAGCTAAATAGCAACAAATTCTATACCTAAACACTCATCACACTTCCTATGTTTATGCGCTTTGTAGACTGTTTAACAAAGAGCATAACATCTGTTGTATCTTTTGAACTATTTTGCTTCCGCAAATTTATAAAACGACGCAAATCTCCAAAAGAGAGGAGATAATATAGTGCCAACTGTTCAACAAAAAAAAAATTATAGCGTCCCACCTCAATACAAACATGCTATTCAGACAAGATAAATAACTATTCTTCTGATAAAACTATGTAGCATCAAATCCTCCATTCTTCAACAACAATGAAATGCTTTCAAATTAGCCAAATATCAAGAAATTCTACATTCATACATATAATGCTTCAAGAACACAAACATTCATATTTCTCTTTACGTTTATTAGCAATCAAAAGAATAGGATAGCAAAAATTGAAACATTTCCAGCTCAATTTAAATAAGGAAATACAATTCTGACCGTTAATCTTGTCGATGTTTCCATCGAATCGGCTTATAGAGAAGCCTTGATTCGGCGATTCAACGGATTTGATAACGAATTTGTCTGTAAATTCTTTCAATTCCAGCTCACTCCACAGCTTGAAATGACTCGTCGAATCTGAATGAATTTTCGTCTCCATTTCCGTCTCCAATTCCTCCAAATTAACTTCCGAAGTCTCCATTTCCTTCAAATTAACTTCCGAATCGAATGAAAATAAAATGTTTGATTGAGAGATTTGAAAATGATCAGATCGTTATGGCGTAACGATAAGTCAAATACTGATTGGAATTATTGTTATAAGAGAAATTTTGAAGGGGAAATTATTAGGAATTACGTAGAAGGTTGGTTGGTGTGCCTGCTGCTGCTTCAGCTACACACTGTCAGATTAAATTATTGAGTTTGTTTGATTATGAAGATATTACAATATACATGTTATTAATATCGAATTGCTACAAATTGCTACACGTTACAACTAAGTAAGAATTATTACAATCTATAAATCTAACAATTATTATAACAGTAGAAAAAAACTCTTTTCATGGGAGCCGAATCCAAGATCTCTAGGCTCCGTATGGTTGTATTTTCGGAAATGAATTCTAAATTTTTTTTGGGGAATGTGTATTATAGAAATTAGTATGAAAATGTTGATTTAATTTGTTTGTTTGGACGTATTTTTAGAATTTGATTGAAAGTAGTGTAGATGTGATATAAAGTTAATTTTTATTAGAATTTGATATATGAAATGATTGAGTTGGTTATGAATGTGATGATGATATGGGAAAAGATATTAAAATAATATTTTTTTTAATAATGTTATGAGTTGGTAATAAAGTAATATGTATATATGTGTGTGTATATATATACATATACACACACATAATATAATATATAGAACTAATCATCCCTCATGTCATGCAAAAGTGTCACTTTAATCCCTCTTGTAAAAAAATTATCACTTTCATCCCTCATGTCCATAATTTGTACCCAGATGGTCCTTTTTTCGACATTTCGACCAGATTTTCCGGCTTCCCACGCGAAAATAGGGTTATTCACGCATATATCATGCGCGTCTTCACGAGAAAATTTATAACTCCTTGTAGAAAGCTCGGATTCATGAATTGTTTTCTCCCCATGAAACTAGACACATAGGGCTATCCACGCATATATCGCACATCATTAGGAGATGTCTAAAACAAAGCAGTTTTGTATTAAAAAATTAGCTAAAAAACTGTCAGCTGTGCAGACAGCTGTGCGCGTCTTCACGGAAAAATTCATAACTCATTGTAGAAAGCTCGGATTTATGAACCGTTTTCTTCCTATGAAACTAGAAACATAGGTCTATCCATGAATATATCAAACATAATCAGGAGACGTCTGTAACAAAGCAGTTTTGTATTAAACAATTAGCTAAAAATCTGTCGGCTGTGCAGACAGCTGTGCGCGTCTTCACAAGAAAATTCATAACTCATTGTAGAAAGCTCGGATTCATGAACCGTTTTCTTCACATGAAAGTAGACACATAGGTCTATCCATGCATACATATATCGCACATAATCAGGAGATGTCTAGAACAAAGCAGTTTTGTATTAAAAAATTAGCTAAGCATCATTTCCGACAGATTTTTAGCTAATTTTTTAATACAAAACTGCTTTGTTCTAGACGTCTCCTGATTATGTGCGATATATGGGTGGATAGCCCTATGTGTCTAGTTTCATGGGAAGAAAACGGTTCATGAATCCGAACTTTCTACAATGAGTTATGAATTTTCTCGTGAAGACGCGCATGATATATGCATGGATAGCCCTATTTTCGCATGGGAAGCCGGAAAATCTGGTCAGAATTTCAAAAAAAGGACCATCTGGGTACAAATTATGAACATGAGGGATGCAAGTGATAATTTTTTCACAAGAGGGGCTAAAGTAACACTTTTGCGTGACATGGGGGATGATTAGCGTAATAGCTCTAATATATATTATACAAATAGAATGAAAAGACAAAAAAAAAAAAAAAAAGGCAGCCAGACAGTGGGGGGCGTTCATGGGTTGGGGCCGCCCTTAATTTTTAGTTTTTTTTTTGTGTCACCTGTTCATTTCTCTTTAACTTTAGATTTTTATCCTTTTTCCATTTTGTGTTTTCTTTTCAATTTTATATTTTAAAAGTTCAAGAAAATTGAATCTTGCTCGTCTATATTATAATAGTCAGTGTAATTATACGGTTCGCATTGGACAAATATAAAAATAGAATGTGGTCCATATATGCAATATTTTATCAAATGTGTAAATATGATTGGAGTATAAGTAGTGTTAGAATAGTGCCCTGCGAGCCAATCCTAGATAGGCTTTCTTTATCTATTCTTGTAATAAACAATTTCGTTTTACATTATATTAATAAAAGGCATTTCTTCATCTTATGTTTATATCGTTATAACTGTATGATGAAGTCCCTAGAATTCACACATAGCTATGGGGCTTGATATCTCATTGGATGGATATCATAAAACAAGTTTCTAAGGCTGTGATTTCTAAATACTGTCCAAGTCATAGAATTATCAAGATGGGACATTGATAATTCGGATAGACTTGCGCCTATGATGCACACTCTTAATTAGAGAATGTCTCGTTTTATAGACATTAGTGTAGTTGACACAAATGCACATACGCGGGTGCTTGTTGAGAACAAGTTCACTGATTACCCTAACTGAAACTTCCTAAATTGGAATTATTTCTATATATGTCGAATTAGGAGTTTCTTAATCACGATAGTGCAAGATTAATTCTTTGACTTGAGTCATCACAGTAATCTTGTATATTGACTTACTGCACTTTGACTCTGTGCCAGTTCTTTTACAAGGACACATATGGACTGGTGATTGGGTGTAGTGACTCGTATATGGAGGTTGGTGTTGACAACAAAGGATCCATCACTTGTCTAGATGAACAAGTGAATTTCCTATAATATTCTAAGTGGTTTGACTGAGTCAGTCCTTGGCCAAGGCAAGTAAGTAATTAATTGAGAAATGAGTTTCTTGAATTAATTAATCACTAGTCAAACACACTCGAATTATTAAGATTGAATTTATAAGGATCTCGACCAATAAGATTCCTCGATCCATAATTCAATTGGGAAATTAGTTGATGGAAGAATCTCACTTGCATGGAATGCGCGATTGGAAAGGTTCACTTTGAATCGCCTACATCTAGGTCTTCAAGATAAGTAGCTAGAAACTTTTCTTTGATTTATGGGTATCTTATATTTAATGGAGATTAAATAATAAGATGGTTAATTAAAAGTGTTTAATTAATCGAGACAATTTAATTGTCCAAATTAAATCATAAAGGTTATGAACCAATTACTAGTATGTTGGTGAACCTAAAGGGTCACACACAATACTCGGACAAATCCATTTCTTAGCTAAGGAAATTTAATTCAAAGTGGTTGAGTTAATATATTAATTAATTAGATTAATTAATTAAGATTTTTATTTATTCAAGTGTTGGATAAATAAATTAATTAAGTTGATAAGATCAATTTAATTAGCTTAAGTCTAGAAAGCATTTAATTTAATTGGAAGTGACTTTTAATTAATCTAGTATGGTGGATTAATTATTAAAAGACTATTTTATTAAGCCTTGGTCGAAAATTTGGTGGAGGAAAATAATTAAAGAGTTTAATTAATTTTCTTCTAGAAGGAAATAAGATTTCTTGGAGAGAAAGGAAACTAATTAAAATAGAAGAGTTCTATTTAGAAATTAATTAGTCTTCTATTCCTACATGGAAAAGGATTAATGTATAAGAGTTCTACATGGAAAAGAATTGCAAGAACTTAGTCTTATATATATGACTAGTATGGAACGAAAAAAAGATGATGACTTTTGAAGCCAAAATTTTTGTTCCTCTTGCATAGAAAAATCGTTTCTTTTTCCTCTCTCTCATATAGTGTTCTTGAGTTCTTGATTATTCATCAAGATCTTGAATTCAAGAATTCTTCCAAAATACTTAGAGAAATAATTTTTGCTTTCACCTTAATCCCATACACTATTCCTTAGAGTTAGAATAAACGTTTATAGATCAACCTAGCTAAAGATTATAAACGAGTGGGTATCCGGGGTGTGGATCAACTTTAGAGGAGAAACACTTGGGTCTCTGAAGTGAATCAAGAATCCGATCAAAGACGTTTTTGGTGGAGGAATTCGAAATCTACATCAAAGGGAAAAACAAAGGAGTTGATTCAAGGAACGAGAAGCAAGCTAGGGAGCTTACGTTAAGGAAGAAGAAACTCTTCGATTTTTACGAAAAATCGAATAAGGTAAGATCTTCTTTATTTAAGTTTTAAATAACAAATCAAAGATGCGCAAGCCTATGATACGTGATAAGCCCGTAGGATTAATAAACTCGCATGTTAAATCCTAGAAACTAAAATTTTAATTTTCCGCTGTGCTTAGTCGGGCTACATGTATATTTCCCAACAGTAAATATACATGTAGCCCGACTAAGCACAGCGGAAAATTAAAATTTTAGTTTCTAGGATTTAAACATGCGAGTTTATTAATCCTACGGGCTTATCACGTATCATAGGCTTGCGCATCTTGATTTGTTATTTAAAACTTAAATAAAGAAGATCTTACCTTATTCGATTTTTCGTAAAAATCGAAGAGTTTCTTCTTCCTTAACGTAAGCTCCCTAGCTTGCTTCTCGTTCCTTGAATCAACTCCTTGTTTTTCCCTTTGATGTAGATTTCGAATTCCTCCACCAAAAACGTCTTTGATCGGATTCTTGATTCACTTCAGAGACCCAAGTGTTTCTCCTCTAAAGTTGATCCACACCCCGGATACCCACTCGTTTATAATCTTTAGCTAGGTTGATCTATAAACGTTTATTCTAACTCTAAGGAATAGTGTATGGGATTAAGGTGAAAGCAAAAATTACTTCTCTAAGTATTTTGGAAGAATTCTTGAATTCAAGATCTTGATGAATAATCAAGAACTCAAGAACACTATATGAGAGAGAGGAAAAGAAACGATTTTTCTATGCAAGAGGAAAAAAATTTTGGCTTCAAAAGTCATCATCTTTTTTTCGTTCCATACTAGTCATATATATAAGACTAAGTTCTTGCAATTCTTTTCCATGTAGAACTCTTATACATTAATCCTTTTCCATGTAGGAATAGAAGACTAATTAATTTCTAAATAGAACTCTTCTATTTTAATTAGTTTCCTTTCTCTCCAAGAAATCTTATTTCCTTCTAGAAGAAAATTAATTAAACTCTTTAATTATTTTCCTCCACCAAATTTTCGACCAAGGCTTAATAAAATAGTCTTTTAATAATTAATCCACCATACTAGATTAATTAAAAGTCACTTCCAATTAAATTAAATGCTTTCTAGACTTAAGCTTAATTAAATTGATCTTATCAACTTAATTAATTTATTTATCCAACACTTGAATAAATAAAAATCTTAATTAATTAATCTAATTAATTAATATATTAACTCAACCACTTTGAATTAAATTTCCTTAGCTAAGAAATGGATTGTCCGAGTATTGTGTGTGACCCTTTAGGTTCACCAACATACTAGTAATGGGTTCATAACCTTTATGATTTAATTTGGACAATTAAATTGTCTCGATTAATTAAACACTTTTAATTAACCATCTTATTATTTAATCTCCATTAAATATAAGATACCCATAAATCAAAGAAAAGTTTCTAGCTACTTATCTTGAAGACCTAGATGTAGGCGATTCAAAGTGAACCTTTCCAATCGCGCATTCCATGCAAGTGAGATTCTTCCATCAACTAATTTCCAATTGAATTATGGATCGAGGAATCTTATTGGTCGAGATCCTTATAAATTCAATCTTAATAATTCGAGTGTGTTTGACTAGTGATTAATTAATTCAAGAAACTCATTTCTCAATTAATTACTTACTTGCCTTGGCCAAGGACTGACTCAGTCAAACCACTTAGAATATTATAGGAAATTCACTTGTTCATCTAGACAAGTGATGGATCCTTTGTTGTCAACACCAACCTCCATATACGAGTCACTACACCCAATCACCAGTCCATATGTGTCCTTGTAAAAGAACTGGCACAGGAGTCAAAGTGCAGTAAGTCAATATACAAGATTACTGTGATGACTCAAGTCAAAGAATTAATCTTGCACTATCGTGATTAAGAAACTCCTAATTCGACATATATAGAAATAATTCCAATTTAGGAAGTTTCAGTTAGGGTAATCAGTGAACTTGTTCTCAACAAGCACCCGCGTATGTGCATTTGTGTCAACTACACTAATGTCTATAAAACGAGACATTCTCTAATTAAGAGTGTGCATCATAGGCGCAAGTCTATCCGAATTATCAATGTCCCATCTTGATAATTCTATGACTTGGACAGTATTTAGAAATCACAGCCTTAGAAACTTGTTTTATGATATCCATCCAATGAGATATCAAGCCCCATAGCTATGTGTGAATTCTAGGGACTTCATCATACAGTTATAACGATATAAACATAAGATGAAGAAATGCCTTTTATTAATATAATGTAAAACGAAATTGTTTATTACAAGAATAGATAAAGAAAGCCTATCTAGGATTGGCTCGCAGGGCACTATTCTAACAATCTCCCACTTGCACTAGAGCCAATCTCCTTGGTATCTAAGACCCATCTTCTCAAGATGTCTTTCTAATACGTTACGAGACAAGGGCTTAGTTAGTGGATCCGCTATGTTCTCCGTTGTGACGACTCTTTCCACACGTATGTCGCCTCTACCAACAATCTCTCGGATCAGATGGTATCGCCTCTCTATGTGTTTGGATCTTTGATGAGACCTCGGCTCCTTTGCTTGAGCAATGGCGCCATTATTGTCACAGTACAGAGGTACTGGATCGACAATGCTAGGGACTGCACCCAACCCTTGGATGAAGTTCCTAATCCAAACAGCTTCCTTTGCTGCATCAGATGCAGCTATGTATTCAGCCTCGGTTGTGGAATCAGCAGTAGTTTTTTGTTTGGAACTCTTCCAACTTACTGCTCCACCATTGATGGTGAATACAAATCCCGACATTGATTTCAAATCATCCACCTCAGATTGGAAACTAGAGTCAGTGAACCCTTCTAGTTTCAATTCTCCACCGCCGTATATCAAAAACAAGTCCTTAGTCCTTCTCAAGTACTTGAGGATTGTTTTCACGGCTACCCAGTGCAACTCACCTGGGTTGGACTGAAAACGACTCACTACACTTAATGCATGAGCCACATCAGGCCTTGTACATAACATTGCATACATAATACTTCCTATGGCAGAAGCATATGGTACGCGAGCCATCCTATCTCGTTCCTGGGATGTCGAAGGACACATGGATCGAGAATACCGGATCCCATGACTCATAGGCAAGAATCCTTTCTTTGATTCCTCCATACTAAACCTTTTTAGCATTTTGTCTATGTACATTGACTGAGACAATCCTATCATCTTTCTTGATCTATCTCTATAGATTTTAATTCCTAAGATGTAGGATGCATCTCCTAAGTCTTTCATGGAGAATTTGGTGGATAACCATACTTTAGTCGATTGCATCATTCCTACATCATTCCCAATGAGTAGAATATCATCAACATAAAGTACTAAGAATGTCACTGCACTCCCACTGACTTTCTTGTACACACATGGTTCATCTTCGTTTTAATGAAACCATACATCCTTATAGTTTCATCAAAACAGATGTTCCAACTTCGGGATGCTTGCTTTAGTCCATAAATGGACTTTTGGAGTTTGCAAACTTTTTGCTCACTCCCACTAGATATGAAACCTTCTGGTTGTTTCATGTAAATCTCTTCCTCTATGTTTCCATTGAGGAAGGCGGTTTTCACATCCATCTGCCATATTTCATAATCATAATGAGCAGCTATTGCAAGCAAATCCTAATGGATTTAAGCATTGCTACTGGCGAAAAGGTTTCTTCATAGTCGATACCCTCTCTTTGAGTGTAACCTTTTGCCACTAGCCTAGCTTTATAGGTCACTACCTCTCCATTTGCTCCAAGCTTTCGCTTATAGATCCACTTACAACCAATGGGTACTATACCCTCTGGTGGATCTACCAAGGTCCATACCTTGTTGGAGTACATGGAGTCCATTTCAGATTCCATGGCACTTTGTCACTTCCCAGAATCAATATCACATATTGCTTCGTTGTAGCTTCTTGGATCTTCATCCACTTGAAGCTCCTCCTTATTACTTTCTAGTAATAGACCATACCTCTCAGGTGGCCCTCGGATCCTTTCGGATCTTCTCGGAGGTTGTGTGTTAGATATTTCAGTGTTTTCTTGTGTTTGTGTTTCCAAAGTTTGTGAGATAATTTGTGGTTCTTGAACTTCTTCAAGTTCTATGATCTCGCCCTTTCTATCTAATAGAAACTCCTTCTCTAAGAAGACGGCATTCCTTGAAACAAACACCTTTTGTTCCGATGGATCATAGAAGTAGTACCCCGCAGTTTCTTTAGGGTACCCCACAAATTTACATAAGCTAGACTTAGACTCTAAACTTATCTCCCACTAGCCTTTTCACATAGGCTGAACAACCCCATACTCGAAGATATTTGTATGAGGCCGGTTTACCACGCCATAACTCATAAGGCGTTTTGGGCACTGATTTGGAAGGCAATCTATTTAATAGATAAGGCCGCAGTTTCTAAGGCATAACCCCAGAAAGATGGAGGAACTTCAGTGAAACTCATCATGGAACGGACCATATCCAATAAAGTCCTATTCCTTCGCTCAGACGCCCCATTCAATTGTGGTGTTCCAGGCGGAGTCCACTGAGAGAGAATCCCATTCTCTTTAAGATAACTAAGGAATTCGTCACTTAAGTATTCCCCCCGATCAGATCGAAGAGTCTTAATACTATGACTTAGTTGTTTTTCTACTTCATTCCTAAACTCTTTGAACTTTTCAAAAGCTTCAGATTTGTGCTTCATAAGGTACACATATCCGTACCGTGAATAATCATCGATAAAAGTAATGAGTAAGTACACCTTCCTTTAGTACTTATACTAAAAGGACCACAAACATCCGAATGGATCAAATCCAAAAGATGGGTGGCACGTTCCACTTGTCCTACAAATGGTGACTTGGTCATTTTTCCTTTAAGACAAGATTCACAAGCAGGCATGGTTTCCTCTTCCTTAAGGTCGAGTACACCTTCCTTTGCCAATTTGTGCATTCTTTCTTTGGAAATATGTCCTAGTCTAGCATGCCACATTAGTGTACTGTTAAGTTATCTGTTTTCTTTTGTTACTATGTTGAATGTGAAAGACGGAATAATTTGGTTGAACAGTGTATAAACAATTCGTCAAAGTACTAGTAAAAAGTAAAGAACAATTTTTAATAATGGAACACTTTCCATTCTTTTATTAAAAACTCAAAACCCTCTCCATCTAAAACAGGGATGGAGATAATGTTCTTATTATACTAGAAACATAAAGACAATTATTTAAAACTATTTTAATGCCGTCTCCTAATGCCAGGTTGACCG
This sequence comes from Buddleja alternifolia, assembly GCA_019426215.1. Taxonomy (NCBI): domain Eukaryota; kingdom Viridiplantae; phylum Streptophyta; class Magnoliopsida; order Lamiales; family Scrophulariaceae; genus Buddleja; species Buddleja alternifolia. The sequence continues at coordinate 54,351,268 of CM033391.1, forward strand.
TTCCTATCGCTGTGGCAGCAACTTTTGCTCCATTGCCAAGTCTCAGAACGATCTCATCCTTTCCTAGCATCCTACTTCTTGTCATTGCCTGCAAATTATTGCAAAGATGTGATGCACAACCGGTATCTAATACCCAAGAAGTATCGTTAACAGATAAGTTAACTTCAACATAAAACATACCCTTGGTCTCACTAGGGTCGCAAGGTACTCCTTGCAGTTCCTCTTCCAATGCCCTGGTTTACCGCAATGGAAACAATCACCCTTATCTTTATCAGCTTTAACCTTCTTGACCCCACCTTTAGCTTTTAGCTTCTTGTTCTTTTGGGAACTTTTCCCTTTCCCTTTCTTGGCCTTTTAGCCTTAGAATGGGCAGAACTCACAAGTAGGACTGGCTTGTCCTTCTTGATGGTGGCTTCTGCAGTCCTTAACATGCTTTAACAAGTCAGGCAAGGTCGCCTCCAGACTGTTCATGTTAAAGTTGACCACAATTGATCGAATGTGCTAGGCAAGGATTGAAGTACTAAGTCCACTGGAGAGTTCATTGTCTAGAAAAATGTCAAGACTTGCGAGCTTCTCAATGAGCCCAATCATCTTAAGCACATGTTCTTGACATTTGACCCCTCAGTCATACGAGCTCTAAAAAGCTCTTTAGACACTAAGTACCTTTCCCTCCTAGACTTTTCACCATACAACTCTTGTAAGTGTTTGAAAATATCAGCAGCACTTGCCATATTTTCGTGTGCTTTTGCAACTCATTCGACATTGATGCAAGCATCGTGCACCTTGCTTGGAGGTCATCGTTTAACCATCTCTTATGGGTTTCGATTCCTCTCCTCAGCATCCTCGGGTAGAGTCGAGAGGGGTGCATCAGTCAAGACATAGGCTCTATTTCTCAGAGTTGAGCACTATCTTAAGGTTTCTAAGCCAATCAGAATAGTGGGTCCAGTGAGTTTATTTGTGTCGAGAATTGTGGAAAGCGGGTTCTTAGCCATCATCTAGATATCTAGTTATCTACAAATTAAGCGAAACGATTATAGAAGAAATATTATGTGAAGATATGAAATTTTAAGGTCTTTAATTCATCAAATTACCTAAAAATTTAATTAATTCATAACCCTCAATTAAGAATTCGAAGAAAAACATTTTTCTTAATGAGTTTGAAGTCCGATTTAATTATTACATACCCCAATTTTATGGACACATACATAATAATTAAAAAGGTAGACAACACTTATCAATTACATCCCCATGTAACCCTCAATTATTTTACCTCATGTTTTACATGGACCTCAATTTTATGCGCCCCCATCAAACCTACATGTAAATGACCTACCCAAAAGTTCCACTTGCAATGGTCAACTTACAGGATAAATTACCCATGTGCATCTCTATGCTTAGTAATAATCACGGCTTTCTCATTATAGAAAGTCCCACTTGCAATGGTCGACTAATCTACATTAGTAGCACCGACATGCTATTACTTTTGATGGTAGGCATGGAATATTAAACCCCGTTTAATTTTATCCCATATTAACTTAAAATTAAAATCATTAAGATTTTATAAACTTATCTAATAAGTAAGGGATTTTAGTATATTATGAAAAGGTCTCATCGCTTCGATTATCTTATCTAAGTCTCTATCCTAAACATGCCCAACAACACATGAAAGGAAATATAAAATAAGCATAATCTTAAAAACATGCATCTAATACAAACATGCATCTTATACATAGAATCATGCATCTCATACATTAAATCATACATCTCATACATAAAATATATCATGGATATTTTGGGCCATATCTAAATCGATCCTATCTAGAGCCATCAAGGATCGAACGCCGGCAAGGCTAATAATAAACATGCTTATACAATCCTAATGGCCTCAAAATTCCATCATGCATATCAACTCATGAAAGCATACGTAAATTCTTAATTTACCAAGTATTCCTCATAAATTAAATTAATTCGGGGTTTCTCATAAAACTTGATTTTTCCAAAATTAAATAATTCAAAACACTTTTAAATAAAATAAAATTTTAGGAAAAATATTGGCGACCCGTGCCTAACACGATCACGTATAGATTCCAAATCTATTCTCCTATCGCGTAAAACAAACTGCACATTGGTAGCGTAACTCAATTAGACTTTCGAGGCAAGCCCTTAAATTAATGCTTTGTCAAAAATAAATGGTTTCCAAAACCAGTATGCGGCGTGCAAACGAAACAAATAGAATTCTGTTCTTATTCATCTTACATGCTAACTAATGGGTTTCAACTAACCAATGCAAAGACCCCTCTATTAGCACATATAGTTCCACGGCCAACATCACACATGCACTCACGTAAACTTGTCCTCAAACAACTCATATCTTAAGTATACATGAAAAGAATTCTTGAACAAAAAGGATTCTAAATCCTTAACCATGCACATGCACACAGGCTATTGGATGGATTGCATACAATTCCAAATTGCATAATATTCAATCCGATTTTATGCAATCTCATTACATAAATAATTTTTAGATTTAAACAACTTTTAAAAATTGAAAATAAATAGTTTTATGAAAATCCCCAAATCATAAAATTCATGAATTTAATAATTTAAACGTGCATCACATGTAACGATTAAAATATAACGGATCATGCATAACGATTAAAATATTATATTTCTTTTTCCATTTACATATAATACTTATTTTCAATTTGATTGAGGCAATTATTTCCATCTTCTTATAATGAAATACTATGATGTTACAAAAAATCTTTGCTCGAGCTCGAACCGAGAAATTTGGCGAGACTCGGCTCGTGGGCAACCCTATTAAATACCATGTTAGTACCAAAATGAAATAATCGAGATTCAGTCAGTATTTATTTGAATATTGAGAACTAAAAAAGTATAATTTAAAATCCAATAAACAGCAAACGAAATTATTAAAATGAAATTATAAATCACACAATATTGTATATACTTTTGGTAAAAACATGGCCAATTAAGTCTCAATTCAAGTACACATATTATTAAATATATATGAAATATTAAATATTAAATCACACAATATTTTTTTTCAAATATATTATTTAATAATAATTGAAACATTTGAAAAATTGAATAGTAATTTTTTATTATAAAAAATATGAAAAAGTAAGAAAGATAATTAGTTGGATAGTGGGATAGTGTAATTAATGATAAAATATTGTGAAAAGATTGAAATGATTGGTTGTTATATAGGGGAATGTATAGTGTATTTAAAATTTGACCATTTTCTGTTGAATTTGGCTTGGACTGTGTATTTTTATTTTTGGTAATTCAAAAAATGAAAATATTTCCTAAATACACAACCATACATAGCCCTAGTGTCTTAGGACCTCAATTGTCAGTTGAGTTAGGTTTCATCGGCTTGATTAATCAGCTATGATGCACTGACACGCGTTAAAATCACCCCGTACAGTGTCCGACACACGTCGGACATGACACGGCCCGGACAAGGCACCGGGACGTGTCAGACACGGCAATGGTGTGTCCACAATTAAAAATAATTAAATAAAATTAGGACACGGCCAAGACACTTTGGGCTGATTTTTTGCATTTTTTAAATATTTTTAATATAAATGTATTTATATATATATATATATGTAATTATCTATAGATGAAGTTTTATAGTTTACAAAAGCATTGTCATTAATAAATTGTTATTGTGTAAAACTAGGTTGCTCATATACAAATTTTGAATAATATATATATAGGTTATTATTAATAAATGTTGAATTGTTGATTATTGTCTAATAGTTGTTCAATTACTCATAAGTTTATAACATATTATATATATAAAAAAAATAAAAAATTTGGGCACACGTGTCTGAGCCGTGTCGTGTTCTAATTTTTAAGAATTGATGTGTCCTGTATCCATATCGTACAGTGTCTGTATCTATGTGTTCGTGTCTGTACAATATAGTTAATCAGTCTTATCATGAGAGGAAGTCACAGAAAAGGCTGATGATGATGGCATGTTTGTTGCACCTTTGCCTACAATGTTGTAAACTTGTACTCCTTCCTAAATTTCTTTAATCAAATCATTTTTGTAGGATATCAATACATTACGTAGAATAAGTAACCATACATCAAAATTTTAGGCTGTGTTTGTTTCTATTTTGAAGGGTATTTTGATGAAATATTTATTGGAACCTATGTATTTTGTTGAGAATGTATTTAGATTAGTTATTTTAAAGTAATATTTGAATGGCTTTTTGGTGAAAATATGTTATGTTTGGTCTTGTTTTGTTTGAGAGGAAACAAAAATCACTGTAACAGTCAAAAATAAAAGTTTTTATTTGAAAAAGTAATGTTAATGAATGAAAAAATATTATATTATAAATTTTAAACGATAATAATATATATCATAATAATATTATATGTATATACTCATTACAATATATATAGTCAATATATTATTATATATATAATATACATATAATATTATATATAAAATAATATTATGGTTAATGTGATTATTTATATTACATTCATTTTTATTAATATATAAAATATTATCTTATTTTATAACGTCAGAATTAAGGAACTGAAGTTCCAACCATATATCTTATTATACAATCCATTATTTCACAATTAAGAAGAAATGTCAAAATTCAAATATATGAGAAATATGATTTTTAATTATTTTATGTTATCGTTCTATTACTTTATCTTCTGTTTAGCAGAGTTAGGTCAATAGCCCATCACCACAATTCAATGGTTACATCTTAAAAGAGGACAATTGTTTTTGGCCAAATATTTGTGTTGATTTTTGGTCAAAGATTGTAAATCCAAACATAATTTCCCCAAAATTTTGAACAAAAAGTGACCCAAACAGACATAAACATAGCCCGATTTCGTAAATAATTAAACATTATTATATTAATATTTTTTGAAAATTAATGACGTTTATAGTCCCTAATGTATAAGTTTTTCGTCTTGTATGTAGGATATCTCTGTCTTTTTCCCCTGGCATGAACGAAAAATTTATGCTAGACCAGTGTAATAGTTCTCGTATTTATATGTCTCACATAGTAAAAATAATATTTGCGGTCTTGTACACACTTATTTGAGAAGATAAAATAATTTTATACTCAAATCATTGAACTCGATCTGACATAGAACCTCACAAAAGGAAATGAATAGGAGTCTCAGGTGAGATAATGACGGCCTAGTTTGCCTAGGGTGAATTTCTTGGGGATTGGAAATAATTCCTCGAATAATCTTATTTTAATTTATATGATACATAATTTTATATATATATTGTTAAGTGATTATGACAAATGTCAAATTTTATTTCAGTAAAGTCCTTTCTAAATATATTACCAGTAGGTTTGCCCCAGAAAAGAGCTAAACTATACAATAGTTTAAAAAAAGTGAATTACATGCGCAATTCCTCGTGTTAATGCTATTTACCAAAATTTCCCTAAATTTTTTGTAAAAATTATAACGAGACCCTCTTAAAGGGTTTATTTATAAGATTTATAATAGTGAAATTATAAAAAATTTAAATACACAGAGAGTGTAATTGGGAATAATAAAGGAGAAACTTTACCTAATTCCAAAGAATTAGAAATTTTTGATAATTGACACTAAAATCAAGGGTTGTGCATGTAATTTATAGTGAAATTGAGCTAAAAACGCAGACTTAACTGTCTAATTCTTGATTTCGGAAAGAGTTGATAAATGCTAAAAGGGGATTTTAAGCATATAGCCTTAAATTGACACAACCTAAGCCTCACTCACAATAACCCTCATTATAGTCCTCAATCATTTATTGAACTTGAAATACCTAATACCCTTACGTTTATTTACAATAATTATTATAAACAAAAACTCATATTTTCCAAATACTAATTGACCTTACATATTCGCTCAACACATATATATCAATATATATAGAGTAAAAAAATTAATATAAAAAATATATATAAAAGTATAAAATATAGACATTACACACCAGTTATATAATTAGGTATATTATATACTATCTATATTAATACAAAAGTATAATACTACAAAAATTTAATATAAAAAGTATATACAAAAATATATAAATATAGAAACTATCACGCCACTACCCACCTAACACACACATATATATATTTATACAAAAGATATACAATAAAGATTTTTATATAAAAAAATATACACAAAAGAATATAAATATATACACTAACACACCACTAACACTAATATATATATATATAACCTAATTATATAAGGGTGTAGAAAATAAGGCCTACCACTATACAAAAGTGACTATACAAATATATACACTAATAAGATTAAGGATGAATATTAATTTAGAGAAGAACAATTCACACATACAACAAATCCAGTGAAACCAACCCTGATTTTGAGAAAATTAATTCTTTTTAATAAAACTGATTTCCAAAAATAAGTTGCTAACAAGACAGGTAAGATAGCAAGCTAAGTAATAGAAAATGTAAATCTTCCTACTATAGTAAAGTAAGCGAAGGAAGGGGAATATAGGGAGAAACCAATTGACCCTGGCATAGTAGACCAAAAACTCAAGAAATGAGATGGAAAATAGAGTAAATTGATTATCAATAGCAAATGCAATCCGACATCACAAAATTACAAAAATCACAACAAACAACACAGTCAAACAATTATTAACAACACAAAGCACAATTTAATCAAAGAAATAATAACATAAGACTTTGAGAATAAGAAACCTCAAATCCCCAAGTCTTCCAATTTGAGGGTACCTCCTCCCTGTCAAATTGTCAACCGCATATACAGAAAAAAATTGAGCAATATACAGGTAAGAGCTCACAATTACAACAATTATATTCAAAAAAGAAACATGTTTAAAGATGAATTTTTATGAATTAGGGGGAACACAGAATATCAAACTGAACCGATGGATCTCATGAAGAAAATCCGATTTCTTATGTTAATGACCTATTAATTGATTAGTGGCAATTAGTTATGTTTAATTGAATTGTAATTAAATAAGTATTAATAGCTTTATTAGTGGTAACTTTATTAGTGGTTTTATTAGTTGTAATTAAATAAGTATTAATGGTGGAATAATTAAACTAATCCTATAGAATTAAAATACTAAATGAATTACCGAATAATTCACTCTAATCCTATAGAATTAAAATATTGAATTAAATAATGCAAATAACAATAAGGAAATAACAATTGAAAGTAACAACTGAAACCATCATTAAATGTATGTTTATCACATTCATGTGTAAGCCTACCAAATGTGGTTTTTATGGTCCGATTGGCATGAGTTATGGGCCTATACTCCTATATTTTGTGACATATTATTGGTTTTTGATTGACGCACAACAAAATGGGCATATTTTGGAATTACTATGTGTAGATAAGAAAAAGAAATTCAGAAAATATTTGAAATTTTTGAACCATTTTCAAAGTTTAGTAGACCTATGTACCTGTATACAAACAATCTTTATTTTTACTTGAAAGATATATATTATAAATAACCCTCACTCTGATCCATAATGTATGTAACTTATACAAGGACTACTACCTCAATATTATAGAATCCAAATTTAATCACCACCACATATGGTGTGTTTTAATATTTAAGCTAAGAGATGGAAACTTCATCATTTGGTGGAGTTAAAAAAAGCAAATTAGATGGTTGATTTGTGATTGTCAACCATTAATGGTCCAAAAGGAATTTAAAAAATCAATATGGTTCACTTTTTTTATGGTCTGAAGAAGAAAACCGCAACTTTAGACAGCACAAACAATAATAAAAAAAAAACAAATTAGATGGTTGATTTGTGATTCCCAACAATTAATGGTCTAAAAGGAATTAAAAGAATCAATATGGTCCACTTTTTTATGGTATCAATTTTAGGTAGCACAAACAACTTCACAAAATGAAATAATGAAACAAATTTCACTTTATTTGCAACATATGGAGTTACGGGTATAAAGTATTTTTTATCACAATATCATTTTTTTTCTTTTATTTATTGAATTATTTTATAAATACTTTGCATTTTATAAATATTTTTCAAGTTAATTTTGAATTTATAATTTTCTTTTATTTCGTCAAGAAATTGAAGGTTGATATTAAAAGTGCATTGTTGTTAGAACTTATATTTGAGTAAATCAGAATTCACAAGAAACAATTTATTGGCCAAGAAATGTGGCCTAATACTTTCATAAAATGTGGAGTTTTCTTTCAAAACTCCCACATCCTTAAATAAGCAAATACAATTAAGGATAATACTAAATATTAAACTACATCTTCTTTCCTCTTTGTTGTACCTCACTTAATAATTAAAATACAATTGATAACAACTTAATAATTAAAATACAATTAAGGATAATAATGATGTTCTTTTTCCGCCTTGCTGCTCGCCACTTATAATTAAAATATAATTGCTATCCACTGAAATGATTAGCATAGTCAGTCTGTTGAGATTAAAATACAACTGCTATCCACTTACTGAACTGATTAGCACAGTCAGAGTCTCTTCAATCAACAATTTGAGCTCCGCAGTATGCTACTCCAAATCTTTGTTGAGATTCAAAAGCTCCCTTTAACTCCTCAAAACCATAGTCAGATTCTTCGTACTCACTAACACATATATTATATATATATATATACTAAAAAAATTTAATATAAAAAATATATATAAAAGTATATAAATATATACATTAACACACCATGTATATAATTAGGTAATATATATATATATATATATATATATATTATACAAAAGTATATATACTAAAAAAATTTAATATAAAAAGTATATAGAAAAATATATAAATATATACACTATCACGCCACTACCCACTAACACACACATATATATATATTATACAAAAGTATATAAACTAAAGATTTTTAATATAAAAAATATACACAAAAGAATATAAATATATACACTAACACACCACTAACACTAATATATATATATAACCTAATTACATAAGGGTGTAGAAAATAAGTCCTACCACTATACAAAAGTGACTATACAAATATATACACTAAGATTAAGGATGAATATTAATTTAGAGAAGAACAATTCACACATACAACAAATCCAGTGAAACCAACCCTGATTTTGAGAAAATTAAGGAATATAGGGAGAAACCAATTGACCCTGGCATAGCAGACCAAAAACTCAAGAAATGAGATGGAAAATAAAGTAAATTGATTATCAATAGCAAATGCAGATCGACATCACAAAATTACAAAAATCACAACAAACAACACAGTCAAACAATTATTAACAACACACAGCACAATTTAATCAAAGAAAGAATAACATAAGACTTTGAGAATAACAAACCTCAATTCCCCAAGTCCTCCAATTTGAGGGTACCTCCTCCCTGTCAAATTGCCAACTGCATATACAGAAAAAAAAATTGAGCAATATACAGGTAAGAACTCACAATTACAACAATTATATTCAAAGAAGAAACATGTTTAAAGATGAATTTTTATGAATTAGGGGGAACACATAATATCAAACTGAACCGATGGATCTCATGAAGAAAATCTGATTTCTTATGTTAATGACCTATTAATTGATTAGTCATTTTTTCAAAAAAATTCCAATTTTACACAAAAGGGTTTACACTTTTCATGATATTAACAATTAAAAAATAATCATATTAACTCACAAAGTTACATAATGCACAAATTCGCAAAAATATGAAAAGAAAAGAGAATCGATGAAACAATTATTAACAACACAAAGCACAATTTAATCAAAGAAAGAATAACATAAGACTTTGAGAATAACAAACCTCAAATCCCCAAGTCCTCCAATTTGAGGGTACCTCCTCCCTGTCAAATTGCCAACCGCATATACAGAAAAAAAATTGAGCAATATACAGGTAAGAGCTCACAATTACAACAATTATATTCAAAGAAGAAACATGTTTAAAGATGAATTTTTATGAATTAGGGCGAACACATAATATCAAACTGAACCGATGGATCTCATGAAGAAAATCCGATTTCTTATGTTAATGACCTATTAATTGATTAGTCATTTTTTCAAAAAAAATCCAATTTTACACAAAAGGGCTTTACACTTTTCATGATATTCACAATTAAAAAATAATCAAGTTAACTCACAAAGTTACATAATGCACAAATTCGCTAAAATATGAAAAGAAAAGAGAATCGATTGTAATCAAGAAATTCCACCTCAGATAGTATTTTCTGGTAAAAAATTTGGAGGATTGTGTTAGCATCTCTGATGTAAGCCCAACCCTCACGCACCTCAGATTCAGAGAAGAAAGTTTTTATTCCCTATTGCATAAACAAAACGGAAATCATATCCACACAACCAAATTTAATCATATATTAGAGGACTACAATTGTATCAGACGAGAACAAGGAAGATTTAAACCCAAAAAGAAAACCAGAGGGAGCTTGGTAAGTAGGACAAAAGTATGAGAAGGAGGCGTCCTTTAAAATATGAAACACATAGAGTGCATGAACAAAATCGAAATTCTGATCCTCCTTGATCCATACCCAAATTCTTCAACCTTCAAAAATCACAGATTGATTCAATAAGAATGAAACAATTTTAAGTTTATGTACTGCACTACTATATGTATCACAGCTAGAATAGAACTTTAAAAAAAAATTAATTTAAATTTCAAATATGAACAGAAATAGCTGAAATGAAAATTGTTCAATGAGGATATATATTACCTGAAGTAGTGTATCATTTTGTATATTGGTTCATTTACGCAATGTTGTATACAATTTGTGTGACCTTTATACTTTCGTAGCTCTTTTATATACATGCATGTTGTGCATAAACAAAATATAATACAAAAAAATCATCATGTTCCAATAAAGAACCAAATTAAAATGGAAGTGGCAACGACGGGACATTCTAGGAAGCTGCATAATTATGATGACTCCCCACTATTTTGCGTCATTTTCATATAACATAATTACAAAAGACAAAAACGAAGTGGTTAGGTAGTTCATACATGTTTCTCAATTCAGATCTCCTATTATAAACGTTGATGCAATTTCCTATTACAATTCATATGTGAATAATATATGTATAAAATATTTTCTTAAATAAAAATTTATTATAGATTAAATACACTTGTCAGACAGGCATAATATGAAACACGATATAAAACATCATTTTACAATAGAAGATCTCGTGTGCAATTAGTTTGAATTTAGCCAAGGCCGATTCAACTTCTATTTCATGTCCATAAAACACCAAAAGTGGGGTAAGTGAATCCAAACTTACAAAAATCTAGCCTAAACTTAGTCCAATAGACCAACTAAATCAAGCCCATGTACAGGCCCATGTCTAGGAAACATGCAAGAACCAAAAACAAAGCAAAAAAAGACACACTTGAGCATCAAAATCCCATGCAGCTTAAAGCAAGCACAAATATGTATCAATATTTCCAAATTGCTTCACAAACAAAAAATTTGACATAATCAGAAGGAAATCAGAATGACAAGAAATATGACCGAAATCAAGATTTCTGAAATTGCAATTCCATCACCATCTTTTCCCTTAAAGAAGCCCGAATGCCGGTATACACGAATGAATTTTCAGATTACATGGAAGAGATGAGCAGTCATCAAGATCAACAATCTCCAATTGCCTTCAATTTCATTTGCAAATTTAACGCGTGAAAAGATAACGGCACAGTTCATAAACATGATCATCGAGTCTATGCAGTTACAAATCAACCTTCGACATAGATTCCTGTTGAGAAAATAGAGCTTCAGCACAAATGATATATCTCCTCATGTGTATTAGCAAACAGAGAGAATCAGTAAAACTAAATTGTTCTACAATGTAAAATGTGAAATCAGGGATAGAGCAAGGGGCTGGTAGAGGCCACCCCCTTTAAAAGCCTGTACTTTTATTTTTATATCCCCAAACTTTTACACCTTTTACAAGAACCATAGATGCTCTGAACTCTGAAAAATCAACAGAAAGAAGGTAAGGAAAAACCAAGAACAGAACTCAGATTGTTAGAGAACAAAACTCACCGTCGTCGTCTTTGATGTCGGGTAACTTAAAACTCACCGTCTTAGAAATAGCAGTTTAGCTCAATTTCTACAAATAAAAATCCTAGTTTCGAAAAGAAAGTTTTCAGGCCAAACATTAAATAACCAACATTTAGTTCTACCCAATTTTTGACTTCCTAACATTTTTCCAATATAAAGAAAGCTGGATGGTGAATCCATAAAGAAAATTTAGAGGTAAAACATGAAATTAAAACCCCAAAAAATGCGCCCCAGATATCCGATTATTCACATAACCAACAAATTCATGATTCGCATGTCACAAAAAACATCGAATCATAACCCTAAATCACATCAAAAAGATATAACGAAACCCCAATTAAAAAGAAAAAACAAACATAAACCAAATCCGAAGCATGAAGAATCATATTAAACGTCATCGCCTGAATCGGAAACAGAGATTCGATCCCCTTCGACCTCAACATCTCCCGCAACAACAAGAAGAGAACTCACCATCGTCTGCCTCAGATTGAAAGAAGAGAAAGGGAGAGGGAGAGGGAGAGGGAGAGGGAGAGAGAGAGAGAGAGAGAGAGAGAGAGAGGAGAATGAGAGAGAAGGTTTGGGTGGGGAACAAGGAGATAAAAAATCAATGGTGGATGCTGCTGAGTGCAAATCTGACGGCTTAGGGGCCTATACAGAACGACGTCGTTTTGGTTGTTGGATGAAAAAAAAAAAAAAACAAAAATCGCAGAAAACGACAAACAACTCGACGATGAAAAAATCCTGTAGCAAAGTCATACACCCTTATATATATAGGTAATATATATATATAAAGGATCAAGATCTAATACATACCCTCTCTTAGATAAGATCTAAAACCCAATATACACCATTGTATACATTAAATCCAACAGTCCAAAAAATAAAGAAGAAACAGACAGGAAAAAATGGAAAATAGGGATTAGGGGTATAATGGACAAAATGGCAAAATTATACATCATTCATTTACCAAAAATAACGGCACATGATCTCCTACAATCTCTCAAAACTGATACCCACGAAAATCTCCACTTCAATATCACAATCTCAACCCGAGATTAACACAATCAATTTATAAAATCGTATTAACCTCAGATTTCGTTCGATTATCACAAAAAAAATTCTGAAACTCTTAAAATTTCTGAAAAATCGATATTGCAAACCCAAAATCTGAAAATATAAACACACACTGTATAATGAGTTACAAACTATTGTATAATGGTTTACATACTACTGTATAGTGGTTTATAAGCTACTGTATGATGATTTAAAAATCACTAATTGTGTTGTCACTAATACCACACTGTATAAGATGTTGTATAATGGTTTATATGATATGTATTTGCTATTTACAAGCCTTAAAAACTAATAAAACGCAATTTTGAAGCCCTAAACGATCTCAGATGGCTAAAATCACGAGACCGTATTGCAAAGCAATTCGTCTTGATTAACACGCCGTTTCGCTATGACCGTACAATTTTCGTATTATTCCGATTTAGTGAATTTTTTTCCCATGTTTTCGCTTACATCATTGTTATTTGTTTTGATTTTTGATTTTTGAAGAATCTGTTATTTGTTTTTGTGAATAATCTGTTTTTGAAGAATCTGTTATTTTGCGTTTTGATTTTTGAATAACACGTTGTATAATATCAATAAATGTTCTGTATTTTGTTTAATTAGTTAATGTATCATAAAAAGTATAACGTGTTAAAATGCATTGTATATCGTTATTGTATTCACTGTATACCTGCTTACATTCGACTGTATAATTATTAAACTGACTTTCTGTATTGCATTTAATACCGTACTGTATAATCACGTTATATGGACTGTATAATGAAATATAATAAACTGTATATTGATAATTAATGTACTGTATAATATATACACAAAAACTGGTTGCATGATCACTTGCATCAATTGTAACTACGCGTATGTGTTGTTGTATATCACACTTATATCTACTGTATATTGATGTTTCAGCAGATGCGTATCATTAACGTATATTTTCCGTAAACACTCAGACGATATAATGAAAAATGGAATAAAAAACTATTGATAGTGAAGAAAAAAATGCAGAATTCGCGATGAATGATGCAGAAAAAAATGCAGAGTTCGCAATTATGATTCGAAAAAAAAATGAATTTGGAAGCAGAATTGATGAATGATGAAAGAGATTTCAGATTCTGGTAATTAAATTGATAATTTCTGTAAATAGATCGAATTATAATTAGAAATAAAAATAAATTGGGAAGCAAAATCTGTTATGGGAAGCATGAGTTTGTTACGTTTTGCTGACTAAAATGCCCCTACCAGCATTAAAATAATTTATATAATCCGAAAAATGAGATAAACCCACACCTTGGGATCAAATTGAATCAGAGGCCTAGATTGGGTCTTAGATCTTACCTAATGTCAAAGTATGTATTTGATCCATACCCTATATATATATATATATATATATATATATATATATATATATCTATTCCATTTTATGAAAAATGAATAGGAATTTCTTTTCCTTCATTTGAATCCTTCTTTTAAAAAGCAAAAGTAGCAAATTATTCTTAAATTTCCAGAAAAAGGAAAACTCAACGCAAATAATCAAAATTTTTTTGTTTATTCTCGATCGGAATGACAAAAAATTTAAATTTTATTACACCATTTTTAATATAAATATATTTAATTCCCTCAAAAGCCTACATTAGGGGGTGCATACGAACCTACGATGTACGAACACTCCGAAAAATTATTCTGTGCAATGTCGGACACGCGTCGTGTCCGTGTTCAGCTATTGAGATAAAAGAAAAAATACACATGAACATTCGTGTCATAGCCGTATCTGTGCACCAATTTTTTTTTAAAATTCATGTATCCATGTCGTGTCCGTGCGTCATAGATACGAACCAATCTCGAGTCGAGCCTGATGCTCACAAGCTCCTGAACACATCCAGACAAGCTTGAGCTCCGTTCTGTCACCAGTTTGAGCTCGAGTCGAGCTTCGATTACCAACCTAATCTACACCATCACTCCTCAAACACACCTAACAAGCAATGGTCTCTCTAGGACGGCAATGGGGCAGGTTTGGCAATACCCGCTATCCACCCTGTTACTAAAACACACTGCCCGTCCCTGCCCCGTTCACCTTTACTAAAACCTACACTCACGCCGCTCCGCTAAATACACGGTGAAGTTAGGTTCAACCTGATTAAATATGTAAGTTCAGTAATTCACCTGATGACGCGCCTCAACTTGTGTGACCCGACCCGCCCCTGAACCGGGTGATGTCTAGTTCAACCCGAAATCCAATCAAATAACATACTAAAATTGGACACAAGTACTAATTAGATTAAGATCCATATAATTCAACAACAAATAAAGCAACAACATAAACAAACATCATGAGATTTCATACAAACAAATAATCAAATGAGTGTTTTTCTTCGTTCTGCTGCAGAGCGGATGGGAGTTTAGAGAAAGCAACTCAGATTTGATCATGCATTTGGAAGAAAATTAGAAAGTTTCTCTTGTTTCTGTCGAACGACTTGGTTCTCAATTCCCAAACCTAGTTACCCTAAATTAAAATATTAAATTATACAGAATATAATTAAAAACAATATTAATTTTCGTGGAGCGGGTTACGCTACCCACCCCGAACCCGGGCGGGCACAATTTGTAAAATTCACTAATTTAATGCACCCAAAATTGAATTCGGGACAAAATCCATGCAGCCCCATTGCCACTTCTATCTCTCGCATTACTAAAGAAATTTGTTTAGTGTTGAATCTCTCCCCTCTCAACCCCTCTTTTCGGATTCGAAGTTCAATTTATTGGGCCTCAAATGCTTTATCAATCTTAAGTTACTAACGGGCCTGACCTATCAAAGGATTGCTTCATATGTAGGCCAGGTCCCAGATGCTGCTTTGTCCATGAATTTGTATCAAGTCCATGAGGTCCTTGAATAATTGTCTTTTATTTACATTGCCAATGCACACACTTTGCAAAATAGTACTTCATTTTGTATTTCAATTTATCTATGCAGGATGTGTATACAGAAATTTCAAAAAGTATAAAATTGTATAAATTATACACACTTATCAAGTATAAATATAAGATAGAATATAAGATGATACCAACTTAAAATAAAAATGTTAAAAGCACATTGCAGTTCAAATCATCTGTATGTAACATGCATAGATGTGCGACAAATGTTTACATGAGTGGTTAGGACTAATACATTTTATTTTACTTCGAGCACTAGTACATTTTTAGTATTATAATCTAGTTGTTCTCGATTGTACATTTTCTCTATTCTCTCTCCTTGCAAAATTTAGTCGGGGGAACAAAAGCATCCCATCGGTGATTTTCTGGGAAATCAACCTGCAAATCCAAAATTAATATAGTATGTTACATAATATATATATATATATATATATATATATATATTACTTATTACAATCTCCTCTCTTACCAGATTGTTGATTCTCAGGTGTTGCTATTTTCTTTTGCTATTTTCTTTACTAGTACTAGGCTTGGTGGCACTACTCTGCCCCACTGCTTGATCCTGAAAAATAAATTTGAGGGAATTAGTTAATAAATTAGCTGAAAATTTTCAACATAATGACATTTGTTTAGGAATTAAACTTGCCTGTGATAACGGTAATTGTGCTTGTTGGAGACCAAGATATTGTTGATACGGGTCAACAACGTTCAGAATCCGTGGATCGTGTGGATCAGTCAGGTTGGAAGCCTGAATCCTGGATGGATCGGGTACAGGAACTTGTGGCTGATGAAACGGTGCAGGCATGGGAAATATGGGTCGACCCATATGTGCGGCTGCTGCTGTTGGATGTGGCATTGTTGGACCGGGTAGCAAAGACGGATAGGGTACCATAGGTCGGCTCATGCCCATTCCCATACTCATTGCATGCATGTATTGCTGCATACCGGGGTACATCATAGGGACCATGCCGCAACCCATATTGGACATCATCTAAACAAATAGTTGAGTTGAATTTCTTCTTTTAGATGGTCAGATTTTAGGTTTACACTAGAAAATGATATAAGGGTTAATAATACGCACACACTCTCACTTATTGGTTAATTAACGCAAGCCTCCTTGGTTTTTACAAATTACCAAGACACCTCTGTCACATCTTGACAACTCAAAAGGCTGGGGTAATTTGTGAAAATCTTGGGATATGTTTGGTAATTTAGGGTCTCATGCAGGGGTGTTTACGTTATTTACCCATGATATAAAAACCTTCGGATTGAACTTGGGAAATCTACCTGCACTTGCAGTTGTAGTGATTTAAAGTACTCAATTGCGTCATCCAACAATGAAACCTTATCTGTCTGAAGTTAATGAAGCAAGAACGAGAATTTTAATGCAAAAGATAAGTCTCGAGAATCAATATAACATTGGTCATTGGTTGTATTGAAATAATTAAGATTCGAACCTTGTTGGAGGCAGGTATGAGTTCTTGCAATGCCTTCATCTTTTCGTTAATCCTGTCTCGTCTCTTCTGCATGAATCATTACATTATGTAAAACATAACGAACCAAATATCCATTGAAGAAAGTAAATTATCCATCAAGATAAATGTGCAGACCCTCTCAGAGAGATTGTGTATTTCTGCAGATCGGGATCTCTTCACTCCACGGGCTTTCTTTTTAGCTTCTTTGCCAGCTTCAAACTCGGTTTCCTAGAAAAACAGGGGAAATCTTAAGGACATGCGATGGAGCAACTAGTTAAGAATAACGAGCATCCTGAAGTCACGTTACAATCCGTTTATTGTTTCAATCATTTTTAGTAGTTCGTATTCTTCGGACAATCATAATATTACGTGTGTTAAAATTCAGGTTGAATTACCCCTTTTTTCCCATAATTATCATCAAAAAAATTCTTTATAAATATATTATATCATATTTATTTATTTAAAAAATAAGAATTCAGGATTCGATTAGTAAACTTGATAAATCAAATATTAACAAGACAGAGGATTGATAATTATTATTGCTAAGAGAAATAGTTGTAGAAAGATTAGTTTTCTTTTATCTGAATTTAAATTATAATGGTAACTACTTATCTTTTATGACATATAACTTAGAAACAAAATTCTAGCCAAAAATCGAGTTTAGTCAAACCTATGTTATGTCAAATGCATTACACTAGAATGATTAATATGTATAACATCATCGATTATATGTTAGATTGGGTGGGAAGAAAATGCTGCGAGCTATAATTATTCCTAGAATGAGAATTAATTTGGTGGGGGCGAGTTGTGAAATTGAAAAAACTCTAACCCGGACCCGACTTTGACGCACTCAAGTGTATTTCACAAGAAGAATGTATTACACTTGTCATATAATTGGTAAATTATTTTATAAAATACATATGGATTTGACCGAGCCGCGAGCAGGTTAGGGTTTCCCACGAAATTGAGGGGGTTCTTTTTGGAAATACACTTGTTATTCAACATCTACACCTTGTGACCGATGTGCGACGTCTGAGGGGTTGTGAGAGTATATATATATATATATATATATATGCCAACCTAATGAAAAATAACAGAGTTACAAGCACATAAAATAATCAACATACATTTGTTTACATATAGTGTATAATCATTTACTTTATCTAATACCTTGACCACCACGTCCCTAGTGATCTCCATCTTTCCCAATCTTTTGTGCTCACTTTCTATTGTGAGAGATTTCATGTGGAAAGGAGGATGGAGAATATCACACGCTCGAAACTCCCTAGACCTCTCGATATTGTTAATATGGTAGTGTCTAATTAATTGGTGTTATTTTTAAATGAAACCATCCACTATTAAAGTCGATTCACTAAATATCATTATAATTATTTTTTCATGGGGCCTACTGTCTCTTGGTGACGAATTGGTCGTATAAATACAACATTTGATGGACATTCACTTAGGGACTGTACATACTGTAGGTCTCTTACTCTCAAATCAAGGAAAAATCAAATACTTGATCAAAAAAAATATAACATAGAATCTTTAGAAAAATCTGCATGCGTACCAACGTGGCAGTCACGCCGGACACCCCTTCACCAAGAAGTGCCACTTGTACAGTGGTCTGGCTAATATGCGCTACGTAAGTCGACACTCAACACTCAACACTCGACACTCTATTTTATGTGCGCAGGCTAGAATACAAGCCGCACACAAACGGAACGGAATAAAATACTAATTAACGGGAAATTCGAGACTTCTAACTCCCCTTTGCTCGGCCAAATTGTGTATTTTATAGAATAATTTACTAATAATTATATGACAATATATTTGAAATTACAATCAAATCAATCTGGTCTAAAATTTTCCCTAATTAACGGACTTTTTAATTCTTTTATTTTTATAGTATCAATTAAAGAATTTAAAGAAAAAAAAAACACAGCCACAAATATAAAATCATTGCTTACCTCGCTCTGACACTCGCCATCGTCGTCTTCTCTGCCTTTCCGCTTCCTATCATCCGCCGCCGCCGCCTCTTCCTCCTCCTCCTCCGTCTCCACCTTCTGAGGCGGCGGCGGACTTGGCTCCACGCTCGTGCTGAAACTGGCTCCTGAGCCTCCGGAAGATGACGTCATGCTGACTTGACGTGTAACGGCAACCGATTCCCTGTCCGGCACCGGAGTTTGAGCCCCACGCGCCGACGCATAAACACTCTCTGTGTTCACCTGCGTACTACAGTCTTCCGTCCCGACGACCGGCGTTTCATTCGATTCCACCATCGCCGATCCTCTGGCCGTTGTTTCCGACGAATTTCTGACCGGATCGATCCTCGAGAAAGGCATGAAATTGTGTAATCGAGGTGGACTTTTTGGATCCTGAGACGGCGGAGGACGGATCTCCACCACGGAGCGAGGCGGCGCAATGGTGGTTATAGGTTTTGGCGGCGGAGGAGGAGAGTTGAAAAGATCAACGTACGAATCTCGATCGAAGGTCGATTCGTCGAGTGCGTACTGAAGCCACGACGCCGTCTCATCCTCCTGCATAAACGAATGCTGCTGTTGTTCTTCGCAGCTCGACCGGATCGCCACCGCGTCACCGCCGCTGCACCTTTGTGCCACAACCGTGCCATTCTGCCATAGCAGCTCCATGAGCTCTTCGCCTCTACAAATATATATATATAGATATATACAAAACAAAAAAACAGTCATATTGATATATAGGGAGAAAAGAAATCAAAAAACAGTGTTAGTAACAAAAGCTTACGCCGCAGGCCGTCTGGAAAAGCCTGAAGAAGATCCAGGAGGAATTGGATAGTCGTCGTCATCCATATCGCATGAAATTGAGGATCTCAATGATTCATTCATCTTTTCCGTCAATTGATTTTATAGTGAAAAGGGGACAATTTCGACAGGATAATGAACTGGAAACAGCAAAGTCAGCTGATCAATATACTAACAGAATCTGGAATTCAGCGAAATTTGAAGTAGTATAGCAACTTCATTGCCAACTCTCAGATAAGAGTACAAAGTAGCAAGTACCGATGTTGATTATACACACAGAATCGATCCACAAAATATTTCACTCTAGTCGTGTGTGCTAAACAAAGTGGTATATATATATCACTATATATGCAATACTCTCGTGTTTTGTTTTTTCTTATTTTAATTGTTCTTTGATGATGGGGAGTTGATGTTCCAACTTCCAGATTTTAGGGATGTTTTGTGTAAATATGGAGGCGCAAGGCTTTACCATATTTGGGTTTTGGGATATTTTTTATGTATGCAGTATGTAGATTGTTGGTTAGTGGTAAATGACTTTTGCAGGCACGATAAGGACACCCTCCCTGTTGTTTTTCTATTGGCTTCAACTCGGACACCATTGGTAGTGCTACTATGAGATTCTTAATTTTGGGTAGGAGGGGATTATGAATTATTGCATGACGCCCTCGTATCTTCGACTATTTATGAATCATTGTATATATATATATATACATACATACACGAAGATGTCGTGACGATCTTATCATGTACGATTTGATCGTTTGAAACTCGTGACTATCTATTCATGTTCAATGGTTTAAGTGTGTATTCTGTGTCTATCTATTTTACTTACACAAGTATGTAGGTATTATACTCAATTCACCTTATTATATAAAAGAGAGATAGATACACTAAGATCGTTGGATTGATTAAATTTAGGATAGATTTTTTCAAAACTCATTTGAATGCATAGTGGTATGGAACGAGATTTTTCATGAAAAAGCATAAAGCCTATCATGATTGTTACATTTTTTTCATGAAAAAGCATAAAGCCTATCATGATTGTTACATTTTTTACGAAATCAAATGTAAGAAATTTCAACTATATGATCCTATTATTATTTAATTAGCTTGTTTTGGCCACTCCAGTGCATTTGGAAGTTGCCCCGTCACATAATACTTATTTACAGGAACACGAAGCCAGGATTTGAAATTTAGGAGGCTAATACAAAAAACAAAGGGGGGGGGGGGGGGGGGGGGGGGCGGTTAGTGGGGGATAAAGAAAAGGGAAAAACTTGAAATTTTTAGGGGGTGAAAATGAAAATATCAAAAAAATTAGGTGCAATTTTTTTTTCTCAAAGTTGAGGGCACCGTCTCTCTCTATGCCTATTTATGAGAGGCATGACAAGGTATGTATTCACGATGTATTAGTTATTATATTATACCTATGAATTGCACTTGCAACGTACAATGTGATCAGTTTGGAGTGGGATCACTTTAGATTTTGTTTTTCATTCATTATAGCCTTGTGGTCCACTTCATGAATCCTAACGTTGTGTTTCAACATATTTTGAAGTTCATTTTTAGGATTTTTCTTGGGAATATGAATTATCGATATTCGTGTGAGAATATTGAATGTTGTGTTATGTTATAAAAATGATATTTTATTGAGATTTAATGTAGAAAATAATTGAATTAGTTATAAAATAAGAGAAATAATAAATTTAATAGTGAGGATAAATAAATTAATGATGAGAGATAATATAATATGATTGAAAAATGTAACGATGGATGTTTGTATAGAAAAATGTCTAACAAAAAATGAGCATTTGTATGTTTTGGAGAAAATAAGTTTGGATGTGGATTTTTGATCCAAAAATAAAAAACACAACTCAAAAAATATGGCCAAACACAGCTTTAATGTACGTAATTCATAATAGCCATTTCGTGCACATAAAGAGCATGTATATATAATTCAGAATGAGAGGTTTTATCTTGGAATAAAAGATGTCATATAATTTCTCATAACCATTGTATTAATGATGGTCAACAAGTTAATTTGCCTCTTTGACGCCATAAAGGTGATTAATTCGTTGATGAGGATGATTTTGTTGCAATCATCTCAAACAATTGACAGTGTACCCCTTTCACCATATGTTTGTAGGCGTAATTTCCAGTTTCCAATTTGCACCTTGTAGTTGAAGAAGAGAGGAGATTGGATGAACATCCGAAACAGAGAGTGCCGCGAGTGACGAGTGATCAGTATCGTAGGGATGAGAGTTTAAGTTGAAGAAAACAATTTACGGTATTATTTAACGGTCTCTGTTGAATACGTAAATTACTTGAGCTGATTAAATTAATTAAATACCGTAAATTTGTTTACAATGATGACAGTAATATTTATTACTTAAAACATAAGAAAAAGACTCCTTAAACATATTCTTGGAACTACAGTTTCAACTCAATATAAATACATTTCTATTTTCCTCATCAGAAAAACAATCTCAAAAGAAGTATATAACTATAAACTAAAATGAAGTTGATTTTAGGTAGTAGTTTAATACCTTCTTGCTTAATAACCCATGCCACCCATGCCTGCGGGCACTGGCGGGGATTCTTTCTCGTCCTTGGGAAGTTCAACAACAACAGCCTCTGTCGTGGTTAACAAGGACGATACACTACATTGTTCATAAATAAATCTCAATTAGCCCAAAAATGAATTAAGCAAGTACGAGAGTACAATGGAGATTTCTAGTTATATGTTGTTACCTTGCAGCGTCAACCAAAGCTGTTCTAATAACCTTCAAAGGGTCAATTATTCCAGCCTTCACCATGTCTACATATTCACCTGGTCAGATAGTCCAATGACACCATTAAAAATAGGGATAAATACATGGATACTACCTCACTTGTTGAGTAATTACTACATTTTGCAAATTACCAAGACATTCAGTCAGATCCTAAAAACTCAAAAAACATGGGTAAATTGCTTTTACTGACGTGGGGTGAAATTGTAATATATTTTTATCGACAGGGTAAATTATGGTAATTTCTCAAACATCGAATTATTTTTTGTAATCATGGTCTTCACGCAGGGGGTGTGTGTCTATGTAATTTACTCTTAAAAGCAAGGTATGACACATGCTTGACTTGTTCTAGTGAAGTGAAGGACTTTGAAGAAAGGAGGAAACAATTGTACCTAGGAGGTCCCAGGATTATAAGTCATGGGTATATTACAGTCATTCACGTGGTGGAATCGATAAAGGGTCCAATACACATGAACGGTTGTGATTGTCCTGGAACCTGGAGTAAAAATCAATTCTGGAAAAGTAGGGTGTACCTTTAGCCGCATCATATCCAAAGTCTGGATCATCCTGCTCCAATAGTTTGCCAACCACAACAGATCCCTCAACTCCAGCATTTGATGCAATTGTGTATACTGGAGCCTGCAATAAATAAAAAATGCAATTTGTAGTCGTTAACTCGAGTCCTTCACATTGTCAAATAGCATGTATGAGTTGAAGAGATTGGTGACTGAAATAAGTGAGAGTCTAAGACCTTGAGAGCATTCTGAATAATCTGAACACCGACTTTTTGATCAAAGTTGGCAGTTTGCAATTTCTCCAGCTCCTTGGAAGCATAAAGGAGAGCAATACCACCGCCTGTGTAACCATAAATGAAAACACGAAATTAGACTTACTTTCATCATTTTGGCGGGATTTTTCCTGAGAATCTCAAGCCATTATACTCACACTGACAATAAAATACAGATAAAAAGCTTAAATTACCAGGTACAATGCCTTCTTCCACAGCTGCCTTTGTTGCATTCAGAGCATCAGTTACTCTATCCTTCTTCTCAGCAACCTCAGTTTCACTGGCTCCACCAATCTAACATGGATACATAAAGTCGCAGGTTGTACAAAGTATTTAATGTAAAAACAATAATTTCTTAAATTCTCATAGGAGCATAAAAATTGTGGTTCTCACCTTCAACACAGCAACACCACCAGAAAGCTTAGCAAGTCTCTCCTGGAGCTTCTCCTTGTCGTATACAGATGTACTCAACTCAATTCCTGATCGTAACTGTTAGAACAACATTCATGAGTTCAAAATGGGTTTTGATATAGAGAAAAATATATGAAAATAAGAAGGCCCAAGAACCTGGTCACATCTTTCTTCGATAGCCTTCTTGTTACCAGCCCCATCAAGAATAACAGTGTCATCTTTTGATACTGTGACCTGAAGATTCAGTCGAGACATTGGTCATAAAGACAATAAAAGTTAGCAACTTATGAAAAGAAGAGTTCTTAATGAATCACTTATTAAGCAAACACAAGGATGAATAAACATATACAAACAGTTGTGTCTCACCTTTTTGCATGAGCCAAGCATGTCATGAGTCAAATTTTCAAGGTTCAATCCTAGCTCGTTGGTGATGACCTACATTTCAACAAGTGTGAAGCAATAAGTCAAAAGTAAGCAGCCACTCATCATTATCCATCTAAGTGCAAGTGTCTTTCCATGCAAGTGGGGATGTGGGGTGGGTGGGTATGGGTGTGGGGGGGGGGGGGGGGGGGGGGATTAACAAACAATAAGTAGCTCAATTACCTCGCCTCCTGTTAAAACTGCCAGGTCCTGTAAATATGCCTTTCTATTCTCTCCAAATCCAGGAGCTTTAATGGCACAAACCTATGGATTCACACAAAATTAGGTCATCTCCGAAGCACTGGCCGTTATTGAGCAATCAAAAACATGTAATATATGAACAAAAGTATAATGATAGGCACACCTTTAATCCAACTCGAAGCTTGTTTAGAATGAGGGTGGCCAAAGCTTCACTTTCCACGTCTTCAGAAACAATCAACAACGGTTTTTGCCTCTGAGGCGATGTAGAGAAACCATAAGTATTTCGTGAAACATAAAACTTGATACAGATTTGAATTAGACCGACTTATCTTACCTTCAAGGCTAACTCCAGCACTTTCACTATAGCATTTAAGTTTTGTATTTTCTTCTCGTGGATTAAAACTAGAGCATCCTCCAATTCCTATTGCAGAAACATGAGAAAAATTACTAGTCGGTAAGATGAATTTACTTCAACATATATATTCGACAGCCACTGATGAGCTATGATCCCTTGAAGGTATGCATCAGCTGAGTAAAAGATGTCTCTTAACTACTTACACATTTTTGGTTCTTTTGGTTGGTGATGAAGTAAGGGGATATGTAGCCTCTATCAAGCTTCATTCCTTCGACCACTTCCAATTCATTATCCATTGTCTTTCCGTCCTGATCCAGGAATGACAAATGCAGCATTCAGCCAATAAAAAGAGTCTTTCGCTTAATTCTAGATTTAAAAATATAAAAGAAGCACTGAAGGGAAAATGGCAACTTACTGCAATGGTAATAACTCCCTCTTTGCCAACTTTTTCCATAGCCTTGGCTATAAGCTCACCAATCTCTCTTTCTCCATTAGCCGATATTGTACCGACCTACACATAATAAGAGTGCATACTTTAACAGAAATATCAAACTAGGTATTCCCTAGAAATTAATCTGTTAATACCCTTGCCAGCTTAATATACTAATTACTGAAGCCTGAAAATAACCTGCGCTATCTCTTCAGATGTGCTGATCATTCGCGCTCTGCTCTTCAAGTTTGATACCACCGAATCAACTGCCATGGTGATCCCACGTCTCAAGTCCATGGCATTCATTCCAGCTGCAACTGATTTGCAACCTTCAGAATATATTGCACGGGTGAGGATAGTCGCACAAGTAGTACCTGGAAAGATGTGAACATCAAGTGGTCAATTTTGTGCAACAATAAGAGAGTCTAAATTTAACTAAAAGTTACTTAAACGGGAACGATTTTCTCCTAGCACTTCAGTAAACAAAAGCAGAATCGCATGCTACTCATTGTTACGTCCAAAAAAGAACCATCAAAATATCTTGTTATATCAATTAACATTTAAATTTTATAGTTTATCATATTGAAAAAGAAAGAAATCTCTAAGACAGCAAGAGATTTACCATCTCCTGCAACATCATTAGTGGCATTTGCAACTTGCTTTACAAGGCTAGCACCAACATTCATGACTCTATCTTTGAACTCAATGCTCTTCGCCACCGTAACTCCATCCTTGGTCACTTTTGGAGCACCGTAGCTTTGTTCCAGAACAACATTGCGACCCTTGAGCAACCAAACATTAAATAGCAATTATACAAAACATAATAAGAAAAAGAAGAAACAAATAAGAAAAATTCCATCTCCTAAAGTTTAAAATAAATAGGCCAGGATTGAGCAGGTTATACGCGCCACAGCATTTTAAGATTTCCAGACTAATCAACTGATCCAGATGAACAATTTTCAGTCAGAACTTTCAATAATTCACATCTTTAGACCGTAGTCCAAATGTGACAACATTCAGCAGGCACAGAACTAAGTCTCCTTCTCAGATTCAATCTCGACATTTAGATATAACCGAATGAAGCCACCATAAGGTACCATATAAACCCAGATAGATACAATTGAAACAAAATACCACGACTACAGATATAAACTAATCAATATCATCAAACTAGCTTATGATCACATTGACTCAATCCAATTAAAACAACGAAAAACGATTCCTCACTTTAGGCCCCATTGTGACTTTGACAGCATCAGCAAGCTCTTCGACGCCTCTAAGCATCGCCGCCCTCGCCTCCACCCCAAATTTAATGTCCTTCGCCGCATAATTCCTGTTCCATGACAACCTACTACTACTAACCTAAACAGAGTAAAAAATGAAAAAAAAAAAATCAGTATCACAAAACGCAATGCTGGAAAAGCGTTTTTAGTTCATAACTACAAAGAAAATGGGTAAAACAAGATCATTTTCAGTACCAGTTGGCAGGTGTTCCTGGCAATCCTACAGAAATTGCAAAAATTATCAACAAATTAACCAAAAATCATGTTGTATACGCCAAATTGACTGAATTATCGGAATAACAAATAAGAATTACCTGGCTTTAGAAGCGGCGGCAGTGGCGAAGCGATACATGGTGGTAATGGAGTAAATTTTGGTGTGGAGTACGAGTGGGGGTGAAAATTATAAATAATGCAGTAGAAAATTGAACCGAGAGTGTTGCGCAAGAAAAGAGGAGAGAGAATGACAGAGAGGGTGAAATTTCTAGAGGGAGAAAGTGGGGGCCGGGGGATGTCAGGGTTTAGGGTTTTAGGGGGACTGGAACGAAAATGAAGATTTTCGGGAGGCGAAAAGGAAATATAGCCAAATTGTAGGGGAGGACTGAGGAGTGAGGAGTATCTCGGTGGGCCTTGGCGGCTGGGCCTCTTCCTCATTCTTTTACCATATCCATTTTTTACTTAATTAATCATAAGAAATTGTTTACTCATGGCTCATGATTATGACTTTCAATTCGAATTTCTCAAACTAGATATTTAGAATATTTCCTTTATCTTGAATAAAAAAAAAAAACACAAGAAATTGCGTACACTAAGACCTGTTGGTCTAGTAATATCCACTTTCCACTTTATGTGAGAGATCTTAAATTCGAATCCAGATCGCCACAAGTTGTGGCTCTTCCATCTTTTATGGAACAACCCGGGTTTGTTGGACTAGATATTTAAGGTATCCCTTTCGTTTTGAATTTAAAAAAAGAAAATTGTTCACGCTTGTTTATATTTTTATCCACTTTCAAATTCTTAGTTTGAATGCTAGTCGAGTCGGATATGAATTAAATTCAAATAATTCGATATTCTTATCAACTTTCAATAATTGTGCTTGAAGTTGGTTTCATTGCTAATTGCATAAAATACGAGCTCGAGTATTTTGATATTTTTACGAAAAAATTGCACTTTTGATCCCGTAAGAGTCGGCTCAAAACACTTTTAGTCCCATAAGAATGAAAAAGTGGCACTTTTGGTCCCAAACATTAAAAACGGACGAAAAATGATGATTGAATCACACTCGCTATTAAAAAAAAAATTAAAATAGATTCAAAAATATTAATAAAATAATAAAAAGGCAAAAAAAAAAAAAAATGAAAAAGAAGACGAACAACACCATTCGTCTTCTTCGCCCTTCCCCCCTCCCCCACAAACCCACCCACCCCCCACACACCTTCCACCCCCGTCTAATCTACTCTGCCGCCGCCGTCGCCATCGCCACCACCACCACCTCCAAAAGCTAAACCCAAACCACACTCTCCAACCAAGACCTCCCAAACACGACCCCTCAACCACCTCTAAAAACCTCGCTGGCGATGGAGGGGTGCCGATGATGGGGTGACAATGGTGGTGGAGCAGTGTGACGGTGGGGCGACGGTGGTGATGGTGTGGGGAAGAAGACTAGCACAGTACTCGTCTTCTTCCTTTTCTTTTTCTTTTTTCATTTTTTCATTTTTTTTGTTTTTTTATTTATTTAATGAATTTTGATTATTTATTTTTTTGAAATTGTTTATTCCAAAATCACACGCCCGAGCGTGCATGTGTTACACGCGGCAACTCCTATGGGACTAAAAGTGAGATTTGGGATCAAAAGTGTCACTTTTTCACTCCTATAGGACTAAAAGTGTCAAAAAAAATCCTATTGTGACTAAAAGTGTTTTTGGGCAACTTCTATAGGACCAAAAGTGCAATTTTCCCTATTTTTACATATGTTTATTATCTTTTAAGTAACTAAAACTAAATCAAGTTCGAGTATAGATTTAAACCTTTTCAAATATAAAAAAGTATTTAAGCTTATTTGTACGATAAATGAATTAAGCTTAAATCATCTTTGAATTATCAATCTTAAATCAAGTATCAAATAATTTTAATTGTTTTCAAACCCTAATTATTGTAGATTTATACATGCCTGGAATTTGTTTTAGCCATATTCAATATAGGTGCAATTTATTTGTGCGGAGATTGGTTTAAACTTTAAATTCAACCAAAACCGATATGAATTAGAATTTCTCGTTTTGAGAAAATATTACTTTGTGGGAAGCCTACCTGCTAAAAACACCAATATTCTCCTAATTCATATGAAGATCGAAATCAGCAATATTTGTTTGGGGAAAAAATGATTCTCACTTTAAACAAACATGATCCACACATCAAATACACTTCTCCTAAGTTCTCTAAACCGTTTGAGTCCAAAATAAAGAACGAAAAAAAAAAATTACATAGACACCATGTGTAATTACCAAGAAATTGAAAATTACATAAAATCCACTTATGTAAAACATTTCTTATAATTACACCCCTGGGTATTTAAAAAATTCTTACGATCTTACTCTTGTAAACCTTACGAGTAGATCCTTTAAGGGGGGTGTATTAGTAATTTTGAATAAGTGATGGGAGTTTTGATAATTACACAATAAATGAGGAGGTCTGTGTGAAAAAAAAAAAAAAAAACCTAACCTGTAGAGACAGAGAGATGTCACACAAAATATACAAACACACAGAAAAATGAATGATCAAAGTTAACAACACCCCTATTTAGCCAAAAAAAAAAGTAAAACATAAACGAAAAAAATTGGTACAAAATTTTTTTGATAGGATTGGCTCCGGTCACCTACCAGGTCTCGGAGGTATGCCCTGACCCTGGTAGGTGAATGGAGCAGACCCTACCTACAAATTTTTGTACCCGGGAAAAAGAAATCGCAGCTCATCATTGGATAGCATCAATTGGGGTACCAGTCCTTGCCTGTGATATCCGGTTTGCATAAATCGTAACCAAGCGTAGCTGTGTGCTGTTAAGCCCCTCCAGGTACGGCAGAAAGGCTCTCCCAAGCATTATATATATGTCAACCAGACAGAAAACAACTGTCTGCAAAGCCATGGAAATTTAAAATGAGTAACAAAGAATAACGGTTGTGAAATTTTGTTTTACGAATGCACATAAGTAACAAAATGAGTATTTATGCTTTTATAGAATCATTATAGTTCCAATTTGATCTCACCATATGTTCCACATAAGAGGATAGTTTGCACATACCAAGAGAATAGTCTCCGATAATTATATCAAAAACAAAATGTCGACTCAGATTAAGACTATATGTTAAGTACTTCCAGTATAGTGGTTTGAATGACGATGAATGATCACCTTGCGAACATCAGCACTCTGGTTCCCAAACGCATCAAAAAGAGCTGGCAAAAATGAGGGGAGTTGAGCCATTAGTTCCTCTTGGGAGAGCCGGCTCACAAGCTGCATAAAGAAACGAAATAGCATAAGAATCCACAAAAATTCAGAGTTGATGACGAAGAGCTTAGGCTCCATATAAATCACACAAATTCTTAAAATAACACATATTTTGGGAGTACTCAAGGTGATGATGAATGATGATGTTTCAATACTTCACATAATTACTTTGAAATAATTAGCTTAAATTGCCATGATGTATCCATAAGCACCAAATCAAATAAAAAATGAAACATTGCCAGACAGAAAAAGGAAAAAGGAAAATCAAAAAATCTGAACTGTTCCTTGCAATTCTTTTGAGAAAAGATTTGAAAAGTGGCAATTGCTCCAGCTCGTAACAAAATAAATTCCTCAAAGAGTTTACCTTTGTCAAGCAGTTTATGCATGTCACAAGTGTTCTCTCATCTTCAGTAATAAGCAAAGGAACAATAACCTGCAACATTAATGGACGAATATCAAGGCAAGATCATAATTCAAAACCTCCTTACAATATTTATACACACACACACACATGAAAAAGTCCAACTACTCGTATCTAATGTGAAGAAATTCATCAGTAGTACTTACACTTAAACATCTAAACGGGTCATATTTAGACAACACTATAGTTAAGCAATGCTCTGATTCATTGGACACCTGAATTGAAAAGTTTGATACCATAAGACAGAGAGGAAAACAGAAAGGAGAAACTGAGATATTCAAGAAAGACAGTTTACTTTTGGAACATTGTCCTTTGTCACGTGAAGCAGCTTTTCGATCACGATCTCAATAGAATCCTCCATAAGATCTTTCTGCAAAAAGCACAGGAAGACTTGTAAAGATGAAACGAAGTTGATAGGGGGAAGTAGCTTACATCACCAAAGTGTATACATATAGAAAACAGACCTGATTCTTCAAGAATGCAACAATCAATGTGAGAGCCAGCTCGCGAGATGATGAATCAGAATCATCCAGAACTTAAAGTACAACCGTCAATATTTGATTGAAATACTGAAATATGCCTAATATTAGCAAATGAAATGCAATAGATTCAGAGAATTATATTAGCTACCAAAATGAACATAAATAAAACAAAATGGAACAAGCACTGCCTCCATTTATGGACTCAAAACAAATCAATACACAATGAATGGGAAAAAATTACGTAAGTATCTAAGCAAAAAATAACAACCCCCGCTCCCCCCGGCTTTCCAACACAAAAGAAACTGAAGCAGGTGAACCTGAAAAGACAATCATAATTTCAATGATGTAAAAGGAAGATTAAGTGAATGGAGTTGAACCATTGATCAACAGAGAGCGACTCTGAGGTACCCAAGTATATCAGGTGGATGGAAGTCACTATGGACAGATTGTAGGAGTCATGTTACAAAGTTTTGAGCTTGTTTCAGTCCACCACCACCACCCAGCACCTCAAAAAATAAAGTCCGAAAAGAAGGAACCAAAATCACAAAAGTTGGAAGCTTCTGCAGCCTAAAGAGCCTCAATTTGATAAACAGATTGGACTAATAGAAATGAACACTGTAAAAAAAGAAGAAAAAGAGAGGCAGCCACACAGGCATGGGCAATTATTTAATATTTGACAAACAATCATACCTTGCTCCAAATTGAGTGATCATTAGATATTGAAACTTCAATCAACTGCTGAAGTGCTCCATGCTTGTTTGCTGTAGGACTCTCATCATTCCCATTACAAATCTACCCAGAATAAGACAAAAGAAAAATAAGAAATGAATTGATGCCGAAAAACCTCCAGAACAAAATTGCAATTTTAAGTTTTTCCTGTGTATAAGAATACATTGAAGAAATGCAGGAGACAAAATGAGGGGAGTGAGCAGCATAGAGTGTAAAGTAAAAGCATCATCTGAAAAATAAAAATACGTTAAAATCTCACCAAATGAAGAATCTTGGGAATGCTCGGTCCTGGTTCTGCAGCAGAATTCACTTTCAGATCAGGCTGTATAAGATGATTTAGTGTCAATTCAGTAGTAGGCTCATCATTAACCTCAATGTCCACGGACTTCTGCAGATGATCAGATCCACTGAGCCCATTGAAATCTAAACATGGAGTCAAACAAACCTCTACACTGGCATGTGTGTCTCTCGTCCAGGATCCATTATTATCATTGGTGGTATTAGAGGCATATTTCGAAGTCTTGTAATTTGAAGTAGGAAAATTAGGGTTTGCATTAGTCTCCACCAAATGATGATGCGAATTCTCCTGAGCATAACCAGAATTTAAGGTACCAATAGAACCTGTGATATAGGACGCATCTTGAAGAGAACTCCACTTCCTACCATCATCACTGTTGACAGAGCGAGAATTATACCTTCCAAACAAATGGCTCTTCTTTGATGCTCCAACATACCCGTCATCAGAGGACGTTCCAACCACATCAGATAGATCATAGGACTTTCCACGTCTCTCTTTCTTGCTTTGCAGAAAGTTCATCAAGTCTACTTCTATGTGAGGAGTATACTGCTTCAAGTTTCGTCTCAAGGAATTCTGTTCCTCAACGGATAAGCTAAGAATATAATTTAATACTGCTACTGAGTCAAAATGAGTACAAACAGATATCATGCATGTTGTAGCTGCGTCTTTCAGTTTTGTATTTTTATCATGGACCAGTGGTGTCAATTTAGCTAGCCATAACTTAAGGATGCCGGAATTAGCACAACCCTCAGCATTCGATGCAAGCTTATTAAATGAACCTATAGCGAACTCAATAACAGCCAGTTTTGCCTTGGGAGAACGCTGTTCGTCCAATGAACGGAGCAAAGCAGGAAGAAGGGAATCTGTACCGTATGTTTTGCCAACAATACCCAAAGTAGTTGAGCAAGGTTGCCTAACCAATTCCTTCGGGTCTATCAACCGAGAGAAAACATGGGGTAGAATCCTTTCCATGTAACTCTCAAATGGCTTTCTGCAAGCTGGAATAAGATCTGCAAGGGTTGAAAGGGCCGCCTGTGCAACTTTGTGATGGGGGTCATCCAAATGCTGGAAAAACAGTTTCATGACCTTATCGAAACTCTGCAGGATTTCTTGAATGCCTCTTGGGCCTTGCTGTAGAAGAGTATGGATACACTTAAATGCAGCAACCCGAGCATTCCAATCAGAACTAGGATTGAGTCCCTCACTCAGAGCATTATTAAGAGAAGCTGGTTCATGGGAATAACTTGGTACATCACCCAAGGAGAGCTGACTGTCATCAAAGCTCCTTCTACTTCCTGCAGCCATTCGTCCAGGGGCATTCTTTCTAAGAAGAGGACGCTGAAAATTCGGTATGTCGTTCTGCAAATACCTATTATTTGCATCTTTATACAGGGTATTTAAGTATTGTCTATCAACATGGGAGTTCATATATCGCCTTGAATCCCTAAAATCAGCATTTTCTTCAATAAATCCTATTTCTTGTACCATCTCAGAAGCTCTTTTGGCTGAGACTAAAGAATGTGCTGAAACGGGTTCACTTACAGCACTGAGATGATATGATAATTTACCCGAATCCTTAGAAGCCTGATTCTGTGTGATGATATTAGACAACAACAAACCTCCGTTGCGATTAAGATGCTTAGAAGTACCATACATTTTATCTACTAAAGAATTCGTAAGACTACTTGAAGCTGGAACAGCAATGGGAAATGGTGGATCACGAGATGATGGTGGGTCAACTCCTGCACTCGGGGCAGTAAAAATAAATATCTAGCCACACATAAAAAGATTTCAAGATAATTAGCATCAGGAATCTGCAGAAACAATACCATTTCACAAGACATTTAATATTTTACATTTTCTTGCAACAGATTAACAAGTCGCTGTCAAACCCAAATAGAACTGACTAGTTAAGAGTTGAACAAGAGAAAAAGTACAGAAGTTAATGGAAATAAATACCCAAGTCCAAACTGGAGGATCGGCTTTTCTCAGATATATTCAAACCCCTCAGCATACTTTCTATAGCAGTGACTTTTTGTTTGCTCGAGTGCAGTACACTTTCCAGCCTACGTTCTGTGCCTTCACTCGTAGACTTCGCTTGTGAGAGTAGTCCGGAGGTAAGAGATGTCCCTGAAGGTAAATTTGCACTTCTATCCATTGCAACTAGAGCAGAAGTCGCATAACCAGGTATAGTTGATGGTGCAGATGTCTGAGAGGTGAAAGACATGTTTGAACTCCTCTCACGAATGGAAGGAGAAGCATTTCTTCTGTGCATTCCTCCATCCTCGTCATTTATTACCTAAATGAGTATGTTCATAATTATGACAGAATATGGAGGGTGCAGGTTGAAAGCTTACAAGAGAAAGCATGTACCCTTTGAACAACAGGATCAAAGGACAAAAACAGGCGTCGAGAGCGCTCAGGCCATGTTTTTGCAAACATTCTATAACAAGACCTTGCAGTAGATCGTACCTGTTGAGTTTGAAGTCAGATAAACACATCTAAAGCCCAAGGAGATGTAAAAGTATAGTTATTCGAAACATGAAGGCCCAAATAATTACAGCAGAACAAGCAAATCACCCATCATTCATACGAGACAAAGAATTTATGGATATAGTATGGAAGTTTATATTAGCACTCCACATTTTGATAGACACTCCACATCCTTTCTAAAGTAACTAAGTTGACTATAATGCCCCTCAATGTATCCTATAAATTCTTATCAATTTAAAAGGTGAACTTAAATAACCCTTCTTTTTTTTTTTTGTACAACTTAATTATCCCTTCTAAATAACTTTAACTCCAGCTTTGTAGAACTGTTTTTTGGTAATTTTTTGGAAATAATACCAAATAAAGTTCCTCTTTTTCTCAAACATCTTTTTACTTTATTTTCTTCTTTTGACTAATGCATTTTCCACGCATTATGAGGTCGTTAACCTCAAAAACACCTACCCTTTATAACAGTGCAATAAGACTAATCATCTTGTCATGGATATTCGAACCTCGATATAATTAGTTAGAATGTACAGCTGTGTAATATTCTTTATGATTGTATTCCTTATTTAGATAGGATTTAGTGCCTTAAAATCTGCAGAATTGATTGTATAGTTGACTTTCTTAGATTAGGTTTTGTGTATCCTATATAAGTACCCTTTGAGGTAAATGAATAGAATCAATCTTTCAGCCAAACAATCAATTTGGTACCAGAAGCCTAGGCTAAAATAATTCCGCTGCTGTTATTCTCTTGGCTGAAACCCTAACCGCCACCTTCTTCAATTTCCTTTTTCTTTCTACATCATGGCTGCGAAAACAGATGCTGAAATTTCTGACAGCAAGAATAAATCCACTGTGACTGTTCACGATACTTCCTTTCCAACAATTTCTGTTAAGTTGGATGGTACTAACTATCGTGTTTGGTCTCAAATCATGGAGATGCATATTGCTGGCAGAAGGAAGAAAGGATATATAACAGGAAGGAAGGCTGCACCTGTAGAAAAAGACCAAAGTTATGATGATTGGGAAGCTGAAGATACTTTGGTCAAGTCTTGGCTCATCAATTCTATGACAGAAAAGCTGATGGCACATTTTGTGCAATATGGAACGGCTAAAGACGTCTGGGATGCAGTCAAGAGGAGCTATCTTGATGTCTCAGATTCTTCTCAAGTGTACGAATTGATGAAGAAATCATTCCAATCACGTCAAGGAGGTCGTCCACTTGATGAATATTACAATGAGTTGAACTCCATATTCTTGGAACTTGATTATCGCAGGCCCAATGATATGGAGTGTGCTACTGATATTGAGAAACTGAGGAAACGTACTGGTGAGGATCGGGTTTATATATTCCTTGCGGGTCTCGATCACAATTTGGATCAAGTTAGTGCCAGAGTCCTCGCTACCTCTCCTATACCAAGTCTTGAGGAAACATATTCACAAGTCCGTAGAGAGGCACAAAGGCAGACGACCATGGGGTTAGAAGGTCATCACGAGGCCTCTGATATGGCTGTCCAGAAGCATAATACTCGACCAGCAGTCGTTTGCACTCATTGCAATAGCACCAAACACACGGTAGATGTTTGTTGGAAGAAGCATGGCTATCCGGAGTGGTTCAAACTAAAACAGGCTGAAAAGAAAAATAGGAAGTCAACCCAGGTTGTTCTTAATGACACTCCTTCATCTACTACTGCTTCTGCATCTCAGGTTTCTCGTTTATCTCCTCAAGCAGGTAATTCTGGCTCAGCCTTTGTTTCCGCCATACCTAACACTTGGATTATTGACTCAGGGGCCACTGATCATATGACTAGTAATTCTTCCTTACTTGACAGTGTTATGCCTTCCATTGTTAAGTCTGTCCAGGTCGCTAATGGAGCTCTTATGCCTGTCTCAGGGGCTGGGAACATCTCTTTTTCTCCTACACTCTCCATGTCATTTGTCTTACTTGCACCTAGTCTTTCTAATAATCTTCTTTCTATTAGCAAAATTACTAAACACCTTAATTGTTCTGTAATCTTCTATTCTACTCATTGTGTGTATTTCAGGACAATCTTACGAAGATGACGATTGGCACTGGTAAGGAGAGAGGGGGTCTCTACTATTTGGAGGGGAAGAGGGAGTTATAATCTGAGTCAGACTGTGTTCTCCACGTAAGAAGGGAGATATATAATAAAGAAAAAATTCTTCTATTGCATTGTAGGTTGGGTCACCCATCTTTCTCTTATTTGGAACGTTTATTTCCTAATTTGTTTAGAGATGTTTCAGCTTCTAGTTTACGGTGCGAACAATGCATTTATGCTAAGAATCATCATGTAACTTTTAAGATAAGTCTCAATAAAAGTCCTATTCTTTTTACTCATGTTTTTACTGATGTTTGGGGTCCTTTTTCTACTCCGTCTACTTTAGGTCATCGATATTTTGTGTCTTTTATTGACGATTGCACTCGAGTGAGTTGGGTATACTTGATGAAATCTAAGGACGAAGTAACAAGAATCATTCCCCAATTTTCAAAAATGATTTTCACACAATTTAACACTCAAGTTAAGGTTTTTCATTCTGACAATGGTCGAGAGTTTGTTAATCAATCCCTTACTAAATGGTTTCAAGAAAATGGAATTCTCCACCAAACAACCTGTACGTACACCCCCCAACAAAACGGCACAGCAGAGCGCAAAAATCGACATATTCTTGAAGTGGCAAGAGCTTTATGCTTTACCATGCGTGTTCCAAAAAGTTTTTGGGCTGATGCTGTTCTGACAGCTGTTTTTCTTATCAACCGTATGCCTGCCAGTGTCATTAACTATCAAACTCCTTTGCGTATGTTATCTCAGTTTCACTCTATCCCTTCCGCCTTAAATCTTTGTCCTAAGATTTTTGGTTGTGTCTATTATGTTCATGTTCACTCTCACCAAAGGGACAAGCTTGATCCTCGTGCCCTCAAATGTGTCTTTCTTGGGTACTCTACCTCTCAAAAGGGCTATAAGTGCTATCATCCTCCCACCGGGAAATATTATGTCTCCATGGATATCCAATTCTGTGAGTGT
This sequence comes from Buddleja alternifolia, assembly GCA_019426215.1. Lineage (NCBI taxonomy): Eukaryota > Viridiplantae > Streptophyta > Magnoliopsida > Lamiales > Scrophulariaceae > Buddleja > Buddleja alternifolia. The sequence continues at coordinate 54,389,231 of CM033391.1, forward strand.
GAGTCTTATTTTTCTAGGGATGTGCCTCTGATTCCACTTCAGGGGGAGATAAAAAGTAAGGAAGAGGAAAAATTATGGCTTGAAGAAAAGAGATTTTGGATTTCAAAAAGTCAGGGGAAGGACTCAATTGAGGGTGAGGGTGAGGGAGAGGGAGAGGACTCAATCGAGGGTGAGGAGGAGGACTCAATCGAGGGTGAAGGGGAGGACTCCATCGAGGGTGAGAGAGAATCTCTTAGTAACCTTGAATTTATAGAGGCTCAGCCTAGAACCAAAGAAAAAATAGGGAGACCGGATGATATGTTTTTCGAACAGGTTTATAAAAGGAGGAACAGGGAAGCTATTGTCATATCCCCAAACTCCATAGCTCCTCTCAATGATAATACCATGCCATCGAATGACTCTTCCGAGACAAATCCTGAGGTACATTCTTCTTCACCCTTTAATTATGAAAACTCCTATCTTGAACACACAGGTTGAAGACCAAGGTAGGAGATACCCTTTTCGTGAAAGAAAAGTACCTGATAGGTTTAGTTTCTCGAAACCAACCTCTAATATTGTCTATCCTATGTCTGGTTTTTTGTCATATCATCGTTTATCTAAAACTCATCTTTCCTTTGCCCTTCAGTTATCCTCTCTGCCTATTCCTAGTCATTTTCAAGAAGCCCTTGAAGATCCCAAGTGGAGAAAGGCAATGATGGAAGAAATGAAGGCTCTCCAGGAAAATTCTACTTGGGAGATGGTCGAACTTCCTAAAGATAAGAAGACAGTAGGCTGTAAGTGGGTATTTTCAATAAAGTACAAGTCAGATGGAACAATTGACAGGTACAAAGCTAGATTGGTTGCTAAGGGATACACCCAGACTTATGGAATTGACTACCAAGAAACTTTTGCACCCGTGGCCAAAATGAATATTGTTCGAGTCATACTATCTCTCGCAATTAATCTAGATTAGCCATTGTTAGTGTATATTAGTGTATATTAGTGTCATGACTTGTTGTCTTCCACTACAAGAGCTAGTGTGTCAATGAAATGTATTCCACTAGCTCGTCTAAATTAGCTGTATATAGAAGAGCTAATTTAGACAAGAGCTAGTGGAATACATTTCATTGACACACTAGCTCTTGTAGTGGAAGACAACAAGTCATGACACTAATATACACTAACAGCCATTAAGGCAATTTGATGTGAAGAACGCTTTTCTCCATGGCGATCTTTTGGAAGAAGTGTATATGGATCCTCCTCCGGGGTTTACATTAAAAAGGGGTGAAGTATGCAAGTTGAAGAAGGCTTTATATGGATTGAAACAGTCACCAAGGGCATGGTTTGGAAAATTGAGCTACTCTATGAAAGAGTATGGTTTCAAGCAAGCTATGGCAGATCACACTCTATTTTACAAGAGAGATGGGAAGGACATTACTTTGCTTATTGTTTATGTTGATGACATGATAGTAACAGGTAGTAACCTCAATGAAATAGAAAAACGTCATGGCTACTTGTCCAAGGAATTCGAAATGAAGGACTTGGGAGCTCTAAAATACTTCTTGGGCATTGAAGTATCTTGGTCTAAGCATGGACTCTTCCTTTCTCAATGAAAGTATATGTTAGATTTATTGTCTGAAACTGGTAAATCAACTTGTCAACCTGTTGATACACCCATTGAAATGAATCATGGCTTAAGTATTTATCCGGATCAGACTCCAACAAACAAAGAGAGATACCAGAAGCTGGTGGGGAAATTGATCTATCTAACTCACACTAGACCTGACTTATCATATGCAGTCAGTGTCGTGAGTCAGTTCATGCACAATCCGAGTGACCAACACATGAGTGCATTAAAGCGTATTTTAGCCTACCTTAAGTCTTCTCCAGGTAAAGGTATAATGTTCTCCAAACATGGTCATTTGGACATTGTGGGTTATACAGATTCAGATTTTGCCGGATCCAAATTGGATAGGAAGTCTACATCAGGTTATGTGTCATTTGTTGGGGGCAATCTAGTGTCTTGGAGAAGCAAGAAACAGAATGTGGTGTCATTGTCTAGTGCAGAAGCTGAATATCGTGCTCTTCATCATGCAACTACAGAGCTTACCTGGCTGAACATTCTTCTAAGTGAACTTGGTTTTGGTTTAAAACAACCTATGACACTTTTCTGTGATAACACAGCAGCTATAGAGATTGCCAATAATCCAGTGCAACACGACCGAACTAAGCATGTTGAGTTGGACAGGAATTACATCAAAGATAATCTAGAATATGGGAAGATAAAAGTTCCTTACATTAAAAGGGCTGATCAGCTAGCAGATATGATGACTCATGCTATTCCTAGTGGTCCATTCAGTATAGCACTATCCAAGTTGGGCATGTGTAATATCTATACACCAACTTGAGGGGGAGAGTTAGAATGTACAGCTGTGTAATATTCTTTATGATTGTATTCCTTATTTAGATAGGATTTAGTGCCTTAAAATCTTCAGAATTGATTGTATAGTTGACTTTCTTAGATTAGGTTTTGTGTATCCTATAGAAGTACCCTTTGAGGTAAATGAATAGAATCAATCTTTCAGCCAAGTATTTTAGAACTCCCAAGTCCTTCATTTCGAATTCCTTGGACAAGTAGCCACGAAGTTTCTCTATTTCATTGAGGTTACTACCTGTTACTATCATGTCATCAACATAAACAATAAGCAAAGTAATGTTAATTTCATCGAACTCGCTCAAATAATGTGTTACTCATTTGCTCCATAGTAATTATAGGAAATTAATATAAAATCATTCACCTAAAAACCAGCAAAAAGGTAAGTAAAACCAATGGTCATGTGATACGACACTTGGTACATGAGTGAACTCAATTTTGCCACCTAGAATAACAGCGATTTAAAATAAAAAAATTAAACATAATCGTCAATCTTATCCAAAATAAAATAACATCCATTCTAATTTGAATTTGAACAGGTAGTTGTTTTTAAGTATGATGATTGGACTTTCTCTCTCTAACTAGTGGAAGAAAAAGTAAGAACTTTTCTGCTTTCGGCCGAGAAACAAGACTTAGTGGATGCCTAACTGTGTGTTTTTTTATTCATTGCCCCATTTCCTCAAACGTTTAACTCCACACCGTCCTCACGTCCACCTGGCCGGTCGGCCGGATGGCGGAGCCGGAAACGGCCATGCCGCCGCCGGTAATGGTCACACCGAATAGAAACCATAAGAAACTGAAACGGCATTTGGTGGGAGCCCTTACACCACCGCGAATAAACACTGCTACAAATCCCCCGGAGATGCAGCAACAGGGAGGTCTACATGAGCCGACGGAGGATAGTACGATGAACAATGCATGGAATCTCATACGTTACGTGATACTTGGGCACGACGAAGGACGACACCAACATTGTACACAGGCGACGGCGAGGAAGATGACCTGGAATCCCTTCTTGAAGCGGATCTGGGAGATGATGACGGGATTGATGACTACACAATCCCGATTGACGATCTGAAGGAGTTGGTGGCCCCATATCGCCGGGCATTGGTCGTGAAAGTTCTCGGACGCAAAGTTGGATTTGCGATGCTCAAACAACGAATGAAAATCCTCTGGCAACTTCCGTATGCCATCAACCCGGTTGATATTGGTCACGAGTTCTACTTGGTTCGTTTTCGCACCAAAGAGGAGTATGAGCATGTGTTGGAGGATGGCCCGTGGATGATTCTAGGCCACTACTTAACTGTGAAAAAATGGGATCCGTTGTTTGATCCGAAAACTGAAAGAATTTCATCCACTGCCGTGTGGATACGCTTTCCGGAACTACCAATTCACTATCTCAATGACAAAGTGATCTGTGGCATGGGAGGAATAATAGGTAAGGTGATTCGATTGGATAAAAACACCGAGGAGGCTAAGAGGGGCCGGTATGCTCGGGTATGTGTGGAAGTGGATCTTAAAAAACCACTGCGACCTTACTTAAGGGTGAACAAGAAGATCCGTGTAGTGGAATACGAAGGCCTGAATATGTTGTGTTTTTCATGTGGAGCCTATGGCCATCGACAAGAGGCGTGTGGGTCTACGGATCAGTCGGGCGCATCGAAGCCAGCTTCACAGGGATAACAAGAATCAGATATGTCAAAAGATACTTCGCCCCCCACAACATATGGTCCGTGGAACTTAGTCCAGCCAAGACGAAACCAAAGGAAGAACATGGGACCAGCCGTTACTCGGGACACGGGCACGTGCTAGAACTGCCACTTCATACTCATGGAGAAGTATTTCTGCCACGTTGCCGTTTCTCCAGAAAGGGATTCAATGGATTGTGGGTACGGGTGAGGACATACGTTTTTGGAAAGACAATTGGATCAAGGGCGACCCACTTGAGCGACTTGTCGATCGAGCTCTAGACATGGATACACTCCAGAGAAATGTGTCTAGTTACTGGATTCCTCGAGTTGGCTGGGATTGGGATAATATAGGGGGCCTTTCTTTGGCAGTGAAGATGGAGATTGATAATGTGAACTTGGACAGAACAGGGGTCCATGTCGATACCCCGAGATGGAAACTGTCCTCAAATGGCCAGTATAACTGCAAGAGCGCTTACTCTGAACTCACACGGATGGACGACAACTCCCGGGAAGCCAAACAGTGGACGAGAATCTGGAAGTCACATGGGGTCCACCGGCGTAAGATGTTCGCTTGGCTTGTTAGACACGGTCGAATCCTCACCAGAGCTCATCTTTACTCGCGGGGCCTAACAGACACTGCTATATGTGCCCAGTGTGGAGTCGCTGTTGAATCTATTTTACATGCTCTTCGAGATTGCTCATGGGCGCTAGGAATATAGAGCCATATTGTTCAATCCAAAATGGCATACAATCTTTTTTGCAGGGACTCACAAAAGCTGGATCGACTGGAACTTAACCCATGCTGCGAACAGGTATGATAGCTGTGAGGATTGGGCCATGGTTTTCACTGAAACAATTTCATTTATGTGGCAGGTTCGGAACGAGGTTCTCCATGGCAAACGCAAGGATGGCCCGGGACTTGAAGTGAGTCTAGATATGTTACTGAAAAGAATTGACGGAGTCCGTTTTGCAAAATGTTTTGACCCGGACGAACTACGGGTTCATGTTCGCACGGGTTGGAACAAGCCGCCCTCGGGGTATGCTAAAGTGAACGTGGATGCTGAGTGTCCACCAATACGAACGGTCTTGGCAACCGTGTAGAGGTCGGGGGAGTTCTACGAGATGAACAAGGTAAATGGATCAAAGGCTTCAGTGGGAGTATTGATCCATGTTCGGTGCTGGAAGCCGAGATACGAGCTATTCTACTGGGGTTAGAATTAGCATGGGAGGCGGGAGTAAGAAAGGTACTTTTGGAATCTGACAGCACACTCGCACTCTCGAGTATTGGAGACGCTTCCATTGCCCATCATCACTTCAACATGATTGTGGATATCCGGCGAATACTAGAGAGAGATTGGGAGGTCTCGCTCTTCCATGTTTGGAGGGAAGCAAACCATGTTGCTGATGATCTTGCTAAAAAGGGTTTGAAAACCCACATGCAAATAATAAATGTGCCGGATATGCGTAGTGCTTATTTTCTCTCATTGGATGCCGATGGCCATAAATGGCCACACTTAGTAACCATGAACTCGGGTTTGTCGAGTCAATAACTGTTTTTGGGTAAAACCCCCCCTCTTGGAATTAAAAAAAAAAGAATTTGAACAGGTAATATTTTTTTGTTATATCTACATTTTTTTCTTCATATATAACTAGTTACCCATCATTTTAAATTTTAAATATGAACTATCCAATTGCAAAATACTTATTTTTATATTTTAATTAGAAAAGTGCCATAAAATTAGTTCGTTAAATAAAATGATATGAATTACGTTTAATAGGTTAGAGGGCATTTTTTTTTCATGTGGTGAAATTTAAATAAAAGTGGAGTGTCTTTATCACAATGCGGAGTGCCTTTTTCAATGCCCACGTAATATATATACCTCACTTATTGCATCCGCGACGCAACATCTAATAAGGTCTTCATAAAGATCAGCCGAGCGTTGTATTTCAGGTGCATCAGCCCAATATTCAAGGATTAGAAGGGCATACTCACAACACCTAATTTAAGAAATAGAAGTATTACTATAAAAGAACAAGGATTAGCATTCCCGGTGACTTAAAGAGTAACGGAATCATACCTAGCGCGAAGTACAGCACCACGGTCATTCTTTGCACAGTTGATTATCCTAGGAAGTACACGAGAAACTTTGCAATTGCGTAACATCTGAAAATCAAAATTATGATGAAAGAAGACATAATAAATGAGTAAACAACGAGCCAACTGAGAATAACAAAGTATTACCGTTTTTATGCAGTTATCAGCAGACTCTGCAATTACAAGCACGGTTATCACAACAAGCTTGAAAAGGACCTAAGTTGCAGAGCAGAAAGTGAGATAAGAAAATAGTTTTAACAAAAGACAGAAACTACATACAAGAACAGTTCTCACCGGTATAAACATCTCAGCACATGCCTCAAAGTCCCCCAAGAGATCTTTCGATAAGAAGTTTAACAAATGGCATGCCTAGCAAAATGAAAATAAAGGGAAAATAAAAAAATTGACAACTCCGACGAAAATAACAGATTAAAGATTCAGGAAGAGAAACTTGATTAATAACCCAAAAAGTAATTTTCAGAAAAACAAAGCAAATACGTTCACTCGCCTTATCAACCACATTCAAAAGCCAGTGGATATATTGACTTTTCATTACCATAAACTTCCAAGAAGTATAAGGGTGGATACAGAAATGTGCATGAAACAAAAAATTGTTAATACTTAAGCAGACTTCATCAGGATAAACAGAAATTAGTGCAGTCATAACTTTTGCGGATAAAGCTTATACCAAAAATTTGCATACTATGAACAAAAAGGTCATGTCAGTCTCACTTATTTACTATAAATGCAACAGCTATATGAGAGGTGACAGCCACACCTGCTTCGCAATGCTAGATCGCCGATCAGATAGTTGTGTGCTCAAAGGAGCAACGAGCTGCTTAAGAATCCCACGGAAACAGGGGTAATCAGCTGCACCTGAATGACAGAACATAAACTAATAAATATTTTTGTTTCCTGGTCACAAAAAGAGAATCATAAAATTAATGGGATAATCTAGGATATCAGGTGTATGATGCACTTTTGCTAGTTAACATAGAACACGAAAATACTTATCTTTGAAAATACTTAATTACATGCAAAATTATAGTTGGCTCCTGTAGTTAGGAGAAGAAAGTCGCAAAATGAAATATATATGCAGCTAAATCTCAGAAAGAAGTGGTGAGCAGGCCATTAATTGTCTATTGAGTGTTCAACAAACCTCCAACAACAAGTCCTTCAAATCTCTGCATGGCTGTAATGCGGATAGACCAGTCTTTATCGGGCACAAGGGTGGAAGCAATCTTCTCGAACTCCCTGATAAGCTCCTTTTCTGAATAGACTTTAACCGGTTCAATAGGTTTCTCTGTAATATCACCATCTGCTGCTCAAAATCAAAGGACACAAGAAGTTAGCAAGCAGTGATGCTAAAAATGACCACTGTGATTTCTCAACATGTTTCAAAAGCAGTACATAGGATTGAAAATAGTTTTACCTTCTTGTGTTATATGAACAGTAAACTGCTCTAACACCATAAAACATAATTTTTAACATTTTTAATGCATACTCATCTAATGAACAAAAGAACTATAAGATGCAGTAAGTCAGTGATATCAAGTGGTGAACTGACCAAATAAGTATTAGTATAAATCACAATGAACTACATCTATTCATTTCAGCATATGTACTGACCTCCAAAGAGAGAAGCCTCGCGGGTTGAAATTTTGGCCTTCGGGCTGCTTTTTTTTGGTTTAGGGCTTGTAGGCTTATTCTCACTAAAAGAGTAATTGCTCATAATAGCATCTGAAGAGCGGACCTTTGGCTCAATTTTCCCCAATCTGGCATTAAAATCTTTTACCTGCAGCCATTATCATGTCAAATAGCAGAAGAGAATTAATTATCTAGACTTCTTTGTTAAGGTCCAAAGAAATAATAGATCAGAAAAACTACGTTAACAGATTAAAATATCATTCATCCGTATTTTTAGATCATTATTTAAAGTGCAATAAAAAAAATAAAAAAAAAGAGCAACACAATTCACAGCTTCATGGTTACCATTGGTGTAGGTAGCTGATGCCAATGCAGTTCTTCACGGAATTGGGGTCCTGCCTGAGAATATATCTCCTAAGGAATAATAGACACAGAAGATTGTCAAACAAAGAGAATCAAAGCAGTGCCGCAATGCTGGTACTGTGCTGATTATTAGTTAGGCAAATTATTAGCATTTGTGCAGTACCAGAAAAGTTATTACATGGAGAACATTTTTGTGTGTGTGTGTGTCTGTGTTACTCACACATTCATATACTGCAAAGTCTAAGAAGATTCTCAAACTAAGAAAGTTTAAAGAACATCACCGCGTTAGTAATAAAGACACTCCAATTAAGTGACCGAGACCAGGGGTCTAGAGACTCTTGTAATCAGATGGTTCTACACTACAGCTTTTGCAGCAAATCCTAAAGAGTTGATGGAACAAAGTCAACTCAAGCTGTCAGCCTGTTGCAAACCCCATGAGAGAAAACCCTCCCCTGACCAAATTAGAACCAATGACTAAGAACGCACCAAACCGCCAATAACTACACTTGACTACTAAACTGAGCTGTGTTGAACTAAAACACTGTTTGGGTTCAAAAAATAACTCAAAATCATAGAAAAAGGTTCGACCTAGTCGTTGACTCATTTGACCCTACAATTGAGCTGTCGCCCAAATCCAAATGCTGGACCTGGTCTGATCTTTAATAATAAAATCTTGATATCACAACTTCAGACATGATTTCACAATTCAATAAATAGTTTGAACTGAAAGTATTGAACTGAAAAGACATATGCTAAGACGGTTTTGCTATAAGAACACAAACCCAGAAAATCCTAAGTACTTGCATCAAAGCTAAACTAACTCATTCAACCCAATCCAAACAATCTGAACATTGCAGTGACGGATAACAGTGGATGTCATCTTGTTGGATTAAAAACAACTAACAGTAGGACTGGTAAGCCGTCAAATTTTATACTGAAAAGAGAGAATATCCAAGCCAAAAAGACAATTTTCACGTTTTCCAAACTCAATAGACGTGATATCCAGAAATTCCCTTTAATTTTCACAGGACGACGTGCAGCACTATTCTGAGAAGCACAGAGGCTGGTGAAACATTTCTGCTTTCATGTCCAAGTTTTCAAAACCCATTTCCATCACAAAGAGCACATACATACATCCCTATACAAGACTTATTTTCAAAGAAAAAGGACTCAACTTCACCAGATAAAGTAAGGCATTACTTTCGGAAAGAAATAACTACTATTTAGCTCTGCAGAAAAATAAGGAAAAAAAAACAGTAGAAAAACAACATCGACCCTACCGAACATTCATCCAAGACATGTTCTTCTGAGGCAGGATGTTATTCATCACAAATGTACCCATTTCAGAACATAGCACAAGGTACTAGACCACATTATCTAAAGGACTAAAGCAAATAGGTCCACATAGCTCATTAGCAGAATATATATCCTCAATCCAATCAACAAACCAAGTCATAAATTGGTCCACTCAGAATACCATCGGTCCGAAAACCAGCAGCATTGTTTCCACTATATTATGTCACCTCATGATAGATAGATCCATCCAAGGTTGACTCTCAGTCAGATCTCTTGAGGCAACAGCTATTTTCTTGCTTCTGAACTAAAAGAAAAGGAAGAACTACTAGTGTACTAGTATAGAATGAAGTGTAGAATTAAAAGAATCGTGTGGGCAGAGACAATTGATTATGGTTTTCCTAACCTCAATACATGAAATAGCCGCTTCCTTTACGCCAGGATTTGTATCATTCAACATCTGCAAGATCTGACATCCAAGAAGACAACACATTAACCACTAATTCTTTTTTAGGTAAATAATCATGTATAACACCAATCTAGTTGCCTCCAAAAATTGATCCTATAATGTGATATGCTAAATGAAGCCAACATACAGGTGGAAGAATGGCACGTTGAAGAGTTAGTTCTGTAGATGCAAAGAGACCGATAGCCGATGTTACCGTACGAGCAAACTCTTCTCGAACTCTCCAGCTCTTGTGCGTCCAAGCATAAGACCCAGCCCTTTCAACAATGATTGTTGGTGAAGAGACCTGCATCGCAATCAAAATCCTCAGTTCAGGGAAGGAAACAGTAAAGGCAGGCATAGAATGAGTAAGCATTTATGTTATATAAGTACACCAACAATAATATGTTGTAAGTTTTGTGATTTGTGTTTAAATAAATATAAATTTACTCAAATCATCTCATAATATATTATCAATACACATGATAATTACAAATCACTATAAATTAAAGAACTACATAACATAGTACACTTACCTCCATGAGAGTAAGCAATAGCCTCCTCGCAGCATCCCTAACAGGCTGCTTAGCGTCCCCCAATCTCTCAACCACCGCCGGTACCATCGCATTGAAGTGCAGCTTGAAGTGCTCGCCGGAGAGAACTGCGGCGGACGCGAGTGCCTGCAACGCGCCCTGCAATACTCGAAAATTGTGATCATTGAAGAGATCTAAGCAGACATCGAGGAGTGATGTCACCTCCGATGGTGACAAACTCTTTCTAGAAGCTTCGAGGAGTTGGTGTAGACGCTCGACCCCCGCCATTCTCTCCTTGGTGTCCTTCGCACGCGCCAACTCGAATGCCTCCTCCATGGCGGCGGCGGCGGAGCGGCAGGGGTATTCCGGGGATTTCGTAGAGTGTGGTCTGGTGCGGTGAGAAGCCGATTCTGAGAGTGAGCGGGAGAGTGAAAAGAGTTTTTTTGGGGGGGGATGGTTGTGCTATATTGATGGAGGGGAGGATAAAATATTCGTTTTTGGCTGGAGCAGTTCAAAATAATTTTATGGCGGTTGATTGTTCTTTTTCTCTTGTGGGTGGACTCCCGTCATTTACCACCGGTCAAAATCAAAACATGTTTTTGGAACCAAAATTGTCTTAGAGTACATGCATCTCGGACCAAAGTTGATTTAGAGATGTACTTATAAATCGCCCATTAACGTCACATTCACAAGGAAATTGAACTCACAAACTTCCAACCATTTAACACGAGCCAGAAACATGCCTCCGAGTTAGAAATATTTTCAAAACAAATCTTGAGGAAATACTATGGAAGAAGAAAAACAATTTTCCAAATGGTGAGTGCTAATGATATAGTTCCTCCATAATCCAATGAACAATAATTATTACTTTGATTAGTTTATGAAGCCAAATATAGAACAAATCGCTTAGATTAAGCCATAAATAACGTGATTTCATATGCATTTAAATCTAATCAATCACGTTTCTACGATCTACGAGTCAATTAATTTTGAAATTGATAAGAACCCTCTAACCACGACATCCAAAAAATAGTTTCACCAAAAAACAACAAAACAAGTTTATGATTAATAGTCTCTTAATTCATCATATTATGTTTGTTAAATACTAGTTGATGGGCATAAGTCTTCAAAGGGCATGAATCATGATTAGATAATAATTTACAAACGGAGCCCAAAAATCAGAACAACTTCCTGAAAAAGCCAAGCCACATAACCAAAGTAAAATAAAGCCTTAAAGTTGTCTACTTTCACTTTATCATGTACAATTTAAAAGGCTTGTAACTGCAATTTATTAAGAATAGGCTGACCTGTACAACTTGGCACCTCCAGGGTTCCTCTGACAATTTCTAGTATTATACCTGTATATTGCATAGGAGAAGTGAACTCGTAATCTTACTTTGGAAAGGAGCAGGTCCGAATAATAGTGCTTCACGTGTCAAAAGTGATTAAGCGCGTTTGATTCTTGGTCACTCGCATTTAGGGTGCCCACGAGCCGAGTCTGGCCAAATTTTTGGATTTGAGCTCGAGCTCGACGATGAGAAAAATGAGCTCGAGCCTGGGTTGAGCAATAAAAAATTATTATTTTTAATTAATATATATAATTAAATATAATCATAATAAATATTTAATATATTATTATTTATACATATATAATACTAGACATAACCCCGTGCCATGGCATGGAGAATAAATATGCAAAAAAAATATTTTAATATTTATATATATATATATATATATATTATTACATAATTTATAATCTACAAAATTTAAAGAAAAAGGTGATTCAGTTCTAATGATTATCATCGAAATTTTTTTTTTATGAATGTTAAATCATACTTATTTTGTTTAAAAAAATAATACATTAATAATAATTCTAATAAAATAAATATTAAAAATCAAATGAGAAGTAACTATCATTAATGAATAATTGACTCAATTTTGTTGATTATCATTGAAAAATTTCTTTATAAATTCAAATCTTATTATTTATTTTGAAAAAATGAATAATACATTATTAATGAATTTAATTAAATAATTATTAAAAAAAAAAGACTAATAACTCACTATAAGCGAAATGGATATAGGAAGATTATTTTTTATTTGAATTTGAAATATATTGGTAATTATCTTATTTTGAATTCCAATTATGTTGGTAACTAATTTATTTTGAATTTTTTAATTTGAGTGCTTTAGTAAAGATTGATATCTATATTTATTCATATTCAATTGAAAAAATATATAATAATTACTTATGTGGCACAATTGAGTTCAATTAGGCTATTCACGTGTGCACTTAATTGGATAGCCTCAAGGGTTATGTTTTATTATATATAGATTATAAGATGTTATTATATGTATGTATATATTAAAAAATAATTAAAATATTATATTATATATATATATATATTAAAAAATAAAAAAATAAAAAAATATTTTTTATTCAGGCTCGTGAGCCTTCGAACATGAATATTTGCTCTCGAGCTCAGCTCGGCCCGAGCTTTTTTCAAGCCGACTCGGCTCGTTGGTCACCCCTACTCGCATTAGTCTCGAGATGTTTCAGTCATCCACGTGTAAGATTTTCTATTTATCCCGACTAATTATTATCAATTTGTTGGATATCTTACTTTCTTTATATTCCATCAAATGAGAAGTTGCTATTTTGTTTATAAGTAAATTTTAGTATTTTAAGTTAAAGATATGAAACATCATCAAAACTAGCTAATACATAGATGTAATTACAAAATTATGCGTATCTGAGAAAAAAAATCAGATCATATGACTCTGTACTAGAATTTATACGACCCAAGGATGTTTGCTTGCTAACTAATTACAAGATGTGGAAGGGTCAAGGAGCTTCCTTTGGCTATTGAGACACGGGAAAATTCTCACAAATTCACAACTTTGTGTCGGAAAAATCATGGAGGTGGATACATGTCGGCTATGTGGGCGTGCACCGGAAACGGCACTCCACGCCGTCCAAGATTGTGACTGGACAAGACGGCTCTGGACAACATTAATTCAGCCGCGTTACATGACGCATTTCTTCTCCGGAACCCATGCTGCGTGGGTGGACTAGAACCTATCTCATGCTGCCAACAGGTACGTATGGTGTGAGGATTGGCCGAATATTTTTACTGAATTGGTAAATTTCTTTTGACAGGTGCGTAATGAGGTGATGCATGGAACCCGGGATACTACTGATAACATTGATTTGGATATGATATGTAAAAGAATTGACGGTAATTTACTTTTGGTTAAACTGGACCCGGAGGTAATGCAATTGCATATGCAAATGGGATGGTCTAAGCCAAAAATGAGTTACTACAAGGTTAATGTTGATGCCGCTGTCACAACGAATACTCACGGCATTGATCCTCAAGTGGGAATCGGGGGTGTAATACGGGATGAACACGAAACATGGATTAGGGGCTTTGATGGGAGTATCGATCCATGTTCCCCGTTGAAGGCCGAAATGCATGCCATTCACAAAGGGTTAGAGATGGCCTAGGCCACAGGAACAAAACATGTAGTACTGGAATCGAATTGCCAGGAAGCTATCAACAGCATTGTGGACGCCTCCACGGCACACCACCACTTTGACGTCATCACTAAAATTTGCAATATTAAGAGACGCAACTGAGATGCATCCATACAATTTGTGTGGAGAGAGGCTAATCGAGTGGCAGACGAGTTAGTCAAAAAGAGCTTGGCAAAGCCCCTGAGCTATATGGACATACCGGATGTGGAAATCCATCAAGCTCTCCAAGATGACCTCGATGGTCATATTTGGCCCTGTATTATAACTATAAACTCGGGTTTATCGGGTTAAAACATTTCGGGTAACCCCCCTTTTTGTATTAAAAAAAAATTACACGACCTTAATTTTAACTGTCCGTGGTTAGTGGTGTACATGCTCTATGATACAATTAAAGATTCAGTTATGCTCAATTTTGTGAAGTTCACTTAAATATAGAATAAGAATTACAATTTTCAATTTTTTTTCTCAGAGTCGAGGAATCAACTTTGCTTACGTTACATGTTTGGACTTTGGACCACCAATTATATTGATAAAATAATAGAGTAAAAAAAAGATAAAAAACAAGGCAAAATCATTTCAAGCCTGAAACCAATTTTGAAGAAAAAGATTACTCCGAAGATCTAAACCCAACGGAGGTCTAAACTTGCACAAAAATTTAAAATCAGCTAAATTCCCAGATCGAATTATTTACTTTTAAAATAGTATTTCATCTCGTTTTTCTTTTATTTGTATATGTATTGAGGAAATTCACACATATTTGCATAAGAAATAGAAGAATTTACCAAAATAAATAGAAGTAGTAGATAAAATAGGAATAAAGGATAAAAAGAATAAAAAATATAAATTCAGATACACGATTTTTGTGTATTCCTAGTGAGAGTTGAAGCGACTTTTGTTTGTCACTCATAAGTAACTCCAAAGTCGCACTCAGTTCTATTTTCTCACATTTCGCCTTCTCCCCCTCTTTCGCCCTTCCGTTTCTTCGCCGATCATTTGTGAACTAGAAGTTTTACACAAACAATTCATACATAAGATCAATACATATTGTCGCGCGAGGCGCACAGTCAGGTTCGCACTTAAAGACGGTTTTTGATTTACGTTTAGTTCTTTCGTTTCGTTGTGTTTTCGTCTTGCACCCCATCTGTTTGATAATTTGCCCCATTGACAGATTTAGGCAGATTTTGGATGTACGAATTGATTTTAATATACATTACCTCTATTCTGGATTCCCCTTTGTTCGAATGCGTAGGAAGTTGTAAGATCAAAGAGATGAGCGTCAGCAGGAGCTTTGGAAGCTTGAAGAATGTGCTGGCTGAAGCAGCCATGAAAGGAGTTACCGAGGCGAGGGCTAGGATTTTCGGTCATGTGCTCAATCCGACGGGGCAACGATCCCCTCACAAGATACTGCGCAAAAAGCTCATTGGCGAGAAAGTTGCAGCGTGGTATCCTAATTATGATGTTAACAAAGATGATCCCCTAGTCATGGCCCGTAAGGAGCAAGAGTAAGAACATATTCCCATACCGTTGTTTGATTTTTTAGTGGTAATTTCTGTTTATGCTTGTGTGTGCATTTGTGTTTGATTTAATGATACGAGAATGTGAGAAACGCAAATTATAATATATTTTTCTACTCGTGTTTGAATTAATTTGCATTGTAATTTGTGGGAGTGCCTATGGTAATCATAGGGGGAAAGGAGATGTTAAAAAGCAAAGCACAGTGTGACTGTAATTATGGAATAGAGAAGAACACTAGCATTTCCAAGATGGCTATCCTTCTGCAGCTTACAAGTGCTCATAGTATTTGAAAATAGTGATCAAGGGATAGTTTAATTTTTGAAATCACATACTGTCTAGCTTGATTATAGAGGAATGCCGTGGATGATCACATGATAGGAAGTTTGTTTTTATTAAGGTATATCTCATCCCATTTCTGCAACTTAAGTTCAAGAAAGACAAGTTGGGTGGAATTTATTATTTAGCATTTTGCTAGTTCACTACTTCACTCAACCAAATTTCTTGACTCAATTGAGCTGGTTAATCATCTCAACCACTTCGTAGATAGGCCTGGTTTAGGGAAACACTAGAAGTCTAGAACCAAGAAAGATAAAAACGCTATATTAATGATATTGAACACTTGAGGAAAGTGTTTCTTTTAGAAGGATTTTCTTTGCAACTAAGAATATAGATGAGTTTAGTGGAGAAACTAGTCTCAAAGTGTGATCAGGAAACTAGATGAGTTAATCCTTCTCACTCCGTAAGGAGACCTTTTTTGTCATTCTATTTCATTCAGATATGCTTTGATACTCATGGAAGTACTTTGTGTCTTTTCTCTGTATCGCATAATGAGTTTGGAAACATCGTTCTGAGTAGCCCTCAAAAAATTGTTATTCAGATGTGAAATACTGCGTGATTCTAATTTCATTAACTTTTGATAGGCGACTGAACACCCTTGAGACGTTGAAGCGTCGTGGAAAGGGACCACCAAAGAAAGGGCAAGGAAAGCGTGCTAAAAAGAGTAGCAAATAGTGATGATCCCATCATCTCGTATCGAATGACAATTTCTTGTGTATCTTTCTGATGGGCTAAGCTACCGATGCTTTGGAGTGCCCTTTGAGATATTAATGCTTGTGATTGTTTAACATGTCCTTTCTATTGTTTTCATATGCTGTTTTTGACAGAACTAGCTGTTAAGAAGAAACTAGAAAGTTGATGCTGAGGAAATTGAGTATGCTTTTCAACAAACCTGTGGTTGAGCTCATTTCTCTTGTTATATTGTCTTTTGGTATCTGGAGAATTCTAGGATAGTGGTTAATAAGGAAAGCCATTCTTGAATGGATCCAGTGTATTGCTCTCGGTTGATAAAGACCCTGGATTAGGACTTAGGAAGGGTGGTGCCTCCTCTTCCATAATTCAAGGGTGTTGACGGGTTTGGATGCAACACATCCCGTCCTCAATAGAATGCCTCGGTTAATAGAGACGATGATACCAAGTGGTGCAGTTTCTTTGGACTTGTGGTTCATTTCTTTAACTAATATTTTCTTCAAATGAATCTTGAAACGATCTGGATTCGAGAGTTTTGGTCCACAGTTCAGACTTTACCACGCACTAGAAGAAATTCTACGAAAATCAATTTTCTAGAATCAATTATACAAAACCAGGATCAAACGAAGGGGTAGAGGATCAGCCAAGTTGAAAAGGCAAGGCCCAAAAGGAGCATACAATTTTTTGGGTTGGATCCAAAATCAAGAGACATAGTGTTTTCAATTTTGTGGCACAAAGTTTAAATATTTTTATTTGAACAAACCAAATTAGTTGAGTTAAATAGCTGCAAAATGAAAAATAGATGAGCTAAATAACCCTAGGTGACTGCCAACATTAGCCCTCTAATTAAGTTCAATAAGGGAAGTTTTTATCTTTCGTTTGGCATCAATATTACAATACGGTTGCTAGAAGTTTTTATAAAATCAAGCACGACGATACGTTGTCCGCTCTCGGTTCGGCCAATCCCCGGTGTATTTCACAAAATAAGTGACTAATTATATAGCAAGTGTAATTTACTTACCTTGTGAAATACACTTGGGCGCGATCAAGTCGGGAGAGAACTAGAATTTTCCTAATACGAGTTGTTAAGTAACCTCAATGCCGATGTCAAAGAAGAGGTGTTTTAACGGAAATAATTTTTTTAACGGACTAATCACATCAACCTAGTTATTTTGTAAAGAAAAGTTACATTGACCTAGAATTCACGACGTTCAAGGCTTCAAGCCTCAGATCATTCTTAAAAATTCCAAAACTTCGAAGCTCACCATAATTATAATTATCTATTTAGTGAGTGAAACATGATATGGTTATAATTATACAACTAGATATGAATTTTCTGGATTTTTATAAAAATCATTCCAAAAATCTGAACCCTATATATGGTCTAGGTCTATGTTATTTATGTAATTATGAGGTTGTTGGGCATCAACTTTATTTTTACTTAAATGTTATTTATAGACAAAATATTTACTCATTTAATCATTATTAATATTTTTAATTAATGTAACCTTATTTCAGGGATATGACAATAAAGATCAAAGATCCCTGAAATGAGGCTACATTAATTGTAATAAGTGTTGGTCAAAAGGCTCAACAAAAAATCCACAAGATTTCATAATTAAAATAATAAATAAAAATCCACAAGATTTCAGTGTTTCCATGAATACAATAATTAAGAGCATGCTATATCAGTTTTACACATTCCAATTTTCTGTATATAACAACTTATAAATAAGTCCTAAACATATTTTTTTTGTCTATATATTTTTCAGAGCTATCAAAAGAACCTTACAGGTTTATTGTTAACATGCCTTCTGGTGCTCAACGACAGTATTTCATGGGAATTTTATGCCTGATTTTGGTCTTGGCTTCTTCAGGTAATGTTGCTTCCGCTCATTTCAATTATTTCATTTTATTTACTCCCTCCATTTAAATGTATCTGAACTTACAATGCCAAGACCTTTAGGCTTGGTATGGTTAGGTTTTTTGAGTTGCATTTTCATTTTCTGGATCACCAGAAAATAAGAATACATACTCCAAAGTAAATTCTACAGAAAATAGCCAAATTTTAAATCATACTACACATTCTCCCATATAACTACTCATCATTTCATCAATTCAATTACTTCATTAATTACAAAATTCAACTATCCAACACATTTTCTTTCTTAATTTATCATAAATAAAATATTATTCTAATTTTTTATTCTATCACCATTACATATATAACTAATTCAATCAAATTTATATCACATCTACACAATTCCCAAACATTTCTCAAAAACACATCCAAACAAACAAAAATAATTAATATTTTTACAAAAATAAATAATATTTTCATACGAATTTCTATAATACACATACTCCAATAAAAACTCAAAATTCATTTTCGAAAACACAACAATACGGAACCCTTAACTTTTGGAAGTAGAGAAATTGAATAGATTTTGGAATAATAACCAAACAATGCCAGAAAATTAATATATAATCAAAGGCTTTATTTAGAAACATTACATATAGTTTGTTTTATATATAAATAATTTTGTTTTATTTGATTAATTAACATGTAGGGCAAATCGAAGGACTAAGAGAGCCTGTGGCTTGCATTGGGGATTGTTCAGCTTTCAAAGACTGCAATCAAGCTTGCATTACAAAAGGATATCATCGTGGTGGAATTTGTTTAGGTTTCTCACTTTCACAGTCTTCTTGTTGTTGTACCAGAGGTTGATATTTTTCGCCTCTATTAAATAATGATAAAAAAATGAAAGGGGTACTTCATATGAGAAATTGAGAAAAATATGAAATAAATTTAGTGCACTTTTCTTAAATGGGGAGTAGTAATTTTTGTTTTGTTAAAAAGCATGTCATTAAAATTTTATTTTCACTAAATTGTCTCATTCGTTATCAATTGAAATAGACCAATGAGGTGATATATAGTCAAGTCATAAGGTCTAATATCTTCTACTTATTGTCAAGAGATCGAATATCCATAAATTCAAATTTTCTTGAAGTGGTAGATCGATTATGTGTACTGGTGATTGAGTTTTTTTTTTTTTGATAAAAACGGTGGAATATATTAACTAGCCAAATCGGCAATAAGAGAATCCAAAACCAAAGAAGGGAGGCCAAGAACACCCTCTTGGTCCTCCAAAGTCGAACGCGCCAAGAAATGCGTCGCACAATTACCAAGTCTTATAACAAAAGAGAATGAACAAACTACAAAAAACGAGCTAAGAAACCTAACATCATCTATCAACGGACCCAAGGAGCTAAGCAAACAGTCCGAAGAAAGAAAAGCGTTGATAACTGGTGATTGAGTTTAAACCACTACACACTTTAGCTGTCGATATTATTATTGTATTAATAAATATTTGTAGTATAAAAGAAAAGGGTACCCGTTACCTATTAAGCAACATTCGCTCAATAAATAATATTATTCACAAATGGAGACATTTCATCTAGAGTTATCTATCACGTTGAATTGGATGTTTTTTGAGTTGAGAACCTACTTTTAGTATGATAAACCACAAAGAAAGTACAAAAAAAACTTATATTATTCATTGGTTACGCTCGAACTCACTTAAATGTCTCCGAAGACTAGCAAGCTGTTAAGTAATATAAATATGTGTGTGTGTTAGGCTCGAGTTCGAATCGAACAATTTCATCAAGCTCGACCCATTTGCACTCTAATTAATCCCGTTCTCGCATATGTTGATCCAGATCTAAGGTATTGTACATGAAGAAGGCCTAGACACGAGTACGCCCATCCCGTCAAGGGGTAGCAACGAGTAAATTTTAAGAGCTCCAAAATTTTTAAGTTTCAATACAATTCCAATGATCTTACGGGACTAAATGTACTGATTTATTAGACCTTACATGACTTCAACGACATGAATAATTATAATTATCCCGAAATAAGAAATTCAGAAGATTCTATAAAAATGACTAGAACCTACAACCTATTTGTTGATTTGTGTTACTTAATTACCCATCGAGTATAACACACACATACAGAAAAAAGAATATGTAACATAATTAATCTAGATTTTAATTTCTCCCATTAGACTGATCAAAGTTATTCCATATAACAGTACTGGAGTCCTAATACAACAACAAACATAAATTGACGATAATCATAATCAAAATCCCACTAATTAAAGCCTCTAATACATTATCTTCAAATTCAAGTCCTCGAATCCAACTCCATGATGGTGCTAAGATTCATTGGCGACATATACTCCTCCGAGCCATTGAATATTGTTCTCACAATAATCCTGTTCGCCTTTTCCGACGGATGAAATGGATCCCAAAACGCGTACAAATCCCTATTCCTGCACAAATTCGACGCAGCGCTGCAAATCCCTATCCCGTTATACGGCCCCTGCCCGCAGCACGCCACCTTAGACGTGATAAAACCTGTTCAAAAGCCGTACAAATAGTTACAAAAAAAAAGTGAAAATTAGGGTGCTTGATAAAACAGGGCAAAATTGAACAGACCGTGGGCTTGTGGATTGTCGATGAAATCGTTCTGCATTCGCCTTGCATTAACAGCTACGAACACGTCAGAGCCGATGTCTCGATTGAGGCCTTCGATCATCGAGACGAGCAAGGAGTTGAAAATGTGTGATGCGCGTTGAGGCTCCTCCGCGCATTGCCCGTTGATGCCTCTCTGGGCGATCTCAGCCGGAGTGCAGCCGAGCGGTCCCATTCCCGTCACCAGAACCCGCCGGACGCCCAAGTCATATAGATTCTGAGGGAGAATAGAAGTCCTTAGATCATCATTTTGGCTCATTAAGAGTTAAATTATTTGGTCGATATGATGCGTATCATACTTATTTCGTAATTGATCAGTAGTGTGACCAATCATACTTATAATGAACTTCAATGCAAATTGTCATTGAATGGTTAATAAGAATGAAATTATAGTTTAGTGAGTTTAGGGATATCTGGACCACACAACATATTAAGCCACTGAGTAGCAATGGAACAAATTTTAAAACAAAATGTACATTTAATTAAACAAATAAATGCAAGTATATAATATATTTAATAACACCAAAAAGAGATGAAAGTTACCTGTAAAACCTTCTTGTATTCAGAGACGAGTAACTGGGAAAAATCCTGGAGATTATATTGAAGTCTTCTAAGAGTAATTGGGGTCAAGAAATAATTGTTGACAAAATCATTGCCACCAATAGTGACAAGAACAAGAGCCTTGTTAACCAGTACTTGTGTCTGTTGTTCCCCAATCAGCGCGCTAACCCGGCGCTGGTACTCGCGGAAGAACTTTAATTGCTTGTGCATTCTCACTATGTTTACCTGCCAAATCAAAATATTTAATTTAAACAGAGATAATTCATATGCATATAAACTTTTGAGATTGATTCAGTTTAACTTCAAACAGAGTGACTAGTTACAAAATAAATATAATCACACTTATTGTTGCATGCATCAAATGTTTATAAGTCTAAAGTGGCTATGTTTTATGTGCATAGTATCATGATAGTATATACTACATGTTTAAGTTAATTAGACTTACAAACTGAACGCCAGTATCATTTAGAATTCCAATTCCCGCAGAGGCAAAGTTGGCTCCAACCAGCAGTTTTTGCCCTCTTAGCTCCGGGCTCAAGTATGGCAGCGTCGTTTCTGCACCAAGTTCTTGACCTATATATATATATATATCACATATATGACCAATTATAGTTTGTGTTATGTGACGGAAAAGACAGAAAAAAAGAAAGTAATATAGTAATATTTTCTTCTTCTTTTTGCATGAAACTACATGCAACAGAATGTATATACTATATACGGGTTTAATGCAATTTACCTCCCTGTGAAAAAAAAAGCAATTTACCTCCATGTGTTTTTCAGAATGAAGCAAATTGACTCCCCACGCGCGTCACATGCCAAATCCGCGACTTTGTATGTTTTTTTCGTTGTTTAAAGTCCATTTTGCCCTTTTTACTAACTATAAAAAGCCCTAATTACCTGCCAACCTAGACGCCTCCAACACGGCAGGTAAGTAGGGCTTTTTATAGTTAGTAAAAAAGGCAAAATGGACTTTAAACAACGAAAAAAACACACACAGTTGCGGTTTTGGCGTGTGACGCACGTGGGGAGTCAATTTGCTTTATCCTGAAAAACACAAGGAGGTAAATTGTTTTTTTTTTTTTTTCACACGGAGTTGTTTTGCTATATACGAATTTCACAGGGAGGTAAATTGCATTAAACCCTATAATATACAAAGGAAAGGTAACGTACTGATTAAATCAGGAACGTTGAAGCCATTGGAAAACCTTCCTGTGGGGCGGTGGCTCGGGTAGTCAATGCCGTAGGGCGGAGAGTCCGCCCTGGCAGTGGTGGCCAGGAAGTTGTTGTTACCATTATCGACCAGAGAGTCTCCGAACACAAAGAAAGTCCGAGCACCCTCCACCGCCGGTGCCAGCATTCCCATGGGGGCTACAGCCATAAAAACAACTAAAATTGCAAATGAAGAAGACATGGAGCTAGTCAGGAAGTGCAGGAAATGATCAACTTCTCTAAATTATGTGAAACTTCTATGTGTGTGTCTCTCTCTCTAGCCAGCTACCTCTCTCTCTCTCTCTATATATATATATGTATGAATATATGAATTAAAGAGAGAGTTTTCTCAGCCTGTGAGAGCTGATTTTGAATTGAGGTGTAAATGAGAAATACAAGGGGTGGTATATATAAAGGGTTTTGGTGGGAGAAAACTTGATTAATAAAAAGGTCAGTTGAAGCGGCCCTCATAAATGGGGGGTTACCTGCAGCATGAGAGTGAGTGCAAATTGATGCCAATCAAGCAAAAAGACAAGCTTAAGGTAGCTAAATATTCCAATTAGTAGATATCCGGGTTATTAATTGCATTTTACCCCCTACTGATTTGGTTCATATTTATAAAAAAAATAAAAAGATCTACATATATATTTTCCATGGGATTTTTTTTAACATTAAGCTTAACTAAAGGGGGTACATTGCAATTACCCTGTAGTTATTGAGTGAAAAAAAGGCTTATGTTCACTCACTTATTAGTCATGGGACGAGGTTGAAGTTGATGAGATTCAACCAAATAGTAGTTGGCTTAGCCATCTCCAATGTATGGAGTTAAAATAACTCCAGCTTTATCTCTATTTTAGCTCTGCTACAGTACATTAACTCCAATGTACTGCTCTATATTCTGCTCTAAATCACTATTCATTATAATAATAATATTTTTACACCTCATTTATACTATTTCTCATATTTCACAAATACCCCAAATTTTATGTTTGTATTACATATTTATCCAAGTAAATAATTTTTGAGAGTTTTAATAATAATAATATTAAATAATTGAAATTTATTAAACTACTTCATTATTTTGTAAAGTATAATTAAAAATTACTCAATAATATCAAGACCGAATTTTTTCGTACATTTATATTTTACATAAAAAAACGTTCATATAAAATAAGCATACAAAACAAACATAATATTTGATCAATTAAAAATATTACAACATGATTGAAAAAGACTTGACAAAATTATTCACTATTGTCTTGTGCATTACCAAGTTGCTCCCATAAATGCTCTATTAATGCATTTCGGAGTTCAATATGAGCATCTCTGTTTTGTATTTGCCTATATCGACCAAGGAATTGTTGAAATCGGAGATGTTCATCTAGCGGATCAACAACTAGAACTGGTGTTTCCTGCGCATCTGTAATTGGTGCATTGAGATCACGTTCATCCTCATTTATCATATTGTGCATGATAATACACGCAGTCATTATGTCATGTAGCACATCTTTACTCCAAAAACGTACGGGTCCTGCAACAATTGCAAATCTTGATTATAGAACTCCAAACGCACGCTCCACATCTTTCCTACACGCCTCTTGTTTCATTGCAAAATATTTTTTCTTTCTTCCACTCGGCTGATGAATACTTTGTACTAGAGTGGACCATTTTGGATATATACCATCAGCTAAATAATATCCCATATTATATTATTTTCCTTGAATAACATAATGAGCTGGGGGGGCAATACCTTGAGCAAGATTGGAAAATAGATGCGATGATTCTAACACATTAATATCGTTATTGGTGCCTGGCATACCAAAATACGCGTGCCATATCCAAAGATCATAATCAGCGACAGCTTCAAGAATGATAGTTGGTGATCCGCTATGTCCTGCATATTGTCCAGCCCAGGCGGTGGGACAACTTTTCCACTTCCAATGCATACAATCAAGACTACCCAACATTCCGGGAAAACCCCGTTTTTGACCAATGTGAAGTAACCTTGCGATATCATTAGCATTAGGTGATCTAAGATATCGCTCTGAGAAAACTTCAACAACGGCTCGACAAAATCTCTTTAAACTTTCAATTGGGGTTGACTCACCAATCTTAACATACTCATCAGTAGCATCGGCCGCTACACCATATGCCAACATTCGGAACACGGCAGTTGTTTTTTGTAAAGTTGATAATCCAAGTTTACCAAAACCATCTCTCCGCTGTTGAAAATATTCATCATGAACTTTGATTGCATCAACAATACGAATGAACAAAGTTCGAGACATTCGATATCTCCGACGAAACATTTCATCATTAAATCGTGGAGTAGCGCTAAAATAATCATTAATCAGATTACGATCTGCTACTTCACGATCACGATTGATCATTCTATGACCTGGGACAGAGCCACGGCGACTGGAAGATTGGTTGCCATGGCAATTTTGATAATATTCCATTATCATATTGTTATTTTGCAGCACAAGTTGAGCGCAAATTTCGTCGTGATCCAGACTTTGCATGAATAACTCATTATCCATGTCACCATAAGCAGAATAAGAAGGAGGAGATGAAGGAGGAGATGGTGTTGAAGATGAAGATGAAGTATTCATATCATAAGAAGAACCTCCAATATCAAAATTCATTTTGAAATTGTATTTCTTGCCTAGTTTGAAGATGAGAAAAAAGAAGTGATTTGTAAACAATGTCGATGATGGGAGTGATGAGAAAATCGATTCAGTATTCCATATATTTATAGAATATTGAGATAATATTTTGGATGATGATGATATTCATCCAATGGTTAAGATTTTTTAGAAAACTCATCAAACGGTTAAGATGATAAGATGAGATTTCCTTCAGGATAGGTTTTCTTATCTATATATACATAGTAAATAATATATATTCAGTATATGATATATAAATACATATATAAATAATGTATACATACATATATATATATATACATAGTAGATATGTATACATATATATACTATATATATATATTAGATAAGATGATAAGATAAGATCTTCATCCAACGGTTAAGATGGTAACAAAACTCATCCAACGGTTAAGATGATAAGATGAGATTTCCTTCAGGATAGGTTTTCTTATCTATATATACATAGTAAATAATATATATTCAGTATATGATATATAAATACATATATAAATAATGTATACATACATATATATATACATAGTAGATATGTATACATATATATACTATATATATATATATATATTAGATAAGATGATAAGATAAGATCTTCATCCAATGGTTAAGATGGTAAGAAAACTCATCCAACGGTTAAGATGATAAGATGAGATTTCCTTCAGGATATGATTTTTTCTATATATAGAACCCGGATATATATTATTTTCTACACTAAACCTATCAACATCTTTTTCTTCCACTACCACCACTACTATATTTTTTGCTCTATTCCACATTTTAACTCTCCACATTTAAAAATGTCGTCAAGCCGAAGTCTTAACTATCGCGACGATGAGGATATCATAATTTGTCAAGCTTATATGGAAGTTTCGCAAGATCCCATTGTGGGGAAATCCCAATCTTCAGATAAGTTTTGGGCTCGAATAGCTACTATATTCAATAACGCAAAAAATTCCTCTTACGAAATTCGTAGCCGAAAATCTATACAAAGTCGATTTAAAGATCATATCGCTCCGGCTATTAAAAGATTAGTGCACTCCATCAAGCACGTCGAACTCCAGAATCCTAGCGGGGCATCGGAACTAACTATTGTAAGTAATGAGTAATTTTTTCATTATAGTGATTTTATATATGAGAAAATTCTTCGATCTGATAATTATAATTATTTGCAGCTTGAAAGAGCAAAGGTATTTTATGCCAACTCTGACAATAAGAAATTCAAGAACGGTTTCAAATTTGATCATGTATGGCACATTCTTAAAGATTTTGAATTATTTCAAGATAATGCCCCCGCTAGTCCACGAATTTCTCGAAAACATCCTTCGTCGCAATCAGATAATGAATATCCTCATTGTGTAACCCCAGATTCAACTGGATTTTCACAATTTGATGTGGATTTAAATGCCGATGATAATAATGTTGGTGGCTCTTCGTCC
Source organism: Buddleja alternifolia (assembly GCA_019426215.1). Lineage (NCBI taxonomy): Eukaryota > Viridiplantae > Streptophyta > Magnoliopsida > Lamiales > Scrophulariaceae > Buddleja > Buddleja alternifolia. The sequence goes on from CM033391.1 coordinate 54,416,207, forward strand.
GAACGACCCATTGGTGTGAAAAAAGCCAAGTTGAAAAAAAAAACAACAAGAAGAAATGGCAAGTACTGTTGAAAACTTGAGAACACAAAATGCAGAGGTTGTTGCTCTAATGAGGAAGGCTGCCGAAGACAGAGAACGAAATTTTGAGATGCGAGCAAAAGAAATATATTTGAAAGAACAAGAAGTGCTTTTGAGACGACAACAAATTGAGATGCATAAACAAGATAAAAAACTTGCACGAGAAGATAAAATTTTAGCGCGAGACTTGAGTTGTATCACTGATGAGACGGTTCGCACTTTTATTCAAGCTGAACAAGCATCTATTATACAGAAAAGAGCTCAACAAAATCAATATCCACATCCATCGTCGGCGTCAAATTATTATGGTGACTATTTTCCTAATTTTGGGGGAGGAAGTGGATCCGATTTACCACCATTTTAAATTAGTGTTGTTTTTTTATGCTCTATTTATCTTGTATTATGTATGTTTCCCTTTCAATTGTGTAATTTTAGGTATTTATGTAACATTGTTCTATGTTGAAGTTGATTTTAAATGTTTTAAATTATATGGAATATGCATTTTGTACTACTTTTAGTTAAATGTTTATTCTTTTGGTTAAATTAAAATAATATATACATTAGTTGAAAAAAACAAGAAAGAAGATAAATACAAAATAAAGGGGCTAAAATGAAAGGGTGTGAAATGAAATAAGGGGCTGAAATGACTAATTACAAAACTTTGGGGGTGAAAATGAAAGGAAAAAAAATATAAAAAAACATTAAAAAAAAAAAAGTAGCTCAGCGCTAAAAATAGCGCAGAGCTACAGTGCAGCGCTAAATATAGCGCTGCACTGTTCCCCTGCGCTACTTAGCTCTGCATTGGAGAGGCCCTTAATCAGAAGAATCTTGCTGCTCTTATAATTCAAGTTCAGAAACCATTAATCACTGTTTATAGCATTAATTAACTAACTTTCTTTTATCATTATAATGCATGCAAAAGTCTCGGTAATTCTATGTCAGATCAAGTCCAATTGTCCGAGTGTGAATTATGTATCTATCTCTTTTATACAGGTATGTTTGGAAATCGCACACAATACAAATTACTGTTTGAAAGATATAAACACTGGGGTTATTGAACTCGATCTAACATAGATTTTTCCCAAAAATCTCCAACTGGCTGCTACTTTTTGCTACGGCAGGATGCTAATTAAGGAACAATAAATAGGCCTTATCTCCAGTACTCTTAAATAAAACTCATGTAACTTAAGATTTTCTGAATCTCATTACCCTGAAAGTAAAATTTTGTGAATCTATTTGACTTCTCCACTTAAGTAACCTTTTCGATTCTTTATCCCAAAATTATATTTCATCTCGTATTCCATTTCAAATATACATATAACATGTGTATAAGATTCACACAAACTTGTATATGTAAAGAAAAAATTAATACACATGTCGTGCATATGAGAGATAGAATTCCAGATGAAGCAAGAATTTCAAATAAAGGATTGAATATGTTATTTAAGTGGAGTTGTTAAATAAAATTGACTGAACTTGGAGTAACAATCTTGTACTCTTTGAATATGTTGATTCCAACATGATTCAGCGGGTCATACTTGGAAGCTCTCAAATGATCTTCATCATATATATATATATATATATATATGATGGTGGACACATATGAACGAGTACATGTATAGGGGAGATCACCCGAAATTCTAATTCTCAAGACGTCAAGTACCACCTTATTCACCAGGCTTATATATAGGATAGGACTATGGTCGCTCTACCTAAGCAGGTCCGTTCACTTTGTGTGATTGGTTAAATGTTCTTTATGAAAAATGAAGTCTAGTATGACGAATTGTCCGGGTCTGAATTTCAAAAAGTATTGGCGATAAAATTCAAGCCAGCATTTATGAAGTGGTGATATAACAAATAAGATAGTGTGTGAAACACTGTCGAGTCCCACTGGAGTCTGGACAGATGATGTTGAGCTATACCTTATTAAATATGATTTAAATTAGAATAAATGCTCAATACCACATTTCATGTCCAGGACCGTCTGACTGAGTCGGGCATGCCCGAATCCTAGCAGTTTGGCTTGTTTATAGTTGACTCGAGTTTAATTAAATATGAGTCAGGCTCAATTTGAGCCTTTAAATTAGACTCGATAAATTTGTGAGTCGAACTTGAGTTTAACTCGACTCATTTCGAGATAAATCTGACTCGATTAAGAATTTAAAATGTAAATTAAATATTAATAATACTCTTTCAAACACTTCAAATATCTATTGTCAAACATTTTCATTTTTTGATTTTTATACAAATAAGAGGGGGGGAAATTGAGTGCAAATATTGGTAGCATGATGTCCTACATTTTTAATTACCTATCAATTATCATTTGTTAAACAACTCATTTGTTTCAAGACAAATTCTCATAAATGTTAGTAGCAAAAAATGATTTTTGGTAATTTAATAAAATATTATAGTTTAAACATATAAAAAATCCCAAATAACTTATGTAATAGACTAGTTTAATTTCTTCTTCGTTTTATTTTGTAGTGTTTGAAATTAGCATACAATACTAATATTTCGTATGCATTTTGTTGAAGTAAAGAAGATTTGTTAATTTGAGTCAATCTAAAATAAGCCCGAAACTTATAAAAATAAGTAAATCGTGTTTGAGGAGAGCCACAAAAGATAATAATTATGACAGGCCTACCATCAACTGATCTAACATTGTCTAGAAAGATACTAGAAAGAAGAACCCTTAGGCTTAGCTTTATGAATCATTTACATGTGATTAAATACAATTTTTTTAACCCAAGACCTGTTGGTCTAGTGGTATCCACCTACCACTTTATGTAAGAGGTTCTGGGTTCGAATTCAGTCTGCCACAAATTGTGACTCTCCTCTCCTTTATGGAGCTAGATTGAGTCTTTATAACTCGGGATTAGGGTTTATTAGGCTAGATATATAGGGTATTCCCTTCCTCTTAAATTAAAAAAAAATACAACTTTTTAAAGAAAATCATCTTTATTTGGATTTATGAACAAAATATAGTACGTGCAAATTGAAAATCTCGAAACAAATAATGAACATTGGAGTTTAGCCCCTTCATTCAGAAGGACTGGGCCCATACCCATGGGCCAAAATAGAGCCCATTTACGCTGTACAGATCCAATATAAAGATTGGGCTGTTCTTTACGAACCGATGGTTCAAAAATTCGTTTTCTCGAATGAAAACAAGAACAAAACCCCAAAAGAAAAAAAAGAAAAATGATTGAATTAGATAAATTACAGTCAACCCGTTGGTCTAATGATATCAATTTTGGTTCGAATCCAAGCTATCACAAATTATGACACTGGCTCCTATATGTTTTTTTTTTTTTTTTTTTTTTTTTTTTTTTATTAAAAAAATTCGGGTGGGATCGGTATCGCTCCTATATGAAATTAGATAGAGTTTGGAGGTTATGTTATGAAGGCTAAATTGGAGATGTCCCTTCTTCTTGAATTAATACAAAAAAACAAATAATTGATTACACTCATCCAAAACTCAAAATCAAATCTTGCCTTGTAAAGTTGAATTAGGTTTCTGAAATCACTTTTATTCAGATTCTGAATTCTCATTACCAAATATTACAAAAACAAATAGGAAAAAAAAAACGGAAATCAGAAATGCGAACACCATGTTGCCATACATTTCTAGGATTCATCCTGAAATTCCTGAATTATTTACAGGCTTTTGTTGGTGTAGCAATTATTGTGTACGCTGCTTATATGCTTAATCAATGGCACCACCACCACCACCAATTTCCTCCGCCGCCCGACGTTATTAACCCTCTCAATTTGGCGTCCGGCGTCGTTTCATTCAACGACATCAACTCCCACTCTCTCCCACCTCCATGGTACTCGTTATATATATATGTATATGTATATCGTAATTGTTTGGTGTTGATGATTTTTTCTTCTTTTTGTGCGGAATTACGGTTGAAGGTGTGTGTTTTTGTTTATACGAATGAATAATTTGGTTTTATTACTTGTCAATTTTTTTTTAAATGGACAGGTTTATATATGCATTTATGGGAGTTGGAATTTTAGTATGTTGCATCACTTGCATTGGTCACATTGCGGCGGAAGCGATCAATGGCTGTTGCCTTTGCTTTGTATCCTTTTTTCTTTTCTTTTTTTTTTATGCCCCCCAAGTTTCTGTCTCTCCAGCAGCAAAAGAATATTGTTTCCTTTCATCTCTTGATCATGATTTGCAATACGTGTACCGTCCAGAACAATAATTCTGGGCGAGATTTGAAATTATTTACATCTCATAAAGTAGGTTGTAAATAAGATGAGTCAAACAAGATGTTGTTCAAACTTGTTTGAATAATTGAATAATTATCGAATGTCAGAATTTGTGTTTGAGCTTGTTTTAATCGAACCAAGCTCAAACGAGCTCTAATTGAATAGAACAGGGGTCGAGCTCGAGTAACTTGATTTTTTTTGCACATTTTTTAATCAATTTTTACTAATTGTCAAGCTCGAGCCAAGTTTCAAACTTATCGAACACACAAAATGTTGTTCAAGCTTGGTTTGATATGTTAACAAACAGCTTTTAGCGAACCATCTAGAGTCGAGTATCAAGTAGCTTGGTTTGTCTTTAAGCATAGAGTTTATAATAAAGTAAACACGGGATTCTACTTAACTATGAAATGATGAGAACAACTGAAAGAGTTTGGAGTGGAAGAAGATTTCCAATGTCATTAAATACCTTTGAAAAGGGATATTAGATTGCAGATGGCACTTATTTTAGCTTAGAAGCTGCTAAAGCCTCTGTTCTGGTACTAACAATGTAGATAACAGTAAAAAGGAAGGCTCTGTTGGTCGTGGAGATTTGAGAGAAAGAGGAGCAATACAAATGAATTACCTGTCCTCGTATTGAAGAAGATAAAATTGAGCTGGAAAGTCTATAAGGATGATTGAGACTTGAGGAAAATGGAAATGATAGTCTTAAATCTTGTCATCACTTAATTTTTAATGCTACATCCATTCAGGCTGTATTTTAAGATAGGAAATTGCTTCCGGGGGAGCAGTGTTTGAAGAATCTTTAACCGACATAATTGCTACATCAATTTTGAGGCTTCCATTTATTGCTGTCTAACAAGAGATTGTTTTCCCGACTGAATAAAAGTAATATGTATATTCCGAAAAATTTGTTTCCTGCTTCAATTTTTCAATGAAATCTTGCAAAGTCCAAGGTATTATAAAACATGGAATCCTTTGACCACATAAAATCCCAGTACGCTATACTGACTACAACATTTATTCTATTGGAAGGGGGTTTGGTGGCTTTCATTGCACTTGATCACCGCTGGGAGAAGGTAGAGCCTTTATTAATATTTGGTGCTGATGCTTGTTTTTTCATCCTAGTCCCTCTATCTATGACGTCAATTTTTTTTCAGGATATCCCATTTGATCCCACTGGAGAACTTGACAATATACAGGCATTTGTCAAAGAGAACGTCGATGTCTTTGAGTGGGTTGGGATTTCTATTGTTATAATACAGGCACGTTTTAGTCCCCTTATTATCATCATAGTTTTTTTAACTCATTTTCTGACTTATATTCGGTGGATATTGCGACTTAATTTTTTTTCCGCGTGTAATTTAGTTGGTTCTTAGATCACAAGTATGCAGGCCTCAGCCATCTTGATTAGAGTTATATGTTTTAGAAAATGAAGGCCAAAGTATTGTAGGGGCCCGTAGGTTCTCAAGAGCTGGTTATCACTAATCGATGCGGCCAGTCGTGGTCTATTAGTATCTGATACTTCATCAGTAAACTTCTATCTTGTATGTTGGCTAACATGAGAGTTAGTTTTGGGAGGAAGCACTTGAAAGTTTCTTGCTTCTAGATAATTTAATGCTCTACATTTTACTAAAACCCATGTTTTCTGTTAGTTTTAAGACCTTTTCTTAGATCAATTGTAAACTATTGTTTGTGAATTCTGTTGAATACCTTGCAGTTGTATAATATCTATCTGGTTTCCTACCCTTTCGAAAAATTCCAACACTTCTGTGGTTTTGGTAATTATGTTTTTATCCCTCTGTTTAGGTAATTTGCTGTGATTTTTCTTAGTGAATGAGTTTATGCTCATCTTGGGATCAGGCTGGAATAATGTGTGTTTAGCGCACATAAGGGTTTATGATGAGCTGCTGGATATTGCATTCCGCAGCATATTCAATAGTTATTTTGTTAGTCAACACGTTGATATAACTACTTGATTTTTGTTTTTTTCAGGCACTATCCCTACTTTTTGCAATAATACTCAGATCCTTGGTTTCTGGCCAGCGAGTGGATGGCGACGACATTGAGGGAGATTATGGTTCTAGTAGTAGTACAAGGGACCCACTTATTAATCCATATTCAAGCCAAGCATCTGCAGCAATTAGAGGCGATTCTGATATCTGGAGTTCAAGGATGAGAGCAAAGGTAGGCATCTAATTACTGAACACAGTCCTTTCGCTTTGAGTAATAACATGAATTATATGTCAATATCATTGTCAGTGTCATTTATTTCATTCCGTTGAAATAATCAATCATCAATTTGCCATGACAGTGGCATCAATTAGTGTTAGGTTTACTGTGTGCTCATGTTTGAACTTAAGTAGCCATGGGATGACGAGGTCTATGGAATTCGTTCAAACTCATTACCTGAGTGTAGATGAATTTGTAGTTTGACACTTTTAGATGAAAGATAGAAGAGTTAAGGATAAAATAAGTATATGTTCGGGGTCGGGGGGATATTGTTACCGGATAGAGAAGTTTCTTTGAATTTTTGACCCTGTGAGAGTATTTCTTACTGTTGGACTATAAAAATTGCTATTTGGTTATAGGAGCTAGTAAAAGATGCTGTCTTTACCTCTGATGTCTGCTTTCAAATTATGAATTTCTCTTTAGTTGACAAATGAAGTTTTTTAACCTGTTTATACATCAAAATTGATCCTTATTTCTGCTTTTGTGTTTTGCCATGGTATTCACATTGAATTCGTCATTATGTTTACTCTTCGATTCATGTCCTTATCCGTTCATCGTATACTTGTTAAGTTGCCGCTTGATTTGCAGTATGGATTGAATAGTGGTGATCCGAAACACAATTTACTGAACCAAAACTCGTCCACTGATGTGAAGCAATGAAGTCATTGAAGGTGTGAAATCTTTCGGAGCTAATTTGGTGCGTCTTCCCTTAACCAGTAGCTTATGTGTGATTATATCGTTTTTCCATTACATATCTTTGACGTACATAGGTCTTCCAATCATTTTTCTTCCCCTAATTTCGTCGTGTATATTGATAGAAATTTGGCGTGTATGAGTATTTTTACTTCTGTAAAAAAGGAGACATTTAAGTGTACTATTTATATGTTTTGCTATAATGATCCCTCTCTCTCTCTCTCTCTTGATTTGCTTAGTTTAGTAGACAAATTAGGGATTCTTATTTGATCTTCAAACAAACTTCTTAAAGCATTCATGAAGTCAAAAGAGTAGATGATTTCATTCATATCAATTAAGAAATTTTGCCCATCAAGTAGTATGTACAATGCACAAGACTTTATATCGTTTATAAAAACTTAACTAATCGCAAAATGTCACAATATGCCAACCAATTAATACAAACAAAGAAACAATTAATTTATAAATAATTAGAACTAAAATCTTGATGTTGATGAATATGTTGCTTTACAGAGCATGATTCACGTAGAAAAGAAATTGAATTTTTTTTTTCTTTGGGATCAAACTTCAAACTATGCCGATTGATTAATAAAATGGAAAGATAAAATAATATTTTATTAGAAAAAACCCCAAAAATGCAGCTAAATCTTCATATTGATGGATAATTGATATTATTTTGATTTGTGGGCCAACAATTACGAAAAAGACGGTGAGATATGAACATAACCAATCTACAAAAATTGCAATAATATCATTTCCATACCATGTGATCTTCACTAACTTTTGCACTCCTTGTCATTGTCAGTTAGCTGTTTTCCCTTTACACATACATACATATATCTATATATATGTTATATATATATATATATAAAATCTCAGTCCCCATCAACTTTTTTTTTCCCTATTGTTTTATCCCTACAATTCGAACTTACTTCAAAAGTCAATATATTTGGATATTACTTTTGGTTCACGGGATATCACATTTTATGCTTTTGTAAATAGTACTAACATTGTAATTCTGTCTCCTAGTAAAAAAAAATCCAAGAACACCTGATGCTGCTTTCACTTCCAATTCCACTAGTAACAATATTGTTTCCTTTTTGTTTCCCGTCCTTTGCAAGAAGAGGAAATAGCTAGGTCTGTCTGTCAATAGAGCTTTATAAGCCGAATTTAGGGTTGTTCAACCTAAAAAATATCAAGTTTGAATATTATTGACTCAAACTTGGCTCATAATTTTTTTCTTTGGCTCGGCTCAAACTCAAGTTCACATTTTTTAAAGGCTTCAGGCTTATTTCAGGCCGGCTCATCAATGTTTCTCAAACAAAAAAAGGTATATAACAAAATCATATTAAGAGACTAATTTTGATTAGTATACTAGATAAAAGTTTATGCTAATGAATATATATAATTTCAATTTTTTCTAATAGAATCAGGAAGTCTACAACAATAATTATGAAAATTTAGAATCTTTCTCAATATACATGAAGTGACATAAAATAATTAGAGTTCTTCTAAAGTCTCTTTAGGCAAAAAATTCCCACTAATATATCAAAATTCATCGACTCAATAACCTTCAAACTTAAGAATCTATTACGGGTTTTATATGTGTTAGCTTAAAAATAATCTAACTATATGAATCAAAGCATTAATTTAGTTAAATTATGAGTCCGGGCTATTCGGACTGAGCCTAATAAAGCTCAAGCTCAGCTCACGAATTAATCGGGCTCAACGTGTAAGTTCAAGCTGTGTCTGACTCACATTCATTTAGGTTCGGCTCAAGTATAAAAATGCCGGACAACCGAGTTTCGGGTAGACCCGACTCAATTGACAGTCCTAGAAATAGCCAATCAAGAAACATTTTTTTTTGTTGGTTGCCTCTTCTATTATTACCTGGATAATACTATGGTACACTGAAAGTATTATTACCTTTTCCAACCTGCAAATTATTTATTGAATAATTTCTTTTTCCTTTTTGTTAGAGGTTTAATTAGTGAGGAATTAGTGGCTCGTTGGATATTCAATTGAGATCAAAAGAACAGATCCTTCCAATGCTGTAGACGATAGGGGTGAGATGCTAAAAAGTCTAAACCATCTAACTCACTTTTATATAACGATGTATGATGAACTGACTTTATTAGTCTCGATTCACCTAAAAATTTCCCATTTTTCTTCCATATCAACTCTAGGGCTCCAAGTCCAAAGCATCGAACTTCAAAGGACTCAATTGTATAGCGTCAAAAATCACGGCAAAAAAGAAAAGGAAAAGTTTATCTAACAACGGTACAAACCAATGCTTAAGTACATTTTGTATGTACTAGTACAAAGCACGTGCAACGCACGTGAATATCAATTAGTTTAATAGTTATTGTTATTTATCTAAGTTCTCATTGATGCTATAACCTAAATAATCTTAGTAGTAATTGGAAGGAATAAAATATCCAAACTTATTGTTCTTAAGAAGTTATAATTAGATATAACTCAAGTAAATGTATTGGCTCTATGTAATGTCGTGATTAATGATCAACTTGGAAATACATAATCAAAAATTTTATCTCTAATTTTATCACGAAAGTCCATGTCCCTATATACGTCTTTAATTTGTGTCTGTATGACATCAAATCAATAATGAACATGAATAATTCATACTTGGATTGCATAGAAAATAGATTGTGGTCTTTCAAATATTACATTATTTTTTAATTATTAACCCTACAAAAGTCGTAGCTACTATTTTTTTTTAAAAAAAATAATTGAATAATTTTTCCTATTCAGTTGAATTTTTTTCCCTGTGTAAGTCAAATATTCCTATAATTCTTGTGTAGAAAATTATAACATAGATCACAAATTAGGATGGCAAATTATTTCTTGATAAGATAAATATCAAGATTTGTAAATAGAAAGGTTCCACGATCTTCATCTATGTTGATCTTCTTTTATGGTACTTCAGCCCCTTTTGATCCGCACATGTGTAGAGGTGTTCATAAAAATCACTAAACTGTTTGGATCGCTTTCACTAAACGATAAAGATGTACATTTTTCACCTTGAGTGGGTATAGAAAATAAAGTATACTTCTAGGATTTTATTACATTGTACTCATTTTGTTATCCCACAAAATCTTTTTGGTGGGTTCAAAGTTGAATGAGTGGATCTTGGGTTCTAAAAAGAAAAAAACAAAATTTGTTGTCGGACTAAATTTTACATTTATACAAAATACACAAACAACAACCAAATTGATGGCCACCAATTAACAACAATAACAGTTAAAAGTCCAAAAGTCTTAAGCCATAATGAAGTAATCTATCTTTTACTTTTTACATAATCGCCCCCTCAGGGGAGGGTGTTTTTGGGCCCTTCATCTCTTCTTTGTTATCTTGGATTATACAATATACTTTTTCAAATGGTTGTGTTCACTTGACCTACATGTATTGTATTTAGAATATGTATTGTTATAATCTAACATTGGAAATAATATTATCACTCCAAATATATTACTGGAGCTCCAATATTATATATTACTAAAACTAACAGGGTAATGATATTGGCACTCCACCAATTGTTATATAAGCTCCATCTTTAATTTTTAAGCTAAAATATGACAAGAATGTCCATTAATCTTAAAATACATTAATTATAACTTTCGAAATTTATAGCAAAACATTATCAAGTTGTTGATGTGTCTTTACTACTTTATATCAAAGTTAGTTCATTAAAATTATGGAGTATCATCCACAAAATAAAGTATATAGTATATTAAATTTGAAAAATAAAATAAAATTATACTATGAACCAACAAAAAAGTAAATTCAACTTGAATCCACTTCAGGTTGACATCGTACTAAAATCAAGCAATCAAATTCAAAATTTTCTTCCTTCAATAAAATACACCATTGTACCAAAAAAAAAGTATAATAATAAATATATCAGCAACAATTATACAAAAAATGCTTAAATAACCATTGCTTCTATTAAATGAAGTAGTTAGTATTTTTTTTAATATAAGTTAATGCATATAATTAAATAAAGTATGTGAAGTGTATATAATTCATAACAAAAAAGATAAACACAATTCTTTTGATGATTTAATATTCATTTTGTATGAGTTTTATATTTGAGTAAAAACATTTGTTTTACACCATTATGCAGTTAATAAACATTTCATTTAGATAAAGAAAAAAATATGATATTAGTACATAAAAAAAGGAATGTAGTAGGATAAAAGATATATGAGGTATAAAGATTTAATAAATTATTTAAATATATATTCAATTTGTAGGTTGTTAGGCTTTTATTTGTAAAGGGGTGTTATAGTCATTTTGTTAGATAGAGAAATAAAAGTGGAGTTCGTATAGTAACTTGTGGAGCTCCAATATCATTTCCTAAACTAATATATTTAGTGTTTATTTATAACTTAATTTAATGTTTATTTAATTGGCAAAGCTAATTATATCTAGTGTTATTCTATAGTAATTATGCATATGACCAGTCCCACAAAAAAAATTGGATCATGATTGAGCTACCGAATCATATTTTAGGATTTCTATCTAGAAACAAGTAAAATGAATATTTATCTCAAAGATTAAGGATCAAAATTTTCATCTCTCACCAACTATCTTCGTGCAAACAACGCATTTAATATATAGCATAAATTTACAGTAAGGAACTAATGCATCATTTTATTCAAAAATGATGCTTTGATGGCTACTCGTATCACATATTGGAAGGGGAGTACATTAAGCAACTTGATCTCACGAGTCAGGCAATAATTTTCTTCACTTGAACTTATTTTCACAAGATGGTCATCCTTCAAAATATGAGTATAAAGAGAGTTTCAAGATTAAGGATTGCACATTCTCTTTATCTCTCTCATTTGGGAGATTTTCCTTACAGTGAAGCCCACTGGAATTCAGAAATTGGTAGATAATATTATATAGTAGTTGAAAAGGTTATGGAAAGACATCATTTGTTTAATGCGATATATGAGTCTTTTAAACTTACATTATAGAGGAAAGGTTAGGAGGTAGGTATTTTTAAGTGTATTAATGTTTGGGTTAGTGGGATTAAATGTTAGGGGTGTATATTATTGCATTCATTTTCAATCAAGGGCTAAACGTGTATTAATGTTAGGATTAGTGGGACTAAATGTTAGGGTGTATATTATTGCATTCATTTTCAATCAAGGGCTAAACGTGTATTAATGTTAGGATTAATGGGACTAAATGTTGAGGGTGTATATTATTGCATTCATATATATAATATAATATAATAATATAGTTTAAACTTCCGTTGTAGATGATGAAAGGTGAGGAGTTGGGACAGTTTCTTGATTTTTTTGATTTAGTAATATTAAGTGTATTTTTAAGTGTACTAATGTTAGGATTAGTGGAACTAAATGTTAGGGGTGCATATTAAGGGCTAAACAGTTTTCTCACAATTGGAATAAACACTTCCTAAATCCACACTTTTATAGTAGTATACCATTGGAATTCACAAATTGATAGATAATATTATATAGCAGTTGAAAAGGTTATGGAAAGACATCATTTATTTAATGCAATATATAAGACTTTTAAACTTATATTGTAGAAGAAAGCTGAGGAGGTAGGTATTTTTAAGTGTATTAATGTTTGGGTTAGTGGGACTAAATGTTAGGGGTGTATATTATTGCATTCATTTTCAATCAAGGGCTAAATGTGTATTAACTTTAAGATTAGTGGGTCCAATGTTAGGGGGTATATTATTGCATTCATATAATATAATATAATATAATATACTTTAAACTTCCGTTGTGAGGCTTCAGGGAATAAGCGAGAAGAAGTGAGTTTGTGATGAATTGATTGGGTTCAAATACGTTAAGTGTGTTACTATTAGATAATGGTTACACGATAAAAAAAAGTTGAAGAGTTCTATATTAATTACCCCTCAAATTAATAAAATTGAGCAACTTTTCAATCAACCGCATAGAGTGAAAAAACTTCTTTTCACTTCCTATTGAGGTTTAAATTATATTAATAATAAACAATCAAATAATGGTTACAAAATAAAAAAAGTTGAAGAGTCCTATATTAATTACCCCTCAAATTAATAAAATTGAATTGGATGGTTGAATTTATAAAAAGTGTTTTAGTAATAATAATTGAGTCAATTTACAATTGAAAAACTATGAGATCCACACTTTTAGTATAATATATATATAGATAGATAGTTCCAAGAACCAATAAATAATAATACCACTAGAGGCAGGACCATTCCATAATAAAAGACAATTTAGTGCCAGGCAGTTCATATACTTTTATCATATTTATATTTTGCATCACTGATCAAAGTACAGACATGGGCCCGGGACCATTTCTCCTCTAAAACATAATACAAGAATAATGATAATAATAATAATAGAGTTGTTAACGTAAACTAAAGAAAAATGATACAAGTTTTACCAAAAAGAAAATAAAAAGCCCCATCACAGTCTACTTGTCAATTCAAGTTCAACGACCACCTCCTGCACAAGCTCTTCCAGCAACTGTCCTTCTATTTCATTTCCTAAATTATCCATCTCTAATCTCAAATGACCAAACCACCCCTTACCCACCACCTCCTTCCTCACCACCCTCTCCACCACCAAGCTGTTGTTGTTGTTGTCGTCGTCGTCGTCTCTACATTCACCCGAAACACATTTGGCCTCGCCAGAAAACCATTCCTTCATCAGGGCCCACAACTCATCCACCAAAATACATGGAATAGAGTGTTGGCTCAAGCCAGAAACCTGCTCGTACCCTGTGATGTCGATCAAAGCTGCATTTACACAATCAAATACGAGCTTTCGTGTGGATCGCTTATGCCTACGTTTGGCCTCGTGAAGTGTCTCCTTGTCTTTTAAATCAATGTAGTTGTCTCTTAGTGATGGGTCCAATGGGCTTTCAAGGGAGTGCCATCTGGCGAAGAATGAGTTAGATTGTACCTCATCTTGGAGACCAGCCACGGATAATAATGTCTTAACATAGAAAGACCATTCTTGTTCTTCATCATCTGTTTCTTGGGTAGTTAAGGATTCCTTTGGGGGATTCGATGGGGCTGTGTCTATACAGGAATCATCCCATGATAGGGTGCGGGCGATGGATCCTATAGGCGGTGATTTGTCTATTAAGTTTGATCCAATAGAGTTAAGTGGCGGCTTGACTCCTGAATTGGAGTAGAACAAGAAAAGTAGTAACGAAATTAAAAAATACATTAGAAAAAATAACTAAATATGTATTCGAGAAATTTGGGTGACAAGTTGTACCGTGTAGGTTAGGATTCATGTGATGTGGAAACTCTTTCGCTGTATGTTCTTCTTCTTCGAAGGGTGGATCTAAGACAGATATTGGACTTTGTTGATCCTGGGCTTCACCTGAATTTCCAGATGCAATAGGTTTTGCCTCGGTCAATCCAGTCTGCAAAAGCCAAGAACTATATAATTTAGTATCCAGTATCCAGTTTGGAATGACATAAATGACTTAATAAAATTTCACGATACAAGAGATTATTGACCATTTGACATTACACAACCACAAGTCGGAATAGACTTTTGGAGAAGTTAGCAGCATCTCTTAATCAAAACCAATCAAATTCTTATGCCAAAACTAAACTAAATGAAAATATTATGACCTTTTGCCAAGCTCAGAATAGAATTGTATAACAAATTCTTATTATCATCTTTCCAACTTTCCAGGAAAATATTTCTTTTAATCTGGGCCTAATAAACGACATCATAATTTGTTGTTGATCATCACCATTTCACAATAGACATACCAATCCCGGATAATTGCATAGAGAACAAATTTTTTTATGACGACAAATTTTACCCAAATATCATCTCTAAGAGCTTGAGAACAAAAAGGGAATAGAATGCATCGTAACATGTCCCTCCAGTAGGAAATGCTTAATAAAATAAATATATTGTCATCAGATAAAATCAAGGAAGAAAGCAACAGGAAAGGCTTCTTAAATCATTAATCTCACACTTTTGACCGCCCTAAATGTAAGTATGCACAAAGTAAAATACGAAAATAAAGCGTTGACATATCCACCCATAATATACCAAAATTACCTCAGGAGAAACCATTCCCTGCTTGCCAATCAGATTTGAGAAAGGCGTTTTACACGATGGCTCCTGTAGACCAGGTGATGTATGGCTGGATCCTTTATCACTAAGACTTTTAGTTCTGTCGCTGGTAATATCTCCAGGAAAGGAGTCGAATTCATCTTTGGTTTCAGATGGAAGAGATTTTTCTTTATAATGTTTTTTGTTCCTTGAGAAAAACAAACTTGAAACTTTCCCTTTGAATGATGATTTAACACTTTTTGTCTTTGTATCCTCCTTAGGAGGTTCTAGTTTGCCCTTATCTGAAACTGAAATGTCTACATTGAGCCTAGTTCCGAACCCAGTAAACGATACAGGAACAGATTTTGACCTTGTAAGATTCCTTGGAGAACTATCAACATTTTCATCTCTCCTCTGTTCAGTATTTAAGTGAGAATTACAATCCTTAGATTCTGCACAAGAACTGCCTTCTTCAGCAGGTGCCTTCTTTGCCTCAGAAAGAGCAAGCATTTCACCCAATGTGCTGGAGCTTCTCCGAACATGTCTTTGTTCTTGATAACTTCCATTAGATGCCATCATGGCCCATCTTTCAGAGAGACGTTTCTTTGCTTCTCTGCAAACTGATGACTCTGGAGAATAAGATGCTCTACTAAATGAGGACGATGAGTAAGGACTACCAAGCCTATTAACACAGTCCCAAGAGTGCCTCGATACAGGCGACATGACTTCTGAATCACTTAGGTTACCATCTACAAATTCGATTTCTGATCTGTTGAATGAACTTTCATCACCTGCATAGCCAATGGACAACACAGAAGAAGCCAATGTTTCATCTCTGCGGTGCCTGCCAAGTTTTTTGCGTATCCTCTGTGTGATTGCCTTTGCAACTTTTCTTGATTCTTGATTCTCATCATCTTCCACATCTGCAAAAAAGTCTTCCTGATGTAATATCCTTGGTGATTCTGACTGTGGAGAACCCACAGCCTTAACATCACGTGGTTTCACAAGGCTTGGTTTTAGGACTACTATTCGTGTTGGTTGAGTGGGATTGGCATAATTATTCCAACTTGCAGGAGGGGAACTTTGTGGATGGCTTTTCTCCAATCCATTCATCTGAACAAATGGACCTTTTTTTGGTTTTCCATCTTTACTCCCAGCTCCAGAAAAGTTATTACTGTCTGCCATCTTTGAAGGTCTAAGAACTGTGATTCTCTTTGTCTCTGGAGGAGGAATAGAATTGTCAAGATTCTGAGAGAACATTGATTTTGGCTCTTGGAGACACTTAATGAATAAGTCTTTATTGGAACTCAAAACTTCTAATGCATCTTGGAATTGCCTAGATTGGCGAAGGTTCTCGTCCACGGACAGGCGTTTTGCTTCAACAAACTTCTGACGAACAAGAGCCATCTTTTTGTTATTTGTAGTTTCCACAGATCTCCCCTTATGAGCTGATCTTTGTGATTGCTGCCATATTTCATAAGCATCTTTGAAATCATTTGGCTCCACGTAGTGAAAGAATCCATTTTGTTGCTCCCAATGACTCATTGGGATATCTGACTGACTTCGAGGATGACCTCTAGAACGGTTTCTTTGCATGGTTGGGCCCGGTTCATGTCGTGGAAAAGCATCGAGCCCCATTAATTTGGCAACTAAGTTAGGTGGATCACGTCTGGAATTCACTTCTTTGGACATCTCTTCTGCAATAAGCATTTTCATGGGTGTTCCATTTGATTTTCTGTTCGAAAGAGTGTTCTTGATGTCAGATACAACCTGCAAGCCTCAAACCAGCACAAAATATAATTAGTATAAAGGCAAAAAATGCAAAATAACAACGGACAAGCTTCAATATGTTGCTCTAAATTCATGATACTAATAGTTTGAAGACATTACCACTTTATCTTCTATTGGATCCCCTGATGAACTCATCCTTGATACATCTGACCTGCTCCTTGAGAGCGAGGAATCTGTAATCAGTTAGGTCAATGTCACATGACAAATTTGATATTATGATCAACATATCAATGATAGCAGGAAAACCAAAAATCAACACCCAGCCCCAAATGAATAAAAGGGAGAAAAAGAAAAGGAAGAAAAAGTGAGGAACCCAATCATATCGAAAACACCTTCACATGCCAAAAATCATGTAGGGCCATTTAAAACTTCATTATCTTTTAAGTTCTTTACACCAGCCAATACTATGAGCATCAAAAGCCTTTTCCAAAAAGATTTATGAAGGATTAGATAAAAAAAGGTTTGACCCGAGGAAAAGAACAAAAAAACCCACAACATTTATACACCAAATAACTTCCAAAAGCATGATCAAGATCAGAAATGATAGGTCTAATGATTGAACGAGAGATAACGGCATTTTACACACTGCATTGCCTAGATGAGAGATCCAGTTTCTCGAAGGAAGGATTCAGAATATTGTATATAAGAATAGAAGAGGTGTGCACCATCCCGATGCGGTTTATCAGTGAGAAGCTTATTTGCAGAGACGCCTATGTTCAACTCGAAGAGGTTCACCATTCTTCCCAAGCATCCTGGATGCGTTTTCCCAAAGTTGCGACTTTTGCCATTCTGATGAATATCATTCATCTCAATACCTAGCAACGGAAACTCCAGTGCATCAATTACCAAAAAGAAAAGGTCACATAATATTATGAACGAAAATTAAGTAGTAAAGAAAAAAGATAAATTGCTGAAACTCAGCCTCACAATTACTTAGACGGGATGCAGTAGTGAAGTCAAAAACAGATCAAATTTAAGCTACTTTTGGAAGAAAAAAAAACAACCCCCCCCCCCCCCTCCCCTCCCCCACGGCCCCACCCGACCCCCAGACTAAAAGAAAAAGGAAGAAAAAGAAGAAGAAATATCGAATAAAGATGAAATCAGAAAAGAATGACAGAAGCAAAAATAATCCTCCCTACCAAAAGAATTTGAAGCTCCAGACAGAGACACAGATGTGGAGGACAGAAAATGCAGGGGGAGGAGGAGGAGGAGGAGAATAAAAGAGAATTACGGTTGTTATAATGAGCCAATTTACTAAAGACCAAAATGGCCTAGATTAATGTGAAAAAGGAACGAGTACAGAAAGGATAACAAAGACAACACTTCTCTGTTCACACTGTCCTCAAATAGAAATTTACAGCATATTCCCATGAAATCTCACATCAACAAGCTACAACTCTCTACAAATTCCTGGATGAACTACAAGTTCCTAAAAAAATTCTATCAATATTACAGGATCGAAGCACCAAGCAATCTAAATATTCTTAAAATTGACATAAATAAGTATCACTTTACTTCTTCCAGAGCTCCATTACTCGCATTTGAACCCTAATCATATATTTATATATACATTGGAATACACGTATAGATATAAAAACCTAAAATCAAACTACTACCAGCAAAAATGAACGGTGAGAATGTTACTACTATCATCAATTGGAAAGCAAAACTTTATTTTCTGCTTAGCATAACAAACAAACAACAGTATATACGACTGAAAGCAACCAAAAAAAAAAAAAGTGGAATAAAGCCATAACTTTATCAAAAATCATTACAAAAAATAGCTGAAACCGCAGCAGGCGAAAAGGAAAATCAAAAGACAACGGAATCAGATTCGATTGTTTGCCTTACCTTCGAAAAACGAGATCGGAGGACAGACAAAAAGGAAGGAAATGGAGCAAAAGGCACCGCAGAGACGGATATTGTCAACGTACTGAAGAAATATGAAAAAAAAATCAAATCGAAGCTCCAATTGTGAGTAGTACAGTTATACAATCCACAATTTTTTTCTTAGTTTCATCACGCCAAAACGTGTGTTCGTAGTTTCTCACACACAAACTGAGACGAAAATGTCACTTGAAACACCGCAGAAAGCGGAAGAGGTCGATAGGCCGGAATCCAACATTCCGGTGAAAATGTCGCCGGAGATTCGCCGGAAAATCAAGTGGATGAAAGAGAGAGATTTTATTTTGGCTTGCAGTGAGCTTTTGCTTTTTTATCCTCCACCGACTCTCTGCTCCCTGTCGTACTGATTTATTTTATTTATCAATTTCAATTACGTATATAGTATCAGGGGCAAATTTGGATATTCAAAATAATAAAAAAATTGATTAAAGTATTCAATAAAATGGATATTATTTGGGATTTTTTTTTCTTTTTGCAGAATGGGCCTTTGAGTTTAGGTTAATTGTATTTGTGACCCTATTGTTACATCCAGTGTTGCGTATCACCCGAGATCTTCTATTGCAAAATGATGTTGCATCTTTTGTTGCTTATCATGCTTGCCCGACAAGTGTATATAACTCATATTAAATTTATTTTTAAGAAAATATTTTATACACATATCATTCACATGTGAAATGCAATAGGAGATTGTAACCGCGTTTGTAATAAAAGATCCGAGCTTCTGAGAATCTGTGTCATTATCTTCAAAAATATTTGAGGGTGACATGTTTCTAGTCATGGTTCTAAGTTGTAACACTTTGGTAGTTGAATTTCTAGATCACTTTATATTGCTACTTTTAATTGATATATGGTATTTAAAGAGAGAATTATTTCATTTGTATGATATTGATAATGATTGATATCTTCTTAAAGTAGTTGTTATATATTTATGATGATAAATGGGATTTAATGTCCATAGTTTTTCCATTTTTAATTAGTTGAATTTGCATACCGAATGTTAGTGAATCTAGGATTATAAAGAGTATTGTAACATATTAGTAGTTATTGCATACTTGGAGCAAAGAGCTATATCTTTATTTTAGTAAAATAAAATTTACTCAAGTAATATTATTTCTATTATAAGACTAGATGTTGAGAAGAGATGTCTTGTTTAAGTACAAGACACATACATAATTACTTGTCCTTGTTATGAAATATTCAAATTGAGCTGTAGTTATACCATTGTACGACATAAATAATAGGCTCCAACTAGTGTGATCTATTATCTAGAAAGTCACAAAGTTGAAAAATGAATTATTTGTGCTAAAAAATTCTCTTAATTTGCTAAAGGTTTCTGGTTAAGTAGGATGGACAAGGTTTACATAATGTGTTCGATTAAACATAGATCTTATTATTTGTTATCTTTTGAATATGTACAAACAAAAATGAACGAAATGTGTAACAAAAAGGAGCCAAATACTTAGTAAAATAAATAAATTTAAAACTCTTAAGAAACTTATTATTAAGCAACTCTAATATGACAAATTATTTAATTAAAATCCCCTTAAAAAAGAAAAAAGAAATCCAAATTGCAATTATATTTATCAAAATGACTTTTGTCCTTCTACGGACACAAATAGCTGACAACTGTAACAATATGCCAAAAAACAGTACATGAGGGGTTTCCATGCAAGTTTATTATAATAAAATAAAGTAGTTGCATGAAAATATTATAAATAAAGACATTCTTGATGTTAGTAATAAACAATTAATAAGAGTAGTTTTCCTATGATTAGCAGTATTATGAGGTTTTTGGCTTCACTTTATTTCCCTGAAGTTTCATCATTGTCTGGGCCCACTCAACCACGGTGCATCGACGGTTGAGATTTTACTTTAATTTAGTGCTTTATAATGACATAATACATACCATTACTTGCAATTTTAATTATGAAAATGATTTGTTTTGTACACGTATAAACTATCTAAGCGTTTGATCGTGCACCGATGAATTGCAGCCGTTGATATTGTGAGGTTGACTGCAACTTAAAGTTAGAATCGTATGGGCAAGATCAGGGTGAAGACACCCTAACCCCAACTACCATGGCCTTATTTTGCAAAGATTTTCTTTTAACAAACAAGTATTTTTTTTTTTATAGAAATTTTAACAAACAAGTATACTATTTAATATATTAAATAAATAGAGATTTTAACAAACAAGTATACCATGATTTGGGTGATTTTATAATAAATCGAGTTTAATCGTCTTATGTTTACCTCTTTTATACAAGTGTATTGAAAAATCACATACAATAGATCTTATTATATAAGAGAGATAAGACATTAAAACCATTAGATTTAATCTAGCATAGCTTTTTCCACTGCAACACTTGACCGTGGTAGCTTTTTCCACCGCGGCAAAGATTTTTGTTGATGAAAAAGTGAATATGTTTATGGAGCTTAACCGTGGTACATTTAGTCTATTTCCCAACCAATGAGAGAAAATACTCGGGTTTTTTATTTTTTATTTTATTTTATATATCGTGCTATAGGTATAAAATTTACATTGTTAGTATTTTTAATAAACATATATATATATATATACACATACATAGTTTGATCAAAATATATATATATATATATATATATATATATATATATACAAAGATTGTATAAAAGAAATGAAACTATTCTCTACTATTTGAAGTAATTATAAAAGAAATTGAATAGTGGATCATTATTATAACTAAAATTAAACGTTGATAGGATTCTCCAACATTATGTGGCAAGTCTAAGGCACTATGAGTTAAGATACTTTAATGTGAACTACTTGACTAGTTCACTAGGGAACCAATATCTATCCACTTGGCCACTTGGGCAACATATGGGCTTTTTGAATTTTGGATTCTTTTCTCTTTTATTATGAATAAATTACAAAAAAAGATGAGCTCTTTCTTTTCCATAAATACTATTCATTTTTTCTCCGAAAAAGTTTACTTCAGTGAAACTCTTCCACTAATAAACTATTTTACGCGAGATTGAACTATTGAAGTAAAAAAAGTATTATAATAATCTTTAGTAAGGGTGTTTCGTTTATTATATATAAATATTATCCATTCATAATACTGGCATACAAAATCAGAATTTTTTTGGTGGTGAATACCAAAAGAGAGAGAGAGAGAGAGAAAAATGTTTGATAATTTTAAATTTGGGGGGACAAAAATTTAAGTATAAAAGATTTACAAAGCAAAACTAATTTCTTTTTAAAGTGAGTGTAGTGGTGGTGGCTGGGGGAAACCGTCATCAGCTCCTCTTGACTCTGTCTCTGGGCGCACCCCTTAGTGAGGATAGTGATACCTTTTTAATTATGGATTCGACATTCAGTTTACATTGAACTAGTGCAAATACGAGGAAGAAATTGTACAAACCTCTACATCAAAAAAATAAAAATAAAATAAATATATATATATATATATATATATATATATATATATATAAGCTGGTGCGTTTTAACGTGACTATCAAATATACAAAAGAATAACTTAACTTATCTAGCATAATCTAATTGGCGAATCTTAAATAAGTGATTCAAAAATTTTCAAATCTTTTAAGTCCATGTAAAGCTATTTAAACCACTTACAAGTTAAAACCCTCAGATATATGTTGGGCTTGGGAAACTATGCACATTGGATCACGTCGCGTTCATGTCCATATCCGTTAATCCATCAACACATAACCTGAAAAAAAGGTATTGGGTTCTTAACTAATTGTTTGTATTTTATTAATGTGGTCTGATCCAAATAGCAATATAACAAATTGCTAATCTGGGATGTCTAATCCAAGTAGCAAAAGCCCAAGACGCTAAAAGCTTGTTTGGAAAAATTATACTTCAAAAATTTGAAGTTTGTTAGTTTAGTGGAACAACTTCCATTTTCACCTTTTCAGACTGTCATAAGTTGTGACTTTTACAAATTTGTGATTTCTCTTTTTGTGGTTTCTTTCCTTATTTGGAGTCTTATAGGGTCTATATGGCCCATGATCGCCACAGAGTCATGTAAGGTCTGTGTGACCCATGATTAAAAACTATCGACCTGGAGTCTTGTAAGTTTGCGTGATTCATGATTAAAAATTATCGGCTCGGGTTTGTCGGGTCAGGATACCCTTCATCTAGAATTAAAAATAAAAATAAAAAATTGAAGTTTAAAAAAAATAAAAAAAGTGCACAAAAATTGCAAAATTAAAGCTTGTTTACATAAAACGTTGAAAAAACAAGAAATACATTTAGACTTGTTTTTCTATTGAGCTAGTTCTCAACTTCAATACTTCTTTATAGAGTAGTAGAGAATCCGCGAAATCAAATAAATTAAAACAACTTGAGTTTCAACAACAACAAAAAGAAAATCCCAAATCACTTTCCTAATTTTTGCAAATTTACAAATGATGTGAAATATGCCTATCTAGAGAAATCTATCAACCAAAAACATGCCAAGAACGCGTGGTAGAAAATTCAAAAAGGAAATAAAACAAAAAGTAGAAAATATAGAGAGACCACATTATCCAAAAGAATGAGATATGGTAGACAAATGGCACTATCTCACTGGCTAAACCAAAAACATGAATGATCCCAGTCCAGGAAAAAGATATCCCCTTATTTGAAAAGCATCTCAAAATCTCTTGATTTTTGCAATTTTTATCTCTTTTTGTGCATCAAATAATACCAATATCAAGTTCAAAATCTTTGCATAATCAAAGGGACTTAGAAGAGTAAAGTAGAGAGAGAGAGAGAGAAAATAATGGCAACCAGCAGCATGACTTCTGCTGCATGTGGATTTGTGGTGACACCAAATGTCACCTCTAGTACAAATACCACTAGGAGCACTATGGTATCCTTCTCTTCCAAGAACTACAAAAATTCAAGGCTGGTTGTCCGGGCTGCCGAGGAGGCGGCACCGGCTGCCGCTACCGATGCACCGCCATCGGCACCAGCTGCCGCTACCGATGCACCGCCAGCTGAAGCCCCTAAAGCAGCCAAGCCACCACCAATTGGCCCCCCAAGGGGATCAAAAGTGAGTTATTAATCCTTCCAAAGGATTCCAATTATTTTTAAGTTGAAAAAAGATGTGAACTCTAATGGATCATGAAAAAGTTAATAACTCGATATGATTGATACCTACCTCAGGTAAGAA
The DNA here is from genome assembly GCA_019426215.1 of Buddleja alternifolia. NCBI lineage: Eukaryota > Viridiplantae > Streptophyta > Magnoliopsida > Lamiales > Scrophulariaceae > Buddleja > Buddleja alternifolia. The sequence continues at coordinate 54,440,364 of CM033391.1, forward strand.
TTCTTAGGAAGGAATCATATTGGTACAAGGGCTTCGGTTCCGTTGTCGCTGTTGATCAGGTCAGTCATATATATATATACACGATTCTTGTGCATATATAACATCATTTTTACGAGTTCTCAAGACTTAGGCTTCAGAATAATTACGATCATTCTTGTGATAAAGCCTATGTAAAGTCCAGAATGTTGTGATTGTACTGAGATAACAAGTTATTCTCATGAGCTCTCACGACGCTGAATACCAGTATAATCACACATCTATTTATGTGGTATATATGACCCGTATAATGACAGTGGAGTTCTTGAACCCCTTAAGATCGTGATTATATATATATATATATGTATTGATACAAGTATTGTGATTGAAACAGGACCCGAAGACTCGGTACCCGGTGGTGGTGAGGTTTACCAAAGTGAATTATGCAAATGTATCAACAAACAACTATGCATTGGATGAAGTTGAAGTGGTTGCATGAGGCATGTTGATGAGTGATGATCACTTTGTGTTATTGTTTTATGATGTTAATTTGATCCACCTTAGTTATAATACAACCTTTTGTGTACCTGTGAAATATGTATCATACCTGGAATGAATTATGCTTATATTCCTGCTATATTTAACACTGCCAATTCAACTGAGAAGAAGTTAGGAAGAATCTGACTGGAAATTTTATACCAAAAGTAAGCCGAAGATGGATGGAAGAATTACCAAAAGATGCAGGGCCTCAAATGTAAGAGATAACGAGATGCATATAATCGATTTGAATGTGAACTCGGAAAATAGTGATATTTTCAACTTGGTGAGGAACGAAGCGTGCAAAAAAGGGAAAAATTGAAAGAATGTAAAGGCTACGTCAAAAAATTGAACTAAATTTATTTGCCTATGTAGATGAGAATGAGGCCTGAGTCTCCTTATAGCTGAAAATTGGAGCTACATGTTTAGTGTAGAATGACTAAATTACCCTTGTAAATAGCTAGAACCTTGAAAGCCGGTTGGAAAATGTGAGGAAGAATTGATCAACATAACTAAGATATGAGTATATTATACGGAGTCCATTTATAGCTTTAATTATGGGCTACTACAATAAATTGACCAATCTGGGGTTACCCTTCAAATAACTAGAAACTTTCGAGTTAGTTGGATAATGAGGAAGAATTGATCAACATAACTAAGATATGAGTACATTATACGTTATGCGCATCTTTATCTACTATATTAACATGAATGGACTCGCGGAGCTTTGTGATGGAGATCTAACAACAAAGTATATTAACAAAAGTTAAACTTTCATATATATAGGACTAGAATAGTTTTTCAGTTCTCACACTCTTCCGTCCATGCCGTCAAGAAGACCAGACCATATCCCCTTGACTGGTGGTAATTGCGCAACAAAAGCATTCCAAGGTGGATAACCAACACCACTGCCCCGCACTCGACCATCCATGCGCAGAGATAAATACCTTCACATGAAAATTAAGACACTTTTTTCACCAAACATTCTTAGAAAAAAGTAAATTACTCAGAGATCAAGAATAGATGCACATCATGGATATATTTCAAGTTTTCATTTACTATCCCAAATGCTTTTATTCCAAATCGCCACAGTGCCGGAAAGAGAGAAGTGAACATTGAACAAGAATATTAAGTTTTTAAGATGTGTAAGTTAAGACAAGATACTATAACTAAGAGCAGTTAAATATACGAGCAAAAGACTAAGAATACTCACACTGGAGATTCAGGAGTAACATTAGCCAGATTCTTTTGCTCATCTATCCACCTGTTGTAATTAAACGCAAAACAACAAATTTTATAATCTTTCATCAATGTACGATAATTAGTCGTTAAAGAGAAGTTTTGTTCTTCCTTGTTCACTTAATTAGAGAAAACTTACTTGGCCCACTCAGCAGCATAAACAGGAGCAAGCTGCCATAGCCTTTTCCTTTTGGCATTAATCTCCTTTTTCTCTTCTGTTTCTTCAAACTCAAATCTTGGCGAACTTCCATCTGTAGCAAACGGGACTACAAGAACCCCTCTTTCAACAAGACCATCAGTGAAAGGTTCACTGAGTTTGAAAGACTCTGCAATGTAAGTTGAGGGCCCCGCGAGGATGACAAGACGAGCAATTCCCCTAAAAACACTGATAGGAAGAATTCTCTTCTCGTCTAAACGAAGCTTAAGATTTGAGAGATTTTCCTCTCTTGAAAGCCTAGCCACCTGAGCATTTTTAGCTTTATTTTCTTGGTAATAAAGAAATGCAAAAATAGATACTGCCCCGAAATCTATGCCTACACCCCTGATGATTTCGGGAACTTCATCCGCTCTTGATGGATTTGCCAGGGCACCAATTAGTCGAGTGATGGCTATTAGTCCTCCAAGAGAACCACTTGCGATAAAAGCAAGATAGAAGAACATTCGAACGGAGCGGAAGGGAGTAAGAACTTCACTCCGTATTTTGGCTGTAGAACTGAATAACAAATGAAAAGGTGATTACTAGGAAAAAATTGGATTTTCGGAGAAGATTATATTTCGAGAATTCGTTATTCAACTAAATCCAAGTTAACACACCACTCAAAGAGTTTCGGGTACAAGAAACCATCACAGGAGATCATTCATTACAACATACTAAAATCCCTTATCCTTTTTGCCAATTTGAAAGATAGCTTAGAAAACACTTGTTCGCTCGAAAACACTCGAAACATTATACCGCAATCAAATCACAACTGAAAATATTTTAAATGCAAATGATCAAAATTACAAATGTGGCATTAAATACTTGAAACAACTTATATATTTAGTTTAGCCCAAAACCCTCTTTCGAATCAAGACATTCATTTTTATTTAGGGCAAGAGTTAAAACGGAAAGATGCATCCTAGCCGCACAGCTTAATTGCGTTAATCAGATATCACACAAGGAATTTGAAGACTTCAAATAACTGAAACTTGGCCAAATAGTAAACTAAAATGTGAAAAAAAGAGGGGACCTGATCTCCGACGGCGAGGGTTCATTGGAGGCGGAGCAGGTGATTGTGAAGGATCCTCGACTTTTCCGGCGGTGTATATTGTTGACGGCGGCGGTGGCGAAGTTGTATTTATGGCCGTTGATGTGGCGGGAAAATCGGAGGTAATTAATGGTAGTGGGATTGCAATTGGGACACTGAATTAGAACAGTGGAGAGCCGCGCCACCGCGGCCATGTCTGGTCACCGGCAACTCAACAGGCGGAGGGTGGTGGTTATTACAGTTGGCCAATTTTCAGACTATATTTTGAGGCTGCTAATTCAGTGTGATGGAGTCTTATGGATGATTTGTATGCAGCCACGGTGTAGATTGTGCATTTATTACATGAGTGTTTTTAAATAATTAAAACCTCCTAAAATAAATTTTTATTTCCAAAAAGCCCATAAAAATAATTTCCAATCTCAAAAATTCATTTCACAAATTTTTTATTCTAAAAAACCCAAAAGTTAGGATTAACAATTTTTTGAAGTATATTATCCTTCATTTATTAAGTTAAGGATTGAATAACTGATCTTTTTCTATCCTTTTTTTTTCTTTTAACTTCAACTTGATAAATCGTATAATATGAATTTTATTTTTCAATATTAACTATTATTATATAATTTATGTTTGATTTTAATTTGGTAATTATCTAAAAATATATTTTTAATCTTTTTAAAAAGGTAAAAAAAATTGAAAATTTACGACTAAAATCAATTAGTATCAATTATCAATATAAAAGTTTTAAGTAAATAAATTTCATCACGAAACTATAATTTATTAGTTTTTAATCTAAAAGCCTAAGGGCGATTTAGCCCATAATCTTATTGACCCTAATTATTGGAGGTTTTGGAATTTAAAATTGGTGGAATGGACTTTTTGGAATGAATAATATTTTCATAGAATTTTTGGATACAAAATTCATTTTAGGGGAATTTTAGTAATCTTCCCAATAATTTGATAGAGTCATACCACAGTTTGTAAATTGTAATCCAGATAAATAATTGTTATATTGATTTTGTATTATAATTTTAAATAATATACTTTGAACTAATGATTATTTTTTATATGTTAATACATAAATTAGAGTACTAATAAAACTATAAATACATATGTATTTATATATTGATGAATTAATATTTATATTAAATCTCAATGAAACATATGTATTCTAATTTTGCTTTGTTTTCAGTGGAACAACACAATAAACTATAATTGAATCATCAAAACCACATATTCTTGTATTTTCTCATAAAAATGTCTAAATAATTTTGTCATAGCTTGTCCAAATACGCGACAGGAAATTTTAATCCAAGCCCGGTCTAGCCGAACCCAAGTGTAATTCATTTAATCTATGATCAATCATATAACAAGTGTAATTCACTTTCCTTGTGAATTACACTTGGGTTCAACCAGACCGGGTCTAGACTAGAATTTTCCATAGACGACATATTTAACTTATTATTGAGTTTATATGTTAATAAATAATTCCAAGAGAAACTTATGCCTTATATTGATTATAATACATCAATATTTTCCTTCACTTGTTTCTTTTTCTTTTTGTTCAGATAACAATATTTCTGTTGGTTTAAAGGAAGAAAAAGAATCTTGGCATCACATGAAATATAAAGGAGCAAGAAATCTTAGTATATTATATAGCGCAAAATTGAGAATATAGCCATCAAACATTATATGTAGCTGCAATAAAAGCACAATTTAAATACAAAAAAATGTAATATTTGTTATCAAGCCAGAAAAGATATACTAGAATTTAGAAACCAAGTAGAAATGTTTTTATAACTCGAAGGAGCGGAGAAGCAAAATCACTCTGAATAGATCCTAAGCCCAAGGCTAGACCTCTCACTTCTTGGCACCGGCTTCTGATAGCAACGGCTCAAGTTCCCCTCTTTGATGTAGTTCAACAGTATCTGCAGCACGAAATGAGTAAAATAAAACATCATTTTGCTAAATAGCCTTTCATCTTTTGATCATTTTTCGGACTTTATATCAGTGTAAATCCCAGTCGGGTTGCACCGATGTGTAAGTGAACATCTATGTATAGCTCCATAATAAACAAAATTCTAATGTCAATCTCATTCATTTTATGACAATTTGACTTATATAGCATCGAAGTATCTTTGAAAGGTCATGTTGAAACTGCGAAAGAAAACCGTTGTCACTTGCAAAAGTTGATTATAAAGCACAAGGAATTGGCGCAGCAAGGAAACTAATTATCGCCAATAAAAATTTCCAATCCCAAAGAAGGGAAAAAAATTCTAGTAAAACAAGTGAACATGAAGGGTGTAAAAAAGCATTTTATAAATGCAAAACACGGTTATTATTTTCATAGGTAGAGATCATTTTGATCCAAATGAGTTGATATCCACTCAATTGATTCTCCTATTATTTGCAACAAGCAGCCCACTACTTGCACCTTTACGCCATCATTATTCGCGCTTTTCTAAGAAGAATAGCTAGAATGTTTAGCCACAATAATCTATCATCGGTTAGAGAAATACCTGTACAACCACCAATATGCTTGCCCCCTGTCGAGAAAAATCAGTATTAGCTGTAGACAAAGTTTACGCAATACTAAAGGAAAGGAAGCTAAACTAAAAGGTAAAAAAAATTGCAGCTCTAAATAACTGTTCTCATTCTGAATCAAATGATATATAATTCTATAAGTAACATTGAGTTTTTCTATTTATCATCACCACATATCTTCCCTAAACCACTCTCGTGATCGACACATAACAAGATAAATTCATCATTAATGAAACAAATGAAATGTTGCTCCAGCCAGTACTTGGAGTGTTTCTTCCGGGAATCACAAAGCATTAGAAAATGCTTCTTACCAATGAACACATTTGGAACAGTACGTTGTCCAGTGAGCTTTTGCAAAGTCTTCTGCAGTTGAACTCCTTCAGCACCTGAAAATGAGAGAAATTCCATGTAAAAGATAGTCCTCAGTAGGCTCAAGCTTAATCACAACGTTACTGATACTAAATTAAGTTTGCACATCTTTCCCACATCAACATTTTGAACATATTATGCCTTTTGACCCCGACAATGAACGCATTAAACGCTTGAGCAGTTTGCAGATGCTTTAAGGGTTCGCTTCAAATTAACAAAATAATGTTGATTTAAGTAATCAGCTGATGGTTTTAAGGGTCTATTTTGATCTCGGGTTCATTTGGATAAAAAATGAGTTGGCAGAAGATCTGAATTCCATCTCATTCATTTGACTCGTGGTGTTCAAACATTGCGTATTTCAAATTACTGAGAATTTTATAGTTTAAGTAAGATTATTTAAATCATACAAACAACTGTATCACTTAAGTTCCTCGTTCTTCACGGTTTTTGTTTGGATAGTGGATTAAAAAATATTAAAAATTGATCATCACTAGCTCAAATACATCCTCAACTAAAATTCTTCAATACAAACACTTTCTAGCTAAATTCCTATACAGAATTACTAATAGAAAACTATCAATCTTTACTGAGTTGCACTCTGATCTAAAAACTGAAAGAGCAGCCTCACGCATTGCTGTATGATATTGCTAACTAGAAATGACGACTACCGTATCCTTTGCTTAATAGAAAAAGTTTTTGGAATCTCAATTGTAAAATTCTTGATTGTATTATTTCAAGCTTCCAACCATTCTCAAGAAACATCATCATAATTATACATCTCGCAAAACGGAATATGACAAAATAAAACTACATTGATCAAGGTGAAAACTACTAGCACTTGATTAATGTTCTATAACTATAAAATTCCCAACCACCACATAAACAGCATTTTACAACAAAAAATCATTGAACAAGAACATAAAATGCCTACTCATAATCATTAATCATACCTAATTGGTCCAATTCAATAGCAAGTGGGTCCACACCAAGTCCCTTGAACAAAGATTTTACCTCTATAGAGTACCTAACACCACAACAACAAAAATTCAATAAACCCACTTCGCATATGGTTAAGCGCAGGGAGGGAGCCAGGATTTTATACCCGGGGCGAATACAAAATTATAGGGCGAAAGCTTGATATATATATATATTTTATATTATTTTGATTTTGAGGGTGCAAAAATTAAAATACCAAAAACTTGAATTATAGGGCGAACACTTACGGACACCAAATTTTGGAGTAAACTACAACAGGGTTTTCAGAAATGGTCTTCTTCACAGAGTCCTCCAATCGTGACCCGGATGGGTTGGAGCACATGGCCCGAATTCTGACGGATCCCGCATTTCTGCAACGTAAAGCGGTGCTGCTACTGGTGAAATAAGTTGAAATACGATTGGGGACACAAGAAACATAGGGGATTTGTGTGCGAATGGGATAGGAACGAGTTGAAAGTGAAACGGAGTTGAAGCTTTTAATTGTTAACTGAGTTGTTGTGCCCGCCATTATCAGGAATTGAATGAAATACAGCTACAATCTTCTAACCCAGTTTAAGTGACGATTATATTCCGTTTTGGTGAACTGAAGAGCCAATTTTGGAAATTTCTTTAATTCGACCAACCAAGGGGGATGTAGACCCGAAAAACTCGGGCAGATAGTTTTTTGTTTTTTTAATTCAAGATGTAGGACCACCCTAAATATATAATTTGATAAAGTTGAGTTGATAATTATAATTTTGAATTATAAAAATTAAAAACTATATACAGCTTCATAGAGGAGAGTAGCACAATTTGTGACACCCTAAATTCGAACCAGTAGCATAAAATGATAATTAGATACTAAATCAACACTTCTTGGATGAGACAGATAATTTTTTAATTATGGATATAAGGCTCCACTAAGAATTTCTGACAGATAGTTTTTCAATTATGGGTCTTGAATACTTTATGAGACTCCATTAAGAAATTCGACAAAAAAAATCACAAATTAAATTTAGGAGGTACAACGAAAGTTAAAACTGATACCACTGTGTTGAGTCCAATTTGAAAATTTCTAGAGTTTCAGATTGTAGTGGAAGTTTAAACCAGTCCGTCCATATTGGGTCATCAATACTTGTATAAGAATTTTCCGCCTGCTCTTGGGCCCAAATGGGCCATCAATACTCATATTAGATGCGTCTCTTGGGTCATTGAAAAAGATATATACGCCCCATGTACTTGGCCTGCCAATCAAAATCCATTTGTTGACAAAGGTTTGAAGAGTTTTAGTGCGAATCAAGTTTGGTCAAGTTTAAAATAAATTACAAATGATCTGGATCGGAATATATATATATATATATATATATGTATGTATAATCTATAAGTAGAGTCATTTTAGGTCTACCGGTCGCTCGAGGTTTATTTATGAGTTGAACTTAGTATCTTGATTCTATTTTGTGTCTTTTCTAAAACCACCACATCATTAGTTTCATCGGGTCCTAACTCTAGTAATAACCTTGTTATGCTCAAGTCAACATGTATCCATAGTATCCATGTTGAACATGTTTGAAATGCCTAAATGATGGAGGATTTATGAATTTAAAATTGTAGACTGCCCTAATTCTATAATTTATTATTTGGTTTCAAAAAACAATAATTTTATTTTATACTTTATTTTATAATTACTGTGCCTATTTATTTTTAATTTATTTTACACTCATGCCACATTATTTTATTTCATGATATATTTTTGACCGGCGTTATTGGGCCTAATTAATTATGATTGATTTTGCAATGATTTTATGATAGCCTTTTTAGTCATTAGTGGCCCATCAAACTCTTGTGATGTCAAATTATAGTTTCCTATTAGAGGAGACAGTCAATTTTATTGGCTCAATAGATATTGTGAATTTTTGATGGGGGTTACTTTTCATGCTACCCAAGAGCTTTAGGCTGTGGATGGATGTAAAAGATTTCTAGAAAATTTTGGCTCACAAACATTAATATAACTTTTTGGATAAAGCTTATTTGGTTGTGAGTTCTTAAACTTGTCTTAAGCTTTTTGTCACTTAAAAGAGAATAAAATCTCATTTCATGAGAGCTCATCTTTTTCACTTTGCAATGACATGACTAATTCTCCGAATTCTTACGACTCTTTTCAGTGATTCGTCAAGTTTGGGCATTTATTCGCTTACATAGTCTTATTCCAAATGAAGAAATTATCTTTTTTTTTTTTTTTTTTGAGCCACTCTGATATTCGATATAAGCAAACAAATCTAAGAGAAGTTATGTAACTCACAACTAAACACATTGTTCAGAAATAGGCATTTCACATCCACCGTAATCATTATAGTTTTTTCTCTAACAATCTCACATCCAAACATATTTTCTACATCATCTTCATCTCTAAATTCACTAGCTAGTTCTCACCTTTTCTCTATGAAATGAAGAGAGACGAGATGAAACATTGTCCACTCGCTAATGTTTCGACAACATGATAATGGACTGGTTTCTTAGTCTCGAGACAGTGCATCAAAGATGAAACACTATGAACTAAGGTTGTGTTTGGATTGATGGATTTGACCCTGGGGATTTCAAATCTCCTGTTCAAATCCATTCTTTGTTGTTTGATCCCAATTCTAAATGAATGGATTTAAAATCCATTTTAGGGCTGAGTGGATTTGAAGTCCATTTTCTAATGGATTTCAAATCCACTCCCATGCCCTATCATTTGAAATCCACTCCAACTAAAATCAACACACTTTTTATACACATTTATACACACATCGAACTTTTTACACACATAGTCACACACACTACACTCTTTTTACATATAGTGCACATAGTTTCACACACACTGCACATATTTTCACACACACTACACACTTTTTACACACACTGCACATTTTTTACACACACTGCACACTATTTACATATACTGCAAACTTTTTACACAGACTACATATTTTTTGCATACACTGCACATTTTCACACACACTCCATACTTTTTACACACACAACATATTTTTTTACACACATTGCAAACTTTTTACACACACTGCACACTTTTTACACACATTGCACATTTTTTTACACACTCTGCACACTTTTTACACACACTGCACCTTTTTTATACACACTGCACATATTTTGCACATAATGCATATTTTTTACACACACTATACATAATTTCACACACACTACATATTTTTTACACACACTATACACTTTTTACACACTGTACACTTTTTACACAAACTGCATACATTTTACACACAATGCACACTTTTTTCACACACTGAGCATATTTTTACACACACTCCATACTTTTTACACACACTACACACATTTTCACACACACTACACATTTTTTACACACACTGCACTCTATTTACACACACTGCAAACTTTTTACACACACTACATATTTTTAACACATAATGCACACTTTTTACACACACTGCACACATTTTCACACACACTCCATACTTTTTACATACACAACATATTTTTTTACCCACACAACACATTTTTTACACACACTGTACACTTTTTTACATGCACTGCAAATTTTTTACACACACTGCACACTTTTTACACACTATACATTTTTTTACACACACTGCACACTTTTACACACACTACACATTTTTTACATACACAACAAACTTTTTACGCACACTGCACACTTTTTACATACACAACACACTGCACATTTTTTACATACACATAGGGGTGTTCACGAATTCACCGAACCGACTGCAAATTGAAATTTCGGTCCGAACCGAAAAATTCGGTTGGATTTTTTGTTTTTTTTTTTGCCAAAATTCGATTTTCGGTTTTGAGGTTCAGTCGGTTCGGTTAACGGAAAAATCGAACTTTTTTTTAATTTATTTTTATTTTTATGTAGTATAATATAGACCAAAAACTTTAAAAAATGTGTTTCCTAATGACAACTTATAGGAAAATAAAGAAAATGAATTAAAATTAGTCATAATTAAATTTAACTTATTTATTTATTCCGAAAAACTGAATCGACTCGGTTCACTTTTTAATTTCATTATGTCAATTTTAGTTAGTCATGCTAAACGTAATTATAAATATTTGCATTTCAAAGAAAAAGTGAACAACAATAGCCAAAAAACAGTAGCCAGTGAGATTTTTGAAAAAAACAGTAGCAAAAAAAAATAAAAAAATTTCTTTTTCGATTTTAACCGACCGAAAAAAAATCGACCGAACTGGTCAGTTTTTTAACCGAACCGAACCAAACTGTTCGTTCGGTTTTCGGTCCGAAATTTTGATTCAAAATTTCGGTTATCCGAAAATCTGACCGAACCGGACGGCTTTTTAACCTAATTCGGTATTCGGTCTGGATTTTCGAAAAACAGAAATTTTGGTTAACCGAAAATTCGGTTCAATTCGGTTAAAAAACCGACCGATGAAAACCCCTACATACACAATACACTTTTTACACACACAACACACTTTTTACACACACTGCACATATTTTCACACACGCAACACACTTTTTACACACAACATATTTTTTACACATTACACACTTTTTACACATAATGCACATCTTTTACGCACAATGCACTTTTTACACATACAGAGCACCTAATTTACACACACTGCACACGTTTACACATTCAGAGCATATTTTTTACACACACTGCACATATTTACACAAATAGATCACATATTTTACACACAACACATATTTGTATACACGATACACATTGCATACATTTACACATACAAAGCACATATTTCATATACACTATATACTTTTTGCACATATTACTCACTTTTTACAAACACTGAACAAATTGTATGTGTAAATGTGTGTAGTGTGTGTAAAATATATGTAGTGTGTATATAAAGTGTGCATTTTGTGTAGATGTGTGTTGTGTGTGTAAAAAGTGTGTTGTGCATGTAAGAAGTGTGCAGTATGTGTAAATGTGTGTAGTGTGTGTAAAATGTATGTAAAAAATATGCAGCGCGCAGTGTGTAAAATGTATATAAAAAATATGCAGTGTGTTGTGTGTATAAGAAGTGTGCAGTGTGTGTAAATGTGTGTAGCGTGTGTAAAATATGTGTAGTGTGTGTAAAAATGTATAGTATGTGTGTAGAAAGTGTGCTATGTGTGTAAGAAGTGTCCAATGTGTGCAAATATGTGTAGCGTGCATAAAATATATGTAAAAATATGCAGTATGTGTAAAAAATGTGTTGTGCATATAAGAAGTGTGCAGTGTGTGTAAAATATGTGCAAAAAGTGTGCAGTGAGTGTAAACAATGTGTACTGTGTGTGTAAGATATATGTAAATGTGAGTAGTGTGTGTATTAAAAATGTGCAGTGTGTAGTGTGTGTAAAATATATATAAAAAATATACTGTGAGCGTAAAAATTGTGTTATGCGTATAAGAAGTGTGCAGTGTGTGTAAATGTGTATATTGTATGTAAAATATGTGTAAAAAGTGTGCAATGTGTGTAAAAAATGTGTAGTGTATGCAAAAAGTGTGTTGTGCATGTAAGAAGTGTGTAGTATGTGTAAATGTGTGTAAAATAAATGTAAAAAATATGCAGTGTGTGTAAAAAGTGTGTTGTGCATATAAGAAGTGTGCAGTGTGTGTAAATGTGTGTAGTGTGTGTAAAATATGTGTAAAATGTGTGCAGTGTGTGTAAAAAGTGTGTTGTGCGTGTAAGAAATGTGCAGTGTGTGTGTAAATGTGTGCAGTGTGTGTAAAAGTGTGTTGTGTGTGTAAAAAGTGTGCAGTGTGTGTAAAATATGTGTAATTGTGTGTAGTGTAATGTAAAAATCAAATAAAATATTGAAAAATTTCAAATGCTTTAGGATTTATAGCCAAACAATTAATTTGAAGTCCATGGATTTGGAAATTCTTTTATAAATCCATATATAGCCAAACAAGGTATTTCTAATGGTGTGGATTTCAAATCCAAGGGGTTTGAAATCCATTCATTTCAAATTCCTTGCCAAATCCAAATCCATCAATCCAAACACAGCGCCTAATGGAATTTTATGTTGGAGTATAGAGACATTATAGTTTTAGTACAATAAATACTACTGCGACTCTCAGTTACCAATCCTAATTTCATGAATTTTATATGATTAATTCATTATTTTATGCCTTATGAGATTTTATAATGGTATTAAATCTATTGAAGGATTATAAACCACACAATAATATAGTTGTGATTGGTGGATTATAAACCACACAATTATATAGTTGTGATTGGTGGATTATAAACCACACAATTAAGCTTCAAGTAGCCATGGAAACATTGAAGTGCAGTCCCATGTGGTAATGTGCAGACATAGGTTTGGGATGTCTGAAGAAGAAGGCACCATAGCTGTAATATATAAGAGCCAAAACTAGAAAATTAAAGAAGACACAATAATAATATGAAATGTCAAGATTGAGGTTCCATATTTAAGAGCTTGGAGTTAAAACCATTTGACGGGCTATCAAAATCACAACATTTTTTATTCATGGCATGGACAACCACGTGGGTTGTTTTTGTTTAGTTTTATCATAGAAAACTGAGGAACAAATTATGTGGTTGCGCTTGGTTTCTAGATTGACTTCAGCCATTTTAGTGGATGAAATTAAAACTTTTAGTTCACACCTGCTTTGGTCGAATTCACTCATTTGTCAACAAAGTGAATCACATTATCGCATAACTGATGTGCTCTTCAAAAAAAGTAATTGGTTTGAGTACAATAATCGTATTATAATTCCACAGGCAAGATGCCAAAACCTAATGTAATCAATCTTTATAAGAGTTGAATTCCATGCCTTGAATCTTATCTGAGTCTATCTATATTCACAAGTTGTATAACTTGCAAGAGGGTTGAAACTACACGTTATAAAGGTGTAGTTATTGTTAGAGTGATAAAACCCCGCAAGGCGAATGGTGTTCGATACGAGAGAGAGGTGGTGGGGAGGAGATTGAGAAGGCGCGTAGCCATATCGAGAGCCTCAACCCAAAAAATGGGTGGTAGTTGGGTTTGAAACAAAAGAGTGCGAATGATATTGTTATTGATGGTTTGAAGGGTCCGTTCCTTTACCATTTTGTTGAGATGTATGAGGGCATGAGAAACGAAAATTTATTTCTAGTGAACTAAGTAAATTATGAAAATTATTGTTATCAAATTCGCGACCATGATCACATTGAAAAGATTTGATTTCTGTATTAAATTGATTTTTAACATATGCGCGAAACTTAGTAAAAACACCAAAAACCTCAGATTTAGAACGAAGAGGAAAAACCCATAAAAAATGCGAGAAATCATCTAAGAAAATAACATAATAACGAAAACCATTTGCGCTAGGTAACGGGGATGTCCAAATGTCAGAATGAATAATATCAAAAATATTAAATGTACGAGTAGATGAACTAGAAAAAGAAAGACGACGATGTTTGCCAATTTGACAGGCATTACATAATTGAGAAAAGGTATCTTGACATTTAATAAAATTCCTAGAAGCTAAAAATTTAAAAACAACTGAACCGGGGTGGCAGAGATGACGGTGCCAAAGCGTGGGAGAAGTGACTGTGAAGGCGACAGCGGAGTGAGTGGGACCGATAGAGGAAGAGAGGACTGGGTAAAGATCGCTTTGACTATTACTGTAGAAGAGGTGGGTGCCCATTTAAAGGTCCTTCACAGAGAAACCATAAGGGACAAATTCAACAGAAACATTATTTTCACGAGTGAATTGACAAATAGAGACAAGATATTTTCCGATACTAGGAGACACTATAACATTAGATAGAGCAAGATTGGAAAAAGAATGAGGAAAAAAGGAATTACCAACATTAGAAACTTTAAGTGCAACACCATTACCAACAATTATTGATTTTGACGAATCACAATGTACAACAGAATGTAAAGTACCTGGGTGAGAAGTCATATGTGCACTGGCACCGGAGTCCATATACCAATTTTCATCGGGTTACGAAATTGTCATGGTGGAGAAGAGATATGAGAGATCCGTGGGTTGCTGATTTGGAGCGGGCTGACCCATGGGTGGCTGGGCTGTGTAGACTGCCCGAGGGTAGTGAGCTGTTGGATCGTATGGACTAGGAGCTGGAGCAGACGACCCGTTGAAATTTGGTGGGTAATGGGCCGCATAGGCCTGATAGTGAGGAAGGGGCACTGCTTGATTGAAGTCGTTGGGTAGTGTAAGCGCCCCACTTAAATATGCATGTGGTGGGCCGTGAGCTGGAGAGGTGAAGTGTTCCAATTGGGCCGAGTTTGAATTGGTGGAGATTGTGGAGTGGGCTGTCCGTATATATTATTGTGCTGTTGGAAGTGGGGCTTTGAGGAAAAATTAGAATTGGTGTAGCCACTATTTCCACGGCCCGTTCCTCGTCCAAAAAATTTACCCGTCGACCTCGACCACAATAGTTATCATTACGGGAGTTTGACTGAGAGTAAAGCATAACAGGCGACTCGGAAGAGGAAGAGGAAGAGGATAAGAGTTTGTGAGATTCTCGAGACTTGTGTAGGATAAGCATATTGCGAGTTTGGGAAAAATTAGGAAAAAGTTGTTGATTAGTGATAACATCGATAATGCTATTGTAAGAGTCGGGAAGATTATCGAGGATTTGTAAAACGAGTTCTTGATCTTTAATTGGAGAATCTACATCACGAAGATTGTCGGCTATTCGTTTCATGTCACGACAAAATTCAGAAATAGACAAAGTGCCCTTTTTATAATTACGAAACTTTTCTTGAAGTTGAAGGGAACGAGAAGGTTGATTATTATTAAAAAAGGATTCAAGGTTATCCCAAATATTTTTGGCGGTAAACTTTTCGCCACTAACATTATCAAGAAGGCTAGCATCTACGGAATTGTACATCCAAGTTTTTATTTTTGAATCTAATGAATACCAATCTTCATCAGAATCGCTTTTGGGAACCAAAGTGAAATTAATGTGGCCTAAAACACAATAACTATTACAAATATTAGAAAAAATTATTTTCCATAGTTTAAAACGAGGATCTTCTTCACAGAGTTTGAAATTAAAAAGGTGATTTAGAATGCACGGATACGTGTATTTTCGTCCCCATGCAGTATCCGATACGCTTTGGACACGGATACTCGTTCGATACGCGTGGGATATGTGTCCAAAGCGTATCTGACAATATAAAGAAATTGAAAAATGAAAATATAAATCGGACACCGTATCTGCCACTGGGGACACGCCTCCAATATCAATTCGATCAGTGATGACACGGTGGTAACAGGCCGGTGGTGACGGAGGACTGTGCTGGTGGTGGCGGCAGAAGCTAGAAGCTTTGATTTAAAAGAAAAATGCCCAATGTTTACCGCGTAGGATCTTGTAGGTGGAGTCGTGAAGGTGATGCACTATAGAGATGAAAATCTAAGCAAAAAAATAAAAAAAGATTTATATAAAAGAAAGGTGAGAAAGAAGAAATGGTGAAACACTGAAACCTGTTCCGCGGCGGTAAGTGAAGGAGATGAAGTCTTTTAGGGTTTTAACATGTTTCTCCAATTGGACTTTTTTTCCTTTTATTTTCTTTTTTCTTTGATCTTATCTCTTAAGATTGGACGGGCCAAGGAATGGGCCTGAGTTGGCCTAATTCCTTTAGCATTACATGGGCCATCTAATTTGTCTTATTATTATTATTATTATTATTATTATTATTATTATTTATATATATATATCACGTAACCTTGCCGTGTCGTATCCTCAAATTTTGAAAAATCCGTGTCGCCGTTTCCGTATCGTACCGTATCCGCACCCGTGCAACCTAGGTAAAAACCCACTTTGACAAAATTACCCCCCAAAGTTAGCTTTATTCCCCAAACAAGCCAAGATTTGCGCGTTTTAGTTCGGGTTCGGTATGACCCGACCCGGCCGATCCGACAGACCCGGAACCTGAGCCGCAGATTGGTAAGACGTGGATCTTAGAGATCATGACGCGTGTCTTAACCCTATCCGTACAAGGGGTCTCTCCTATAAATACCCCACTCCATTTATCACTTTGAGGGTAAGTCTTTCATTACTCCACATTTACTATAGCAACCTCGATTCTTTAGTCTATACTGACTTGATCGTCAGAGGGTCTAAACCCCAACTCGACCTTAACAAGGGTCCTTTGATTTCAGGTAATTCTAGTTTAGGAGCTTCGCGATCGTGTTCAAGCTGAGCTTCACTGAAGAGGGTCGAGTCCACTTTAGACCCAAATCAGTTGGCGCCGTCTGTGGGAAACATTACCAGAGATCAAGGAAATTTCAAGGATCGGTGGAGGGTGCAATCAAGAAGGATAATAGAGCCGATTTTGAAGGTTCAACATCTCGATCCCTGCCATCTGCAACAGAGCCTCCAGTAATGCTTGAAGCTCTAACTATTGAGTCAATAGTGTGTATGGTGGAAATGGAGTTCAATAGGAGAATGCAAGAGTGGGGAGCCAAAACTATTGAAGGATCACATTCAGAGAGCGCTGACTACACCGAACGTTTCAGTTCACCCTCAACCTCTTACCCAACATAGATTATTTTGGGAAGAATTGCAAAGAGGGTCGAGATCTGTGAGACCCCAGATAAGTGTTGGGTGCAAATATGTGATTATGATGAAGTGCAAAGTCAAACTCCTTCAAAGATCGAATCTGAAGATTGAGTATGCATTGAAAAAGAGCCCGCCTATATAAGTCATGAGGAAGGTTCTCTCTCTTCTGTGAAGAGATCTTAACAGAGGCGGTGGGCACAAATCTTAGGTTACCAAACGGGGATGGCAATCCTAGAGAGCATTTGGTCTCAATCGAATGTTCAACAACGAAGCTCTAGAGATGCCAGACACCTCGATGGATATGTTGATCCAGTTACTTCTACATGGCCTGAAAAAGGGACCATTGGCATCAGCATTAGTTATCCAAATTGATGATAATGATAGAGCGATACAACCAAGAGGAAGAGTTGGAAATCAGAAGAAAAGGATCACCATGATCGAAAACAAGGATCAAGATCTGAAAAAGATCATGAACGACCCATCAAAGGCTCCAAAGGTACGAGAAGTTTACCACTTTAAATTTTACTATCGAGCATCGAGATATGCTCCAATGACTTAGAAAAATGAGAGTAACGCCAACCAACAAGTACTGCAATTTTAGCAAGGATAAGGATCATGATATCAAAGAAGGTTCACAGTTGAAAGATGAGATAGAAAGGCTAATAAAGCAAGGTTACCTAAGGGTCAAGATGATCCTGAACCTAAAAAAAAAAAAAAAAAAGTCAATCCTAACAGTTAATGCCACATGAGGATCAATTTCTGTGATTGCGATTTGGGTGTTTTGGTAGGATCTCAGGATGATCCCGTGATGATCACAATGGATGTAGCCAACTTCCATGGATGGGTTTTGGAGGGTCAAAGATTGAGAACTATCTACTTCCCTACATCACTTGGGGTAGTGCCAAAAAGAAAAAGGGTGATGGTGAAGTACCTCGTGGTCAATGCACTTTTCGCGTACAATGCTATTCTAGGAAGGTCGGGCTTAAACCAAGTTGGTGCGATCAATTCCACTCCGTATCTCAAAATGAAATTTAAAACAAAAGCAGTAGTAGGAGAGGTCTGATGTGACCAAAAGATGGTGAGAGAGTGTTATACTTCCTTGAAAAAGAGAAAAGATAACCAGATCACAACGAGGATCAGCAGAACAAGATAATGCTATTAATGAGCTCGAAGCTCCCATCAAAAAAAAGAAAGCAAGGATAAAGCTGTCAAAGCGCCCAGAGAATCCAGAAAAGATTCAAGCAATGCTTGATGCGGAACCACCGCAATCTGTAAAAGATGTGCAAAGACTCACTAGCGGGAAGGCCAACCTTGAAGGTTTGCATTTCTTTAAAATAACTTTCCAAGAGCTTAAAGGTTATCTTACTTCGCTACCATGGCTCACGAGGTCGATCCTCAATTGACCTTTAATTCTGCACTTAGCAATTTTTTAGGGTGCTATCAATACCATACTAACTCGAGAGATTGGGACCGGCCATAGGCCGATCTATAGCGCAAGCAAGATTCTACAAAAACCAGAGAATGGTTATTCTGAAATGGACAAATGGGAGTTAGCTATGGTTAAAGTTGTGTGAGAACTCTGGCCTTACTTTCAATCATGCTGAATCATAATGCTCGTAACGCAACCACTACATCAGGTTTTAGCCAAGCTATGAGTTTTGGATAAATTGGTAAAGTGAGTAGTGGAGCTACGGGAGATTTATGAATATCACAGTCGTGGGTTATCAAAATTGCGTCATTGCTAACTTTGTGATCAAGGTCATATCGATCCAAGAAGAGCAAAAAATGACAAAAGCATGGATTCTTCATGTAAATGGTTTATCAATGACCCAAAGAGAAGGATATGAATTTGGCTCTAGGATCTATAAGGGTCATTTTTGAAGTATGCAATCAAAATCGAGTTTGGAATCGCCAATAATGAGGTAAAATATGAAGCACTAATTATATGACTCACGATGACATTTGCAACTAAGTGGAAAGAGTGTAGACATATATACCGACCCTCAATTCATTGCAAACTAGGTTGATGGTTTATGTGAACTGAAGGAGAGAAGCATGACGATATACCTGAACAAGGATCAACCTGAAGTGGTAATAACAGAGGTTGAGCCAAGTTGGATGGATGATTTAAAGAAATATTTGGATGGAACTCTACTCGAGGATTGTCACAGCAAAAAGGATCAAACATCAAGCAACTCTTCACCATTATAGAGAGTGAACTCTATAAAAGGTACAAACGAACCTAACCCATCAACCGACAACACTTATGGAAATGATCAAGGTCATTTACCTGCAATACCTTTTTCAAAAGTAGGTTCGACTTTTTGTGAACCTTATGACTTAACGATTTTACCATCTTTTTCAGAGATGGGGTCGAGTTCTTTGTGAACCATCTGACATAACAATTTTCCTTTTTAAGAGATAGAGTCGAGTTCATTATGAACTTTCCGACTTAACAATTTTCCATCTTTTTCAGAGGTAAGGTCAACATCATGTGTCAACTTTTGAAATTTGGATAATTATACCATCTTTTTCAGAGGTAGAGTCAAGTTCATTGTGAACCTTCCGACTCATTGATTTTTTCCCTCTTTTTCAGAGATAAGCTTCCTTTTAAATTTGGATAATTATACCATATTTTTCAGAGGTAGGTTCAAGTTCATTGTGAACCTTTCGACTTATTGATTTTTTTTCCTCTTTTTCAGAGGCACCTGAAGTGGTAATAATAGAGGTTGAACCAAGCTAGATGGATGATTTAAAGAAACATTTGGATGGAACTCTACCTGAGGATTGTCACAGCAAAAAGGATCATACATCAAGCAACTTTTTACCATTCTGGAGAGCGAACTCTATAAAAGGTACAAACGAACCTAACCCATCAACCGACAACACTTATGGAAATGATCAAGGTCATTTACCTGCAATACCTTTTTCAAAAAAAAAGAGGGGGGGGGGGGGGAGCTCAACCAATGAGGTTGATAATGAGCTTCATCCTCTAAGTTCGACCCAGGAAGTAAAGAAATTCGCTTCTAAAGAGAGGCAACAAAATTTTGATGAACTCCAACCAAAAGCTTGATCCATGAAGCGAATAAAGCAAATGAGACCCTGCGAAATGAGGATTCAACTCATAAGGTCAGCACTTACGAATCCGAAGTTAATCAATAGCAAAGGATACTCGAGCTACATGCTTACGACAAGGTACATTCTTTGTCTCCATAACTATCAATATAATTGTTGTTTACACTTAAAAAATAAATAGAAATGGTTGCTCATGGACCATGTACCATGACCCAAATTCTGAAAAAGAACTTGGCAAATATTTTTCTTAATAAAGAAAAAGAAATGGTTTCTTATGGATCATGAACCATGAATCATGACCCAAATTCTGAAAATGAACTTGGCAAACATTTGAGTATTTCTTAATAAAGAAATAGAAATGGTTTCTCATTGACAATGAACCTTGAATCATGACCTAAATTCTGAAAAAGAACTTGGCAAACATTTGAGTATTTCTTAATAAAGAAATAGAAATGGTTTCTCAATGACAATGAACCTTGAATCATGACCCAAATTCTGAAAAAGAACTTGGCAAACATTTGAGTATTTATTAATAAAGAAATAGAAATGGTTTCTCATTGACAATGAACCATGATCCAAGTTCTAAAAAGAGAATGGTTTCTCATGGACCATGAACCATGAACCAAGTTCTGAAAAATGGTTAGAAATTAAATATTTCTAAAAAAGAAGTAAGGAAGACCAAGATCCAAGAACCAAAATCTGAAAAAGATGGTATAATTATCCAAATTTAAAAGGAAGCTTACCTCTGAAAAAGAGAGAAAAATCAATAAGTCGGAAGGTTCACAATGAACTTGACCCTACCTTTGAAAAAAATGGTATAATTATCCAAATTTAAAAGGAAACTTACCTCTGAAAAAAAAGGAAAAAAATCAATGAGTCAGAAGGTTCACAATGAATTTGACCCTACCTCTGAAAAAGATGGTATAATTATCCAAATTTCAAAAGGACGACAAGCGAAGTCGATCCTAAATCTGAAAAAGATGGTAAAGTCAGCTAAAAAAATGACATGCGAAGTCGATTCTATACTTGAAAAAGATATGTAAACTAAAAGGACGACACACAAAGTCGATCCTATATCTGAAATCAACCAAAAGGACGACGAACGACGTCGATCCTAAACTTGTAGAGACTAATCTCAATAGGACGACATGCGAAGTCGATCCTAAATCTGAAAAGTGATCAACTAAAAGGACGACATTCATAATAAAGAAGATCCTATGTGAACACATTTGTTCAAATAGCATCACATATACTTGCACCACAATAGAGTAACCAAGATAAAATAATTGTTCAGACAAAATGAAAGGGTTTGAGATAAAAATAGATTACAAATATCTATGATCACTATTGTCAACCTTCAAATACGCAATCAAGCCTCGCCATCTTCACTGGCATCCCTACATTCATTTTTCTTCATCACCTTGGATTGGCTGGGCAACCGTGCAAGGATTCAATTGTCTAAAGTCAACGGCCAAGATGCTTTCTAGAAAGCACAAAGGAACAGCTTCGATCAAAAGACTTTTCTTTCTACTTCATCAGTCATGATTGCACCTCGTGATTGTGCTTCACATTAACTAATGAAGTGGGGGATTAATGATATGGGTAAAAATCCACTTTGACAAAATTACCCCCCAAAGTTAGCTTTATTCCCCAAACAGGCTAAGATCCGCTCGTTTTAGTTCGGGTTCAGTATGACCCAACTCGTCCGATCCAACAGACCCGGAACCTCAGCCGCAGATTGGTAAGACGTGGATCTTAGAGATCATGACGCATGTCTTATCCCTATCCGTACAGGGTGGTCTCTCCTATAAATACCCCACTCCATTTATCACTTTGAGGGTAAGTCTTTCATTACTCCACATTTACTATAGCGACCTCGATCCTTTAGTCTATACTGACTTAATCGTTGGAGGGTCTACGCTGGGGTCAACCCCAGCTCGACCTTAACGAAGGTCCTTTGATTTCAGGTAGTTCCAGTTTAGGAGCTTCGACATCGTGTTCGAGCCGAGCTTCACTGAAGAGGATCGAGTTCATTTTAGACCCAAATCACATTGGTTATGGCGAAAGCCGAGTGAGAGGAGGGAGGAGGATTGGTAGGAGGTTCTCCCATAATGATAACAGACATAGTAGTAGACGAAGAAGACGAAGTAAAAAATTAAAAGACAAGGCATTTACCTAGGAAAGATAAGCCACAAAAGCATGCATGCAAAGAGAAGAAGCCACAACTGCATAACAAAATTGACAATTGTGCAAGTTGAACCGGGAATATGCTCCTCTTCAGGAGTCTTGATGGAATGAATTTAACAATAAAAGAGGTTGAACATTTTATCAATTAAAGAGCCCCACAAACAAATTTGAATATTTGGTGGATAGTGCTAAATTATATAACTAAAGGCATGCATGCAAAGGAGAAAAATAAAAAATAAAAAAACTTTGGTGCTGAAACAGAATTGCACCGTGGGGACGATGACTAGGGTGGGCAGTGGATCGATTCCTTAGGAGAGAAAAATTAAAGTTCTAAGTTGGGCTGATACCATGTTAGAGTGATAAAACCACGCAAAGAACTTTGAATTACAATGAAACATATTTATAGATACAAGAAATATAAAACCCTAATCTTGATATATGGAAACAAGATATACATGGAAAGGTATACAAAGATAAGGAGAATATTAATTTAACAGTTATCAATAAAGTGTACTATATCTCCTTAGAAGGCTAAATGAACGAGGTATTTATCAGTTTGGGTGTGCACATGGGAAAATTTTTGTATACGGCCATTGTAGGACTCAGTTGTATGCACCAAAACACAACAAAAAAAAAATGTGTATACAATATAAAAACAAGTCATTTTTTTTCGTTGTGTCTTGGTGCATACAATTGAGTCTCACACTGGGTATATACAAGAATTTTCCGTGCACATGCCTATTGTGGTGCATACACATGACTGTCATCTTCTTCATCCAATAGTTATGTGCTGATTGGTCGTTCTTAAGATGAGAGTTGAACTTGGCGACGCTAAGATCTATAACTGGACTTACTCTTTACAACTTGGCTCATTATGGCCAGGTTCCACAATATCTCCTCTCCGCGCTGAGGGTATATATATGGTCTTATCCCTTTTGGATGGGTATTTAGTGACATCGTCGAGTATGAGGTTTTGACCTTATATAAGTGACCAATCATAATATAAGTGTAATATCAATTTTTGTGCAATCATATTCAACCAAATTGAGTGGAGCTAGAATTTTTCGTTGTCAAAATATGTTAGGTCATCCCGGCTACAACAACAACAAAAAAATGAAGTAATAAAAGATACTAACCTATAGTGAAATAATTAGATGTATTGACTGACATATATATAAGGATAAAATTAGTAATTTTGAAGGCAAAATTTTGGGTTTTATTTAAAATTCACCTATAAAACTTGTGATCTCTAGCCATCCAAGAAAAGAGAAGCGTTTTCCAAATTTGCAAAGGCCCAAAACTATGATGAAATTAGAGCTTTCTTGATCTTTTTACATGGATTATAAACCTGCACATATATATAATCTCTAATATATTGGACCACAAAAATGGAACATTGCCATTGGGTTTCACTTTTGTTTTCAATGTAATTTCGTTTTTACTGAAAACAACATTTATAGATAGTAATTGTTTTTGATTTACAATAAGTTTATATTTGTGGATGAAAGTTGTACACAAGGGAGATTGTTTGAAAAAGAAGTAACCCAACATCTCTTCTCTATCTAGATACATTTTGGAACTAGGGGAACATGACCAGATATTTAAGTAGCATGAGCTTTGTTTGGATTATTAATTTTTTTTAGGGATAAATTACGGACATACCCCCTTTTATAATGTGTAATTATGAAAAGAAAAAATCCTCATGTTCTTGAATTATCAATAACCCCTACAAGAGTCTAATTGTAAGGATTTTAGAGGTTGAATTTTAAGAATTTTGAAATACAGGTGGGGTAATTGTAAGAAATACTTTACATGAGGGGGTGTTTAAGTAATTTCAAAAACAAGGAGTAATTGGGTAATTATACTTTACACGAGGGGAGGTTTGCATAATTTTCCTTTTTTTTTAAGCTTGATCAATTTTAGAGTCCTTACCTAATCCAAGTCTATTGTATTGATAGATTTAAGGAAAAAATTACTTTTTTAGTCCGTTAACTTGGCCTCCATTGCGTTTTAGTCCTTTAAGTTGACGTGTTGCAAAATTGGTCTGTTATCTTTTGATTTTTTGTAGTTCTAGTCCTTTTGTATTTAAAAAGTTTGTAAATTTAGTCCGTCGATACCCATCAATACCACCATCACACATTATTATTAGATATCATCAATTAGAAGCTAAAAAGCACAACTCACAAAACCTTTATTGAATGAAGGAGATAACTTTACGCATTTCAAAACTTAAAATTGTAGTGAAAATCTACCTAATTAGAATTCCCAATTTTTTCCAATTGACTATGCCACTGACTAAATCGACGGACTAATTTTACCAATTTTTTAAGTACAAAAGGACTAAAATTATAAAAAACCAGAAGATAAAGGGCCAATTTTGCATCGCGTCAATTTAAAGGATTAAAACGCAAGAGATGCCAAGTTAAAGGCTAAAAAAATAATTTGCCCCATATTTAAATATAAAAAAAGGGAAGCAAGTGGAAAATTCTCATCCAAATTGAATTTGGCAATTGAGAACTACATGCAAGTCCTGGTATATATGGGGTCATGGGGTAAAACTTATAGTGGTTGCCTCAACAAAGAGAAGTTAACTACTATAGAATGTTCCTTTTTATCAAAGATCAATGGAATGCATAGCTTAACTTGGCATCACAGTCATCAATACACCATAAAATAAGTCTTAGCCTTAGTTGGATCAAGCATTATAAGTTAGCCATCGCCAGTCCATAATAAATTAGATAGAGCGCGAGCGCTATATAACGAGGGTCCTTTGATTTCAGGTAGTTCCAGTTTAGGAGCTTCGCGATCGTGTTCGAGCCGAACTTCACTAAAAAGGGTCGAGTTCATTTTAGACCCAAATCACTCGCTCTATTTGTATGCATCTAATTCTTTCTTTTTTGCTAAATACATGTATCTAATTCATAACAAGTACAATTCATGAAGTATGTAATAATCCATACTTGAACGAACGTCGCATTTCTTAAAATATTTACAAATGCAGAACATTCAATGGCAAATTATAATATCTAGTAGTTTGATGTGATATACTTGGTATGGTCCAGTGATTTGGACAACACAAATAGGTTATTAGGTTATCCAGATTCGAGTGCTAAAGAACGGTTAAGTCCCTCATATCCGGGCGACGCCAATTTTTTTTCAATTAATTTTTACCTTTATTATGTTATTTTTAATGGTTTTCTAATTATTGAAGAAAATAACCCACTTAATAGAATTAATATTCCAATATTTTCGGATGGAGTTCCCTTTGATATTATAATAATCCAGCTAGCTCCTTCTTGGCATTTCAAATTTAATTTACCATCATTTTGAATGCTTCTGAACTGTATCTGAAGATTAATTATGCTTTACAGGGATGATTAACTATGCATGTTTACCTAAATCATTATGCTTTACAGGGAATATTGAACTGTAAATTTCTAACATGCCTTGTGAATTGTGAATCTTATCCATGTGCTATTTGGCAGGAAAAGTACAATATTTTATTTATTTCAGATAGTCAACCACAAAATGAAATAATTTTACTTCACATGAGAGAATAATACTAGTAGTGGCAGCCTGAATTTAGGTTGTTTTGACTTATATATATATATATATATATATATATATATATATATATATTGAAATCCCAGTATGCAGAATGAAATATAATTAATTACTGGGAAAACTTGTAAATAAGTAATTATTATTAATAATTGATTTTAAGTGAAAACTAGATGATCCTCTTGGTTTTTCTTTTAGCTAGTCACTAAGGTTTTAAATAAAATGAGAAAGATGTGAAAGAATAAGCATCTATAATTGATAAAATGCTGGTCCATATTTTTAGTTTGTGAGGGTCTTGGATTGTGAAAGAAAATAATGTAGGAGTAATAAATAATATTAATACAATAAATATATAAATTATAATGAATTGGTTGGAGTTTCCAATTGAATTAGATTAGTGTTATTGATTTGGAATATGAAAACAACTCGACTAAAGAGACATTCTTCTTGTTTGATGACTTGATCTTATCACTGAATGGCAACTAACGGTTCACATATGAATAAAGGTCATTTTCTCTTTGTAAAGATGGATAATTTCTAGAGGTTCACAATCATTTATACACGACAAACTTTATACAGATCTTGTTATATGAACGAGGAATATTTTTTTTGTTCCTTTTTAACCACAAAAAGGCTCTTTTCATGGAAGCTATAGTCACGAGTAATTCGAGGGGCTCCCTAACTATCTTTAACTATACGTGTCACAATATAGTCATAATTCTTTATAATGAATTTTATTACATGAGTAGTTGTGATTAATCCGAGATCCAAAATCCAAGGGCTCTTAAGAATTACAAGAATCATAAGTTGAAATATCAGATGAAACAAACATGAAAAATATAAAGAGAGAAAAATTAATAAACACTTTTTTCATTGCAAATTGATCAATATACAATTGTACAAAACTCTATAACAAGTAACTAGTAAAACAAGTAGAGGAAAAAGCCTCGTCATCCTCGGTATATGAAAAAAAATGCCCAAAATTTTCAAAAAACTTTTGGGGCTTTTTTTGGAGAGGGCTAATCTCTAGTCCTATATATCTGCTTTTCTTTGTATACTTTCTTTACATTGTTTCTGTATATATATCAAAGATTTTGACAAAAGAATATGGAAAGAATATTTGAAAAATGAAATAAAAAAAGAAACTTTTTTTAAGCTCTTTTTGGATTATTAATCAGAAAGTTGAAATGCATCTTCTATGTGTAGGAACTTTCTGCTTTTTCTGCTTCAATTCATCTTTCCATACTTTGCCAATATCTTGTGATATTTTCACAGCATCAGCAGATGCACCAGCAAGCCCTCTCCTCGTAAATCCAACGGCGTACAATCCAGCTTTTCCTTTCCAGCCATGTGGAAATGGAGCTTTTGGGAAACCTTCTTTTGTGAAAAATTCAGTTTCCTGTAGAAAACATTTCCAAAAAACATCAGAAAACTTTTCAAGAAAATAAAAACGTTTTCGAAAAATATCAACATTTTTGAAAACATTTTCTCACCTGTAGCCAATAAGGTACATTGCTGCAATATCCAGTTGCTAAAACAACCGAATCTATTTCGAGCTTTTCGCCATTAGTAAACTCGACGCTACCACACGAGAACTTTTTGATTCCGGGTACTACTTGAATTTCTCTGGATCGGATCTTTTCCAATGCACCAATGTCAAGAACTGGGGTCTTGCCTTGATTGTTCTTGAGCTCCAACGGACCGAGGGCGGGCCTTTTCAACCCGAATTTCTCCATGTTACCCAAAATCATCCATGCCATGAACAGCATTAATTTGTCCACAAGCCATAATGGTAGCCATTTCATCAGAACCATTGCCAATTGAAAAGTTGATATGCCAAATATTTCTCTTGGCAATACATGAACCTGAAAAATTAACAAAATCCCATTAAGCAACTATAATTTTTTTGAAATATTATAAATTTTCAAAAAATCATAAATTTTTTGAAAACAAAATACTCACCGAGCTACGGACCACCATTGAAGGCTTAGCATCATGGTTACAAAGATCAAGTGAAACTTCCATGCCAGAATTTCCGCAACCCACAACAAGTACTTTCTTTCCTTTATAACTCGCACCGGATTTGTAATCACAAGCATGGATCACCTCCCCGCCAAAATCTTTCAAACCCTCTATCTCTGGGACAACGCTCTTCGCGTTTTCGCCAGTCGCAACGACAAGCGACTGACAGATATACTCAACCTCAGAGCCATTGTCACAAACAGTGTTAACCCTCCACAATTTGCACACTTCATCGTACTTAGCCGATTGAACGCACTCATTGAACTGTGGGTTAATGTCAAAGTGTCTGGCATAGGACTCAAGGTATTCGATGAATTGCCTCTTAGAAGGATACTCAGGGTAATGATCAGGGAAAGGCATTCTGGGGAGTTGGCAGAATTTTTTAGGGAGATGAAGCTTTAATCGATCGTAAGTTCGTTTTTGCCACAACGAAGCAATGCAATCGGATCGTTCGATGATCACGTAAGGTACGCCTTGCTCTTTCAAGCCGGCGGCGACGGCGAGGCCTGATGGCCCGCCGCCGACGATGACTGGGCCGTTAACCCACACACATCGCCGAGAAAACATATCGGGACCTGTAAAACTAAACATTTTGTGTTGTTTGTTGCTGAAAATGTAGTTATATGGGATATTTTGTATGTAGAGAATTATATATAATTTGGTTTTGTAAAGAGAAGTAGAGAAGATTGAATGTGTTTTGGAATGAGGGAAGAAGAAGGAGTGGAGGGGTATAAATAGAAGAGAGATGGGGAAGGCTCAAGAAATGTGCATGTGATAGAAGATGCTATTCCCACGTCATAAGCTAAAGTCTTCCTTATATTATTTTAATTTAATTTAATTAAGGGGTTCTTCATTTTTATTTTTTTTTTGATTGAGTTTTATTTAATTGAGGTTTTGCTTAAAAAAATTGTACTGGGGTTAGCTTATTTTTCTTTTTAAAGATTACTTTTGTTATTTGGTATCTTTTAAGAATTATGATTGTATATATTTAGTAGCCGAAATATATTTAAGTGACAGAAAAGATGATTCTCATACTTACGCGGCATATTGGTTTTTATATAACTTAACTTTTTTGAATAATTGATTTTTTTTCATGGGATTAGAAAGAAAACAAAGATGTCAACAAAAGGTGCAAGTTGATTCAATAAATCATTATATTTACAATGTCAATTATTACCATCATTATAAGTAATAGAAAAGTGACCATTTCGATATGCTGGATTTTGTATGGAATATCATCATATTTGGTTGTAAGTATTTTAGGATTTCGAAGCCCTTGAGCTCTTCAAAATGAATTGGGTTATGAAGATTAAAAAAAAAGACTATCTCTTTTTTTTTTTTTAGCTTTCTATTATTGTTTTGTGCATTTATTATTTAAATATTTAATTATAACACATTATTATTTATAATTTTTTTTCTTAAAACTTTTCTCTATTTGTAGAATACTTATGCAAGTTCATGTATAGTTCATATATGCATCCCATATATATTACCATCATAGTGTGCAATACGAATTAAAGATGTGATTTTTAATTTTTTAACCCAAAATAAGATACTTGTACTTGTATATATTTACAAAAAATGAACTCCTAAAAAAGTCCAACTTAAACCCAAGATTAAAATGCAATAAACCATAATCTAATACTTTCTCATTCGACACGCGTCGTCATGACAAGAGAAAGAGAGTAAATCCTTTACAAGATTAATTAATATCATGCTATAATGATGATTATACTTTCCTAGGGTTTAGGTTCTTATACTTGTGCGTTAATCATAGGTTGATGAACTTAATTAATTTATGATTTTATGTAAGATATCATGATCAAGAGCTTTGAGAAACTAAAATGATTAAAGGATGGTGCTCCCCCACTCACTTTGAAGTTCTTCAATTAAGTGTAAACTCATCGAAATGAGAGAATTAAGGTGAGCTACCATGTGAATGAAACATAACATTGATTTTATTCATGTAGGTCTCTCCTTTTTATGAAAAGATATTATGAAATATGAACTATGTATTAGATTGCCTTTTGTAAGTTTATGACTATAAGAAAAAAAGGATTCAAAATTTCAAAATACATGAGGCAATGTCAAATGTTGACAAGAAAGGAGAATATTAAGTGTACTAGTTTGAATTTCGATCAAAATATGTTCGAAGTTTGAATTTCAATCAAAGTATGTTCGAACATGCAATTTGAACAACCACCTTGATTCCCTTAAAATAATGTGTTAAATGCATTGTATTTCAAATCGAATTTAGCTACACAAACTAATTATTAAATTAAAAGTTGCATGTCACCGGCTAACTCTTTACTGTTTTGTTACTGACTCTTATTGTATATGCTAAATTACCAATCTGTTATAAGAAACACTAGTTGTAAAAACTCAATCAACTGCATTTATTGCATTTACCTCTTACCAAAATAAAAAGGCCAAAAAATAACGAGTTAAGAAGTTACATATATCACCATTTATCTCAAATTATAAGTCTCGTAAAACTTGTCAATTAATTGATTACTTATACTTTTAAATTATACATCAATCACGTTAAACTGATTCGAACCAGAATATCACATACATAACATATATCCCTGCACAATTTCACAGGGAGTATTATATATATATATATATGTGTGTGTGCGCGCGCGCGCGTTGTACATTCTTTGAAACTAGTTTTTGCAGCCAGCGTGCCACTTTTTTGGCTATGCTCCACAGCCAGGTTGTGAGCTCTTCTGGAGATTACTACTTTTGGATCATTAATCAAATCAAATGGAATTATTTATAATTCTCCACTATATTTTATTTTCATATTCCATTTTTAGGACATATTTTAGGAGTTAAGGTCCAATACTTTCTGTGTGGGTCGGCTGTACTAGCCTATGAGAGCTTTCTTGGAAGAATATATATTTGTTTTTTGGTGATTAAACTACGCAAAAGGTTTGTGAATTCTATAAAGAGTTCTATTAATATCACGCGTGACCTATGAAAAGTTTCTTGGAAAAATTAAAATTTAATTCCATACTATATAGTGTTCTTCGTAGAAGCTTACTTTAATTTTTCGAATTAATAAAATATATGTATACTATGAATGCGGATTAGGGTTTTTGGAATGTATTAATTTGGAGTACGTGTATATGTGGACAGAACAACATTCTCTAGCTACTTTATGCATAACTATATATATGTTATCATTTTGTTAGAGGAAAATTCTGCGTAGGAGTATGAGATCGCTTGGCATGCCGATGTGAGGTTGGAGACTGTTTGAATCTTCTGTTACAAAAATGTGTTGCGCTTGTATTTTTTTCACTAGTTTATGTTATTTATACAAAATATTTTGAAAATACTGAAGTTTACACGAGTTATGTACATTTATTGCGCATAATAAAGGGGAATACAAGATGCATGATACAACACTATGAAATAGAAAATTTATAAAGGTGTGTTG
Source organism: Buddleja alternifolia (assembly GCA_019426215.1). Taxonomy (NCBI): domain Eukaryota; kingdom Viridiplantae; phylum Streptophyta; class Magnoliopsida; order Lamiales; family Scrophulariaceae; genus Buddleja; species Buddleja alternifolia. The sequence continues at coordinate 54,472,098 of CM033391.1, forward strand.
CAGAACGCAAGATGCATGATACACTATATAAAATAGAAAATCTGAAATAGTAGATTGCAGTGTGGATAGAAGCGCTATTAGTTAATTACTTAATTTTGAGGTTTTTAACGTATGAATATAAGTCAATCACATCGTGTAACTTACATGAAACAAATTACATTTTTCATAGAATTGGTGTATACATCTTCATTTAATAGGGATGTTTTCGATCACAAGAGAAGTGATTGATTATGTGTGGTCGAATTCAATCCAAGTTAAACAAAATCAAATAAAGGGCTACAATATAGTAGACTAATAGTCATTTGATCGACTTTGAGCTGAAAAAGTCTAAATTATACAGTACCAAGAGCGGCATCATTGAACAAAACTTCAGTAGCAATCTAATAAAAGTGTGATCAAATTCAATCCAAGTTAAAAAAATCAAATAAAGTGCTACAATATAGTAGACTAATAGTCATTTGATCGACTTTGAGCTGAAAAAGTCTAAATTATACAATACCAAGAGCGGCATCATTGAACAAAACTTCAGTAGCAATCTAATAAAAGTGTGATCGAATTCAATCCAAGTTAAAAAAATCAAATAAAGTGCTACAATATAGTAGACTAATAGTCATTTGATCGACTTTGAGCCGAAAAAGTCTAAATTATACAGTACCAAGAGCGGCATCATTGAGCAAAACTTCAGTAGCAATCTAATAAAAGTGTGGTCGAATTCAATCCAAGTTAAAAAAATCAAATAAAGTGCTACAATATAGTAGACTAATAGTCATTTGATCGACTTTGAGCTGAAAAAGTCTAAATTATAAAGTACCAAGAGCGGCATCATTGAGCAAAACTTCAGTAGCAATCTAATAAAAGTGTGGTCGAATTAACCAAGTGGGTTGGCGTAGTGGTTCAGCGCTTCGTCCCTTAAGCAAGTGGTTGGGAGTTCGAATCCCAACTCTTGTGAATGGAAAAAACTCCTTGGCCAGCCTCCTACCGCTTAGTGCGCTGACAGTGGGGCGAGGGGATTAGTCACTACGGTCGACGGTGGAAACCCTGGTGTAAACGAAAAAAAAATGTGGTCGAATTCAATCCTAATTAAAAAAAATTCAAATAAAGTGCTACAATGTAGTAGACTAATAGTCATTTGATCGACTTTAAGCCCAAAAAGTCTAAATTATAAAGTACCAAGAGGCAAGAGCGGCATCATTGAGCAAAACTTCAGTAGCAATCCAATAAATTTTGTGAAGTACTAGTTATATTTTGAAATTGACATGGAATTATTTCTTAGAAGAAATTTTTAGATCTTATAATTTTGTCAGGGCTATTTGTATTTTGAAGATAAACAATATTATTATTGACTTTCAGTATATAGATTAAATTGTTATCAACTCAAGTAAAATTTATTTGCGCTGAAATACGAATTAAACTGTTCAATATTTGATGAGATGGATCGCTAAAAGCTCATTTGTTTTCGGTACGTTAATACAAAAAACCAAGTTTATTAACGCATATTTTTTTCGATAAGGTTTGACGTTCAGCTCCTCTTCACTATGTTAAACATGATCAAATATATATGTGCAAACAAATCAAATTATTAGAGCTCAATCAGATTAAAACTCATTCGAGAACAATTCGATTAATAATAAATCAAATTAATTAAAACTTAAATTTTAAAACTCAATAATATATCAAACAAATTTAAACAAGATTTTTTTTTTTTTTTACTCAACTCGAATCCACTTTTTCTAACCCTAAACCTATGTTTATATGTTTTAAGTTCAAGCCCGGAAGGGAAACTTCCTAGAAGTGACCTTGCTGGAATGTTTGGACGCAGACACACTCTTAAGCTCATCCAAGTGCTTCCAAAACATTATATTTTTCTTTTATTATTTTCAGTAATATATCCTTTTTTTTTTTAATTATGGGGTAACAATAGAAATCGTGGTCTTCTGACGTGGCCTAAATATACTCCATATATGGTCAACCAGAGCGAATATATCCTTAAAACTTGTTTTAATTATATTGCATAATATACACTAAATTATGGAGTTAGGTTCAATTTATGATTGCAAGAGGGACCTATGAGATTGCAGAGCTATATAACTATATATATAATGATTCGGGAATTTTTAGTTCTCTCTCACACATACATACACACATTTGTATTGTGCACCATCTTTTATTCATCATTATTTAACCATTTCTTTTTATTTGTATTCTAAATAATTACAAAGATCAGGTCAAGTGAAATCAAATGGAATTTAACTGTCACAGTTGGTTACTTTTGCCAAAATTTGTTGCGACTTATATTCCGATTCGATCAACACTATCACATTAACACATCCACAAATAAATTTAATCACAACTGAATCAACCATTATAAGTCAGTTACTGTCAGCTTATAGTACTACGCTTACAAAGTGTCGTACTTTAAATGCTGAATGAGGCTAGAATTGGTGACATTCAAATGGAAAGTTAACCATAGACTACTATGTTTTTTTTTTTAATTCAAGAGAAAGGGGATACCTACATATCTAACCCGATAATCCCGGGTTGATAGTTATCAACTGAGCCATAAAGACTCTATATAGCTCCATAAAGGAGGGAAGAGCCACAACTTGTGGCAGCCTGAATTCGAACTCAGGACCTCTCACATAAAGTGGGAGGTGAATACCACTACATCAACATGTCTTTGGTCCATAGACTACCGTGTTGAATCGGTCAATATTTTATTTATATTTCACATACATAAACATGTTTCTGTTGTAATTAATGGGACTTTACAAAGTTGATGCTTTGAAATCTACTTGTTCATAGGTTTCACGTAACATTGACACGATTGTTCTTATATACAGAGAGAGATTTACTTGAAATTTTTCAACGAACTATCTTAATATGAAATTTGTACAAGTTTTTGGATTCAATAACACAAGAAAATTACAACTATTTCATATAGTGAGATTGCATATGAAGTATATCATAAATGAATAACTGGCCAATATATAAAGATTCCGATCATGAAATTCATAAGGATTACTACTATATATACGTATAAAAATATGTTACTAGATATTAATTAGTGATAGCTTTAGGGTGATAATTATGCCACATGGTAGTAATTGAACCTTTGGGGAGAATGGAATATTATTAACTTATAAAAATAGAGGGAAAATCTTTGCAAATCTAACCAGTCACATTCGAAATTTAGAAAGATTTTGCTAAGATCCTAGTATTTAAACTTTCTATTCCCATTATCTAGAGTGACTCACTAAATCTTCAATATCGCATAAATTTATTACTACAATAATGAAAGAATATGGGCTTGGATTTATTAATATTAGTTTAAATAATATTATTAGTGGAACAACCCCTCAATATTCCTTGATTTAATTGTTTTTTGTTGTTTTTGGACCACTTTTTGATGGAGGATGTAAGTTACAACTCAATTTCATGAATATTTTCATAAATTATGAATTATGATCAGAAAAAAAAATAGAGTTCAATAATTCTTGATAATAAGTAATTATCAAAGTGTGAACCCCTTCTGAATTTTTAAGTGCAATAAACCAATAACCATTGCTTTCAAAACTTCACGCATTAATTGTTGCAATATTTCTCGTTTTCTTCTTATATAATTCAAGATGTTCTTGAAATCACTTGGTCACTTGCATAAAACTCAAAAAAAAAAACATATATTAACTAGATTTTTTAAAAAAAAATTGAGAAATTTTAATTCCTAATCGAGTTAGGTTCAATCCAAATCAATCACGTGAGAAATAAATTATATTTATTATGTTATTGATTGATATATATGAAAATTGACGATCAGGATATATATATATATATATATCATTTCGTTGGATGTAGTTAAACCCAATTCGAGCAAGAATTTTCGAATACTTGATCAACATTTGAGGATCCCAAATTCTTGTGAAACCACACGGCAGAGAACATGGACTAATTTATTTATAAAAACTTAAACTCAAAGTTAGTTCAATAATAGAAGAAGGAGCTATTTAATGAGAGGTTGGCGAACTAACTTAAGCCAATAATAATTTATTAAGTTAATTTAAATTAATATAATATGCTTGGAATGTGGATTGACTTATTCATTAATTAATAATTAATACCATTGGAATTGAATTTATTACCACAGTTTCCAATGCCGATGTTCGTCTTATGAGGTCGGTAAAACCGTTTGATCTAACAAGTAACATCTAAGTCATCCAAATACCATGTTAGGAGCACTGCACTTGGCAAAACCTTGTCCTTGCATGTGGCACTCATAATAATTAATTTTTTTATCTACATTTTTCATAATTTTATTTTTTGTATTTAATCAAGGTGCCGCCCCCTCTTCCATTGTTTTGGCTCAAGACTGAAACCAATATATATATTATTAGGACACTCTTCCAAGTAGGAGCATAAATATATATATATATATATACATCTTCTTTTTTTATTCCAAGTGGCTCTTAGTATTCAAAAATAATTATATTGGAATTGTTTTGGAATTATTTTGGGTACATAATCCAGCGGTTTAAAACCCACTTAAGCACGTACCCACATGAAATTAACGGGGTCGTAGTGAACTTCACTATGCTGGAAATTTTTTTGTTGGGTGGTTTAAAGTGGAATATGCTTCTATAAATTTGAGTTTTCAAATACAAAATTCAGGATAAAATTATGTTATCATCCACTGCTATTCACTAATGACATGGCTTCATCCTAACAATTTAATGTATGAATACTCGTTTTTTTTAGAGTTCTGCATTTCAAAATCTATACATAATCGTTTTTTCTCGTTCCGAAGGAACTTGATCATTTTATTTTATCAAGTCAAGAGTTCATAATGGTAATGACAATTTATATAACTGATAAAATCGTCTACCACAATAATTGAAAAATAATTGGGTTGTCATGCCATAAACTAATAAATAACTGAGTCTAACAATTAAATTTTAAAAACTTTTCATACCAGAGGGACTAGAGCTCTCACGCGATGGAAAAGAATGCATTAACTTCTAACTAGAAATTGAAAAACAAAAAAATTAGATGGTCGAAAACATTGGAGACGATGACGAGGATGACGAGGGACGATGAAAAGAAGTATCTTCAATCTCCGACCAACCAATCCAAACATTGGAGAAAATATCATTAATTAAGTGAAACAAGATCGAAGAAAGGAAAAAGAAGAGGGGCGAGCAAAAAGAACTGAGGGGAAGAATGATTCTGATCCAACGACAAAATAAAACATTAGTGACAAAATGTTAAATGACAATGTCAAAGTTGTCACTAATTATAAATTTTTAGTGATAAATTTTTTTTGTTATGTCACAATAATTGATTTTACATGTTTAACAGTGACTGAATTTGTATATAAGTCGTCACTGTTGATAATTAATGACAATAAAATTGTTGTGATCACTATTGACAATTGACACACCTTTAGTAACAATTTAGTGATAACAATTATAGTTATCATTCTATTTGTGTTGTCATTAAGTTGTCAATATACATGTATCACTAATTGTCAATTATGACAACTTTAAATAAACTCTTGTCACTAAAAGTTTTTATTGCGTGACAGCAAAATTATTGTCACTCATTAAATAAATCTAGTAACAATTTTAATATTGTCATTAAAATTACTTTTTATTGTAGTGAGATAAGAACCCGCTTTCTCAATAAAGGCACTTGAGAAAAAAAATTTAAAAAACTTTTCTTTTCTAGAGTGTAGTTAGGGGTTCATCCAACATAAATATTAGTTTTCTAGCATTTTTTTCTACTTTGAATCCAGGTATAGTCATAACAATAAGTGTATTATAGCTAGTTTTAATGTTGAATTTGATTATATGAATGTTTACTACTTCCAAAGAGTAGGAATTTTGGGAGCTCCTCATAATGAAACTAAATTCGTTTAGTGGTAGATATTTGGTACATTATTAGGCATAGTGATGTAGTTGAAGAAAGTGAAGTTTAACATAACAAAGAAAATATTTTGAAAGCCTTAAAGAACGAAGTTAAATTCTTTAAATTAGCCAAATGGTGTATCATTCTTTTTTTTTTCTTAACAAAAAGTCGTTTAATATAATGAATAAAATATTTTGAAAGCCTTAAAGAACGAAGTTAAATTCTTCAAATTACCCAAATTATGTATTTTATTCTTTTTGTTTTTTTTTTCTTAACAAAAAGATAGGCTAGTACCTTTTTATTGACACGATTAGGCACCGCTTGGATATGCTAAAACTGAAATAGGTGAAAACTCAAACGAAGATTCTAAATTATAATTTAATTATTTATTCATAATATGCAAAATTAAAAGATTTTATTCAATTTTGATGATTAACATTATAAAATCTTTTATATAAGTATAATATCATATTAATTTAACTTAAAAAATATAAAGCATGATTTGTGACCTTAGATAAACTATTGCCAACTATCAAGAGAAATAAATAGAGAAAAAAAAATTATTCGAATTCAAATTATGCTGGTAGCTATCTTCTTTTTAATTTTTAAAATTAAATAGATAAAGATTGATTATTACTTTTATCCTTATTCAATAGAAGAAATATATAATAATTACTTATATGATTCAATTGAGTTCAATTGTACTATTCACATGTGCGTTTACTCGAATAGCCTCTAAGGTTGTATTTTATTATATATAGATATATGACGACTGAACTTTGAGATTTAAAGTGACTAAATAGACAAAACGAAAAAAAAAAAGGAAATAGAGATTGAAAAATGAGTAAATTTATAAAAATGTGTATATGTACGTGGAATTTCTAGGTATGCGCATGAGATGCATGCATTTTACGTCCATCAATGACTCCTTTTAAGTTTTTCATGTTTTCATCCCTTCGAGATGCTAAGAGACATATATGTATGTCTTCATACCCCCCATCACCCGTCCATCCCCTCATTTTTCCATCATTTATTTATTCTATATCTTAGTTTTACTTGAAAGACTACATATTTTCGAAAAACAAAAAACAACCCTTAATTAATTACATTTTAATTCCCTCGAAAATCAATATTTTCTTTGGTGAGTATTTTGTGTTGCACATGGCTTACGCTTGTCCCCTCACTATGACTTTGGTTAATTATTTTTCTTTGCTTAAGCTTAACCGCCCTTACTTTATTTAATTACATCATTTACATGAAACACGTAATTTTAATTTTACTCCATGCATGTGACAGATCTGTCGACCATCCTTTTATGATTTTCCCAGAGTAGAAAGTCAAAACGTCGCAAAGATGATTATATATTTCATTTTTTAATTGCACTTTTTAATTTTGGGATCATTTTATTTTTTTTTATTTAGCATTTTAGTTTGATACATCATACACTAACATAGTCAACAATGTAACCAGATCAACGGCTTAGCTCCTGAAAGGCTGCAAAGAATTGAATTTTATTTATCAAACATTATTTCTAGAAAATTTTAAAGTATATACTACTAGACTAAGTAATGAGTAATGACACAGTATAAGTCGGATATGAATTTCTTTTATATATAATAAAAATATAATTGACAAAATAACATATTGTGAATGTCATATATGTAGCTAGCTGTGACTGATTAGGTAATTAATTAAGTGATAAGAATTTCTATTTTATGATCACAATAATAATTCTCACAACTTTAATAATGATAATAATTGTGTATAAATTGTTATTATTTTGACATAAGAATTTGTTTAAAATTATTATTATTAACATTTAGTGATACATTTTCAATGACAACTAAGTACCAGTAGAAATCATCACAAGGAGTCATGAGTGGTTGTATTCGTATTCTTACTAACTGGTAACTATACATGTGTCTTTGATCAATTGTGGTAATTTACACACATTATCTTCATACAATATATTAAGTTTTAGAAATAAATTATCGTGACAAAATAAGAATAGTCAGTCACTAAATCTATCATATTGTTAGAGACCACTTAGACTTCTTTTAATAATAATAATAATAATAATTATTATTATTATTATTATTATTATTATTATTGTTAGATTAGAGAAAACCCCGCCGGGAACTTGTATTATTGAGCAACATATTTATAGAGTTACAAGAGAGAGAGAATACAAGAAAACCCTAAACTATAAAAAAGGTAAAAGATAAATAAGGTAATAAGAATACTAGTCTAACTAGGAAAGTAATAATAATACTAATTTAATTAGGAGAGCAATAATAATATCTAACAATTATTATTATTATTATTCAACCTCGAGATAAATAATTACCGGTTAGCAATAAATGCTAATGACCTCATATTTACCAAGCAATAAGCATAATCACATTAATTGACATTACTTGACGACCTACTACTATTACTCAATCTAGTTACATAAATTATACAGTCAAACTTTTACGTTAGTCAAGATTTCTTAAAATAGCAATCTATGCTGACTGTTACTCAAGAGGATAATTGATCCTTCAACTTTATATAAAATAAATTGATATAAGTAGAAAAATTAGCTCTTATTGAACAACTACGTAACACGTAGAGTATATATGTATACAATTATAATTATTAATTATTTAGATCACTGGTGCTACAATATTTCTAGCTAGAACATGACTAAGGTCCGATGAAGAGATGAATTACGTTTGACCATGGATATACATTTAGCTGAAAACACATGAGACCACATGGATTGGCCGTTTTAAGCTGCAATTCGGAATATTTATAGTATAATCAAGACCGTTAGCAAGATATTAGTCAAACCATTAAATTATACACATATCTACCTATATATTTACATAACAATATTAGTAATAATAATTGTTAATTATAATTAATATTATTATAGGTGTATATATATGCATACATACCGAACTAACATGTGAAAGAAATAATCTTAGTAATTTAAAAATTATGGTCTTCACCAACCTGCGTTTGATGCTATGTTAATTAATAGGTTCAAGGAATAATGCCATGATTTCTCCTGCTAACAACACTAAATCAGTTGCTAATACATGAGTTTGACCAAAAAAATTATGCAAGTTGGACCATAGAGAATAATGAGATATGCTTATCACATGAATTGTTTTATATATTTATATTAATCTTCCATTAATGATTTGGACCATATTAGAGAGTCTTTGACCTAATCCCTTGTCTTAATTTTGTGATATTTTGATACTTAATAAAAAATGATACAAAGTTTTGGTGAGTATGCCTATCCAAAATATGAAGATTTGAGGCCTTAAAACTTGAATCGCAAGGTTTCGAAGATAACTAAAGGAAAGAAAATTTGATAAAGGGCCCAAAAGAAGAAAGAAATAGAACCAAGGTTGGTGGGGATTTTTAATATTAGAAGCTTTTCAAATGACGGTTTAGAAATAAGAAATAATTATAATTGTTTATATGGTAAGATTTACATATATAAATTACGTTATCTATAAAAGAGGCAATTGTTCTAAAACCCGAGTCCTGAAAATTTCTAGAAATTATTCATCCCATAATAATATTAGTATTTTGATATATGATATCATTATTTGCACGAGTACTGGACGTACCCACTTGAGTAGTAAACAACATAAAAAATTTCAGAAATCATTCATCCCATAATAATATCATCATTTTGATATATGATATCATCATTTGCATGAGTAATGAACGTTCCCACTTGAGCAGTAAATAGAATGAAAAATTTCAACTTAAAAAAAGATAAACAAGTGATTTTTAAGGAGTTTCAAACTTCAGATCACAATATAATTAAAATTATTCGTATATGATATATTTCGTATAGGTTTCATAACGTGCCCTATGAATAACTACAATTTTCTCAAACTTAAAATTTTAAAAACTCCCACAAATCATGAAAATCGTTTTGTCTCATAGTGGGGAGCAACGAATGCAGATGATTTTGGAGTTGATGAAATCCGGATAAATTAATTAATATAATATAAACGCGTAAACATCAAATGATATATGTTGTTGATTATAATTTTATTAAATTGTGGTTAGGAAAACTTAGGTGGTTTTTGGCTTTTTTGGGGCAAAACACGACTTTAGTATACAGGGATTTGCCACCCTCCAATTTGGAGTTTAGGTGTTAACCAATAAAACGGCGCTTCTTTGACAACTATGGTTTTGTTTCTTTCCGGAAAGAAATAAACATATAAAAACAATCACTCAAAAGGCGCACTTTAGCTAAATAATTCAAATTGCCAATTTTAGTTGTTAATTAATTGTATGTGACCAAAACAAACCTAACATCTCTTGCTTTGACCACACAATGATTGCTTATCATTCATCTCTAACTTGGGTGCCGCATAGTACATGTAACTCAATTTGAACCTTGGCTATTCATCTGCATTTATAACAAAGAGAGTGAGAAAATTCTTACTAAATGGTTTTTATCTACTTAAAAGTTAGAAGAATGGCAAGTGGATTCATATTGTAAGTTTGTTTGATGATACAACAAATTAAACACAACATTAATTACAAGGACGATGTCATGTCAGTGCTATAATACATCTTGTATTGATATGGCATGATCTTATGGGTATTTGATGTTGATATACTCGGTGAAAATAAACATTTTATAATCCCTTCTCCCAGAAATTATATGTAGATAAGAATCTGTCTCAATCCCATGGACAAGATAAATTTTGTCCTCCTTGGTAATATGTTATGGTTCATATAAGTTAATTGTATACTGCATACATTACGTAGCTGGACGTATGTTAACGTTCACTGATTTTGTTTTATATCACATGATTATCTATTATCTGAGAAAATCTGAGCATTTATCGTACATTTAATTATTGAATGTGAGGCCACATATATCAAGACCACATATTGATGCACGAATGTGATAATTTGTTCTTCATGGTGGCCAAAATAACTAGGTAGCTAGGTAAGGCTAACACAAACCATCTTCTATCATACTATCAATTTGCAATTGAAATTGACTAACTTGGACTCCTTACAATGGTCACAATCATCTTCAATCTTCCATATTTATGAGCCAACAAAAAAGGACAAATTTGAAGAATATATATACTTAGGCTTCTAGTTATCGATGAAAGTGACTCTTATACTTGTAATGAAGTTTTATTTCTTGTATTAAGCTATACCGACATCCGACAAGTCCAAAAAATTCCTAGAAGCACAAAGTAAAATCAATATTTTCAAACTTTAACTTGTCACAGACTCACACAATCTTTGTAGCACATAACTTGTTGATCTATAATATTTAAAAATAAAGCTAATTATTTAGTTCTATTTTCGTAGTCTCAGTTTCGCTACTAAATAATTCCGTGCACTAATTACTCAATTAAAAGTGTAATGTGTGATGGTATAGAGTTAGATAGCTAGTTAACTGCTTTCTTTTTTCTTTCTCAAAACATTAATTCGTATGGCGACATAAATCTTCAGTACACTTCTAAATCCAAGCATATAAAATTAATCGTCGATAAATACTAGAAAATGTATATTTACATAATTTATGACACCAAGGATGAAAACGAAAGACACATTATAATTTATATGAATGGGCAAATTATGTATCATCAAGGACTCGAGTAATGGTACAAAAACTCTGGTGAAATTAATGTCACACTTGTACATAAAGTACATAATATTATTTAAACTAAGTTAGAAAATCGAAAGTAGACCAACTTCCCCTGACGGTAGGGAGTAGATTTTTCCCTAGGACGATCCAAAAATCGGTATTAAGAAGGTGGTTGGCCCAATATCGCAGGTACAATTTCGAATTGCCAGCTATAAGAGCCCAAATGTGACTTTGTGAAGTTGACTACAATAATATTATAGGGGGACCTAAAAATCATAGCCCATGGACCAATTACAGATTTACAGCATCAACATATGACCCAGTCAGGGTGAAATTCATAACTCTTAACCCCACTTGTGTGTGTGTGTGTGTGTGTATACACCCAAATATACACTCAATTATTGTCATCCTTGAGAAGATATAAATTGGAAATTAAATTCAAGTTGTGCATTTTAGGCCTACAATATGGTTTTTATTCTTAAGTGAGCTTTGCTTTATGTAAGTACGACCTAGTAAAAACTTCTGAAGTATGTGATTGGTAGTGAACTAGTAAATCTTGATTTGGAAAATATGGTTTTTATTTTTCGTTTTTGGTGTGTTTTTCCTTTGTGTTTATGTGATGTATTAGAGACTGTCATTTTAGAATTAATGTAGCCCATTTAATATCTTCAAAAATAAAATTTTGACTCCGCATTTTTTACAAAATTTAGGGTCTTTTGTTTTTTATCACACTGGTGTTACTCCAATAAAATGTAGACATTCATTTCCTTTTCAGTTAGTAAAGACAATTGTCTATATTGTATCGGCGTAACACTAATGTGATACACTAAAATGTTACAGAAAATCCATACCGGGTGTATATTCGTGATTACACCATAACATAGAGTAGTGAGTCTTTCCGAGAAGCAAGCACCGAGGAAATGAATAATGTGAAAGACAGGGAATGAAAAGGTGGTTGAAGATCTTATTCGTTCTTAAATATTTTTTGCATATCAAAATCAAACTAATTCTTAAAGAAAATATTCAATGAAAAATATATGTAACATTTTGAAAAACTCTAGATAGTACTCGTTTGATGTTCAAAGCATTGAAAACTAGGGTTGAATCTTTAGAAAAAATTGGTCCATTATGTGGTCCTTAAAACAAATGCAAAATGGTACCAAAATGTGAAGAAAATGTGATGTGATGAAGGCCATTTGTGAAGATGAATAGAGTAGAGAATTTAAGGGAGAATTCATGTGATTTCCTCATGGACTGGTCCATTTTCCTGCACATTATTAGCAGCATCCACGGTACAATTAAATTTCAAATGAAGACAACGGATCAATAGTCGTTGTTTATTTATTAATTGCGTTTCCTAAGTCAAAATTGTCCACGTGAAGAAACGAGTCATGTCTTGGCTCGAAATAAACGGGGTAATCGTAATATACGAATAATTATAATTCTACTGAGAGTTCAAATCAACGGAGTCCCACAATTATTTAGGAGAAATCAGACAAAAAATATCAATTTTTTACTTGTCATGTGTTAAGTTTACATTCGAGAGTGGTAAATGGCTATCGCAATACGTTGGACTTGACATGCAAATGGAGTTATCCCCTGAGATTTGGTCGTTTTGAAATATTGACAAATACCTCCCCTCCTACTATTTTTTTGCAAAAATTCTAATAAAATATTACTATAAGAAGAAAACACCCTCGTACCTTTTATTATTTAGAAAGACATTAACATTTAAAATCTATATTATATTTTTAGTAGCTCATTTTAATATAGGGAAACAAAGCATTAATTCATAAATAATTAAAAAAATTTATTCCAGACTAATTCTTGAAAATAAGTAAAAGATAAAATTAAAATCTAAACCACACTTGAAAAACAAAAAATTATGGAAAAACTTTTATATGCTTAAATTAAATGCGTAAATTTCTTACGAAGTACAATTTAAAAATATATGACATAAAACATGAATGAGGCGTCAACGGTTGGCCAAAGAAAATATTTTCTTTCCGTTAATTATTAAATTAAAGAAGAAAAAGAACACGAATATCGTGCAAATTTAATTACAAAGTAATCTGGTAATTTATTACATTATTTTAATAAATATTCATGATATTCAGACCAGATGATACCCTGTGCAATCTCCAACACAATTTAGGATCACAGCAAAAAAGAACAACATACTGTTGGAACCTTGTACATCTTTATAGAAACCGATAAACACCATATATATGTGTATATATATATATATATTTCCCAAACACAATATTTCTTCTTCAAAACCTTATATTACATGGATGTGTAGAGTGGTATTCCCTAAACCACCCTCGGGAACAAAAACAAAATGCTCTCACCCTAACTCCCTAGAAAAATTTGCTGCCATCTTTGGCGCACAGACAAAACAACATAAACCAAACTGGATTTTCCCATTAAAATGAATTTCCCTGCCCCTAATGCTGAAATACTTCAGAAACACGGTATATATCGAATCAGTTATACATCAAACTATAGAGTAAAAAATAAAAATTGAAAAAATCGATGAATTTACAGTGTACGCTGGATCTGTGTTGAACATGCTGCATTACTGTACCAAGAACCCGAATAAGAGGTACTATTGGCGATGTTCCCAAGCCTTAGTCGTGTAAAAATTGGAAGGCCGGGTTCTCGAGAAGGTCCGATGCAGGCTTGACATCTGCGAAATCTCTCACTTGAAGTGAAGTTGAAAGTTCGTCCATCGAGAATGGGATGCTGTATTACATATGCAAAGAGGTTAGTTTGACTTTGAGCCACACATTGTCCATATTTGTCCTTGTCCGGACTAATGACCTCTTTCCCCAGTTCGTAAAGACACATCATATCTAGTTACCAAAGGATATTTTCGGAATTTCCTAGGGTGATGCTTGGAGAGCATCGTTTTTTTTTCCTCTACTAACATTATTTGCTCGATAATGCCCATCAGTGTGCAAGTAGTAGGCCTTCGTAGTGAACCATGTTGTAAATCTATGTGTTGGTGTGCGTCATTTTCCTTCTCTTGCTTAATTAATTATCTTAACATCATAAAATATGAAGGGATAATTACACGCACAACCTTCACTTATTAAGTAATTACCAAGAGCCCTTGAATTTTTATGAATTACCAGGACATCCCTATCACTCACTAACAACTCAAAAAACAAGGGGTGAAATTGTAATCTGATTGCTTACATGGAAAGGAAGTGAAAATATAATATGTTTTTATTGACATGAGAAGTTATGGAAATTTCTCAAACTTCGTGGTGTTTTTCGTAATAGGGTCTCATTATCTGTCATTTATTAAGTAATTACCAAGAGCCCTTGAATTTTTATAAATTACCAGGACATCCCTATCACTCACTAACAACTCGAAAAACAAGGGGTGAAATTGTAATCTGCTTGCTTACATGGAAAGGAAGTGAAAATATAATATGTTTTTGTTGACATGAGAAGTTATGTAAATTTCTCAAACTTCGTGGTGTTTTTTGTAATAGGGTCTCGTTATCTATGTCATTTACCCTAAAATAAATTAAAGTGCTCATTACCTAGAATTGTCATCCAACAGAAACCAGTTGCTGGAAGCACTGTTGGAGTCCTCTGTCATTAGCACCTTCATGGTGGATATGACCTGTTTATTAAAATTAGAAACTGTAAGATTTTCGAGACATATATCTTAACCAAGAGTAACGATGTACTTATAGAGTGGCTTACTTCAGTGGTTACACTTCGAGTATTATAGTTATCGTCCGAGTATAAAGTACATATTCTGTGCAGCTGCTGGACACTCAGTTTCTGAGGACAATCAATAAATTCTAGTGTAAGAAAAACGATCTGCTAAACCTCGTTACACTTAAAGTTAATAGTTTAAGAATCAAAAAATAGGGTGAGAGAAAGGCTTTTGAGGGGGGAGGGGGTAACTGACTTACAGGACATAAATCATGGGTGATTTCGTCATAGGATATTCTGTATTTCTGATGTATAACCTGCAAGAAGAATAAAAGTAAATAAGCTAATTTAGTATAGAAATAACAAACTAATTATTTCAATAGATCAAAAGCACACCGCCAAATTCTCGAGAAAAAGAAAAGAATCACCGAATAGGTATGGAGTATAAAAAGAAGTCTAAATCTGTTTTCACATTACCAGTATACTGTTACATACGAATTTTTGGCAGTCTCCCTTGAAAACTTAGGATGTCAGTTGTTGAAAATTGTTTGATGAATGACATTTTTCATATGTAAAAATGAGAAATTTTGCCAGGATAAAAAAGTGCATCAAAAGAGGTGAACTCACCAAGAACCCAACGGCTTGTCTTATGTGCTTCAGTTCATCCCAAGCTGAGCCTGCATACTGGATCGAGGAACATTTTGTCAAGGCAAGAAGACAACGAAAAAAATAACAGCAATAATAATAATAATCTATAGTGGCACGAAAAAGATTCTGTTCTTGACCCGATGAAGACATGAATTACCTCGTCCTTTGCTTGGCAGCACCACAATTCTAGCTCGGCCAACCCAGCTTTTACATACTCCCCATTGCTGAATGTACAACACTCACGGCGTAGAAGAAGACTGAAAGTCACATACTTGCGTAAAATTAGTAATCTTCCATTGCAAAGGAAGGGTACAAGGATTTCAAAGGAAAAAGGAAAAAAGAAACTAATCACCTGTTAAACAGTTGTACATTAATATATGAAAATACTTGAGTAAAGATCTCTTTAACAAGAACAGGTGGAACCTGAAAAGCCAACAAAAATGCTAAGCATTCTAATATGGTAAAATGCAGCACACATGCGCGCACACACACATATATATATATGCATATGTAAGATAGAGATTGAGTAAATCATACAAAATTTTCTTTCAGGGTACAGAGAAGGGTGTTAAGGCAATCGATGATGCTCTGCCAGTGATTGGTTTGAGAATCTTTGCTAAAGGACCGCCCAGATCTTAGCACACCTGCTTTGGATCTTGGTGCCTGTATTTCATCAAAGTTGCATAGTGAAAAAACATAAAATATCGTTCAATCACAAGAAAAAAAATCCATCACATACAACGATTCAGCATACCTGAATGCATAAAGCAAGCAATGCTCCCAACTCCTTCTTCAAATTATCTCGAATAATTCCATAGATTTTCTCGACATAAGCAGTAAGCTGCTGCTTGAAAAGCAGAGCCGGGTATTTGGCTTCGACTTGGCGCACTGTGTCTAGTGCTGCTGCAGCTGCACCAAGGTTGACAGTAGATGGCGACGACCGAAATCCCTGTACAAAAATTATTTATAACATTTTGCTTCACATAATTATCCAACTGAAAGGAAGCGAAAGAAAAAAGAAAATCCGAAATACCATTGCCATCCTTCCGAATAGGGATGTTGCTTGCGGTTTAGGAGCGGGAGTTGCGCCAGCAGGTTTAAGACTTTTCTGAAGTAAAAACAGAAGTGTAGAGGTGTTCGAGAGCCAGTAAGCCATATGGTCATTGCTGTCATTATCCTGCATTTATTTAGCGGCGGTTATTTATTCAAATGTTTGATACTTTGTTCATATGCTGTCTCCAACTAGTCCGGGATTATTTTAAAAGAAAAATATTAAGATAGGCATTGACTTAAGGCAGACATCTGAGAGCTCTAACATCCATGTCCCCAAAGTTAAAAAACGAAAGAAAAATGTTAATAACAGAAAACTTGTGAATGTTGTTTTGCAACAATAAGTTAAAAGGGAATGTACTTCTTTGAATAATGTCGAACAAATTATCTTGTCCCCGTGCAAATGGGCATCCATCGCACCCACCAGGTGATGGCGTTATTATGAGTTTGTAAAAAGAAAGTGCTTTAAGCTGGACCCAAATTTTATAAATGCTTATTTTGGTCGTTTTAACTTAGTTGTAGCTATAAAATGTAGTTATAAACTATATTTATAACTCTAAAATCAATAAGAATCTCTAGTGTGTCCATTGACCTAAGCGTTTTCTCCGGACCACGTAAATCTTGTATTACTTCTATCATCGATTCGTTCCCAACACCAAGAAGCTTGCTAAAGAAACATTTCCGCAACATATGGATGGAAAGCTTACCTCAATGGCTGAACCAATCATTTGAATAAGACGATCAAACACACTTGTTCGATCGGCTTCAAAAGATTTCCAGTGTAAAAGGCATTTGTATATTGTGAAAGCTGCGACAGGCTTGCCCTGACTGAAGCCCACATCTTTCATTACACATTCCATGAGAGCATCAACATCCTCCTGCACCTGCACCAAGATTTAGAGATTATTCTCAGCTAGTAAACCCAGAAAAACAAACCAAACGAACCAAATCTTCTAGAAGCACTGACATGTTGACGCTCAATTGGAGGTCTCTTTGGTTTGCTATCAGGGGTCTCAAAACCTTTTTCGGGAGTTTTTAGTATATCCTGCAGAGTATTACTCGCTTCACTGATATGGTGGCCATTTTCCAATATCTGCACATAAGCGTATCGTTTGAGATTAAGAAAGAATGCAGGGGGGGGAAAGCAGTTTTTTTTTTTTTGACAAGAAATAAACCTTTGGTGGCAAAGCCAATGGATATTCCGGTGCTCCTTTAGATGTTGTTAACAATGTTTGCTGCCGAAGAATTTTGTTCTCAGTTTCCATGTCGGATATTTTTTCTTCAAGCCTATAATATGAAAAGGATGGTCATGGCCGGAAAGGAACGTACGATTGCAAGAATCTGTAATTTCAATATAAATACTAAAGTTAGGTAGAACGCAGCGAAAAGAAAACGAAAGCCTAACCTATGCATAGAGGTCTTCAACTTAACAATGATGGTTTCTGCCTCCATGGCTTGCTTCAACCTCTCCTGGCTAAGTTGGTTCGTTTCTTCATATTTCTTCTCCGTTTCATCTATTTTCGTTTCTAGAGAGCTAACTAAGGCCTGCAAGAAGTTGTAATTTAGTTTTACTGATAGTTTTTCAATTCTCAGGTTGTTTTCCGTAATTAAAGTTGTAGGAGGTGTCTATGTAAATTACCCTAAAATCTATTTCCATTCTTTCGAGAGAAACTCTTACCTTGAGTTTTTCGTTTTCCAGTGCGAGTTTATCCATCATTTCATGGTCAATAACTGGAATCTCCTTTATTACAGGCATTTCAACAGCTTCCGTCTTTGCAGCTTCTTTTTCCTTCAACAGCATATCTTTGGTTTCTTTGAACTGAACCTGGAGATCTTGTAAAGCAGTTTGTAATTTTGTGTTCTCGTGTGTTTTTGCTTCTTCTAGGTCAGCCTACACAATTAAAATGCACATGCATCGAAAATTGCGGGGCAAAAGGTAATTCCAAAATTTGCGACACGAAAAAAGAAAAAGCTATTCCAAGATTTCACATACTCTCATTCGTTTCTCCAGCTGCAATCTCCAAGTCAATTCTTCAACTTGCTTCTCTAATTTATTCTTTGCAGCTTGCAGGGCACCAGTTTCTCTCGCGGCCTTTGTTTTAAGAAGAGAAAATGAGTATAAACGGGATTGGAGTAAAAATACAACATAAGCAAGTTAGGGAGAGGGAGGTTACCATTTTCAGTTGACGCAGTTCTTTTCGTGCAACTTTTCCCCTCCATGCACATTGAGTGACAATTGCAGCTTTCTTCAGTTTCATATACTTTGAACGAGCTAAGAATTTTCGGCAATGACTCTGTAACCATAGGAGTTATCAAATTTTTAGCTCAAAACAAATAGTTATTACATCCTCGATTAACCAAAAAGAGAGACAGACAAGTCTTGCTCAGAAAATTTGCTGGGAGCTAACGGTACCTGGATCACAATTGCTGCTTTTGTCTGCTTTCTAAAGCGAAGCTCATTACGCGCTGCCATCCCGCGCATCCCTGTCTGAATTGAGACAGCAGATGAACACTGCTGCTTGTATGTTTTCCTTGCAAGATACATCCTTAAATCTCTCTGGATCCTGAGACAAGAAGCTTCTCTCCTCATGCTCTCGTAAACAAGACGAGTTAGTTCTCCTGTGATCAGCAAAATAAAATGTCTTCGATAAATCTTTTTTGCAGTATATTTGTAAATAAATAAATAATCTCTAGCAAAAATCAAGTACCTCTGCATAAAGATTGAAGATATATTGCTGAGCGACGCAATAATGTGAAATTCTTTTTAGCCATGTAAGAACGAATTTTCCTCTGGATAATGCTCGCCGATCTTCCTAACACCTCAGTCCTGCGAGCATCCAGCTCAGCCATCTGACCGGCCCTCAGAAACACTTTTGTTTTACCAATCTGCAATAGGAAACTGCAATAAGCATGGGTGGTCTCGTTCAAAATCCTACATATTTTGACCAACAACAAAGTTCGCCGAGTATGCAAGAATAAATCAAAATGTTGAAAAAAACATGCTAGATAAAGAATAAAAAAAACATAACTTGGTGCTAAGAAATTTAGTCAAACAATTACAAGATTCTCGTAACAAAAGAGCACAAAGCAATTATAACAAATCCAGTATAAGTTAAACTAGGGGTGCACACGAGTCGAGCTTAACCAAATAGCTCAGCTAGAACTCGAGCTCAAGCTCGATGAGCCTGAATAAAAGAGCTCAAGTTGGTCCGAGCTCAAGCTTGGGCTGAGCCGAGCCAAGCTCAAGCTCGAAATTAATACATACATACACACACACATACATATATATTTATTCAGGCTTTGGGGGGGAGGGGAGGGGGGTTGTTTTTAACTATATTATTATTATTATTATTATTCATAAATACATTATTATTTTAATTTACCCTGCGAACAGGTATAATTAGACTCGAGCTCGACTCGTTAAAAAGCTCGGTATTATTATACATATATATATATATATATTCATAAATACATTATTATTTTAATTTACCCTGCGAACAGGTATAATTAGACTCGAGCTCGACTCGTTAAAAAGCTCGGCTCGAGCTCGATGTTCACCCCTAGTAAAACAATATATATATATATATACGATTTCCATTATCCATAAAGTCCATCACCTGATAGCCTTCAAGCCCCACTTTCTCCAAAAGCCTCTTGCAAACGGCAACCTCATCCGTACTATCACAAATCCAAATAAAGTGAAAAGGCCAATATAATTGATTCTCAAGTGGGAAAGTATAGACAAATAGTAATCATACCTTCCGTCTAAAACTTCGGGAGCAAGAATGCCAAAACGGTCTATAAATTCAACGAAGGGTCTTTTTGTAGGAAATCCAGCACAACTTATTCTTATAGCTTCCATGACCCCCTGGATAGACACACGCAATTTGTAAACTTCTAACCTTACAATACACGACCAATAAAAATATTATGTTTATTACCCCACAACGCAGTTGTTGGAGGACATTATGATTCTCGAATATAGATGGCTTAAGAAGATTATTCGGCTTCACACAGCGGATATAATGAGGTTCGGTGGAACTTAGAGTTTCCAGGAGAGCTTGTAATTGTTGCTGCAAAAAAATTATTTGTCAAATTCACAAGTCAATATAATAAATTGAAATTTGCCAAGGAAAGTGATGAAACCCGAGCTATTTTGTACCTTAAACCTTGCGCCAATTGAAGAAAATTTTGATTGTTTAGATGACTCCTCATTTGATATTGGAAACAGTCCTGAAACAAAGGAACATTTGGAAGCATTCAAGAGTGATTGATGTTCAGCAACGACGTAATCCTTGTTTTTGTCCAGAAACAACTCAGTTTGATACGTCACCTGACACATAAAACATTTTTTGTTAATCCCGCCCCCAAGTAATGTAAAATTTTATATTTATTTTTTAAATTAATTAAATATTTAAAAAAGAGCATGATAGAGAACGTACATCACCAGCATAATGGGAAATGGTGAAGTCAGAACGTGCTAATTTGGGCTTGCTAAAGCGTTTGTGGTTCTTAAAAGTCTGGTACAGCTTTTGGGCGAACGTGTCATGAGTTGAACGAGGAAACATGCTACAAGATAACGTCACAGCCATAAGATAGCCAGAATTATCGAAATATTGTCACTAATCCATAAATAAGCAAAATTGAACAGAGTCCCTTCAATGCATGAGAACTTACCAAGCTTCATCGAGAAGTGCTATAATACCACCTGGCTTCTGAGTAATTTCAAAACAGACATATATGTTAGAAAGAGAAAATAATGCCTAAACCAACTTCGTTCGTAAGGCCAGACCAAAAAGTGATTACACAGATAAGACAAGAGCTGCTAATAATTGCTCGTGGAGAAAGGAAAATAAAAGTCAAAAAGTAAAATAATCAGTTCAAATGGCGGCATAGGCAACAGAACCTTTTCAATTAGATCTAAAACATCTTGATTGTCAATGAACTCTATGTAGCTCCAGTCAATTTCTTCCTTTGTATACTCTTCTTGCTCCATTTTAAAAACGTGCTGCCAAATAAGGAGTTGAGTATCATATAACTGAAACACAGATAGATCGAAAGAAGAGAAATTGAGAAGAATCGAAAGTTAAGGGATACCTGATTAAAGTGCTGTTGAAGCTTCTCATTGGTCAAGTTTATGCAAAATTGTTCAAAACTGTGGAGACATATAATATCAGAAATAAGACTGATGTACTGAGTAAAACAGCTGCACTTATTCACCTCAATAGTCAGAGAAACATTTGGGTAATGCAGTGAACTAAATGCTCGAAACTTAAAACTAAGCATCATTTAATAAATTATTTCTCTCCAATACATTCGTATATAAAGACTGGTTTTGATTTCGAAACATAGAAAAGTCCCTCCAACAGAGAGAGAACAAATAGCTAAATAATATTTTTTTTCTCGTGTCACGTAAACTGAAGATTGCAAAAGCTTAGAGTTGATATGGGCTTAAATAGCCAATGTTTAAGATTACTAAGAAGGCCTTGAACCGTGTCAGTATATGGGTCGATCAGACTGATCCAACCAAATATATAAGGAGATTCGACCCTTGGAGTTACTCGGCTCGGGTCAGAAAACTTAACCCAGAATCCCAGATGAATATTCTCACCCAACCGCGATTACACACGTGACTCTTCTAGATGACCCTACATGTACGGCCAAGCACAACATGATGTAATCCTAGCCTACAAATACCACCTTAAGCCTCTTGGGAAACCCTATTCACAATTCATTATATTCAATACACATCTAGCCGTGTTCCCATAAGCGATACGGGTTATATTTAATCATATTTTATATTGTCCTTTGGTTTATAAACGAACTTTGTTTTGTTCGTATTGTGAGAAGATCTATCTATATGCAACTACAGAACAAATCATGTCAACAATGAACACACAGCGTACCGGTTAAGCACCTGTTAGTCTTGAAACTCTCAAATCCGTAGATATCCAGCACTCCAATCAAAGATTTTGAATTAGGATCTTGGCCAATTTGAGTATTGATCTTCTCCACAAGCCTGCAAATAATGGCGTATGCATAAGAGCAAGAGTGATTTTCAACAAAATCCAAATAAGTAAAATATTAAGCCCATTAAATAAATCATAATAGTTTATTTCAAGAATCCGTTCAACTTACCAGTCAAACAACCTCGAATAGACAATTTTGGCCAAAGCATCTCTACTGGCTGTAGCGGCCTCTGGATCCAACTCTTTGGTGATGGTTTCATCACGAGTCACAATTACACGTTTGCAAAGGGAATCCTCCAAAGCCTTTGCATCACACCTGAAAAAATATTAAAGTTTTAAAAGCATAGTCAACCTAATCCCATTAGACAATAAAGAGCAACAATAAGAAAATGAATGACAATTACATGAACAACTCGGCTGCCATATTTAAATGGAACCAAGATTTTTCATCTTTAGGCATGGATGAATCCATTTCCTTCCCCTTTGTAAATTCAACGTTTCCGAGATGGAGGATTGCAGCAACTACTCGAAATATAGCATCCTGAAAAATAAATGGGAAACAGGATTAGAAAGAGAATGTATTTAAAGACCGTGGAGAGTTTTAACTGCTAAACTACTGAAGGTGATACCTGCTCGTCAGAACTGATTCCCACAGTGTCCATTGCCTTCCTTGTCGCTAAATACTCTTTAGACTCGTCAAATCCGTCTAGCTCGTAGCAATTTGTCTGGTTTAGATAATGAAATGATCTTGGATTTCCCAACTTGTATTTTTGAATCTCCTGGGAGTAACAAGGAAGCAAATACCATTCATATATTTAAAAAACACTGATACGCAACAGCTAATATTAGTAAGGGATAATTACATGCACACCCCCTTATTGGTAATTACCGCAACAGCTAATATTAGTAAGGGATAATTACATGCACACCCCCTTATTGGTAATTACCGCGAACCCCTGAGGTTTTGCAAATTACCAAGATACTGACAACTCGAAAAACAGGGGATGAATTTGTAATCTACTTTTAACTGACATGGGGTGAAATCATAATAAGTTTTTCGCTCACATAGAAAGTTAAACATTGGGGTACTTTTTTGTAATTAAGGACTAACGTAGGAGGTGTCTATGTAATTTACCCTATAACTAACAGCATGGAGATGTCTTATCAGCGTAACTAGAAAATGTGATAACTGATTGCGAAGGATTAGTTGGCCTAATAATTTTCTACAATAACTAATTGTGAGTGAAGGAACAAAGGAAAATTCCGATTATTGAGATGAGATGATCATTAAAAAAACTTCTAGAGAAGAATTATAATAGAAAATGGCCACGTAAATTCAATACCTCATGGGGTGCAGCACAAAGCATATAGAAACAATGGTAGTTTCTCTCGGGATCAGAGAGTTGACAAACACGAGACCTTTCAAGTAAGTAAGTTCTGATGGCAGCCCCTGAGATCCTACCCCTTTGATCAAACTGTATCTCGACAAACTTACCGAAACGACTACAATCACAATTGCCATTGAATTAGTTTAATTTGATGTGTAACACAAAAGTCAAGGAAACAACGCAGAGAAATTATACAAACTTTTAGTACCTTGAGTTATTATTTCTCACTGTCTTTGCATTACCAAATGCCTCGAGTACAGGATTCGACTGTAATTAATAAAAACACAGAACATAGTATTTACAAAATTACCCCTGAGGTAAAATTACTCGACATCATCACCAAAATCACTATAAAAAATTTATTACCTCAAGAACTTGTTGTTCCACAGACCTACTACCCTCAGCTGCAGATCGTCCCCCCATATAAGCAAGATATTGCATAAGAGATTTAGTGCTTTCTGTTTTACCTGCTCCACTCTCACCACTAACCAAAATCGACTGACTGATTCCTTCGTTCATCATAAGCCTGTAACCAAACAGCATTCTTATTAATAGCATAATATATAAAAGAAGGACTAAAGCCCGTCAACCTATAGAGATACATGCCTGTATGCAGCATCCGCCACAGCAAATGGGTGTGGACTCAGCTCACCAAAGGCTGCTCCTTTATATTGTGCCATCATATGACTATTATAGAGATGAGGCAATCTTTGAAAAGGATTCACGGCAATCAATATATTTCCGGTATAAGTCTGAAAATAGGGTGAAAACGGAACATCTTCAATAATATGATACAAGGCTTCAAAGGTGAGGTATGGGATTAAGGGGAAAAAGAAGTTTTTAATGTAATGAAAAACACTGTGGAACTTACATATATCTCATTCATGTCGTATCTAGATTTTAAATTATCTAGAACTCCGGGTTCATGCAAATATGCCAACTTTGTCATATCATCCACCCCACAAGGCGGGGCTTCAGCATCTTTAGGATAGACATTAGATGACTTGACCATGACCTGCATCAACAAACGGGGCCCACGTCAGCAAATCCTTAATGAAACATTTTGGTAGGAATGATTCTTAGGAAGTTCCTCGTATGTACAAGACTGCCACATGACTCTCAGTCCTAGGAGCTACTATATAAGATTGATATCCGCATAAAGGAATATCATGAGCAAAAAGTTTACTTATGGGAAACTATCAAAGTCGAGGATAAGCAATTTTCAGAAAATAATCACTTGTAACAAATCTAGATTCAAATGATTATTTCTAAAATGTGGTAAGAACGCTTACCGTCTTCCCAGACGTGCATTGGACTTTGATGTTTTCACCATTGACCGCTACAACCTCACCATCTATCCAGGCAGCATCAGGATCCTCCACCCACACAAGAGACCCGACTCCTAAAGTGACCGAGGTAACCTACAAAATTTCAAAGATATTTGAAAATTCACAACGCCTGAAGTGATGAATATCAAATCTCATGTAAGATGCTTTTGTACTGTGGGAAAATGTACAGTAATCCATGGAAGTCCTCATGGTTTAGAACGAACAACCATAAGAAATCTATTATTTCAGTGGGCAGCAAATTTTACTCAAGAGGGAGAACAGGAAAAGAGCAAAGAAAAACATAAGAACTAGCTAACGAATAACGTAGTACTTCAGTGGGGGGTCAAATGCATATACTTGCCGGTGCATTTTCATTTGCTAACAACTTAAAGTAATGAGTTCATATATGCTACTATCAAATTCACAAAGTAATGCTATATAGCACATCTTCTATGTACTAAATAGACGCTAAACAAGAACTTCAACAATAAACATCCTGGCGAGCGTACACTGGCGTTAGGAGGGGGCAGGGGCAATAAGTCACCGGAACAGTTCACTTAATTAACCTAATCCACTCGATCGAAAAAATACTGAACAATAATTAGCAGTAAATATGAGGGGGGCAAATGCAAGCATATCAACTACATTGATACAATAACAAAGAACTCATAAGAATGAAAACTAGCAAATCTTGATGAAATAAAACACAGATCAACTCAACATATAAAGGAAGAACAAAACAAAAAAAACAGAACAATATTATTAGCAAAGTAAATTAAGTAATGTCAAATGCACTTTCAATAAGAACTTAATAAATAAATAAATACATGAATAAAATATACTACCATATTTCAATAACTTGAATCAGATCAGAAACTTTAAGTGCCGCCTCGATCAAACTTCACTTCACAAAAAACGCAGATCAACAACTCCGCTGCTTCTTCAACTACTTGAAATCTAATCCAATAAATCTAATAATTTTTTATACACAAACAAGTTCTTTAAATTCCACCAAATACTACAATGAAACTAAAAACAAAAAAAAAAAAAAATAACAAGATCTGACAACACAATGGGCTTTTATATTTACACCGTTTCGATTTCTCAATGAAAAGTAGAGAAATCGAAGAGGTGTAGAGGAATGATAAAATGTGAAAACGAAATGTGATATATATATATATATGTATGTATAATTGAATTATAACTCAAAAACCCTCTCTTCTTTTGCTATGCTAAGCAAGGGATTTTATTTATTTTCTTTTTGCTTTGTTTTTCTAAGGAAAGTCGTTTCTCTTCACACACACGCACGTTGTGTGGAATATTTCCAAGTCTTTGTCCGAAATTCATTTTTTACTCAACTTTACTTGAGAGTTATTATTATTACAAAGTAGTAGACACACAATTCACTACAGTTGAAACGTTTGTTACGTGGAACTGAATTACATTAATGCCCCTCCTAGATCCCCGTTATTGCAAATCCGGGATTGTGGTGGGGCCCCGACACGGGTGAGATTAGCGGACAAAGATCGATGTGGGCCCCGCCCTTTCAAATGCCAGGGCGGTAAGAAGTGTTTTTTAGTTAATATATATAGTATTGTTATATTTAGTTAATCTATACTTTAATATACTCATTATTTTAAATAAAAAGTAACTTTGTTTACAAAGAAAATATGAAAGTGGGATTTCCTATTTTATACACTAGCTCCTCGGAAGAAATTAAAAGTATCTAGCTTGTGTAAGATTTTAAAGAAAGTATGAAATTATTTTCAAATAATATAAGATTTAAAAAGATAATTTACATTCTTTTTTGAACAAATATAATTTACGTTCTAAACAATCTCAATCTAAGTTCAGATACCTTCGAAGTATCGAGAAATTAGTCAACAATAATTAAAGGCTTAAGGCACTATGCCTTAAAGTTTAGAGAAAAGTACTTAAAAATAAGGGACTTTAGAATGTTTACAAATGTTGTTATAGTAAATTTTTAAAATTAAATATTAAAAGCCAAAATTAGGGAGACGTCCAGAATATCTCTCATACTTTTAATATTTTCTATGAAATTTTTTTTAAAAATGACATTTATGCCCTCGACAAAATTTGCATATCCCGTGAAATTTGTCTATTAAGCATGTTCTCAAAACACTCTCACTCTAGGTTTTATCCACTTTTCACTATTAATTATTCATTTTTTGTCTATAATAAATCACTTCTTTGAAAACAGTAGAGATTAAAGAAACAACCTAAGGCCCACCTACCGGGCTTCTTTATTTTATTTTTACTCTCAATTTGAGCGGCCCACTTAACCACCATTCTATTGGGCCGGGCCTTTCGCCAGGTTTGGGGGTATATTTGGTAATCAGGGTGTTCAAAATTTGAAGGCTAAAGTGGATAATCAAATTTTGTATACTATCGTCATTTAAAGTTGACAAAAACTTTCAACCCCTTTTCAAATTTGAGATACTTGTTGAATTAGCCACACTTACACGCCTACTATTAGACCACTTCTTTTGTCAAATATCCTAAATTCTAACACTACATGATCTACTCTATCAAATCAAATTATTCTGAATAGGTCAAAACTCCTTATTTGGATATTTACATATTATCTTGAGTAGGCCAAAACTCCTTATTTGGATATTTACATTATATAAATATCCAAAATAATGATATTTATAACTACGTTTATCAAGGGCCAACAATAATGATATTTATAATTGTTATGAATCCAAATTCCAAAACCATGGAACTTGATTATAAAATTGAGAACACGATTGTCACGAAACACACTGTAATTTTGGTCAGAGTGTATTCAATATCTCATGAATTCATGCTTAGGGACTTAGTCAAGTCATGATTCGTAGGCCTAAAACTCAAATTTCACTACATGATTGACACGGTTGTCTTGTTTTTACCTTATTAAAAACGGGAAAATTGGGGAAATAGCCCCATTTTACATAAGCTATTAAGCCTCTAGCCCCATTCCACAAAAATTTTAAGTGTCTAGCACCATAGAAATTGCACTTTAGTCCCTCATATTTGCAAAAACAAGCCACTATTTTTGACTAAGTCAAAATAGCTAAAACCAAGCAAAAACCGACACATGGCAAGTAATTTTTATTTTTTAAGTATTTATGCTTTGTTTTTATTTTCAATTTGGTCCCTTTAGTTTATTGAGAATTTATATAAACCCATGAGAGTAATTAGACATATTTTAAAGAAAAGGGAATCCCAACCCGCTTTTATAAATCTGCATAAAAACTTTTTATTGCCTTCATAATTTACATACATGTCAATTCCTGCTCATATTTTAAGTGCTTTTATTGATTGTCTTAATACTTTAGAAAACTTAGATTATACTAATACAGAATTAATATTAGAATTACGAAATCAATTAATAATTAGAAGAGAACATTGGGTTAATAATTATCTTAACATACCTCCTAGATTAAGAGATCACGAAAACTATATTAAGTACCTTTTAATCTTGAATATATTAATAGCTGCCTTTTATTAAAATAGCTTCTTATAATTATAAAAGATTAGAATATCTAGATTTAGAATATAGCTTAGCCGATAGAACTGTAATCTCGTTAGATAAACATAAATTTATTTGTAGATTTGATTCAAGTTTTAAGCATAATTTACATTCAGAAAATAAACACTTAAATAGTTTAACAGATTTATTTATATCTTTAGCATCAAACTTAGAAATAAATAACGCTAAACTTTGTAAAACGTTAGAATCATTAAAAGAAACCATTTTAATAAATAGAGAAATAATAAAGAAGGGTGAAAATAATAATTTAGATTATATTAAACAACAATCTGATGAAACTCTAAAGATAGTTAAGATATAAAATAAGCTTTTTCCCACTAAAGACGAAATAATAGAGTTAAAATATAGCTTGGAAAGTAATAAGCTAAAACAATTAGAAATTGAAACTAAGAAAACTCTAAGCCAAGTAATAGAAAAAATAAATAAACTTGAAGCTCAAAACTTAGAAACAAGTAAAACGCTAAAAAATATAGAACGAATAGTTAGTGGATGAATAATATAGAAAATAGATTAGAATATAAAAGAGCCATTGAATTAGCAAATAAATATCTATCTACCGAAGAAGGATTTACTACCTATCAAGGAACTAGTAATTCAGATAAATTATATCCTAAACTTTGGAATATTCAATTCGCTTTAATTCTACAAATATTCGAAAGGCTAGATAAATTAGAAAATAAGCTAGAAAAATTAAGTACTAAAATAGACACAGTATCTCAAGTGATTAAAGGAGATTTACAAGATAGTATAGAAGAAAGATTATCAAATTTAGCACTAGAAGAATCTGAAAAACCTAAAAAAGAACCTAAAAAATATATATATTGGTAAAAAATGATGAGATCATTTAGTGGTACTAGTAGAACTATAAGTGAATCAAGTAATAAAGAAAAAGAGAAAGGAAAAATAAGTAATACTTTCACTAAACGAATGTTTAGAGGATCAGGAAGTCAAAGCTCAGCTAGAGAAGTAGAATTAGAAGAGATAATAGACGTAGAAGAAAATCTTAATTTATATAATAACAAGGGAATAGATAAGTTAAAACCTAAAACATTATACAAAGTAGGAAAAATGGATTTTAACACACATTTAATCAAGAAATTTAGAGAAAAAGAAGTAAAAGTTACAACAAATGCTGAAAATATAAGCTTAGTTAGCCCGGAATGTATAAAACAATTAAAACAATTAAAGCAAAAGTATATACATTTAGGATTAATTATTGTAGGAATAAAAGGATTAACTAGAAAGGGAACCGGTGGAAAAGTTTTAGTTTTATTATTAGATAAGAGTTGGTCTGATGCTAGGAGAGCAGTATTTGCTAGTATGGAAATAGATATGACTAATAATGTAGGAATATTTTATGTAGCTCCGAACATGATGAAAAGTATTAAAGATATTAATAAAATTACTATAGGATTACAAACTAGAGGATATGAAACATATGATGGTAACAACTTAGTAGTTTCTATAGCATTTTTAGGAAGAGTAACCAATAATAGTTTTCCTCAATATAAAATTAATATAGATGGGATAATAGATGGATTAGCCTCAGTAGGAGTAAAAATGATTAAACCTTTAAATATAGATAATAACGATTTAAATGGAGAAGAATGGGAATTAACCAAGCATTTAGAAGAAAATGAGACTGTCAAAGTTCCAGGAGAGAGTGTAATGTATACAAACAGTAGAGGTCAAACTTCTATTAGATTCCTTAATTACCAAAAACAAAATCCCAAAGAAAATTTAGAAGATCTAGAAGAAGAAACTGATAATGAAACTGAAACAAGCTACATGAATATTATAGAAGAAGAAGTTAGAATAACTAGTAGATTTGCTAATTGGGAAATATTATCTGATATAGAAAGCGAAGAAGATGAAGAGGAAGAAAATATAGAAGAAATAGATGAAGAGATTAGACAATTAGAAAGTCAGCTCAAAAATGATTATAGACCAAAAAATATGGAAGAAATATTAAGAAAAATTTTTGAGATAAATAATTTAAGAGAATTAGTAGATGAAATGTATTTTGAAGCAATGAATTTAGATATCAATTTAGAATCAGCTGAAGAAGAATTTAAACAATATTATAATATTGATTTAGTTGATGATATATGTTCAGGAAAAATAGAATTTGAAAAATTCTTTAAAAATAAAGAGAAAAGTAATAACGAAGTAGCGTTTATGGCAGATAGTCAAGCAAGTACTAGTAGTAATATAGGAAAAAGAACTAGAGTAGAACCAGATTATAGTGAAGTTCCAGCTAGAAATGTAGAAATGAGTGGTAGACCAGAATGGAAAAGTCCCACATATGAATATGGATCAACCCAACCAAATAAATATATAGGATCAAGACAACCCATAGGAAAAACCATGAGTGGAACCATGTTAGTAATTGAATTAGGAAGTCCACAAATGTGGCCAGAAGAAATAAATATATGGGAACAATGTGTAGTAAGACATTGGGAAATAAATAAAAAAGCAGATATGGATATGTTTAACTTTTTAGAAACCTGTTTAGGACCTACAGCATTATCTATCTGGCAAAGCAAGAAGAAGAAAGATCCTAATAGAATTAATGAAATAAAGGCCTTAGGAAATAATCCTTATAATTTTACTAGTTTTATTAGAACATTAATAATAGGTATAGATCCAGGAAGAGAAAATACATTCATACAAGATACAGCACTTAGAAACCTAGAACAACTCACTATAACAGATATGAAATATATTATACCTTTTAGTCAAGATTTTACAAGATTAATAGGAGAAGCTAATAAAGCATTTGATGAAGAATTATGTAATAGGTATTTTACGAAATTACCACAAGATTTAGGAAAAAGAATACATGAAGAATGGATAAAAACTAATGGCAATCTTACAGGATTAGGTATAGGACCTAGAGTACAATATACTTTCTTTAAACTTCAGGAATGGTGTAAAGAAGAATTTATTAGAGAACAAATTAGAAAGCAATCTTATGAGTTTTGTAGAAAAGCTATCTATACCCCACAACAATATGGACAGAAGAATTACTTTAAGTCAAAACGCAAAATATTAAGGAAATCAAATAAACCAAAATCTAGTTTTAGACAATATAGGCAAGGAAGAAAGCCACCTAATTATGTTAAAAAGCCATCAACAAGAAAATGCACCTGTTATATTTGTGGAGATCCTAAACATTTAGCTAATAGATGTCCGAAAAGACAATTTAATATGGAAAGAGCAGCCATTGCAGAACAATTAGATGAAGACGTAGTAAGTATAGACGGTAATGAAAGTGATAATGAAAGCATATTTAGTGTAGTAAGTGAAGAAGGACCAGAAATTCCAAATATAATAGAATATACCTATATGAATAATTCATGTGAACATAAATATATAAATGGAAAGGGAACTATGAGTATAGCCTGTAGTATTTGTAGATTATATCCTGATATGCATTTAAGATATCAGTGCAATATATGTTTTGACGAAATTTGTTTTATTTGTGCTAAAGACGTATATCATAGAGAAACAGATGTATCTCTCAAACCTAGTAAAAAACTAGAATCTATAGAAGTTCTAAGTCATAAAATAGAGAATTTAGATTTAAGAATACAATTAATAGAATAAAAAATAAAAAATAATGAAAACATAAATAGTCTTCAAAATAAAGGAAAAGGTGTAGTAATAGAAGAACTTGATGAAATTAACCAACAATTAGAAGAAACTCATTTACAAAATACAGCATATGAACCCCAACTACAAGTACCCTATACTAGTAGTCTAATACTTTTAGATTGTCGAATATGGTGTAATCAAGAAAAATATATTGAAACTAAAGCCATTTTAGATACAGGAAGTACAAAAAGCATGCTTAGCGCTAGTCTTGTGCCAAAAGAATTTGTAACACAACTAAGTTATACAGTTACTAGTAGAACTGCAGAAAATAGATTAATGAGAATAACAAAAGAATTAATTAACATAGGGATACAATTTAAGGATTTTTCAGGAAATTATAGTAGTAAATATACATTAGGACAAGTACTTATAGCACCAGATAACATAAATAGCCATGAATTCCTTTTAGGGCTAAACTTCATTTGTGCATTAAATGGTAGTATCTTAATAGGAAAAAATTATATTACTATTAGCAAACATAATTATACTTTTCCAACTAATAGATACATTAAACAATCAGAGTTGACTGCGAAGCGTGGTGGACATGGTAATAATGAACTCGATTTTTTCAAAGAATTAGAACAAATTAATATAGACTCTGAAACTATAGATATCCTATTAGATGAAGAAATACGAGATATAGGAAAGGGATTAGAAGTTTTAAACCTAGAAAATGAAAGAGTTTTGCATAAATTAGAAATATTAGGATTTATAGGAGATGATTTAGCTAAAAACAAAGTAAACTATACTTTTAAACTAAACATATTAAACCCAGATATAGTTATAAGAACAGCAGCTATAGAATATACTCCTGAAGATATAAAAGAATTCAAAACACAAATAAAAGAAATGTTGGAAATAGGTGTTATAAGAAGAAGTGATAGTCCTCATAGATCAGCAGCCTTTATAGTAAGAAATAATGCAGAAATAAAAAGAGGAAAACCTAGAATAGTATATAACTATAAGAGACTTAATGATAATACAGAAGATGATACTTATAGAATACCTAATAAAGATGAGTTAATTAATCTTATACAAAATAAAAAGATATTTTCAAAATTTGATTTAAAAAGCGGATATAATCAAATTAAAATGGTAGAAGAAGACAAAAAATGGACAGCTTTCAGCTGTAGTGAAGGACATTTCGAGTGGAATGTTCTATCTTTTGGTTTAAAAAATGCTCCAGCAATATTTCAAAGATTTATGGATAGTATATTTAAACATTTAGATTTCTGTTTAGTATATATAGATGACATTTTAGTAGCTTCTGAAACTTTTAAGCAACATCAAGATCATTTAAAACAAGTGTTTAATTTAATAGAAGAAAACGGAATAGTAGTATCTAAAAAGAAAATGGAACTTTTTAAGAGAAAAATAAGCTTTTTAGGTTTAGAAATAGGAAACGGACAAATTAAATTACAACCTCATATAGCTCAAAAAATTCTAGATATCCCAGATAAGTTAGAAAACTTAAAACAAATACAAGCGTTTTTAGGAATATTAAACTACTCTAGAAAATTTATTCCTAAACTTAGTAAATTAGTCGGACCATTATATAAGAAAACAGGAAAATCAGGTCAAAGACATTTTAATCAGGAAGATATTAACTTAGTCAGAAAAATTAAAGAAGTTGTTAAAAATTTAAAACCTTTAGAATTACCCTTAAGTACTGATTATGTCATAATAGAGGTAGATAGCTCTATAGAAGGATGGGGAGCAATATTAAAATGTAAACCTCATAAATTTTCTCCAAAAAATGAAGAAAAAATATCAGCTTATTCCAGTGGTAATTTTAATAAAACAGGAAGTAATTGGACTAGCCTAGATTATGAAATAGCAGGGATAGTTAAAGCAATAGACCATTTTAGACTATATTTAAATAAACCTTTTACCATTAGAACGGATTGTGAAGCTGTAGTTAGATTTATAAAAAACGAAAATTCTAGAAAACAAAATAATAAAAGATGGTTAAATTTTAGAAATGCAATAGAAGGTAATGGATATAAAGTAGAATTTGAACATATTAAAGGATCAAACAATAGCATAGCAGATTTATTAAGTAGGCAATTAACTTTAATTTTGGGAAACAGATCATGGCTTCCAATGACCAAGACAACCAACAAACAAGACCTCCCTCTGCGGCTTATAACCAAATAGTCCGAAGACCAGCTTTCAGGCCTAATTTTCAACAAACTAGCCAGAATAGACCAGCATTCACAATAGAAACTCAGTTATTTAATCCAGCCACTCAAAAAGTTTTTAAAACCTTTGGCAAAATAGCACTTCCAGTTAGACATAATTTCAAGCTCCCAAAAGATACCCCTCATATAACCGAAGAACAGAGTATCTTACTCAATGCTCTATAGGAAGCTCATCCTTCAGTCGGCAAATTAACAGCATTAAATGCATTATGTTTTTATTTCGAAAAAGAAAACAAAAATTTTCCAATAGAAGAAGCAGCAGTTTATCTTGTTATTAGAGGAGATCCAGTGGGAATCTTTGAAGATTATCAACGAGCAATACAAAGCATTCAGAAGGTAGCAAAGGGATACTTGGAGCCCTTTAAACATTTTCATGAAGCAGTAACAGCAGCAAGAAGAATTTTAGGCCCAAATTTTTACATACAGCCTAATGCCGAAAATGCAAAGCCCAAAATACTTTCAAAGGGAAAGAAACCCATAAACCCAGATGTAGAAGCACTCGAAGATGACTTAGAGACTATAACTAAACAGTTTACCACCCTTAACAAATTTTATCAAGACCTTTTAGCCCAGCATCAAAAGTTATCAGCCCATGTAATAAACCCCAGACAAAATGATGTTCCTAAGGAGATCAAAAATAAATCCTACCAATTTTTGTCTGTTCGAACTTTTTTTAACCCTTGCCAAACAGTTCTAGCTTTACCTGAAGAAATTCAGAGTATCATTTGGCAAAAAGCAGAAGATAGCTTTTAC
The DNA here is from genome assembly GCA_019426215.1 of Buddleja alternifolia. NCBI lineage: Eukaryota > Viridiplantae > Streptophyta > Magnoliopsida > Lamiales > Scrophulariaceae > Buddleja > Buddleja alternifolia. Next base: position 54,507,850 of record CM033391.1, read on the forward strand.
AAAAGAATGTTAAAAGTAGCCCAAATTATTATTAATCAGCAGATAGAAGGAATAATTTCAAAGACTCGCCTACTACAATGGAAGGGAGAACCTATTCGCCACGAAGGATCATTAAAATTCTACACCCTAAAATATTTTTCATGGCCTAATGTTCATATAGATGCATCAGTTTTTAGAGAAGGATGGATAGATGAAGAATTTATCAGCGTTCAAAGGTTATTAGACTATGGTTTCATAGCAAAAATATTTGTATCAGATCCAGTACAAGTGACTCATATAGGTCGACATATTTCAGACGCTGTCAATTTTATATTCGAACAACAAGCAGCAGAAAGTCTCAAGATTGACATAGTATCTCTACCTCCAATTTGGAACACTACAGGAATAGAAATAGGACATTCATTCTTTTCGATAACAGAGAATTATGAAAAATGGGAACCAATGTCAACATTGTGGAATTGTCCTGAAGCCATAAATCCTTTAGCCAATATAGAAGAGCTCAAATTAGCTTTGGAAATACGAAGGAAAACGCAGCGACAGTATATGATGCCCAATTCAGATTCAGACTTCAAGCTTATTTTTTAGGCACTTCATCATAGCATATTTATTCCGGCCAAGAACAGATGCAAGATTCGCCTTACTACATTAGGAAAAAGAGCAATGACAAGTGTGGAATACCCACCAAGATATAATCCTGATATGTATAATCCTGATTCAGAATATAATCCAGATCTAGAAGGAACCAGTCGAGATACATACTAGAAGACAAAAGCTTCAGCAGTTCAGCAATAATGGTTAGCAACACCAATAATTCAGCTACAAGACAAATTTAAAGAGACAGCTCATGAAGACAGCATTCAAAGTTTCAGCAAAATAATGCATCTCCCAGACAAAAGTCATAAATGTATCAGCAGCAAGGACAATAATTTGCAGCAATAATTCAGCTATCAAACAAGGCACTGAATTCAAAGCAACAATCTCAGCAACTTTTGTACCATATTAACTGTTCACTATTGCCACCTATGTACTTTTTCACTGTTTAAGCACTGTTTGTACTGTTTGTAATAATGGCAGCTGTGGATGCCAAAGTCTTTCTTCAATATGTTGTAATGTTTTTAAATTCCGAGGCCTATAAAAGGACCTCTTCCCTCATTTGTAAACTTGCACCTTGACATTCTCCAACCCACACTTCTTGGTTGCTAGAGAATCTCTCATCTTTTCTTGTAATAAAATATCTTCTTTGTGTGCAATAATATCTTGTAAGTTTTTATATGTTTTATAATGCATAGTGAGTAAACTCCCCCAGGGACGGGATTCCCCTACTATTTAAAAATGTTATAACTCTCTCATGGTCAAAAAATACAAAAACATTAAAAATCGAAAAACCAAAAACATTAAAAATGCTCACAATGATGATGAACAGTAGTAACATTCTACTGTTTCATCTTCTCAAAAACATGTTTCCGCTGTACAAATTATTGTTTTCAATAATATCTGATACTGCTTTGGGAAGATTTTGTTTACCGTCTCGGTGTTACTGGTCGGGAGACAAAATGTGCGGGATAATTCCCCCCAGTGTGCAAGCAAAATGGTATCAGAGCTTGAGTATTCTGAGTATGCTCTGTGGTCGCAGTTTAATCTGATCTTCCACATCAGAAAAGTGTTCTCAAGTTATGTTTCAAAACAGTGTTTTTAAGTTTAAATTATTAAATAAGTTAAGCACATATTTTGAAATTCAAAAGGGTAAGATAGGTACTTTACTCCAGATCCAAAGTAAGTCTTCGTTTATGAAGCAATCGGATTTACAAAGCAACCCTCTTACATGAGAAATTTAGAATAGAATGCTTAACTCGTTAAATGATAAAAATTTGGTGACACTGTTCATATTTTATGTAATTATGTTGTTTTTTGTAAAAATCTATTTTATAAGGACCAAAGCTTAATAACTTCAAAAGTTACTGGACCCATGTGCAATTATAAGAAAGTGGTACAGTACGAGGCTACAGTAGAGGTGCCATTTCCTTAAAAGACTTTCAAAAAAGGGCTATTTGGCTAAATGTCCCATTAAAAACATATGTTAAATTAGTGAATCCTTACCTTTTGTCTTGTTGAAATGTATTTATTTTCTTCCAATACTACCTGTAGCTTGCTTACTTGTACTTGTACCTTGGCAGTTAGATTAGTTAGCTTTCTAAATACGCAGATTAGTTAGTTAAGTTTGTTAATTAGCTTACTATAAATAGCCTTGTACTGTATCTTCCAAATTCATTCAAAGAATTCATTTCTCATTTCATAATTCAACATGGTATCCAGAACTAGGGAAATCCTCTCCAATTGAAGGATTCTCTGCAATCTTCATCTTCAAAACTCTCTGATTTTTTCAATTTCATCTCAAATTCATCCACAGATTCATCTTGAATCTGACATATCAGCTCGATTTCTTGATAGAATCGATCACATCTTCCTCTAAATTCTTCAAATTAGAGATCAATTTCATCTTTTCCGCAATATGAATCCTGGCAGTGGCAAATCCAAATTTTACAATCCGAGCTCTTCAAATTCAGCTCAGCATACGTTTGATCTTAATGATCCGCTATATGTACATCTGTCTGGTGTACCGAATCTTCACTTAGTGCCTCATGAATTGTGAGGATCTGAAAATTATGGAGTTTGGAGCAAATCAATGAAGCTAGCAGTGAAATGCAAGAGCAAATTAGGGTTCATCGATGGCAAATACCCTAAACCTGCAGCCGATTCACCCTATCTTGATCAATGGGAAAAGTGTAACTCTCTGGTATTTTCGGTCGTCTTTGAAAGCTCAGACGGAGAGAATAAACGGACTCCTCGAGGGCTACTTAAGGATAGATATGTCCCTTATGAGCGACTACACCGATCTTTATATGTTTTGGCCACTGGAACTTTTCCTTTGTTTAGTTAGTAAGAATAGGCCCGTATCGGGCACTAATCTATTTTTAACGTCTAATTAGATCGGGAAATTATTCAAATTAAGAACAGAAGCTGCTCTTAGCCCCCCGCTCTCTCTTCCCCACACCTATTTCTTTCCCCAGCCTCGGAGAGATGCAGAACTCTTTTTTTTTCAAAAAAAAAAAAATGAATAGGATCCTTAAATGTGTTAGCAAAGAGTTTTGCAATGGACTAGTATATTGCGATACGGCTTATGATGCTTGGAATGATCTCTATGACCAGTTTAAGAAGATGAGTAGGGCTAGGATATTTGCCTTATTCAAGGAATTTAACTCACATGCCCAGGGTGCAAATTCAATTACTGTCTATTACTCCAAACTTAAACAAACATGAGAAGAGTATGACTCTTTACTCAATCTTCCTCACTGTGAATGTTTGTCTCTAAAGCTTACAATGAATATTCACAAGAACACAAACTGATGCAATTTTTGATGGGCTTAAATGAATCTTATTTTGCCCTTAGATCACGAATCCTCATGATGTCACCATCTCCTACACACAAACAAGCTTACTCTATGTTTTGCAATGAGGAATCACAAATAATGATGTTGATTTCACTAAACAATATTAACAATTCAGTGAGTTTATATTCATCTTCTCAAAAACAACAAAAACCTAATATCACTTATGATAACTGTGGAATCAAAGGACATTCTGTGGATAATTGTTATAGATTGATTAGGTATCCTCCTGGATTTGGTAATCGTAGGTGATGCGGTTCGTTTTTTACACCAAGAAAGTCCTGCAAATTCAAACACGACTTTATTTATATGAATATGAGAAATCTAAATTTAGAAGACAAATAGTTTCAAAAATAAGTAAAGAATTTCGAATAAAAATGAGTAAGAAGAACACTTAAATTCCCATTTCTTTTGTTTCCAACTTTCTCTCGAAGAAGATGGAGAAATACAATAATATTACACTCTTTTCTCTGAATTGTGAATCTAAAATTACCAAGAATGGAATTTCTCCTATTTATAGGCCTTAATGGCCGAATTCTCTCCCCTTTTTTCTAGGAGTGGGCGACCACTTCTCCATTTTTTGGGGGGAGATGAACTTTTTGAGGGATATTAGGTAGGATTGGATACGATTTGATTTTTATCCAAGCTTATCCCTTCTCAAGCTATCCTTCTTGATCCGAGCCTTCTGCCATTTCCTCGAGCTATCTTTTTTGATCCGAGCCTTCCACCATTTCCTCGAGCTATCCTTCTTCAGCCATGCCTTCCATTATTCCTTTCAGCTATCTTTCGGCTTCTTTATGACTTACTCAGCTATCCTTCTTGAATAAACAATCAATGCTCCGACTTGTAGGCTTTCTTTGAGCCCTCTTTCATGAAACCTTCTCCGAACATTTGGGCTCCTTCTTATTTTTGGCTCACTGCTTCATTCTTCGTTTGAGCCCATCTTTTAATAAAGCCCAAAACCATGTCATAATAATTTACGGGCATATCACAAGTCTCCCTACTCTTGAGAATTTTGGAATAAAAAGGCCCAAAAAATCTCGAGAGTAAAATAAATTGTCATAATTCCAAAGAGGGTTTGATCCTTCTTGATACACTGACTGCCTCGTTAAAAACCTTACTCGGAAAAACCCAATGGGAAAAAACCGAGGCTAAGGGAAAAAGAGTGCAGGGTGTGTCAATTCATCCTTATAACCTTAAGGTGGGCTCTTGATCTTTATTTTGAGGTTGCTGGTGAGCTTTCCACTCAGAAGGCACTCGAGGTACCTTGCTCTGGATATTTAGAGGCCATTATGAGCATTCCTATGGATAGAGAGACTGGCAACGAGATGGCTAAAGGGCTGGCAGCCTCTGAGCCCTTCTTTGAGATAACTGAGGAACTTCCAACTCAGGTCTTCTTCGTAGTGAATAGAGAGACTGGCAACGAGATGGCTAAAGGGCAGGCAGCCTCTGAACCCTTCTTTGAGACAAATGAGAAACTTGCAACTCAGGCCTTCTTCGTAGTGATATTTAGCTATTCCTTTCATTTGTTTTCCTTTCTTCAAGTTGTTATCATAGCACATTTATAATATTTCTATTTGAATCTTTTATTGTAAATCTCGCTTTTGAGGCATAGATTTCGTATTTACATTCTAAGGATTTTGTTTTAATTACTATCTCGTATGTGTCCTTTTATATATGTGCTTATTTAATGTCAATACCACTGTAATATTTGTCCAGCGATTAGACATGGTAAACAAGACATAAATAAAAATGACCAAGGAAAATGAATGCTTAAAGAAAATACTTACCCATGTATAGGGGAATGCTCTACTTCGGGAAGCTTTACAGCTTGCTTTAATTGAAGGTGTCTTTTTTTTTTTTTTTTGGTGCTTGCCATTTAGGTGTGAGGCTCTTTCAGGTGCTCGAAATAAAGGAGACTTTTTTCAGGTGTTCGAAATAAATGAGGCTTCTTCAGGTGCTCGAAATAAACGAGGCTTCTTCAGGTGCTCGAAATAAACGAGGCTTCTTCAGGTGCTCGAAATAAACGAGGATTCTTTAGGTGCTCGAAATAAACGAGACTTCTTTAGGTACTCGAAATAAACGAGGCATCTTTAGGTACTCGAAATAAATGAGGCATCTTGAGGTGATCGGGATAACATAGACTTCTGGGAATACTCCAGGTTCTTCTTGAGTGCTCAAAATAAATGAGACTTTTTATTGAGTGCCTGAATTTTCACAGGGCTTAGTGGTGCCTGATTTTTCACAGGGCTTATTGGTGCCTGGTTTTTCACAGGGCTTAAGAGTGCCTGGTTTTTCACAGGGCTTAGAGGTGCCTGGTTTTTCACAGGGCTTAGAGGTGCCTGGTTTTTCACAGGGCTTAAGGGTGCCTGGTTTTTCACAGGGCTTAGAGGTGCCTGGTTTTTCACAGGGCTTAAGCGTGCCTGGTTTTTCACAGGGCTTAGAGGTGCCTGGTTTTTCACAGGGCTTAGAGGTGCCTGGTTTTTCACAGGGCTTAAGCGTGCCTGGTTTTTCACAAGGCTTACAGGTGCCTGGTTTTTCACAGGGCTTAGAGGTGCCTGGTTTTTCATAGGGCTTATTGGTGCCTGGTTTTTCACAGGGCTTAGTGGTGCCTGGTTTTTCACAGGGCTTAAGAGTGCCTGATTTTTCACAGGGCTTAGAGGTGCCTGGTTTTTCACAGGGCTTAGAGGTGCCTGGTTTTTCACAGGGCTTAAGGGTGCCTGGTTTTTCACAGGGCTTAAGCGTGCCTGGTTTTTCACAGGGTTTAGAGGTGCCTGGTTTTTCACAGGGCTTATTGGTGCCTGGTTTTTCACAGGGCTTAGTGCCACCAAGGGTTACCGAAATAATCGACTGCCACCAAGAGGAACTTTTTCTTCCCAGCCACCAAAAGGAAGTGTTCTAGGAAATCTATCCCCCCTCTGGCAAAGGGGTATGGTGAACTCATGACTCTCATTGGTTTTGCTGGTTTATAAAGAAGGGTAGCATGCCTTTGACAGTGCTCACACTTCCTTACCAAGTCCTTAGCATCGCCTTCATGGTGAGCTAAAAACAGCCAGCTCTGATTAGTTTGGGATAGAGGCAGAAATGGAAATGGAAGTAATAGGGGAGGTGGAGGTAGAAACACACATAGAGGGGGTACTTCTGGAGGTAGGAATTATACTTATAGTCATGCTAACTTTGTCCAGAATCCGCAGGAAATCTCCACACATATCTCATCTGAAATCTCACTAAACAACATTCAAATTGCATCATCCCCTGGACAATCCGCACCACTGTTTACACCTCAACAATATAAACAATTTGTCAGTAGGATCAACTCACAAACCTCCACTCAATCTGCTCCAACTGATCAGCATTTACAGGCTAACTTTGCCACTGCCTCTGTGAGCTCAAGCTTTCACTCAAGTAACATATCTGAATTTATTGCCCTAATGTCTAATACATCTATAGAGAGTGGGTAATATAAAATGGTGCTAACCAGCACATGTTCTATAATTTTGAGTTGTTTGAACCTTTAGCACAAGTGGCATCTTCTCGTGCATCAGTAAAACTACCAACTGGTGACATAGCTCAAGTAGAGAAGATAGAAACTCTCAAGTTAGCTGATGATATGTCTTTACACAATGTTCATTATGTTCCTCATTTTTAATTTAACCTTCTGTCCATTTCTAATATCACACAAGACAACAATTGCTTTGTTACTTTATATTCTCATTTTTACCTTTTTCAGGATCTATGGACTGGCAAGACAAAGGGGATTGGTAAAGTCAAGGATGGCTTATACATTCTTGATCATGTAGCTACTTCTTTCAGTTCAACTTGTTTTCCTACATCTTCATGTAACAACTCTGCATTTGTATCTTCTGTTTCAACTCAATGTAATAAACTTGTGCAGAATGTTGATATGTGTAATTCTATTTTAATGAAAGGCAATGCTTCTTGTTATACTGATCTTGTTTCTTGTTCAAGTTCTTTGGATCCTAACTTGTGGCATATTAGAATGAGAGATGTTTCTTATTTGACTTCCCTTGTTACCAGAAATTGGATCCCCCATATCACACAAACCTACACACTGCCATGTATGTCCATTAGTTAAACGAGCTAGAATTCTCTTTCCCACCAGTTCACATACTACCACCTCTAATTTTAAACTCATTCATTTAGACATTTAGGGGCCATTTAAGCATATTACATACTTAAATGAAAAATATTGCCTCACCATTGTGGATGACTATTCTAGAGCTACATGGACTTTCCTCATGTAACTTCAATCAGATGTATTACCAATTATTCAAGACTTCTTTCAATATGTTGAAACACAATTCCAAACACACATCAATATTATTAGAACAGATAGGGCATTTGACTTCTTCAAACAGTCCTGCACCTCTTTTTTCATCTCGAAAAGTGTTATTCAACAGAGCTCTAATGTTTATACACCACAACAAAATGGCTTGGTAGAAAGAAAACACAAACAAATCTTAGATGTAGCTAGAGTTCTCATGTTCCAATCTCATATTCCTATTCAATTCTGGGGTGAGTGCATTAAAACTGTCACTTATCTAATCAACAGAACTCCAACAAAACTTCTCAAAGAAAAAACTCCTTTTGATATTCTCTTCAATAAACCTCTTTCAATTACCCATCTTAGAGTTTTTGGTTGCTTGTGTTATGCCAAAACCTTTCCCATCTTAGATAAATTCTCTCACAGATCAATCCCTTGTGTTCTATTAGGATATTCCGCTGCTCAAAAGGGTTACAGATTACTTGACATTGTTTCTCACAAGATTTTTATTCCAAAAGATTTTATATTTCATGAAACTATATTTCCTTTCAGTTTCTCTCATCCTTTTAGTTCTGATTTCATGCTTATTCCAGATGATCAGGCATTTTATGATGATCTTGTTTCCCCTTACAACATTTCATCTCATCATTTTCAGTTTTCTCCTTCCTATTGTTTCTCCTTCTCCTCCTCCTTCTTCATCTCTTCCCTCACTTGTCCTTCTTGTGACATTGTTGCATCTCTTCCCAGGAAATACATTGTTGCATCTCTCCCCAGGAAATCCAACAGATTATCCAGTAAGCCTATTTAGACAAAAGACTTCATATGTCCTACTCTACATGCTAATTATGTCACTTACCCCTTATCATCTCGTGTTTCTTATTCTAAACTCTCTTCTTTTTATCAAGCTCTTGTCAGTACTCTTGATTTTTTGTCTTGAGACTAGAACTTATCATGAGGCAGTTATTGATGTTAGGTGGAGGGATGCTATGAGTGCTAAAATTAAAGCACTTGAAACTAATAAGATATGGAAGTTGGTTGAATTACCTCCTGGCAAGAGGGTCATTGGATGTAAATGGGTATATGAGGTGAAGCGTAAATATGATGGAACTGTGGATAGATTTACAACTAGCTTGGTAGCCAAAGGCTACATACAAAAAGCTGGTTTGGATTACACTGAGACATTTAGTTCAGTTGTTAAAATTGTAAAAGCCAGAACCATCTTTGCTTTAGCTGCTGTGTTTGATTGGTCTTTACCCCTGATGGATGTCACAAATGCTTTCATTCAAGGTGATCTTTCTGAAGAAGTATACACGCCTGATGGTTTTAGCAATCAAGGGGGGAATAAGGTGCGCAGATTGCTAACATTACTATGTTGTAAACCTGTTGAAACTCTTATAGAGCAGAATCTGAAACTTAGCAGCCATGATTATGATCAACATGTTAAGTCCAATACCAATGATCCATTGTTAGCGGATGTACGTGAATATCAAAGACTTGTGGGAAAGTTGACATATCTTGGAATGACAAGGCCAGACATAGGGTATGCAGTACAAACATCGACTTAGTTTATGCACAAACCAAAGGAGTCTCACATGCAAGCTGCAATGAAGGTGCTAAGGAATCTAAAAGGAATACCGGACTTGGAATTTTTTTGTCAAAGAAAAGCAAATTGGAGGTGAATGCTTACTATAATGTTGACTGGGCATCTTGTTTAATGACCAAAAGATCCCTCACTGGTTTTCTTATCAAAATAGGTGATTCACTTGTGTCTTGGAAAACAAAGAAACAAAAGACAATCTCAAGATCATCATATGAGGCAGAATATGGATCTCTTGCAATGACAGCTTTTGAAATAGTATGGTTAGTTGGCCTATTCAAGGATATTGGAGTAGAGATGACAAGCCCAGTTATGGTTTTCAGTGATAGCAAGTCAACCATGAGTATTGCAACTAATCTTGTGTTTCATGAAAGAACGAAACACATAGAAGTTGATTGTCATATGATCAGGAATTTAGTTCAAGAGAAGGTGATTTGTACTGAGTATATCAAGAGTGAAAACCAGCCGACATATTTATTGACTAAGGGTCTTAGCCGAGATCAATTCAAACATCTTCTTGGCAAGTTTGGAGCTATCAACATTTTCAGATAACACCAAACTTGAGGGGGGGGGGGGGGGGGGGCTGTTGAAATGTATTTATTTTTTTCCTGTTGTACCCGTAGCTTGCTTAGTTTTACCTTTAGATTAGTTAGCTTTCTAAATATGCATATTAGTTAGTTAAGTTTGTTAATTAGCTTACTATAAATAGCCTTGTACTGTATCTTCCAGATTCATTCAATGAATTCATTTCTCATTTCATAATTCAACATATCTCTCTCCAGAAGCACAGATAAATTGGTAAGTACGAATGATGTTTATGTAACTTGGGAAAAGGGTAATATAGGTTATCCAAAAGTGAAATGATATTTATTTTATTTTATTTACAAACAAATGAAAGCTTTGCAATTAATGGGTTTATTTGGTTGGCATGCCATGAATTCAATACTGTACCATATCTTCATTAATTACTCACTTAATCCTTTTATAAATACCAATTAAGGGTCGAATTTGTCAATATGAGGAGTGAACCATGCGGAGTATATTTTCTTTCTTTTCAATCCTAGACGAAGGTGAATGTCTTGACCCGATAAACTCGAACAATAGTTTTTACTCATTGGCCCCATAGATCTAGAAGACTCCAAATAAGAAGAGAAAAGTCACAACTTGTGATAGTATAAAATTAAACACAGGACCTCCCACGTAAAAGTAAGTTGATATCACTAGGCTAATTCAAAGTTCACATGACCGAGTCGGTATTTGCAGTGGGCGGAGACCGCGGAGAGTTGATGGATGATGTCGAAATTGGGCTTTGGGCTTTGTATGTTTTATGGAAATTTGTTTTAAAGAGCTTTTAAGTTGGGCTTAATCTATTGGAAGCATTAACTCTCAGGCCTCAGCCCACTGTTATTCCGTGTGCATATTAAATGCAGTTTCAGTCCAGATAAGTTGGAATTTAAATTAAAACATTGATGGACAAATTAGTTTTAGTCCCGAATTTTGACTTTAGTGTCAAATTTGTCCTCAACTTTCTAATTTGAGACAATGTAGTCCCTTCGACCAATTTCCAATATCAATCGCCACTCTAAATTTCAGCTCGATGGTTGTTTCATTAAATTATAAATTACCCTTTAAGTATTTTACATTTTGAGGTGAAATTAAACCCATCATCCAATTAAGCATGAGTTTCAGTTCACTCTTTGGTTCACAAATCAAATCAACTATTGACTTTTGAGAATGAATTTCAATTTAGCATCCGATAATGTGAATTGTTTCCATTGCAACTTTTGAAAATAGTTGCATCTATATAGGGGTGCCCACAAGCTGAACACGAGCTCGACGAGCCTGAGAAAAATGAGGGTCGAGCACGAGCTCAGATGAAGACAAAAAAAATTAAAAAAAATTGAATATATGTTTATACATATTATTAATTTTCTATTAATATATATATATATATATATATTATTAAATATAATCATGATAGACATTAAATATATCATTATTTAATATAATACAATATAATATAATATATATTATTAAATATGATCATGATAAACATTAAATATATCATTATTTATATTAATATAATATAATAAGATAGTATATTATATGTGTATATTGATAAAAGAAGAAATATTATATTATATATATATATATAAAAATAAATAAATAAATAAAATATTATTTTTTATTCAGGCTCGCGCCTTTGAACAGACACTTTTGGACTCGAGCTCAGCTCGTCAGAAAAGCTTGACTCAAGCTCAACTTTTCCCAAACTTGAGTCAAGCTATTTTTGAACCAATTCGCCGAGCTCACCAGCTGTCTCGTCTCGTTGGTCACCCCTACATTTTTATCTAATATACCACATTTTGAGTTGACATAAACCACTTCTATAGTTTAAGTCAATGAAAATTTGATTCCAAGCACCATGACCTAATATACTTTTATTCAACTAATTTAAGTTGAACCAGGTTGAACATTAGATTTTATCAAAACATATTCCAGCTCGGTTTATTATTATTAACAAACTTAACCGATTTAACAAAAAAAGAAAACAACCTAACTAATACTCTCTTCTCACCAACTATATCGAGTGGTTTGATTTATCTTTTAGCTTTGTCACATAGTCATATTGAATCTCAAAACTAATTGAATAACTACCCAATTTCTTCCTACTTAGATAACAATAACATGTAACTTATGTTAGGCATCAAGCCTTTCAATGGTGAAATAACAACTGGAAAAATAAGAAACGAAGGAAATCAAAAGCAAGAAGAAAGACACAATTTTTCTGGTGTAAACCTAATCAGGGGAAAAAACTACCTCCAACTAGATTTTAATTCAACTCTCTCAAAATGATTCAAAGTCAATTACAATGTTTAAATCTAGCCATTTATAATAGTAGAGCAATTCTAAACCCTAACTAATTAAGAAATAAAGTCATAATATAAAGGGAAGAAGACTAATCACAATAGGAAACATAAAGGAGTCTAAAAACATGCTAAAAAACAGACTTCTTGCCGCCCAAGAAAAGTCCCGCTGCTTGGAATGCCGCAGCGTTCGTCCGAAACGCCGCAACATTCACCCGGAATGCCTCGGCTTTGCTAATCCCATAATCCCGCACTTCCGCGAACGCCTCAGCGTTCTCTTCTGCACTGTAACCCTGCGGCGTTTTGTCTTCCGACGTCGCGGTGTTTCGTACTGGAACATCTTTTTGGCCCGATTTCTTCCCTTTTCACCGATTTTCTCTTGTCTTCGATCCTTCTTTTTGATCCGGCTCCACTAACCCAACAATTCTCCACTTAGAGACTGATAAAAAATAGCTTGAACTTAACTTGAATTCACCATTTTCATTTATCATAAGTGAAAGCTCAATCTAGTTGGAACATCCCCAAAATTAATGGATATAAATCGAGGCATCTCCATGCCCCATCAATTCGTCCGTATCAAGTGACCCCCATTTGATGCACTCTCTCTTATTTTCCAACGAGTACAATGTTCCCTTTCTTGAACCACTAGCCACTACCCTATTCTATTTGGTGATCACCCAATATCCACCACTAAATACCGTGGTATACCCCTATCGGTCTAACTGACCCACAGATATAAGGTTCCTTCTAAGACCTGGAACATGCCTCACCTCCCTCAACTTGAGTCCCACTCTATTTGCATCCTCGATGTCAACATCACCCTTACCCACCTTGTTCAAGGTTTCATCTCCACCTAGACAAACCTTTCCAAACACACCGAAAATATAGTTGGCCAACATTCTTTCCTCCGATGTAGAGTGATAGGATGCTCCGGAGTCCAAAATCCAAGTACCCCTTGGATCCTCGGTACAACAAATCAAAGCATCACCATGATCCTCCGTCATGGTATTCATGGATCCCTCTTCTTGCTTCTTCTTCTTATCTTTCTTCGACTCCTTACACTTATTTTGGTAGTGCCCGTATTTCCCGCAATTAAAACATTCCACGTCCTCCTTGCATTTTCCCTGGTGATTGTGTTGACTGCTTCTTCCACCGACACTTAAGGCTCCTGCTATAAGTTCCCCAGATTCTTTTCTGCGAATATCCTTGCTCAGAATTATATCCCAAAATTTCTTGAAGTTTCAAAGTCTTATCCCCCGAAAAACTACTTACCGCAGTCACAATCGCATTCTAACTATCAGGCAAGGATGAAAGTAGGATCAAAGCTTGGATCCCATCATCGAATGTGATTTCTATCGAACTCAACTGAGTCAAAATCACGTTGAATTCGTTGATGTGATCCGTCATAGATCCACCTTCACCCATCCTCAAATTAAATAATCTACGCATCAAATATACCTTGTTCGAGGTGGTTGGCTTCTCGTACATATTTGATAAAGTCTGTATTAGACCCGTTGTAGTCTTCTCTTTGATGATTTTGAAAGCAACATTCCTCGCTAGCTCAATCGAACCACACCCAGAGCTTGGCGATCTAGCAATGCCCAATCTTCATCCGTCATCTTCGCCGACTTCTTTCCCATCAACAGTTCGTATAGCTTTTTTTGATATAGATAATTCTCTATCTAAATCTTCAAAAAACGAAAATCCCTACCATCAAACCTATCTATCTTAACTTTCCCCTCATCACCAGCCATAGCTCCCATTCGACAAAATCTCTCAAAGCTAATCTAAGCTCTCGTGTTCACCCTCAGATCTAGTTTTAAAACGTCTCCTAAAACTTAAACTCTAGGCTTTGATACCAATTGTTAGAAAACAAGGCTTTCAATGGTGAAATAACAATGGGAAAAATAAGAAACGAAGGGATATCAAAAGCAAAAAGAAAGACACATTTTTTCTGGTGTAAACCTAATCAAGGGAAAAAACCACTTCCATCTAGATTTTATTTCAACTCTTTCAAAGTGAATCAAAGTCAATTACAATGTTTAAGTCTAGCTATTTATAACAGTAGAATAATTCTAAACCCTAACTAATTAGGAAATAAAGTCCTAAGACAAAGGGAAGAAGTCTAATCTTAATAGGGAACATAAAGGAGTCTAAAAACATGCCAAAAAACCGAGTTCTTGCCGCCCAAGGAAAGTCCCGCTACTCGGAACGCCACAGCGTTGCTAAAAATCCCGCACTGCCGGCGTTCACCCCTTGAACGCCGCAATGCCGTGGCGTTTTGTCCTGGAACGCCTTTTTGGCGCGATTTCTTTCTTTTTCACCCGTTTCCTATTGTCTTCGATCCATCGTTTTGATCTAACTCCACTAACCCGACAACTTACTCCTAGATACATCCAAATGAAGACTAAACTTTGATAATACCTCCATCAATTATCTTAATCATCCATATATTCTAAAATCACAAAGAAAAGTTAGAGACATGGACAAAACAACAACTAGTAATGGACATATAGATAGGTACATATCATGCATATAGTCCTAAGAAAAGTACGTCTCCTTCAGCTAGGCCAAAAAGACTGTCTGCCTATTGCTGATTTAGGCTTTCAACAGATATTCTTCCTTAGCTTCATCCACTAATAGAGACCTTTGTGCCATGCACAAAATATCAAAACACATTTTTTCATATTATGATCCTTATATTTTTTTATTTTATTTTATTTTATTTGAGTTTAAGTTAAAATTGAATACATTTTGGTCAGAGAAAGAAAGTGAGTACTGAAAAAGTCTAAAGTATTCTTTTTCTTGTGGAGGGCAACTAAACAGAGAAATGGTTGCAGATTGCTTTTACTTTTTCTTCTGTGTTTGCGTTTTGTTAGAAGTGGGGTTGCTTGCATAAATGGTTAAGAACAAAATTACATTTGTTTGGTACTCGGTGAGTCCCGAAATCTCAAGTTCCGTATAATTTTCCCCACTATGAACATAAACGGGGAAGAATGGAGATCATTCCGGGACCTTTGTTCTTGGGACCTCCCAATAATCATTCATTGCATTTGGTGAATCAAAATCAGTTTTATGGGTGATGTGATGTTGATTAAGTTAATTGATATGTGAAAATGAAAATAATAAATATTTTGATTCCCTTATTTTAAAATGCACTACAAATAGTGCTACTGCTGCATCATTTCCAAATTCCAAGAGACATGGATTATAATTATATAATTATTCCTTATAATCAGCTCATGATGATGCAAATAATTACCTAGTTCTGCTTAGTGAAAAGGTCATAGATTTGCATAAAATAATGTGGATTTGCTCATTACCAATTACATGACATACAAATTAATGAAAAATGTAATAAATTCTATTTTTACATCACTGATTTTTCACCTTTTCTTTATTTAGAAAGTTTTGATGTGTTAAATCCATAAAAGCTGCAATAAATTTTTTTGTCAAAACTAAAAGAGGTGATAAAATCGAGTTATGAAAACGAGTGGTTATATTTTTATTTTTTGTGTAATTGATCTCCTTAATTAGTTATGTAATCTTGCTTAAATTGGATTTATGCACTGGGGCTCATTTTTTTTGTTGGGCTTTGGACTAACAGGAATTGAGAGATGTCTGCTTTCCACCGTGGCAAATAATACACGAGTCTTCTTTTCTTTTTTGGGTCATGAAATGATTTAACTGTAACAAAAAAAAAAATGATTTAACACGACTCGTTGACAAATGCTTTTAATTTTTCTGAAACCATTTAAATAAAACTTGATATTTTCACAAGACTTTTGTAGTATAACCGATATATGTTTTCTTATATATCAAAATAAAAAACAAGAGAATAGAATTTGACTGTGGATTATGTCTTTCAGTTGCGGTGTAAATCCTTTCTTGAGTTTTCTTTCTAGATGATGAAAATTTCGAGAGGATAGAAAATGGACCGTAAAAAGATCTTGTACGCACAATTAAAGACCGTAACCCTTTTATGGATAAATTTTAAACTTAATTGCCAATCAACCCATTTCACAAACGCAAGGGATCGTTCCTGAATTTTTTCATATCTAAATGAGAATTAATACTAAAAAAGCATACCAATTTCTTTCTTAATTGTCATATATATGTTTGTACCTAATTAACGAAAATATAATTTCTTCCGAAATTTTCCCACGTTAGCATATTTATTTAAAATAAATATATAATTTTGATGGAAACACTTTTAGTCACCCACAATTTTTTTTCTTGAACCATATGAAATTAAGTCAATACACACTAATCACAAATTTAAGACTTAATTAATGAAGTTTTAGCGGGATAATGCACATGGCGAGTGTGAACCACTTATAAGTGGAGCGAGTGGGGATTGCGTCGGGTAGAAGAAGAAATGTCTGAAATTTTTGATAGGGCCGAGGGAATGGTCTCAGGTTAGGGTGGGACATACTTTTGAGTTTATAAGTAAAAAGGGACAATTATCTAAAAACATAAATAAATAGGAAAATAAAGAGATGTATGCTTTTGAGACATTTACTATACGAGACCCCATGCCCTGTTGTAGACTTCATAGTTCAGACTTCAAACTTCAGACTATACCCTGTGTATTTTAGAGGGCCACATGCCACGTGTATAAGTGGATTTTCTTTTTTCTTATGCTTTTCAAGAGTTTTAATGTGGCTCTTCGAACAATTTGTTTATAAAGCTTAAATCACAAAATGTTAAAAAATCACGTTACAAATTATTTTAATTTAAATTTACATTATCTCAATTTTACTTTTTATTTTTTTTATATAATTATCTATCAGTCACTGCATCCATCATTTTACATATTTATCAATTAGTAATTAATTATTTTAACTAATACTTTTCTTTTTTATACTTTACAATTTTTAATTTATATCTAAATTATCATACGTCAACCAATCATTTTTTATTTGACACATTTTACAAATTTCAACTATTTAAAAAAACATAAATAAACACAACACACATCACGTCATTTTCACACGAATTTACATAATACGAATCCCCTAAAAAATTTCAGGATTCTAACTCAAAATATAAACAAACTTGTCCTCAAAGTATAAACACTTGAACGCTTTATAGTGCTGAGTGTCAAAGCACTTGTCCATTCATAATGTTTACATTCACCGGAGGCTTTTGTCTCGTATGCCCATGCATGCCTCCACAACGCTATAGCTAGTCTGCTAGCCATGCGTCGCTCGACATTTTGGGCTATAGGAAAAATCTATGTTGGACTGAGAACATTGCTTCCGGTTATCTATCTACCACAAATTTATAAGTGTTGGAGTGATTTTTATACCTACCCACCCTATGAAAACCACTCCATCACTTGTGAATATGTGGTGGATAGTGAACCGGGAGCAATGCTCTCGATGCACCATAGAATTATCCTGGGCTATATGGTACAAATCTCAAATGGTGTAGAACTCTTGCTCCGTCTCGACATTGATGCTCACTTTCACGCCCTCAATGAATTACCTCATGTTTGTCACTTACTAGAGGCAACTCGGGTTGCCATGGCGCAGTTCGATCCTTCCTACCCAAGTAGGGCCACATGTAAGTCCAAGACTCGTATGAAGTACCATCACCTTGCATTAGTCGCTCACCAAGCGGCAAACAAAATTTTATGCACACTGACATCTTTGCCTCTACTCGTCCACTATGTGGCATCGCCCCATGACCGCATATCTAAGGCAACAAATGATGTTAGCTCTACTTGAACCCTTAGTCGTTGCCTGTGAGTTAGCTTACAAGATCTTTTGAGTATTGTCTTGATTGCTCTATCGATTGAAAAGTGTTCACCACAATTTTTCGGCAGCCCACGGAGCATTGCATAACCACACACCAAACTCTTAGCCAAACTGGAACCTAATGTGGGGCCCTCCTAGGCCCGCTCCTTTTTCGACCCGAGATGGGAATTTTAAACACTTTTATAAAGTGCGTATAGCTAGCCATTGGGGTCTCCTTGCCCCAAGGTGTTGCTACTTTTGTGCATGGGGAGCGGAAAAAAATCACTATACTATTTAAATTTGAGGTTTGACTGGTGCTCTTATATAGGCTTAAATAATTTCTCTTTTGATATCACCAGAAATTGAAAAGTCGACGAAACACTTAGTCACATATTTCCTCGTGCGAACTCCGAAATAACAAAAGTAAAAAATTAAAGTAATTAGAAGCAATGGAGAAGGCTAGAAGAGGAAAAAGGCGTTAAGTATCAAACCTCCAAATAAAGAGCAAAGGCTTTGTTTGGATGTGTTTTTATTTCATTTCCAACCGTCATTTTCTAAAATGTATAGGAGAATGTGTTTTTTGATTTTCGTGTAAAAAAAATGAAAAAAGTAGATGTGTTTGGTTGTATTTTTGAAAATGGTTGAAATATATTTTTGAGTGTGATGTGTGAAATGATTGAAAAGTAATAATTAGATGAATAATATTGAATTTGATGTTGAATATTGATGAGAGAGGAGAGAGAGAGGATGGTGAAGGGTGGATGAGAGAGGAGAGAGAGAGAAAGGATGGTGATGGGTGGATGAGAGAGAAAATGTGAGATAAGTGATGTGAAATGTAATTTAAAATAAATGATTGAAATTTTTCGGGAACGTAAAAACAAGAATGAAAATGAGAATATTTTCAATTAAAAACTATGTAAAGTGTGTATTTTCATTTTCAAATAAAAATAAAAATAAAAATAAAAATAAAAAAAGTATAATGAAAACACAAACAAACAAAGCCAAACAATTTTTGGAACCCTTTTCATATTGTTCGAGTTAAAGCACACTTATAACTTTAATAATTATTATGATTGTTGCTAAGATGATAGTCACATGTTAGTTGCCGATTTTATTAAGCATACATGCATGTGTGTGCCAATTCATAAGGATTTACTATTAATACATCACATATTCCACTTGGTAGATTAATAGGTTCTCTTTATATTCATTATTTCGTTTTAATCACACTGTCATGCAGATGCAGCTAAGTTAGATACATATTATATATGAAAGTGTTAATTTATAATAAGGAATTCAAATTTGTCGAAAAATGAAACGAACGTTAAGACCAGCTCCCCGCACGAGTGACATTTTGCTGTCTCAAAATTCCAATAGAATTAAAGACCAGAATCCATGCCGCCTCTTTCAGACCCCCTATGCTCCTACCTACAACCCTATATATATATATATATAATCCCGTTTCACGCGCTTTGAAAGTACCACCAAAACCCGACATGCGACCCGACCCGACCCGAAAAAACAAATTCATTATAATAAACAGGAGAAAAAAAATCCTTGGATTACGAGAATGAATCGCTTTCATTGTTCTTCCCGCTTCAATGCTTATCGGATTCTCTGCAGATTCTGTCACGCGCTGCTGCCCAAACGCCTTGCCTCACGACGCTTCTATCACGCGCTCTCTTGGAGCGTCGAGAGAACAGCCACACCTTTCTGTGTGATAGTATAAGGTTTATGTACGTGGTGTCCTTTCCTTTTGATTTGTCTTTTGCAAAAGGCCACGCTCCATTTCTTTTTTACTATTTTGATGAAATATATTATCAGTTTTTCATCCCCAAAAATTTCATATGGGGGCATTTGATGACTTTCCAAAAGTATTTTGCAAATTTGTAGTTAAATTTTTTTTCCCTGAGTGAACAAATACGAAATGTACGAAACGGAATTTTATTCACTACAACAAAAAGTAATATTTATGATAAAATGTGAAGTGACAATGTTAAAATTGTCGCTAAATTTATATAATGAGTGACAATATTTTTGCTTTGTCACAATAAAAAATTTTAGTGACAAGAGTTTTTTAAAAGTTGTCACTCTTGACAATTAGTGATACATATTAGTGACAACATAAATAGAGTGACAATCAAAATTGTTGTCACTAAGTTGTCACAAAAAGTGTGTCGTTAATTTTTTACTGGTGACAAACAATTTTCTTATCATTAATTATCAAGAGTGACAACTTTTAAACAAATTTTGTCACTATTAAACATGTAGAGCTTATTTTAGTGACAAAATAAAAGTTTTTCTCACTAAAAATTTATAATTAGTGACAACTATGACATTGTCACCAATGTCTTATTTTTTTGTAGTGATTGTAGTTACTTTCGGGGTAATTTTATGTCAGATTGAGTATAATCGTTTGACTATATATACTGCGTTTATCTTTTTCACACAAGTTTGTGTGTGAGAACCACGGTATACTTTATTATGTGAGAGAGATAGACACTGACACAATTGAACTCGATCTAGTATAGATTTTTCCTTACTTTCGTGGCGATATATGGGAGCGTTTGAAAACCTATTTCAAATGGACTTTTGAAAATGTTCAGTTATCTTTGGAGAATGGATATTGGTGATTTTTGATTTATTTTTTTTGCACTTCTACTAAAGTTACTCGAGAAGTGATTCCAAGCACTCCCTAAATCATTAGTCTTTTGGGTGCATAAAATCGGTTTGATTTGGGACTCGTTTTGGAAAATGTAATTTGAAATGGTGTTTGGTGTTAAGGTATAATTCTCCTTGATTAATAATGAGATCAAACAATGTTTATATAGGTTACAAGAATAAAGATAAATAAGGAAAACAATAATAATAGAGACCTAGTCTAATCATAACACTAAAATATAATCTAACACTCCCCCGCAATCAAAACGTCTAGTGAACAAACATTGATACTAAATCAAAATTCCATGAAAAGAGATGAAGGCAAGCCTTTCGTAAAAATATCAGCAAATTGGCGAGATGATGGAACATGCAGTACACGCATATCACCAAGAACAACACATTCGAGCACGAAATATAAATTTAATTCAACATGTTTAGTTATTTGAACAGGGTTCGAGGACATAAAGACGGAACTTATATCATCACAGTAAATTAGAGTGGCTTTGGAAAGAGGGCAATGTAGCTCGAGAAGATGGTTATGGAGCCAGGAGGTTTCAGCAACAACATTAGCAATTCCACAATACTCTGCCTCGGCACTAGATTGAAAAACGACGTGCTGACGCTTAGAGGACCAAGAAATAAGATTATCACCGAGAAACACACAATAACTCGAAGTAGAACAACGTGTATCAAGGCAACTAGACCAATCAGCATTAGAATAAGTAATGAGCTGAGAAGTCGAGGATGGACGAAGAAAAAGACCCTGAGAGAGAGTACTCCGAAGATAGCGAAGGACGCGCTTAAGAGCAAACATATGATGTTCACGAGGATCGTGTATAAATTGACATAACTGCTGAACCGAGAAAGAAATATCGGGACGAGTAAAAGTGAGATATTGGAGAGCACCGGTAAGACTATGATATAAAGTGGGTTCAGATAAGGGGGCACTAGAGGAAGAAGAGAGTTTAGAGTGAGTGTTAGCGGGAGTGGTAACAGGGTTGCAAGAAGACATGTTAGCGCGATCTAAAATTTCACATGCAAATTTTTCTTGTGAGAGAAAAAGAGAAGAAGACGCGCGAGTACCAGAAATACCAAAGAAATAGCGTAGAGGACCTAAGTCGGTCATGGCAAATTCCCAGGAAAGGAGAGACGTATGTGTGCTAGAAGCAAAGAGGTAGAAGCGGTGTATAGCGGTTGGTTTAGGAAGGGTGGGCGGGTGCTTGGGTTTCGTGGGTTTCTATGGGATTGGCCATGGGGAAATCGAAACACGATATGATATAACTAACGAAAAATGAGATAGAAAATAATTAAACATGATAAATTACCGGAAGGAAACAACTACGATGATAGCCAAGAAAGCCGTGGCACCAAGATCCAATGTAGAGGATGAATCAACGCGGATGGAGGCTATATAGTGAAAATATGTTGCATTCAGGAGAATGACAGCGACTTATACGGAAGGGGAAGGCCGAGTAAATAATAAAAAAGACTACGAAAAAAAATAAAGAAAACAGGCGATGGAGATGGCCGGAATTTGAGCAGCAGCGGCGGCCAGAAGTGGGCAGCGACAACAGCTGTGGAGAGAGTATTTAGGCCTAGGAGATTAGGTTTAAGTTGATACTATGTTAAGGTATAATTCTCCTTGATTAATAATGAGATAAAACAATGTATATATAAGTTACAAGAATAAAAATAAATAAGGAAAACAATAATAATAGAGACATAGTCCAATCATAATACTAGAATATAATCTAACATTTGGTTGGTTTAGTTCGGGCTACAATTTTTTGTGGAAAAAATCTCAATTCAATAACAAAAAATGGTCACTTTTATGAGCCCAAATAAATATAATGAGTCGGCTCTATATGAGCATTTAAAATGTTAAAATAGCCGAGTAAAAGTTCAATTGTCATTCTTGTTACCACATTAATAATTAATGTGTGAAACGCCATACCAACCGTTTAGTTACAAGTTTGTTAAGATAAGTGAAAATTGTCTGGTAGGCACTATTTGGAACGAGAGTAGAACTCACGCCAAATTTTTTCGAAACTTAACAAATTAATAATTGAATGTCTAATGTTATTAATTTTCCCCAGTTATTCAAGTGGTAAAATTGTTCTTCAATAATAATATATAACACCTAAAAAGACAATAAGAATCCAAACTCGAAAAAGTAAAAACTAATGGCAGAAATTCGGGAAACCAAGACAAGAAATAATATGATAATAACTAACATGGATAAATGTTTTTCTTTTCTTTTTGTTTTCGTGTGTGTATTACGAGAACGGTTTATAAACAATGTAATAAGACTAAAATGACAGTACAAATCTGTAAGATAAAAGTAACTGTTGAGTTCAAGAAGTTCAATGCAAGTGTTAATTTGAAAAAACCAACTGCAATAACTAGTATTCCTACATCTTTTTTTTGGTTTATCCAACAGCAAAATTATTCTTAAATAACATAATTATTAATAAAGACATTAAAAGTCCAACCTAAAAAAGAACAAGTAATAGTAAAGTAAAATCAGGAAGTCAAAACAAGTGTTCATATGTATAGAGAGTTAGCGACCGTTAACTAGCGTGTCAAGAAGATTTTCGCATCACAACAATATTATCTTAAATAATGACTTACACAATGACAAAACTTCAAACCTAAAAAGAAAAACATTAATGTGAATAATGAATTAATAACTACCCGTAATCAGTATCGATCATTCTTTTTCTTGTAAGGACAAAAGTATCCTCAAATGGTACAATGACTATAACGGGAACAAGAATCCAAACTTATATGAGAAAAATTTAAGAAGGAAATCCAAAATTCAATACAAGTGTCAATTTGAATAACGACCTAAAAGAGTGACCACATTTTGTTAATTTCATAATAAAATCAAAATAGAAGATTCGAATTGATGTTAATCTCTAGGAATTGCACTACTCCATAAATATATTTTTATTATACAAATATCCTCAACGACAACGAGAATCCAAACTTATATGGGAAAAATTGAAGAAGAAAATCCAAAATTCAAAACAAGCGTCAATTTGAATAACGACCTAATATTTATATCATCCATCAAATACATGAAACAAAAACGACTAAAATTCCAGGCGACTTATATATTAAAAAAATAATCTATTATCTTGTATACTTTTATATTTCTAAAAGCATTTTATATAATTAATTATATACTTAAAATTAAAATAGAAATAAAATTCTGGCAGAAATGATCCAAACGGCTAAAATTCAGTATATAGTAACTCAAATGATACTCCCTTCCAAACCACCATCTATATTGTTCATAAGGAGATAAGAATGAACTTAATTTTCATTTAAAAAAGCCAACATTAATTGAAACAACTCATCCCCCATAAGTAACGCTCTCGAACTGGGATTATGTGCCCAATACACCAACAACACACTACATATTACATAATTCTCAAACCGAAAATCACATTTTTTTATCCCGGATGTTTAGCTTTTTTCAATTTCGGTACATTTATTTATAACGTAATTTTCACATTGTGCACCGCAAATTTTAAAAATTCTCACATTTGGTCCAACAAAATTCTGTCTAAATTTTGACTGTGAAGTTAATTAGTCAATATTTTAACACTTTTTTTAGGGAGATTTTGTGCGCAAGTAGCAGTTAATATTAAATAAAAATATCGTGATATTGAATAAAATTAGTGTATGAGTGCATTTACGCACAAAAAAATTGCTCGGTATGTTGATTAATAGAATTGGCCGTAAAATATTGAACGAAAAATTCAAGTGGAACCAAAAGTGAAAATTTATAAAAATTACGGGACACAGTATGAAAACCTCATAATCGATAAAAACAAAATTGAAAAAGGCAAAGATAAAAAGACCAAAAATGCAATTTTCCTTCTCAAAATCTCCACATTAATATTAATGGCGATTGTGTAACACGCATCGCCATTCAATATAAATGAAAGGTAAGTTAGCTGTGTAATGTTCTTCATTTCATTAGCCTACACACTGCTAAAAACACAAAATCCAACTCCCCCATTCTCTCTGTCTCTCTCTGTCACCCTCTTCTTCTCTTTCTCTCTCATAAATCTCTCTCATTCCTTTCTTCTCTTCATCAACAAAAACACCATTTCCACACCCCCCCTCTCTCTCTCTACGACGTTGTTCAAAGCCAGCCATGCACAACAGCGGCAAAGAAAAGCTGGTGGTAGAAGTAGTAGCGGCGCACAACCTCATGCCGAAAGACGGCGAGGGTTCATCCTCGCCGTTCGTCGAGGTCGAGTTCGAGAACCAACGGCTGAAAACCCAAGTCAAGTACCGGGACTTAAACCCCGTATGGAACGAAAAGCTTGTCTTCCACGTAAACGACGTCGCTGACCTGCCTTACCGCACCATAGAAGTGAACGTCTTCAACGAGCGGAGGTCTAATAACAGCAGAAATTTCTTGGGCAAAGTTAGGGTTTCAGGGTCAAGCATAGCGAGGGAAGGCGAAGAAGTGGCGCAGCTTTACACGCTGGATAAAAGGAGCCTTTTTTCGCACGTGAGAGGTGAGTTAAGTTTGAAGCTTTATTTATCTACTAAGGAAGAGGTTAAACAGGTTGTTAATGGCGGTGGTGATGGTGGTGGTGGAGGTGGTGGGGAGGTTGTTTCCGGCGGTGGTGGTGGTGGGGTGTTGAAAAAGAACAAGAAAATGCAGCAGCAAGGTGGGAACTTGGTGGTGCCTAAGCAGATGGGTCATGGGTCGGGTCAGGAGGTTGGTAAGATGGGTCATTTGAAGATTGTGGAGCCGGGTTCGGGTGATATTAAGCCTGTTGTTGTAACGGCTGTTCCGGGACCGGTTATTCCGGCGGGTGGTGGTGGTGTGGGGATGCACGGCGGTGCGGGTGGTGGTGGACTTGTTCGTGGTGGGGTTTTGAATGATTATGCTTTGAAGGAAACAAGTCCTCATCTTGGTGGTTTGAATAATGATAAGACGAGTTCTACTTATGATCTTGTGGAGCAGGTTCAGTATTTGTATGTCAGGGTTGTGAAGGTGAGGGAGATTTCAGTGTTTGGTGGTGGTGAGGTTGTTGCAGAGGTGAAGCTTGGGAATTATAAGGGGATTACGAAGAGGGTTTCTCTTGGGAATGCAGAATGGGATCAAGTTTTCGCCTTTTCGAAAGATTGCATACAGTCATCTGTGGTGGAGGTTTTCGTGAAGGAGAGTAATAAAGATGAGTTCTTGGGGCGTGTTTGGTTCGATTTGAATGAGGTCCCGAAAAGGGTTCAACCGGATAGTCAATTGGCGCCGCAGTGGTATAGAATGGAGGATAAGAAAGGTGAGAGGTCTAAATGTGGTGAGGTGATGGTGTCGATATGGTTCGGGACTCAGGCTGACGAGGCATTTTCCGAGGCGTGGCATTCGAAGGCGGCGAATGTGCATTTGGATGGTTTGTGTTCGATTAAATCGAAGGTGTATTTGTCTCCCAAGCTTTGGTATTTGAGGGTTGGTGTGATTGAAGCACAAGATGTTGTGTTGGGAGACAAAGGGACTTCTATGAACATGATGAGGTATCCCGAGCTTTTCGCCAAAGTTCAAGTGGGAAACCAAGTTTTAAGGACTCGGGTTGCTTCGCCTACCGCCAATAGGAGCCTCTCGAATCCTTCTTGGAATGAGGACTTAATGTTTGTGGTGGCTGAGCCGTTTGAGGACTATTTGATGATCTCCATTGAGGATCATTTGGCTCCGAATAGAGACGAGGTTGTCGGGAGGGTAATTTTGCCTATTGGGAACATTGAAAGGCGATTTGATGACAAGTTCTTGGTTTCAAGGTGGTTCAATCTTGATACTCATTTTAGCAGCCCGAATGAGTCGAAGGCTGTGGTGAGATTTGCCTCTCGGATTCACCTTCGTACCTTGCTCGAGGGGGGTTACCATGTCCTTGATGAGGCCACAATGTATAGTAGCGACGTTCGACCCACTGCAAAGCAACTATGGAAGCCCCACATTGGTGTTCTTGAAGTTGGTATTTTAGGGGCTTCGAATCTTATGCCTATGAAGGTCAAAGAAGGCAAAGGAGGCTCAACCGATGCCTATTGCGTTGCAAAATACGGGCAAAAATGGGTTCGGACCCGGACCGTGGTCGACAGTTTATCCCCTAAATGGAATGAGCAATATACGTGGGAAATCTTTGATCCGTGCACTGTTATTTCAATCGGGTTATTTGACAATTCTCGGGTCGACAAAGGTATGGTGCCCGGGAGTGCCAACCGGGATACCCGAATTGGGAAGGTCCGAATCAGGCTCTCGACCCTTGAGTCCGACCGTGTTTACACTCATGCTTACCCGTTACTAATGTTGCATCCTTCCGGTGTTAAGAAAATGGGTGAGCTTCATTTAGCTGTTCGGTTTTCGTGTGCTAACATGTTTAATGTGCTCCAAATGTACACCATGCCCTTGCTCCCGAAAATGCATTATGTGCAGCCCTTATCTGTTAGCCAATTGGAAAGTCTGAGGTACCAAGCGATGAACGTGGTGGCATTGAGGCTGAGTCGAGCTGAGCCACCATTGGGAAGGGAAGTAGTAGAGTACATGCTGGACCATGATTCTCACATGTGGAGCATGAGAAAGAGCAAAGCTAATTTCCTTAGGCTTACCAATGTTTTGGCTTGGTTTGTTGTTTTGAGTAGATTGCTAGAGACTCTTAGGACTTGGCACAAACCCGTGTACTCGACTTTGTTTCTAATCACCTTTATGGTGCTTGTTTTGGTCCCCGAGCTCATAATCCCTTGCATATTGCTCACTCTTGCTACTATGGGGCTATGGCGTTACCGGGCCCGCCCACGCCACCCGCCCCACATGGACACTCGACTATCTTATGCTGAAAATGTACATCCCGATGAATTGGATGAGGAGTTTGACTCGTTCCCGACGAGTCGAAGCCCAGAGATTGTTCGTATGAGGTATGATCGGTTGAGGAGCGTGGCGGGTAGGATCCAAACTGTTGTTGGGGATATGGCGACTCAAGGGGAGAGATTTCAGGCGTTGCTGAGCTGGCGTGATCCTAGAGCTACATTCTTGTTTGTGATAATTTGCTTGTTCGCTGCTTTCGGGTTTTACTTGGTTCCGATCAGATGGGTGGTGGCTCTCGGGGGTTTGTACTATCTGAGGCCGCCGAAGTTCAGGAATAAGTTGCCTTCAAGTGCTGTGAGTTTCTTCAAGAGGCTGCCCACAAATGCTGATAGCATGCTGTAAATTGCAGTTAGTAGTATTAGAAGTTGCAGAGTAGGGGTAAATTGCTGATAGCATGCTGTAAATTATATTCTATTGACAATCTCTTTTTCCTCTTATTGATGCCAATATATTCATCTAAAAAAGTTAAATTTGTATGATAATTTGAGTGGCATAAAACTCATGCACATTCAGTTTCTTTTTCTGCAAAGGAAGCTACAGCGTTGCTTGGTCTCCAACTTACTAAGCACCACCAATTTTGTTTTTGGCGTCGATTGATGCTCAAAAAATTAACAGGTTAATAGAAAATTTAATTTTGCTTCTCTCTACTTATTTAGTTTCTGTAATTGCTCTAATTTTTTATGTTTTGTAGCTACTAATAAAATATGGAATATCTTAGTTTTTTTTAGCAATATATCTTTGTATTTTATTACGAAATATGAAGAGAAGTTTTAATTCAGGTGATGAGAAGAAGATGGTCAAAAATAATTGATTAGATGAAATCGAGTCAACTGAATTTCAACAATCATGAATGCGTAAAATTGCTAGAACATATATATTTATATTATAAAGAAGACTAAAAACAAGAGATTAGTGGGTGAGATGGAACTGGTGAATTTTTGTGTTAAGGATGTCGTTACTCCCAAATTATTTCATATGCGAAAAATAAAGCAAGTATAAAACAAGACCTGTTGTTAAATTAAAATTTACGGGTTGTATCGAATTTGTTTATTTGTGATTTTATAGTTTCAGTGCTATCAAGTAATTATATTCTATCAAGTAATTATACTAAATCAAAATTCCATGAAAAGAGATGAAGGCAAGCCTTTCGTAAAAATATCAGCAAATTGGCGAGATGATGGAACATGCAGTACACGCATATCACCAAGAACAACACATTCGAGCACGAAATATAAATTTAATTCAACATGTTTAGTTATTTGAACAGGGTTCGAGGACATAAAGACGGAACTTATATCATCACAGTAAATTAGAGTGGCTTTGGAAAGAGGGCAATGTAGCTCGAGAAGATGGTTATGGAGCCAGGAGGTTTCAGCAACAACATTAGCAATTCCACAATACTCTGCCTCGGCACTAGATTGAAAAACGACGTGCTGTTTCTTAGAGGACCAAGAAATAAGATTATCACCGAGAAACACACAATAACTCGAAGTAGAACAACGTGTATCAAGGCAACTAGCCCAATCAGCATTAGAATAAGTAATGAGCTGAGAAGTCGAGGATGGACGAAGAAAAAGACCCTGAGAGAGAGTACTCCGAAGATAGCGAAGGACGCGCTTAAGAGCAAACATATGATGTTCACGAGGATCGTGTATAAATTGACATAACTGCTGAACCGAGAAAGAAATATCGGGACGAGTAAAAGTGAGATATTGGAGAGCACCGGTAAGACTATGATATAAAGTGGGTTCAGATAAGGGGGCACTAGAGGAAGAAGAGAGTTTAGAGTGAGTGTTAGCGGGAGTGGTAACAGGGTTGCAAGAAGACATGTTAGCGCGATCTAAAATTTCACATGCAAATTTTTCTTGTGAGAGAAAAAGAGAAGAAGACGCGCGAGTACCAGAAATACCAAAGAAATAGCGTAGAGGACCTAAGTCGGTCATGGCAAATTCCCAGGAAAGGAGAGACGTATGTGTGCTAGAAGCAAAGAGGTAGAAGCGGTGTATAGCGGTTGGTTTAGGAAGGGTGGGCGGGTGCTTGGGTTTCGTGGGTTTCTATGGGATTGGCCATGGGGAAATCGAAACACGATATGATATAACTAACGAAAAATGAGATAGAAAATAATTAAACATGATAAATTACCGGAAGGAAACAACTACGATGATAGCCAAGAAAGCCGTGGCACCAAGATCCAATGTAGAGGATGAATCAACGCGGATGGAGGCTATATAGTGAAAATATGTTGCATTCAGGAGAATGACAGCGACTTATACGGAAGGGGAAGGCCGAGTAAATAATAAAAAAGACTACGAAAAAAAATAAAGAAAACAGGCGATGGAGATGGCCGGAATTTGAGCAGCAGCGGCGGCCAGAAGTGGGCAGCGACAACAGCTGTGGAGAGAGTATTTAGGCCTAGGAGATTAGGTTTAAGTTGATACTATGTTAAGGTATAATTCTCCTTGATTAATAATGAGATAAAACAATGTATATATAAGTTACAAGAATAAAAATAAATAAGGAAAACAATAATAATAGAGACATAGTCCAATCATAATACTAGAATATAATCTAACATTTGGTTGGTTTAGTTCGGGCTACAATTTTTTGTGGAAAAAATCTCAATTCAATAACAAAAAATGGTCACTTTTATGAGCCCAAATAAATATAATGAGTCGGCTCTATATGAGCATTTAAAATGTTAAAATAGCCGAGTAAAAGTTCAATTGTCATTCTTGTTACCACATTAATAATTAATGTGTGAAACGCCATACCAACCGTTTAGTTACAAGTTTGTTAAGATAAGTGAAAATTGTCTGGTAGGCACTATTTGGAACGAGAGTAGAACTCACGCCAAATTTTTTCGAAACTTAACAAATTAATAATTGAATGTCTAATGTTATTAATTTTCCCCAGTTATTCAAGTGGTAAAATTGTTCTTCAATAATAATATATAACACCTAAAAAGACAATAAGAATCCAAACTCGAAAAAGTAAAAACTAATGGCAGAAATTCGGGAAACCAAGACAAGAAATAATATGATAATAACTAACATGGATAAATGTTTTTCTTTTCTTTTTGTTTTCGTGTGTGTATTACGAGAACGGTTTATAAACAATGTAATAAGACTAAAATGACAGTACAAATCTGTAAGATAAAAGTAACTGTTGAGTTCAAGAAGTTCAATGCAAGTGTTAATTTGAAAAAACCAACTGCAATAACTAGTATTCCTACATCTTTTTTTGGTTTATCCAACAGCAAAATTATTCTTAAATAACATAATTATTAATAAAGACATTAAAAGTCCAACCTAAAAAAGAACAAGTAATAGTAAAGTAAAATCAGGAAGTCAAAACAAGTGTTCATATGTATAGAGAGTTAGCGACCGTTAACTAGCGTGTCAAGAAGATTTTCGCATCACAACAATATTATCTTAAATAATGACTTACACAATGACAAAACTTCAAACCTAAAAAGAAAAACATTAATGTGAATAATGAATTAATAACTACCCGTAATCAGTATCGATCATTCTTTTTCTTGTAAGGACAAAAGTATCCTCAAATGGTACAATGACTATAACGGGAACAAGAATCCAAACTTATATGAGAAAAATTTAAGAAGGAAATCCAAAATTCAATACAAGTGTCAATTTGAATAACGACCTAAAAGAGTGACCACATTTTGTTAATTTCATAATAAAATCAAAATAGAAGATTCGAATTGATGTTAATCTCTAGGAATTGCACTACTCCATAAATATATTTTTATTATACAAATATCCTCAACGACAACGAGAATCCAAACTTATATGGGAAAAATTGAAGAAGAAAATCCAAAATTCAAAACAAGCGTCAATTTGAATAACGACCTAATATTTATATCATCCATCAAATACATGAAACAAAAACGACTAAAATTCCAGGCGACTTATATATTAAAAAAATAATCTATTATCTTGTATACTTTTATATTTCTAAAAGCATTTTATATAATTAATTATATACTTAAAATTAAAATAGAAATAAAATTCTGGCAGAAATGATCCAAACGGCTAAAATTCAGTATATAGTAACTCAAATGATACTCCCTTCCAAACCACCATCTATATTGTTCATAAGGAGATAAGAATGAACTTAATTTTCATTTAAAAAAGCCAACATTAATTGAAACAACTCATCCCCCATAAGTAACGCTCTCGAACTGGGATTATGTGCCCAATACACCAACAACACACTACATATTACATAATTCTCAAACCGAAAATCACATTTTTTTATCCCGGATGTTTAGCTTTTTTCAATTTCGGTACATTTATTTATAACGTAATTTTCACATTGTGCACCGCAAATTTTAAAAATTCTCACATTTGGTCCAACAAAATTCTGTCTAAATTTTGAATAAAAATATCGTGATATTGAATAAAATTAGTGTATGAGTGCATTTACGCACAAAAAAATTGCTCGGTATGTTGATTAATAGAATTGGCCGTAAAATATTGAACGAAAAATTCAAGTGGAACCAAAAGTGAAAATTTATAAAAATTACGGGACACAGTATGAAAACCTCATAATCGATAAAAACAAAATTGAAAAAGGCAAAGATAAAAAGACCAAAAATGCAATTTTCCTTCTCAAAATCTCCACATTAATATTAATGGCGATTGTGTAACACGCACCGCCATTCAATATAAATGAAAGGTAAGTTAGCTGTGTAATGTTCTTCATTTCATTAGCCTACACACTGCTAAAAACACAAAATCCAACTCCCCCATTCTCTCTGTCTCTCTCTGTCACCCTCTTCTTCTCTTTCTCTCTCATAAATCTCTCTCATTCCTTTCTTCTCTTCATCAACAAAAACACCATTTCCACACCCCCCTCTCTCTCTCTACGACGTTGTTCAAAGCCAGCCATGCACAACAGCGGCAAAGAAAAGCTGGTGGTAGAAGTAGTAGCGGCGCACAACCTCATGCCGAAAGACGGCGAGGGTTCATCCTCGCCGTTCGTCGAGGTCGAGTTCGAGAACCAACGGCTGAAAACCCAAGTCAAGTACCGGGACTTAAACCCCGTATGGAACGAAAAGCTTGTCTTCCACGTAAACGACGTCGCTGACCTGCCTTACCGCACCATAGAAGTGAACGTCTTCAACGAGCGGAGGTCTAATAACAGCAGAAATTTCTTGGGCAAAGTTAGGGTTTCAGGGTCAAGCATAGCGAGGGAAGGCGAAGAAGTGGCGCAGCTTTACACGCTGGATAAAAGGAGCCTTTTTTCGCACGTGAGAGGTGAGTTAAGTTTGAAGCTTTATTTATCTACTAAGGAAGAGGTTAAACAGGTTGTTAATGGCGGTGGTGATGGTGGTGGTGGAGGTGGTGGGGAGGTTGTTTCCGGCGGCGGTGGTGGTGGTGGGGTGTTGAAAAAGAACAAGAAAATGCAGCAGCAAGGTGGGAACTTGGTGGTGCCTAAGCAGATGGGTCATGGGTCGAGTCAGGAGGGTGGTAAGATGGGTCATTTGAAGATTGTGGAGCCGGGTTCGGGTGATATTAAGCCTGTTGTTGTAACGGCTGTTCCGGGACCGGTTATTCCGGCGGGTGGTGGTGGTGTAGGGATGCACGGCGGTGCGGGTGGTGGTGGACTTGTTCGTGGTGGGGTTTTGAATGATTATGCTTTGAAGGAAACAAGTCCTCATCTTGGTGGTTTGAATAATGATAAGACGAGTTCTACTTATGATCTTGTGGAGCAGGTTCAGTATTTGTATGTCAGGGTTGTGAAGGTGAGGGAGATTTCAGTGTTTGGTGGTGGTGAGGTTGTTGCAGAGGTGAAGCTTGGGAATTATAAGGGGATTACGAAGAGGGTTTCTCTTGGGAATGCAGAATGGGATCAAGTTTTAGCCTTTTCGAAAGATTGCATACAGTCATCTGTGGTGGAGGTTTTCGTGAAGGAGAGTAATAAAGATGAGTTCTTGGGGCGTGTTTGGTTCGATTTGAATGAGGTCCCGAAAAGGGTTCAACCGGATAGTCAATTGGCGCCGCAGTGGTATAGAATGGAGGATAAGAAAGGTGAGAGGTCTAAATGTGGTGAGGTGATGGTGTCGATATGGTTCGGGACTCAGGCTGACGAGGCATTTTCCGAGGCGTGGCATTCGAAGGCGGCGAATGTGCATTTGGATGGTTTGTGTTCGATTAAATCGAAGGTGTATTTGTCTCCCAAGCTTTGGTATTTGAGGGTTGGTGTGATTGAAGCACAAGATGTTGTGTTGGGAGACAAAGGGACTTCTATGAACATGATGAGGTATCCCGAGCTTTTCGCCAAAGTTCAAGTGGGAAACCAAGTTTTAAGGACTCGGGTTGCTTCGCCTACCGCCAATAGGAGCCTCTCGAATCCTTCTTGGAATGAGGACTTAATGTTTGTGGTGGCTGAGCCGTTTGAGGACTATTTGATGATCTCCATTGAGGATCATTTGGCTCCGAATAGAGACGAGGTTGTCGGGAGGGTAATTTTGCCTATTGGGAACATTGAAAGGCGATTTGATGACAAGTTCTTGGTTTCAAGGTGGTTCAATCTTGATACTCATTTTAGCAGCCCGAATGAGTCGAAGGCTGTGGTGAGATTTGCCTCTCGGATTCACCTTCGTACG
Organism: Buddleja alternifolia; assembly: GCA_019426215.1. Taxonomy (NCBI): domain Eukaryota; kingdom Viridiplantae; phylum Streptophyta; class Magnoliopsida; order Lamiales; family Scrophulariaceae; genus Buddleja; species Buddleja alternifolia. Next base: position 54,541,961 of record CM033391.1, read on the forward strand.
TTGCTCGAGGGGGGTTACCATGTCCTTGATGAGGCCACAATGTATAGTAGCGACGTTCGACCCACTGCAAAGCAACTATGGAAGCCCCACATTGGTGTTCTTGAAGTTGGTATTTTAGGGGCTTCGAATCTTATGCCTATGAAGGTCAAAGAAGGCAAAGGAGGCTCAACCGATGCCTATTGCGTTGCAAAATACGGGCAAAAATGGGTTCGGACCCGGACCGTGGTCGACAGTTTATCCCCTAAATGGAATGAGCAATATACGTGGGAAATCTTTGATCCGTGCACTGTTATTTCAATCGGGTTATTTGACAATTCTCGGGTCGACAAAGGTATGGTGCCCGGGAGTGCCAACCGGGATACCCGAATTGGGAAGGTCCGAATCAGGCTCTCGACCCTTGAGTCCGACCGTGTTTACACTCATGCTTACCCGTTACTAATGTTGCATCCTTCCGGTGTTAAGAAAATGGGTGAGCTTCATTTAGCTGTTCGGTTTTCGTGTGCTAACATGTTTAATGTGCTCCAAATGTACACCATGCCCTTGCTCCCGAAAATGCATTATGTGCAGCCCTTATCTGTTAGCCAATTGGAAAGTCTGAGGTACCAAGCGATGAACGTGGTGGCATTGAGGCTGAGTCGAGCTGAGCCACCATTGGGAAGGGAAGTAGTAGAGTACATGCTGGACCATGATTCTCACATGTGGAGCATGAGAAAGAGCAAAGCTAATTTCCTTAGGCTTACCAATGTTTTGGCTTGGTTTGTTGTTTTGAGTAGATTGCTAGAGACTCTTAGGACTTGGCACAAACCCGTGTACTCGACTTTGTTTCTAATCACCTTTATGGTGCTTGTTTTGGTCCCCGAGCTCATAATCCCTTGCATATTGCTCACTCTTGCTACTATGGGGCTATGGCGTTACCGGGCCCGCCCACGCCACCCGCCCCACATGGACACTCGACTATCTTATGCTGAAAATGTACATCCCGATGAATTGGATGAGGAGTTTGACTCGTTCCCGACGAGTCGAAGCCCAGAGATTGTTCGTATGAGGTATGATCGGTTGAGGAGCGTGGCGGGTAGGATCCAAACTGTTGTTGGGGATATGGCGACTCAAGGGGAGAGATTTCAGGCGTTGCTGAGCTGGCGTGATCCTAGAGCTACATTCTTGTTTGTGATAATTTGCTTGTTCGCTGCTTTCGGGTTTTACTTGGTTCCGATCAGATGGGTGGTGGCTCTCGGGGGTTTGTACTATCTGAGGCCGCCGAAGTTCAGGAATAAGTTGCCTTCAAGTGCTGTGAGTTTCTTCAAGAGGCTGCCCACAAATGCTGATAGCATGCTGTAAATTGCAGTTAGTAGTATTAGAAGTTGCAGAGTAGGGGTAGAAGGGTGTTTCCTATTGGCGTTTAGGACTTGCAAAAATTCTTGGTGTTTTTGTTGTAGTTTTATCTGAGGTAGTTTTTTCCTAGGATCCTTTTGTTGTCTTCATTCGATAGTTCTGCTGTGCATTAATGTTATAACTGGGAATTGAATTGGATGATGAAACGGTGTTGTATTTTGTGAAGTCTATTGTTGGAAATTTTAATTAAGACTCGATTTGGCTGAACTCAAGTGTAATTTATAAGATAATCGAACTATATTTATCATGTAATAGGTCACGTTTTTTGTAAATTACGCTTGAATTCGGTTCAAAATGTAATATGTAATTCGAACTAGAATTGTTTCATTTTAGTGGGACTCCATGCATATAAACTTGTTCCCTTCTGTTACAGCAATTGATTTTATGAAGAGAGAGAGAGAGTTCTCCCATGGCATTGAATGCTATGTTTTGACCTTCTTGCATTTATTGGTTGCTGATATTTTGTCGCATGCTAGAAATAGAAAAATTGTAGAATGGCTGATTTTGTTTGATGCAAAAGGTTAACTTGACAACAAAATAATTAGAAATGTACTGGATTTATTTTTTTCAGTTTACATTTTCTAGATCTTAGAATTATGAGTTTTAAAATTTAACTTATATTTATCTGAAAATATTTCCAAGGTGATTTTCATTAAGCCATTTCGAGATGAGACCAAAAAGGACCTGTTTACCCAAAGACTTTTTGATTTAGTGGTATCTACTTCCCATTTTAAGTAATAGGTCTTGAGTTCGAATTTAGACTGTCACAAATTGTGGTTTTTCCCTCTTTTATAAAGTTAGATAGAGTCTTTATGGCTCAAAATTATAACTATCAACCTATGTTTGTTGGGTTAGATATATAGATTATTCCCCTTCTCTTGAATTTTTTTTTTAAAAAAGGAGCATGTTGACCTTTTGGCTTTTGAAAAAATGTTACCAGAAAATAACAACCAATATGTCGCACAACATATTTTAAAGGGTCACTGAGCCATGGTTTTAAATTTCGGTCGAAATCCCAAAATTTCAAGTTTTTTAAGGTCCTGAAGCGAAATTTCACTTTCGATCTAATTTTACATAATATTCGTCGAAATTTCAATTGAAATACGAAATTTCTCGAAACTTTTATTGAAATTTCCCAAAATTTAAAAATAAGATTAAATTATTTTGCATAATATTCACCGAAATTTTGAGCAAAATCTGAAATTTTTTGAAATTTAAAAATAATATTAAATTATTTATATTTGATTTAAATATTTATATTTAATTATAACATGTAAAAATTAATTTTAGATATTCTTTTTCTTTTTTTGGGACCACAATTATCGAGTATGAAAAGTTATTGTAAGATGGATTATAACAATTTTAATCCTAAAAATTCCACATAATTTTGAATAATTTATTGACTTATTCTATGAAAATTGTATGTGTTTTGCTTTAGTGAATTTTTACAGCTATTTCTTTATTACTTTACTTTCAAATCCTACTTATTATAAAATTCTGCCACAATTTTTCCTCATACTAATTAACAAAGCTCACTATATATGCATTATGTACAATATTATTAATGTAAAAAATGCATAATAATGTAAATTAAATATACCCAAAGTTTCATTTAAAATCTTCAATTATTTCTATGAATTTTCATGATTTATCTAGAATCGAAATCGAAATTATGGATATCCTCAAAATTTTTGTTGAAATTTCTGTTAATTTAATAATCCAAAATCTACGACAAAACCGATATTTAATACCTTGCACTCAGGAGCTCTCGGACTCGATTGTATAAAAAAATATCGAAATTATCCATCATGTTGAGTAAGATGAAATAAAAAATGATAATCCATGTGCAATAAAAAGATTACATGGATAACCAAAACATCTAGTCAAACACATGGATATCAAAATTAGGGTCACTTAGGGCTACAAACATAGTCTCGACTTATAAATAAGAAAATGATTGAAAAAAATACCGAAACGATCCATGATCATATCTAAGGCAAGTTTTGCAACAAGTATAGCAGAATATCAGTCCAGAAAAAACCCGTAAAAAACACTAGAATAAAAATACCAAGTCGATGGCTGGTTTGTCTTTTAACGTCAACAACCACACCACCACTTGGGGGCACTACACTAAAAAAGAATACAAGCGAGGATCTGTGCGAAGTGGAAGCCCGGTTCTGGCTCCCAAAGCCCTGCAGCCAATACCCGCCTGGAATTTGAGCACAACAAGGGCAATAAGGATGCAATTCCCGGACTATATCTTAAATAATAAAATTAGTTTTGGTTCATATATTTTAGCATATAGAAAGTTCAAACTAACCACTTGGGCAGCAAAAGGCAGCATTTTTTCTGGCGGCATGTTGGCACAAAGAGCTACAAAGTTTAAGCAAATTGTAAGGTAAAATCAGCATCAAGGGAGCTGAAGTCGGATTATATAGTAGAATTTATGATATTTGCTATCAAGTCCAAAAAGGGTACATGTCCATGACCCCATGTCAAAGGCAATTACCAATTCAATTTAATGAAGGAGAAAAACGCAATTTTTTCCTCACTTGTTGGGGGAGTGGGGGAAGTGGGGAGGGTTTATTGAAACGAAATGGAGATAAATATGAGCCACAGCAGAAGCAGAAATTGGAGAAGTTAGATCAGGTTTCCTACTGAGCTTATAGAATAAGACTATAACGTAGTAATTGTCTTACTAACCATAGAGGACTGCTCCAATGAATGCATCACCAGCACCAGTTGTATCGATGAGTTCTGAGGATGGAATTTTCTCGGCTGTTCCTAAAAGCAACCTCCCATGCACAGTGCCTATCCCCTTTGCACGTAGTTTCACCTCACTCTGAACAATATCATTGAAAATTCTTTTTATCATAGTATAAATCCTTATTTAATACGTCCATTTTTAACTTACATACTTGTAATGTAAAAGTAGAGCAATTTACTTTTTCTGCAGCTCGACGTGTAAACAAGAGAAGCAAGAAGATCAACACCAATTTTCATGCAGTAAGTTGTGATAGCAATACATATGTGTATGTATATAGGGGGGTGTGTGTGTGTATTAAAAATTCTAGCATAGTTGAAGAAACAGATATGGTCTTTTTTCATAAGAGAGACGTCAGCCTTGTATTTTGCAAGCTTATTAATGCATTTGTTGATTCTCAAGTTCATGTTTGCTTTGAAACATAGGTCACTATTGTCATTGCTAAGTGAAATATGAAAATTAACCAATAAACCTAAACTTGTGAACAATACTGGAGAGTACTGGTTGAGCAAGGAACGAGAGATTCTTTTTTTGAAAAGGCAATTACCGATGATACACATGTCGGTATGGCTGTATCAATATTCTTTTTATGCTTCAGTGTCTCCAATAAATCGTCGACATCCACTTCTTCAGACTCAGCATTTTCTGCAAACAATTAAATGCAGATGCTAAATACACTGGAATAAACACAGAGACCAACAAAGTACCCCCTTTTTTTTTGGGTAAATATTCCTAATGTGTTTGAGAATCTGATAAACAACTAATTATTGAAAGCTTAAAGAAATATACTTACATACCACATACGGATCTCTCGAGCATCATGCAACCATCTTCGCCTAATGTGACAACTACAAATTTGATTTTTGGTAGCTTTAGAAGCATGGAACAAAGTGCACTTGGGAGAGAGGGAGCACCTGTCCATGCCTGTGAGACAAAGAACATAAACTTAGCCAATGTGATGGTTGAAATTTATAATTTTAGGGTCTTCAGTGACAGCCTCGCTTAATTGGTTTATTTATCGTAAACCTTTTTACAGCATTCCTAAATCCAGCAATAATTTTTTAGCTATTGCATGTTTTCCATAGTTGGAAGCTTTCTCTGTTATGCCACTCACTGGTCGTACTCAAACTGAACTAAGTGAAAGAGGAAGACCAATTAATTTTGACCCCTCGCCAGCATTCAATATTTAGCTATTAATATGTCTGCTAAAAAGAAATCATAATCTAACAAGAGGCCATGAAAGCAGTCAGAATGTAATAGCCACCAAAGCATCAAACATGGTCCAATGTGCCCCTTGCAGATCAAGTCAAAAGGGCTGTTGACTCAAAGGCCATCTTGTATATATAGATACAGAGAAGTCTGTCTTACTAAAGCAGGAAATTATATGATTCGCTACTGCGGTTATTATCTGACTGCAATGTGAATCCATGGAATTGACGATTAAAACTGAACAATTATGAAGGAACAATTTGAAATAGTTCAATTGTGCAGTAGAGAGTGCCTGTGGTAATTTTGCCGAGCATATGGCATAGCTAGACAGACTCAAAAGATCGTCCAACCCTTCTCTCTTTCTTTCTGCATCAACTAGAATAGGGATACCTCTGCGAGTTGCCTGCACTGGAAAATTAAGAGAAGTGCTGATTACACTCAGAGAGAAGAATGTCAAATTAGAGGCACTTGAGCAAATTTTAGGAAACGAGAATAGGTCAAGCGTTAATCACCTCTTGAGCCACAACTAGAGCGGTTTCATACAGTCTTCCATCAAAATAGACTAGTCTTGCCCCATCCAATGCTGATAACAATTTCAATTCTGTTAGATCACCAGGTATCATGGGAGGATATCCTGGAGTGTGTATACAAGTTCGAGTTTTCCTGAAACACCCAGGAGGATAACATTGATATCGTATTTATGCGCATATCAGCTGTTTTAGTAAGTAAAAACTATTTCGTGCTTCCACGTTTGTGTTCAATAAAAAGCATAATACAAATGTGATAATAATTCAGCTCATGGAAAGTGAGAAAGGGGCTACTCGGTGCAGAAGGCACTGAATGCTAGAGAGGCCTTACTCCTGAGAACAGGAAGACTGCTATAAGATTTAAACATGTGACCTCTTGGTTAAAATATAATGACCATATAATTGTGCCGGAACTCTTGCTTGAACTTCACGGAAAGTAATTTGGAACTAAAGTTTTTGGCTCAACAAGTACGATCCAGAAATAAGACTATATGATATCATTACACAAACTAAGGGTCATAATTGCATTCTGATTTATAAGTGTAAAATAGAAGTAGAGGTTTATAATAAAGAAAATGTTTAATGAGGCCAACAAAATATTGAGATGAGGAAATAATGGATAAACACTCACGTTTCATCATCAACAATGATATATGTGAATGGTGAGTTGCCTCCTTCGGAAACCTGCAAGGCAAAAAAATGCTTAAAAAAATAAAATGATATAGACGCTGTGCATGAATATATTGCTTTACGCTTAATCAACATTGAATTTAAGCGGACAAATCTTGCAGACTTCTGTTTGGAACTAAACTTACCCATTGAATTGGCATAAATTTGAGTATCAGCCAAATAATTTTTCAAATTTCAGCAGAGGGAGGTCCAAGAAGTGTATTTTTACATCAGTCCTTAAGTCTAAGTTGGTGAAGCAGAGGTGAAGGCTGACCCCTTTCACTAGCTTTCGTTGGATGGACTGATGGGAAGTTTGTCGCTTTCATGTGGATGGTTTTTGTATCAGTCTATTATTTTCAGGTTTCACCTATTCTTGAATAATCCCAAATCAATAAAATTCGTAAATGTGGTAAAAACGAAGAACTGCTAACTAAGGTGTGTTTGACTGTAGAGACTAACAGATTCCAATTTCTAAATTAAAACAACAGGATTCAAAGACTCACCACAACAAATGATGAATCAACACCATCACCCTCTAGTTCCTCCAATATTCCTTTACCTTGAGAGTCATCAGCAACCTAGTCAACAAAAGCCACATTCATACTGTTCACTATAAATACATAAATCCTTAAACAACAACAGTTATACAATCAAAGAAATCGTTAGACCTTGGAAATCAGCCTTGGTTTCAAACCTAAACGAGCTGCACAGGTCAACGCATTACCCGCATTTCCACCACCTTGAATCTATCAATAACCAAATAATCGATTCCAGATTAATTCGACAGTAAAACCTTTTGGTCACTGAATTACCAAAATCGATATGGATGTCTCGGGGGAAAAACAATAGGTCTGTTTCAAATTAAACCTTGCAGTTGCCAATTGCCAGAATCTTTTCAACTTTAAATGAAAAAAAAAAAAGACAGACCTCAAATCACATTCATATTGAGCAGGTGATGATTTCTGAAATCTAAACCAGAAATTCCGAACTATTGAATTACCTTGGCGCTGGTGCTCCTAATCTTATCGTCAGGCTTCGGATAAGACGCCACCGCCGCCAAAAAATCCACCGTCGCTGATCCAATACCCAACTGCATAATCAAGCACAATTAACACTTCATCATTTCCAGAAATTAACACAAAAACTCACAAGCTTATCCGATATATATATATAGAGAGAGAGACAGAGAAGAGGAGTTATGTTTACAACAACGCGACCATCGGGAAGAGGAGGCAGCGAGCCGGACGACATTTCAAACCTGCAATACTAGAAATTGTGATTAATTAAACCAAAAGAGAAGATAATTAAGCAAATGTATTTGGACATTAACAGGAAATAATCAATCGGAATGGAGGTAAAGGTGTTCGATAAAAGACCTGTGAGAAGATGAAAAAGAGAATGGCGATTTGATTAGAGCGATGCTTGGACGCAAGTGTAGTGTTATTGGTGGAGTCCCCATTTTCGTTTTGGGTGTTTTTGTGTGCTCAGCAGTGTGTGTGTTGTGTCAACTGTAGCGCTATGGATGAGAAAATAGAAAAATAAAAACACACATCATATAGTGGTTGGTTATTGTTTCTTGTACGGTTGTTTTTTTTGGGTGATAAAAATATGAATTTACCTATGTGAAAAATATGGAAATTGGGTAATATAAAAACTAAATAGAAACGCAAAGATGAGATAACATGAAGATTTGAAAAGAAGAAGAAAGAAAAAAATCAATTTAAATATTCGGTTACGCAATCCCTGTTATATTTACATGAACAGATGCATTACAAATGTATACACGCACGATTAGAATGTGGTGAGAGAAAATTGTGTATTATAGAAAGAAATCTGATATTTCTCTCTTCACATTCTAACCACTCATGTATACATACTTATCACATATCTGTACATGTAATATGGAGGGTGACACAAATGTGTAACAAAAAATCCAAAAAAATGCCTTACTGGAGGGACAAATAAAAGAAAATAGAGGGAGTGTTTGCAAACTCTACTGCTTCTAGAGAAGTGATTTTAAGTGAAAAATAAGCAGAATCACTTGAGAAGCAGAAGTGGGTAGTGTTTGCAAACAGAAGCTGAAAGTAAAAAAAAGTTGCAGGGAGTGTTTGCAAATAAAAGTGATTATCAATTAGCTTTTTTGCAGAAAGTACAATATTGCCCCTAAAATAATATAAAAATTATATTTTTTTTTCACATTTATTTCTCCGAGAATGGATCTTGCTGATAACATACTAATACACTATATAATCTTTTCATATATCTCTTGTATTTGGACGGAACATGCAATAAGCAGAAAACACACAATTAAGAAACTATTTGAGAAGAATGACAAATAAATTACAACAAAAAATAATAATACAAACCTGGGAATAAAATTCTTATCTTTTTCTCTGTTAATCTCTCTGTTTTTCCTCTGTCAATTAAGAGAGATATTGCTCTCTATTGTTGTATATATAACCTAGGTTGGGAGTTTTCAGATTTTTAGGACTCTTGGATCATATATCTCTTGATTTTCAATTAATAAGATATGAATTTTAAATTTAATCGCAAGTTTTTTTAAATTCTTTCTATGCCCTCAGTTTGAATTTAATGAAATAATAATAGTAATATAAGAAATTTGTTATTATTAATCACCATGTTATGGATAGAGACCAATTAAGCTGCAGTCAAGAATCCTCCTTATTTTAAAATAGAAACGTTTCTTCATCGTGTCATCACATTGATATATATATATATATATAATATATTATATATTATATATATATATAATATAATAATATATATTATATATATATATAATATAATAATATATATAATAATATATATTATATATATTATATATATATATATAATAATATATATATTATATTATATATATATATATGTACGTATAGTACCCATCATCATCAAATCAAACCAGAGGATTTGTTAATGAGACCTCAGCTGCAATGCGAAAAGAATCCTTCTTACTTTGATATATATATATATATATATATATATATATATATATGTACGTATAGTACCCATCATCATCAAATCAAACCAGAGGATTCGTTAATGAGACCTCCGACGCAATGCGAAAAGGAACTAAGGAAGAAGATCGCAAGTTTTTTTTTAAAAAAAATTTGATGGGGTTAATTTTGGGAATATAGAAATATTGACAAGGATAGAATTGTCAATAAAATATTATTTTAATTGCAGGAATTTGAAAAGCTACAAAAAGCACCCCCTACCCAGCTTGGAGCTTTTGGCTTCTGGGAGCTTAATTTTAGAGAATCAGAAGCAAAAGTTGAATTTACAAACATTACAAAATTGATTATTTTAAGCTACAAGCTCAAAAGCACTTTTATTTAGAGTTTGCAAACAATCCCAGAGTAATTGACAATCGGTTATACGGAAAACTAATTTTTGTTATAGAGAAATATACATACATACCTACATACAAAAAACATATATGTATATATACTACATATAAATGTACAATAATGAATAGTAAATTATTATAAGATTGTAATTCTATATATACGATGAAATTTGGAAAAAAAATATAATAATAATAATTAATAAGTAAACGTGTTTTTAAAAAAGCAATATTAAATTTCGAGTGGACATATTAGAGTGGGCTGAAATGTCCTTCACAATATTAGCCTAAAAATGTAAAATTTACATTACATTTCCACCATCCATCCTCCAATAGTGCTAATACAATTGAGAGAGAAAACGGCTATGCAAGTTCAATCAACCATTGAACCACATACATTAATTCATTTCTCATATGCAACACTGATACTCCATGAATTACAGTCGCCCGTCCGTATGTTAAATGAATTTTAAGATAAACAAAATTAGAATAGAAGTCATGCCATTGTCGACTCCCCAACACTCTTTCACCTCCCTTTGCAAGGGAAAATCTTGTCCAACTCCGAACATGCAAAATTATTGTCCAATCCAGGTTGTCTGCGGCTCCGCGCACCCAAACCAATACGAAAGCAAGTGTTTTGATAGTTGACTGGTAATTGGTTACGCTTTCTGAATTGTACTGCAATCATATGGCAGTAGAAACTTAATCGCCAAGTGATTAGCTAAGGTTCGGCCTAATCCAGTTCGTACTAAAATTTCCCTTTCAAACACCTAAAATTACACTCACAAAACTCACATTTTCTCAATACCAACGGTCCTTCGACACTGTACATTCCAGAAAACACACCCTAAAACGAAGCTTCAGAGCCGGTGCCATCATTCCAAGGCCGTCTTGGCCGGACTCCGCCATGTTCACTCATGCTTCCCTCTAATCTGTAAAATGCTCGGTTACTCCTGATCGTCCTCAACGGGCCCGATCTATTACCATGCCTTGTTGGCAATGCAAGGCCACCCTCGACAAAGGCTGATTCTGAAAACGGTCTATTTTCAATATCTTCAAGAGGACCCGAACTGTACTCCATTGTTATGAAAGACGAGGCTTGGCCATATCTTAAACGAGGAGTAATACCACCCGCATTCCACCAACTACTCTCAGATTGGCCACAATCACCTTTGAAATCTGAATCACGGGCCGAGGACTCCTTCAGGCTACAAGCATCTCCACACGTCGTCTCGTCTGTATCATTGTAGATGAGCTTGAGTGCCTGAACCACTTCTCCCATAAACGGGCGATGAGCTACCTCTGGGTGAACGCACATTGAGGCAATAGCAGCAACCTTTGCCATGTCATCAAAATTGTAGGTCCCGGCCAAGGAAGGGTCCACCAGCTGCTCCAAACCTTCTCGGTTGGTCAAAAGGGGTCGTGCCCAGGTTACGAGGTTCTCTTGTCCAGGAGGTTGAGACATGTCCACGGGATGTCTACCTGAGAGCAGCTCTAATAGTACAACACCATAACTGTATACATCACTTTTGACAAGCAAGTGACCCGTCATTGCATATTCAGGAGCCACGTATCTGCAGTTCACAGTTTCAAGGTAATATGTGGTAATCATAATAGAAATATCATGAAAAAGGGAAACGAAGGGGAGAATCGATAGAAGAGTTGCAGGAAGAAAAATAAAGGTGAGTAACATAGATGAGTCGATTTAAGTCATATTGATTTTCACCATTAAGTAAATTATGTGTAGGATGAATTACATATACATCCCCACTTTAGTGCTAATTACCATAAAAACCCCTACCTTTGGTAAATTACAATGAGACACATGGGGTCTATTTGTAAAGTTTACAGAAGGTGAAATTGTAAGAATTTCTAAATACACATTGGGTGTAACTGTAAAAATGCCTAAACATGAGAGAAACTTTATGTAATTTCGAAAAGGTCAGGGTCTTTTTGGTAATTAACACTAAAGTGAGAGGATTCGTAGGTAATTTTCTCATATGTGTACCTAGTAAAATTTCAAAGCATGCAGGTTCTCTTATGTATAAATTTGATAACGCGGCATTGTCTTTAATAATAAAACATTAGTTATATAAAAACCATAATGTACCCAAAAGTTCCCATGACTCTAGTAGAAATGTGATGACTTCCTTCTGTTGCTTCTCGTGCCAGACCAAAATCCGCAACCTTTGGCGTAAAGTCACCTTCTAGTAAAACATTGCTAGCTTTAAAGTCTCTATGAATAACACGAGGATTAGAATCTTCATGAAGGTAAGCTAATCCTCTTGCTGCACCAAGAGCAATCTTCAAACGTGCATCCCAATCAAGAGGTCCCTTGCTTTTGTCAGCACCTGGAACATCACATCAGGCAAGGGATTTTAATCTAGAAATTTTGCTATGCTCTTCTGACAGTCATTAATAGGATGTAGAATAATAAATTGTTTCATTATGAATTTTCTCTCCTAATTCCAATAAAGAAGAGGCCAAAAGCAACCGATTGAACCTATGAAATCAATGAAAATAAGAAATATACCATGCAAGTGGGACTCAACACTGCCATTTGGAACTAACTCATAGACCAAGCAACGTGTGTGTTCTTCAATGCATATGCCAATTAATTTCACAAGGTTACGATGATGCAACCGGCTTAGCATCTCAATTTCAGCAATAAATTCACGGTCACCATTTTGATTGTCCCTAGTCAGTAATTTCGCAGCAACCTCCGTTCCATCTTCCATGATCCCATGATAAACACGTCCAAATCCTCCTTCGCCCAACACCTTTTTTGGGCTGAACTTTTCTGTGGCTTTCTCGAGCTCTACAAGGGAAAATGTTTTAACAGATAGAATAGATGCAGGCATGGGGGAAACAAGAGAGGCTGATGTTGAGCTGGCTGGGCTACTTAACATCATGGACCCTAGGCCTGCAACATAAAATTTTAGAAGGACAAAAGTCAAGAACATGCAAAATCTCTGAACACTTACAACATTGTCCTGCTTTTGACAAGAGTATGATCACCAATGCTCTATGTATATGAAATCCAAGTCAGATAGGATATCAAGTTATTTGATCATAATTTTTCCATGAGGATATGAACAGATGAAAAATTCCAGCTACAGATGAACTTCTTTATATTATGGAGGATCGCATTGACATGCGTGTATGCTGATTTAGCATTGAGATGAACGCAAGCAGAGCAAAAAAGAAGAGAAGATAAGATTAACTTCTCCTGCACTTGAACACATGCCTTGATCATATTTAAATACCACCAATTATGGGACAATAATGCTAGTAATTGTATTCTTGTACCACTGCACAAGCAAATTTAAAAATGATCTATGAGCATACATGTCCAAGTGCCCAGACCCTGTCTCAACCGCGTCAGTCCAAATAATAAGTATTCTCGTCTCAACTATTTCACTTATTAACACAGGTTGAGGAGCTCAGTTGGAATGAAGAGAAAGAATGAATTTCTTGTATTTCAGTTTCCACACATCACATAAAAACCACATGCCAATCTATAGACCATCCTGGACAAGTTAAACCACAAATTAGCTGCTTGCAGGCTTACCAGATCTTTTGTGTATGGATGGTGTGTCTACTGGACCAACAGCATTGGATGGTCTATTTGCCTTCCTGCACTTCAGTAGGACACCAACTACGGCACAACAAACCACCAAGAACACAAAAGCTGACAAAGCAATGACAAAGATCATTCGAGGACTCATTTTCTTGTTCTTGCTAACAAAATCTGCAGTAATAGGGTCTTGCCCATTTTCAGGACTTCCAGTAGGACCACCAGATAAAATGCCAGATGGGGGTGAAGAAGGGAGCCCTGCAAAAGTATTTTTAGTCTGTTTACAGAAAATCAGTCAATGATATAACCTGAATATTGCAAGTTAATATTTACCTGGATATTTAATGTACATTACGTCATAATCACCAAAAAGAGTCCTATTAAGAGGCACTTTCTTATGCAAAAATCTCTGATAAGTCAGGATAGCAGTTGTATTATCAAACTTCTCCCCAAGAGGAACTAAATTGATATCAATCACTGTTCTTTCCTGGTTTTGACTATCAGCACTAGCACCAATTATTGCCACTTGGCTTTGTTTAAGATAGGTGCCTGCTGCAATCTCAATCTCTAGCTGACTGACCTCTGGGAAGATAGCATAGAGGGATATCGCTAGCAGAAGTCTGACTCTCATTGGAAATACACATGCACAGGGTGAACCAAATGGGGTTGAAGTAAGTGGCTCGACACAAGTTTGACCACAACCTGCCAGATTAATTATCCAGTGCCTCTCAATTAACAGACGTGAGTAAAAAGAATGGAAGAAAAAGTACACGAAAAAAAGATCGCAAAATGCAGATTCTGTAAGCTACTATATGAAACAAAATGGCAACGATCATTTAAGCTTAATACGACAAGAGCAACACAACTGAACTCTTCCAATAATTAACTCCCAACATTAGATGTATATTATTTTGTCCATGAGAAATTGAAGACCAACAGAGACAAATTGCATTCCGCAGGCATGGTGCCCTCGCATCTCCATTTTAGTATATGAAGGATACAGATGAAACATTTGTTGAGGTTCACACCATTAATGAAAAGTGTGATAGAAACAACACAAGTACCAAGTGCTGTTGTAGTCTTTCTGCATTCAAAGTGGTGTGATAAAAGATTTACCTGTTCATGAAAACTTAACTCTTGCGCATAGAATAAACCCATGTTGTGTTAGTTCTTTGCTCACGTATAATGCTTAGTTTCTTTAATGAATTTCTCTTTTTCTCTTAATAAGATACTTTCGTACATGTGTCAATCTTGAGTCTCGACCAATAGAGTAATTATAAATACATGAAACGTGTTGCATGAGGTCGTCCCTTCACCATTTGTTTAACTATGAGAACTATGGTTTATAGTTAGTCAAACTTTTCGGCATGTCTAATGTTGAAAGTTGAAACAGGGAAGTGTGAAGATGACTTCGTTGTGAGATGAAGATTACAAAATTTTCATTTAGACATGCTGGTCCTCCAAAATAATAGAAAAGGAACTTATTATTCTACAGACATATAGTAGGTGCTCAGTTGGGTGAATGAAGAGCTTGTTTCTCATATCATGAAAAACATGAAATCATGAAAGAAAAAGGTTACCTTCAAGCATGTAGAGCAAACTATGTTATGTGGTTTGAAGATTATTCACAGTATGTGGGTGATTGAGTAGTCCTCCTTACTAATAACTGACATTTCATCAGACAAAGCATCATTAAATGGTATTTGATATGTATTTTCATCACATTACCAAAACATTTCATATTCATTTACTAAACTGTTCTTTTCCTTTCCCTTTATCTATATGTACATGGAACCACACAAATCCTGTCTTCTGCAATGTTGGAGAATGGAAGGACGGGCAAAAGAGATCGCTGATGGATGATTACCTGGAGAAGTGGAAGGAGAGGGAGAAACTGCATGTCGTCTGATTTTACGATGATGGTTCCGATGCCTAGGCAAAGTTTTACTACCAGTAGGACTAGGAACTGGACCTAAGATAAGAGTTCTGCATCAGAAAAAATTTTCAAATAAGAAGTTCATATAATAAACATCTAAAATACCTTGTGACACTGGAGATTGAGCGGTTGCATGTAAGTACTTAAAATGGCTCCTTCTGAAAGGGATAAATGGAACAAAGGATGCACTCATCGATGTTACGCTCACTGCAACCAGGAATAATATCATATTTTATATTAGTAACATTTCTAAAAGACCGCAAAAGACCATTATGGGATTGGATTATATAGGACATATAAAGGAATAAGAGAGGATAAATTTAAATCAATTTCAATCGTCAATCGGCGTATATGCCTGATTCAATGGAGATCAATGCCTTAATAAAACAGTTTACTTTAACAAAATCATTAAAAAAACGAAAAAACTAAAAGAAAAAGAATGAATAATGGAAGTGGCACATGGCTTTCCATTCTAACAGATGGATTATTTGCTATTTACCATGTTCAAGAGAACTCTTTCTTGAAAATGATGGCAGGGGCAATTGAGATGGAGATAAGTAAATGGCCTGTGAAGGAGTCCCTGAAGAATGCAAAACTATCGTGTCAATAATAAGTAAAAACAAAGATATAAAAAATAGTAGTTAAACGAGCAGAAGTTGTGATCACGTTGAATGATCCTATTCTAGAGCATGAGTTTATAGGCACCCCAAGGTTTGATAGAGTGCATAAAAAATTAATGGGCTCACAACTTGGGTCAAATCCGAGTCGGCAATAAAAACTTCCAGTGGTAGAAAGGAAAGGATCCTAAGCAGGCAAGAGAAACATTTAAAACTCAGATACATGCGAACAAGCCATCTACATTTTGGATATGAGGCAATCAAATAGAATATACAGTCAATTATTAGTATTTGAAAGGTAATATTATACAGTCACATAGCCGTCTCCCTTCACTATCACAGATTTTCCTTATTATATGGTTACATTAGTTCACTGTGACAAATAAAATAGCAGGACTACTAGGGAATCCATATGAATAAACCATGGAAGTTCAGAATAACTATTAGTACATAATCTGGCATCAAATCATCAATCATTCCACAAATTTACCTCGAGCATACAATTCACTCCACGGGCATCTTCAAATAAGTTAATTTAATTACTAAAAAAAATGAAAGTTACCATCATTTAACTTACAAGTTGTAATCGAGTCAAAAAAAGCCAAAATACGTTCACACTCACTTCCGCATATTCCACAGCATGCAAAATTAAACGAGTATGTATAACTTTTCTCGATACCTTTTGCATTCTCTAACGCCCTAATTTTCTCCTTGGCTACCCCCAACTCCACACGAAAAAAGGAAGTGAAAATACATTCAGGGACAAAATCAAATAAAAAAATGAAGCAGGAATTACCGAAATTAGTAGGAAGCAGAGAGAGCAGAGGAAGAAGAAAGAGTAGAAGCATCTTCTATCTCAATTATGCAATTCACAAACATTGTTCTAAAACCACAACACAGCCGTCGAGCACTCTCTGCAGCAGTCTAGGGCACCAGCAAAAGCTACCATTCACTTCTCTCCATAAACTCGAAGTTCGCATATCAATTTCCACACACACTAAACCTAACAAACTTTACTCAACTCGAGCGAAGCAGAGAACCAAACCCTAGCTCAAGAACAGCAATGCAGGTACTGTCGGCGAACACTTCATAGATCCATAAAGTGCGGCAAAGATCCAAAGCAAAAATTTCGAGCAAGAGCAAAAGCTGAAACAGTGCGAGAAATGGATCTTTGGAGAGAAAGAGACGGAGAGAGAGAAGTGACAAAAAGCAAGATCTTGAGGTGAGACTTTTGAGAGAGAGAAAGTGAGAGTGAGCAAAAAAAAAAAGGAGGGAAGAATGAGAGAGAGTGGTGGGGGAGGTATTAATGACGGTGGAGCCACCAGTGGTCTGTCTTACGGGTTACTTGGTAAGTGTCTGCTACACTGCCCCCCACTCATGCGCGTGAGAAGAACGGGCCAATGTGGATTTAGCAAATAATAGAAAATTTTGGCTTTTTATTGGAGAATGTGTATTATAAAAATTTATGTGAAAATATTAGGTTTGGTTTTGTTTTCAAACCAATTTTGAACAAAAATTTTGACCAAAACTTATTTGCTTTGTGTTTTTTTGACCAAAAACAAGTTTTTTGGTAAAAAAAAATTGTCAGCTATTGTTTCCCTATTTGTCTTAAAATGCCTACTAATTACATCAGTCATCAACTACAATATAATCATTTAAAATTTATATTATATTATATTTTTCAATCATTAACTAATTATAAACACAACTTTTCAGACAAAAACTTACATGATTTGACTGCTACTAACTTTTGTCTCTTCTGAAAATAAAATCAAATACAAAATCAAACACATTTTCATCAAAATACACAACTTTCAATAAAAAAATTCACCAAAAAAAAAACCAAAAACAAAAGCAAACACAGCCTTAACTTTTTTTGTTTGTTTGGATGTATTTTTGAGAAATATTTGGAAATTGTGTAGATGTGATATAAAGTTGATTGAATTAGTTATATATGTAATGATGATAGGAGAAATAATTAGAATAATATTTTATTTATGATAGAGTAAGAAAGAGAATGTGTTGGATAGTTGAATTATGTAATTAATGATGAGAGAGAATGAAGTGATTGAATTGATGAAATGATGAGTAGTTATATAGGAGAATGTGTAGTAGAATTTAAAATTTGAATACTTTCTGTAGAATTTACCTTAGAGTGTGCATTTTCATTTTCTGGTGATCCAAAAAATGAAAATGCAACTTAAAATACCTAAACATACAAAGCCTTTGTAATTACCCATTTTCTTGGGTGATTTGTCTTTTTTTTTTTCTATGGGATAAATAAAGACAGCCCCTCACCTATAGGATGATATGCACTTTGACCCTTCACCTATTGAAAAGTGCACCCGACATCCTCACCTATCATAAAATGTGCACTTAACACCCTCAGTCAGAACACAGGGGTAAAGTGCTACAAACCGCATAGGTAAGGGGGAAGTCTGCTCAGTTCTTAACTTTCTTGTATTTTAATTTTTATTTTTTTAAATTCAAATATTCTTAATTTTTCAAAAATAAAAAAGATAATTCAAAAATTCGGAAACATGAAAATAAATAAGAAAAAAATGAACAAAAGTATAAAAATAAAATTTTAAAAATAAAAAAATTAGTAAAAGACTAAAAATTTCCTTTTTTATTGTTCTAATTTATTTTTTTCTGGATTTTTAAATTTTTTTATTTGGTCTACTTTTTTATGAATTCATAAAAATTTCCTTTTTTATGAATTATTTCAGAAATTTAGTTGAATTTTGTATTTTTCGGAATTTTCTATTTTTTTCCTTTGACTTCTTTATAAAATTTTCAAAATTTTAAAGATTATTTCTAAATTTTTCCTTTCTTTTTGTGTTCTTTTCCTCAAATTTGTTTTGATGTTTCAATTTTTTTTATTTTACTTCTACTTCTACTCATATTTTAACTCCAAAAACCACTGGAATTCTAACGGGCTCGAAACGCTACAGAATGTGACCAAAAAATAATTCATCTTACAAGACGGCACGTGGCAGAATTTGGGCCCCATTCGACAACTATATTTAATTAAAAATAAAATTAAAATGCTGTAAAACAAAAAAGAACACTAAATGGACCGAACGAAGGCCTAAATGATGGAATTTGAGCTTCGATTGAACTCCTCTCGAAACGAGCTTCGATTTGGTATCTCGTGGGCCTCATAACTCCAAGCAGATCAAAAGTTATGTCGTTTGAAGTCTCGTAGGCAACTTATCGCTTGTTTTTCACTTTTCTTCCTTCGAACCTATCCAAAAATGCGTCGGCTTCTTGTTCTACATCAGCTAAGTGCCATTTAATGTCATGCATTGCTTGTTAGATATCTTCGAGCATCATATTTTACATTTATATCCAAAAATTAAATATAATTAGCGTGTAAATTTCATGTGTTAATTTTTATTTACATGTTCAATCTAATCACTACCTGTAGAATTTTTTTATTGCATTATTAAGAAAGAAGAAGAAAAATGTGATTACATTGAGGAAATAGAAAGATAACATATTGTAACCCAATAAAAGAAAGAAAGAAAGAAAATATAATACTAGCCTGACTATTCATTTGATCTCAACCTTGTACTGAACCATAGAAGCAAAGTAACGTTTTTGCTAATTGCTATACAAACCTTAAAACTTCTCCACAATAAGAAAACAGCCAAGTTTCTTCATTCAAGTCCTGTTTGCAAGAGTTTATGCTTTTAAAAAAGTGTTAAATTTTAGAAAAAGTTGTAAAAGTAGCTGAAAAGTTAAAGTTGAGTGTGTTTGCAAAACTTGCTAAAAAGTAGAAAAAATAGAAGAAGCTGGTAGAAGTACCTAAGGACCTGTTTCTAGTTTCTGCTTATTTTCAGTGAAGCGGAATCAGAAGCAGTGAAACCAAACAGCCTAAATCCAGCAAAAAGCTGAAAAGTGCTTTTTTTAAGTTTTAGCAAACAAGCCTTTATTCTAATATAACTCATACAGATAACAGTGCCCAAGGAAGTGCCAATGTTAAGACGATCTTGAGGATCATTGGAATATGCAAAATCGGCTTTAGCATAATATGACTTCCATCTATCAGCAGACATTACCCTTCTTATTGTCATGCACAACCTCTCCCACACTTAGGAGGTTCCAAAAGATCTCATTACTACTACTACAACTACAAGTATTTATAGTAGTAAATGGAAGTAATGTGGACGATTCCTTGAATTGTAGAAATTTGTAGGAAGTGTGTAGAAGAGTTCTAGAATGTATCTAGAAGATAGCTAGAAACATCCATATAAATATTTAGGTAGGAATCATCTAGATAATCAATCTTAGCCCTTCGATTAGATTAATCTCTACCATCCATTTAGGAGGTGACCTAGTATAAATAGGTGGTAGGAACATATGTAATCCAATCCAATAATTGAGAGCAATAAAATACTCAAAAAATATTCTTATAAGTTTTCTTGTGATCTTTACCAACTTCCCTTAGCACACAAGCACGAGAGCGAGCGAGACTGACTTAGCAACTATTGAGAATGTTGTCCTTCATCTCAATTGAGAATGTTGTCAGTTTTTATTTTTGAACCCTCCGTTAATTTTTTTTAGAGGTTTACTTGTTTTTTTGAAATGTTTAATTATATGCGCATAAAGTTCAAAATGAAAAAAAATAAATGAGAATTTGCGATGCAGATTACAGTGCAATTGTCTATAAAAAAACTTTAAAATTCCCATTTCCCAAATGTTCTTGAGACAGTGGAGAACACAGAGAAATTTGTGAACGATCATGAAGAAAAAGTTGGTACAACTCATGATTCAGTGTTTAAATTCCTTAGGCTATGGAGAGTCGGCTGAGTGTCCAGAATTCGAAGCACTTGAATTACATATTCTAGATGCTAGTTGGGATGAATCATCATCTCTGCAGAGAGACCACATTTGCAATCTAGATCAGTATCCAAAAGAGACAATTCAGGTTGATTTTATAGATTTTGCTGAACTTTTGTTGTAAACGGAATGATTTTATACATTTTTTTTTGCAAATATATATTTCTGGACACCCGAATGCTGTAAAATGTCCTTTTTTCTGAGTTGCTTTAGTTTTGGTCCAATTGAGTTCTTGTCTAGCCACTCTAATACTGTAAAATGTGTTAACTAGAATCCACAACGGCCCCAAATGTCAGCTTCGACAAGTGATGATTGCACCATACGTATATGGGGGCCGAGATGGTCGAATTGTAGATAAAAATAGTGAGGCTCTTGTGAGATGGAAGGAATTGTTATCTTGTAGATACACTTGTCCAAACAGATACATTTTGATTACATACATATCCTTCATTCTTGGGTCCTTTTGTATTGCAAATTGAATCGTTCAAAGTTTATATAATTGTTAGCCACACAGTATTCCTGATCTTAATTCTTTTAGTTTTAATGATGATCAAAATTATCATGTAGAGTGTGTTATTGATGAGCCGATTGTTTGAGTTGAATGTGATTGTTGTTGCATATTTATTGATTATAAAGTAAACTATTTATTGATGGTATCAGTGTTTACTGTTTGTAACAGAAGAAAATGGCAAAAGTCAAATTTTTAGTTACTGGTAAAAATCTTGGTTTGCTGTTGCTGATTTTTGAAGGTCATCTACCGGAAATTCTAGCTGACATCGAATTTGATCAATAAGTGGCAAGTTGGCATTGTGGGTCGGGTTTTGTCTGTTCCAAGATACGTTTGGGTACCGAAATTAGTCGGAAGCAGAGTGAGCAGAAGAAGAAGAAAAAGTAGAAGCATCTTCTCTCTTAAGAATGCAATTCACAAACGTTGTTCTAAAACCACGAGACAGTCGTTGAGCACTCTCTGCAGCAATCTAGTGTTCCAGCAAATGCTTATATTCATTTCCTTTCCATAAACTCGAAGTTCGCATATCAATTTCCATACACTAAACCTAACAAATTTTACTCTACTCAAGCGAAGCAGAAAACCAAACCCTAGCTCAAGAACAACAATGCAGGTACTGTCGGCGAACACTTCATAGATCCAAGAAGTGCGGCAAAGATCCAAAGAAAAATTTCGAGCAAGAGCAATAGCAAAAAAGCTGAAACAGTGCGAGGAATGGATCTTTAGAGAGAGAGAGAGACAAAGAGAGAGAAGTGACAAAAAGCAAGATCTTGAGGTGAGACTTTTGAGAGAGAGAGTAGAGAGAAAAGTGAGAGTGTGAGCAAAAAAAGGAGGGAAGAATGAGAGAGAGAGGGAGAAAGAGGGTGGTGGGGGAGGTTTAAATGACCGTGGAGCCACCGGTAGTCTGTCTTACGGGTTACTTGATAAGTGTCAATACCACATGGCCTTGATTGGATGAGATACTATTTTTCATTTCTCATTTTCTTGGAAAAAATAAAAGATTTTATTTTTAAGAAGTAGAGATATGATGGTAAAAGTGTGGTTTGATGAGGGTTTTTTGATAAAAAAAATTGTAATGCTTAAGTATGATGTAATATATATATATATATATATATATATGTAGGGTATGGATCAAATACATACCTTGACATTAGGTAAGATCTAAGACCCAATCTAGGCCTTTGATTCAATTTGATTCCAAGGTGTGTGTTTATCTTATTTTTCAGATTATTTAAATTGTTTTAATGATGGGAGGGGCATTTTAGGCAGTAAAATATAACAAATTAAATCTTCCCATAACAGATTCCTGATTTTTATCCATAACTGATTTTGCTTCCCAATTTATTTTTATTTCTAATTATAATTCGATCTATTTACAGAAATTATCAATTTCATTACCAGAATCTGAAATTTCTTCATCATTCATCAATTCTGCTTCCAAATTCGTTTTTTCTTTCGAATCATAAATTGTAAATTCTGCATTTTTTTTCTGCATATTATACAGTACATTAATCATCATTATACAATATAGTATATTCCATTATACAGTCCATATAACGCGATTATACAGTGTGGTATTAAATGCAAAGAAAGTCAGTTTAATTCACAAACAAATTCTTCAAAAACAGAATTCACAAGAACAGATTCTTCAAAAATAAAAAATCAAAGCAAATAACAATGATATAAGCGAAATCATGGGGAAAAAAATTCACTATGTCGGAATGATACAAAAATTGCATATTTATAGCGAAACGGCGTGTTGAACAAGACACACTTTTTAGTGCGGTCTCGTGATTTTAGCCATCTGAGATCGTTTAGGGCTTCAAAATTGCGTTTTGTTAGTTTTTAAAACTTGTAAATAACAATTACATATCATATAAACCATTATACAACATCTTATACAGTGTGGTACTAGTGACAAACAGAATTAGTGATTTTTAAAACATTATACAGTAGCTTATACATTATACAATTAGTGTGTGTTTATAACTATACAATTACAATCTTATAAACCATTATACGGTATCTTATAACACATCATACAATATCATATTAATCAATATACAATATTATATAAGTCATTATACAATGAATACAATAGCTAATTAATTCATTATACAATAATTAATAAACAAATATACAGTAAATACAAACAAGGTAAAGTTTGGAAATAAGGGAAATAAATAAAAATGAAAATAAAAATCCGACTGAAAACATAAATACGCGAAAAAACTTATTAAAACGATGGAATTTGGGCCCGAGAGGGTGGTGCTCAGCATACTTATGATAATACTAAGTTGTTTTTAAAATGACGTTTCCTTCGAGATTGACGTAGAGCTTGGGGCCAAATTCCAAAAACAGTTTTTGCCTTTCGAAAATTTAAAATATATATATATTTTTTTTATTTTTTAAAGCAAAATACAGTACATGAGTGGTGATATACAAGTGTGGTATTCTAGTGACACCACAATTAGTGATTTTTAAACTATTATACAGTAGGTTATAAATCATTATACAGTAGCTTATAAACCATTATACAGTAAATACAATGGTGATATACAGTGAGCGATTACTGATATACAATTAGTGATTTTCAAACCATTATACAGTATGTTATAACATATTATACAGTATCATACAACCCATTATACAGTGTGTGTTTATACATTATACAATTACAATCTTATAAATCATTATACAGTATCTTATAACACAATATACAGTTAAATATAAGCCAATATACAGAATCAGATAACCCATTATACAGTGAATACAATAGCTAATAAACATTATACAATAGCTAATTAATACATTATACAATAGCTAATACACAAATATACAGTTGAAGAAGATTGATATTTCACGATCGAATTTTCAGTTCGCGAAATTCGTGGCTATTTTCCGGTCGCCTTCCCCAGCTAATTTTCGATCGTCTTCCCCAGCTAATTTCCGGTCGTCTTCGAGCAGCAACTCACGCAAATTCCAGAAGTTTAATATTTCAGATTTTGGTTTTTTCAATCTCGATTTTTCAGAAATTTCAGAATTTCAGAATTTTTTTTGTGATAATTGACCGAAATATGAGGTTAATACGATTCTATAAATTGATTGCGTTAATCTTGGCCTGGGATTGAGAGATTTTCGTGGGTATCAGATTTGGAGAGATTGTAGGAGATTTTTCTGTTATATTTTGGGTAACTGAATGTTGTATAATCTTGTCATTTTGTCTATTATACCCCTAATCTTTATTTTTCAATTTCTACAGTCTGTTTATTCCTTATTTTTTGGACTGTTGGATTTAATTGATCCAATGGTGTATATTGGATCTTAGATCTTATCTAAGAGAAGGTATGTACTCGATCTTAACCCTATATATGTATATATATGTATATATATATATATATATTTTGTAAGAAAAGTTATTTTTTTGTGAGAAATAGTATGGATTTTATAAAAAAAATCTTAACATATCTAAGGTAAACTCATCGATTAAATCATCAAAAAATATGGAAAGTCGATCTTATTTCGCAGCTCGCGTCATTTTGAATTAAGATATGTAATTATTTAATTGCATGTGTTAAGATATTAGTGCATAAAAACTTTTTAATTATTGGGTGAACTCTCAAATCATGAATAGCAAAAAAAAATTCCTTGAGAAAAAATTGAGAGAAATACAATTAAATCTATTGTTCAAGGAAGTTTAAGATTTTTTTAGGGAACACTTACTGTAGCATTTTTTTGAAACATTTTTAAAAGATGCCAAACAAATGAATTTTTAATGAAAAAAAATCTATGAAAATTTGAAAAATGAAAAATGGGTTCCATCCGATTGGGGGATAAGTATGCCCAAAAATATATTTCAACTTCACACTTTTCCTTCTAAATAAATCAAAACTGAGTAGAAACTCCATTTTTGATCCTTAAAAAATTCCAGAGTCTCGTATAATGGGCGGTTTTTACCAAACTTCGACACCACACTCATTCATTACAAGTTCCCGAATATCACTACCCGTGATTTTCGATCAAAACCTTAAGGGCTTGTTTACTTTGACTTATTAGGCCATATTCACTAATTAATATGGGCTAATACCTCGTTTACATTGTCGTGCATTTTTTATATCGGCCCACATGTTTGGTGAAGGCCCGACAATAAAATTCACTTTTTCCATATATTGAAACCCACTAGGGGTGGGCGTTTGGTTCGAGTTATCAGGTTTGGGGTTAATTGGGTTCGGATTTTTAGAGTTTCGGTTAGTAAATCTTACTATCCGATATCGAACCGATTTACTCAATTTAATCAGTTTCAAGTATACATCGGGTTCGGGTACTCAATCGGGTTGGTTTTGGATTTTCTGTCATTATTGTTTTAAAAAAAATTGGGCTGGTTTTTTGGCCTCTGAAAATAGAGGCCCCAATTATGATTTTCATTAAATCAAGGAATGAAAATTAATTTTATAAATTTTTAACTTAATATTTTATGTAGTAGATGCATAGAGAATAGTATAGGAGTTATGATTCTAAGTATAGAATAATATATTTTTAATTAGTGAAAATTATAGAAAATGTGTCGTAGTTGGTTAAGAAATGCTATAAAAATATATTTTTCAAATAAGTTACAGTTTAGAAATATAGCTGTTTGGATGTGTTTTTATTTTATTTTCAACCGTTATTTTCCAAAATATATGGAAGAATGAGTTTTTTTTTAAGTTTTGCGTGAGAAAAGTAAAAAAGATATGTGTGTTTGGTTGTGTTTTTGAAAATAGTTAGGATTGATGATTGTGATATGTGAAATGATTGAAAAGTAATGGCTAGATGGATAATGTTTGATTTGATGATTTAGAAATTAAGTTTATATAAGTATTCTATTAAAATTTTCATTATGTTATTTATTAAATTGAAAAATATTAGTCGTAGATGTTGCAACCCAAGAAGAAAGAAGCAATTTTTCATGACCAGTATTAATTAAAAAAGTGAAAATGCTTAAACTAATCTTATTTTTATTTACTGTCTAGTGTCTATTTTGATTTTCCCTTCTTTCCGTTCCTTTTATGTTTTATCTTTTCCTGGTTCTTCTTTCTCTATTTAAATGAAGGGGTCGCTCATTCGTCTATTTTCTCCTTCTCTAACCACGCACGCTGGAGAATTTCCCCCTGTTTCGAGATGCCGGGAAATCTAGGGCCTGTTTGGCCCGTCGTTTTTGACTTCACTTGGTGTTCTCGCAGAACAAAAAAGCCCAAAATGCGTTTGGCCCATAGGTCTCCGATTCCATTTTTCAGAAATCCCAGAACACAAAGTGAAGATTTTGAAGAACAGCTTTTAGCTGTTTTGCAATTAAATTGACTATTTCAGAACAAAAAATTTCAGAATTATCAAAAACACGGAGATGCGTTTTCTGTGCACTAACTCGTGTACTGTTCATCAAAATGTGAATAAAATGGAATAATTTTGCACTGTTCATCATTTCACAAAAGAAAAGACCAAGCTCATCTCCTCTCTTGCGATTGGCGATTTCGTCTTCTCGGACCACAGCGACGACTCTTAACTCCGGCGGATAGATTATCACCTTCATCCATAAATCTGAAGCTAGTAAGTTGATCATTTGTGATAGTTGTATCAAGAAATCAATTATTGGGAAGTTAGGGTTCATGTAAAAATTTGGGGCTTTCATTTCTGTATGCAGATTTAAGACGAGAAGCATAACGACGGCGGTCCTATCTATTGTCGCTTGATTTCTGGACTAGGTGGTAAGAATTTTTCAAGGTTACTGTTGATAGATGTGTGAAAGTGCAAAGTTAGGTATTTATGTTTCAAAAATTGGGGTGTAGCTATGCAATCGAGGCATTACTCTAGTGAAAAAGTTTTTGACATAAATGAAGGGGATTGAGTTCTGACTTGCTTTGAGATAACTTGTGTCAATTGAGTTGCAATTTGAAGTTAATCTGAGGGTGGGTGGGCAGGTATTGCTTGTGCATATACACATTGTGTGTTTATTTTGTGTGTCTATGTACTTGAAATTGTGATTTTGTGTGAATTGTATTCACTGATTTCTCACATTAGATCATTGTGTTTCTATTTTTCTATAGAAGATAACAACCATTCTGTTTTTCTGTCTAATAGGTACAAATTGGTTTTCTACAAGCAAGTTTGCCTAAGAAACAGGCTTATTTTTTTTTTATTTTTTTTTTTGGTACAAAAAGTTCGGGTGGGATCGGTGCCGGTCCCCCACCCGGGCTTATGATAATAATAAGACTACATTTGACCAGAAGAAGAAAAAGATTGCAAGAGTTTGATCCAAGGCAGTAATGTTTATGATTGGTTTTCAGCAGAAAAATAGGTTTTGACAGTTCATAGAGTGCTCTTTTAAGCTTGCTAATTAATTAAAGTTGGTATAATCAAACAATCTCTTCCTCCACCAAACCCTACAAAGAATTTTCAGAGTATAAACAGGGGATATTTGTGAGGATCATCTTCCACGAAAAAGGGCAGATATAAACAGGGGAGACAGGGGATCATCTTGCATGAGTAGAAACAGAGTATAAACAGGGGAGACAGGGGATCATCTTACACGAGTAGAAACAGAGTATAAACTGTCATCAGTTCATATAAACAGCCATGGAACGAGGAACAATTTCTAATAATGGACTTAGTTTCCTTTGTGAGGATATAATTTTTTATGTTATGGAAAGGTTATCAAGGGATGCATGCATTGTGGAGGCAGCCCGATTGGGTCTTTTATCACAATATTTTCAGCATTGTTGGTATTCCATCCCTACTCTTTTATTCGATATTAACCGTTTTGAACAAAGGGGTTATCATGGTTTAGATTTTATTCATTTTGTTAATCGCACTATACTTGAACATAATGAAAGTGTGGTTGAAACCTTGAGCTTTGAGTTACCAATGGGGGCCGAGGCATTGCATTGGATAAGGCAAGAGTGGGTGTCGTTTGGATTAGATCATTCTGTGCGTATGCTGAAATTAGTCGGTCGGTTGTCCACTTCACTCCCTAACGGCCTGTTTTTGTCACAAACTCTTGTTCAGTTAAAATTATATCTACCGAACTACATTGTTAGGTGGGAAGATAGATATAATTTACGAAATTTAAAAAGACTCATATTGAAGCACATTGTGCTGAATGATAACACATTTTCTTCCCGCCTTGGAAAATGGTGTCCCGAGTTGAATGATTTACAGTTATTCAACTGTGATTTTAGAGGACTAACAGAATTTGAGGCATATTTGCCTTCTGTAAAAATATTCAAGATGGCATTCAATCGGGCCCAAGAAAATGTGAATATAAAAGTACACTTCCTCAATGTAGATGTCCTTGTTATTTTATTAAAACAAGACGAACAGGGTCCGGGGCATTTACAAGTATTGGGGCCGTTACCTCGTTCTTTACAGTGGATAGTACACCGTCATCGACACTTCATCGGATCAACTTGCTCGACATACCGACTACTTCGAGAGGTTGTAAAATTGACGAAAGAATTACTGTCCAGCGAACGAGCACGTGTCCCGGTTGATTTTGTTAGGGTATATTTATCTATCCTTGTTTGAATAAGTGTAAATGCTTGTAAGAAGTTGTTTTGACTTCCTTTTTTTTTTGAATTGTTTGTTTAGAGGTTGGCGCATGTGGAGTCTCTACATCGCATTATGGCGAGATACTTTTTTGTTAATATGCACTGTCTAGAGATCAGGTGTTCGAAGCTGCTTGACAATCTTGCTGTCACATTGGTGCTCATAAGTAGATGTACAGGCTTGAACGAGCTTAAAGTTGATTTGGTGGTACTATTTTAAGTTTTATGGTTTGTCGCTTATTAGTTATTACATGGTTTATTTAACATGTTCTTTGTTTGGGTTTCTAAAATAAAATTGTAATTGACTTAACATGTGTAGGGTGCACCATGGGAAAACGCGGGCATTAGTGTATCCAACTACGTAAAAGACTGGAAGTTGCAAGCAATGGGATTGGAGGCATTGAATGAGGTCACGATCTTCAACTTCTCGGGTTCTGATTGCGAGATAAGCTACATTATGTACGTGTTGTCACACGCAACTGAACTGGGTACACTAAATATCTACTGTGTTAATCAATTTTTTGATGATCCAATTGGTGTGTATAAGAGGACATCAATTAGAGCGTATGAAGCTACCGCGTCAAACAATGTGCAAATTCGTTTCATAAAAGGGGCTTATCCTAGAATAAGAGGAGAATGAA
This sequence comes from Buddleja alternifolia, assembly GCA_019426215.1. Classification (NCBI taxonomy): domain Eukaryota; kingdom Viridiplantae; phylum Streptophyta; class Magnoliopsida; order Lamiales; family Scrophulariaceae; genus Buddleja; species Buddleja alternifolia. The sequence continues at coordinate 54,571,587 of CM033391.1, forward strand.
AATTGCACAAGAATTTTACAGTGGTTCGAAGCATCAATTATCCAACAATGTACTTAATTTGACTATGAATGTACTTAGGAATAGAACAATTTTTCTTAGTTGTAATAGAGATATTCATAGTTTCGTCTGATTAATATATAATGTACATGAGGATGTAGGTACTACTTACTAAACATTAAGCTATATAATTTAAAAAATTATTAAATATTATACGAACAATATATATATTACACCTAAAAACAGGTCCATCCAAACGTGTTCTTGTTTTTTCTTCACTGCAAAACAGTTTCATCCAAACGCATTCTCAGAGAACATATATTCTGCAAAATAGTGGGCCAAACAGGTTTTCACTTGGTTTTATTCTTCAAAAACTGTTCTACAAAACTGTTTTGCAGAACTACGAAAACAAAAACGTGCCAAACAGACCCCTAATTTCTTGCGTGTTCCAACGAAATGTATAAAGATAAATTTAAAAGAAGAATTTTTATTTTTAATTTAGGGGTAGTATTGTACTTTGTGCAAATAAGCTAAGTTTTAATTACTTTGGTTCGCAAACACTCCATAACAACTTTTTTCCACTTTTCGCTTATGTTTGCATTACCCGCTTTTGATCTTTCTATGATTCTAATTATTTTTCACTTATAATCATTTTTTCATAAGTAGTTGTGTTTGCAAATACTCCCGTAATTCCATTACATGTAAAACATATGCAAGAAATAGTTACGTAATCGAGCTTTATCTATTATCAAGAATTAAATTGTTAGTCTAGAGGTATTAGCTTCTACTTTCACTTGGGAGGTCATGAGTTCAATTCCAGGCTGTTACAAGTCGTGATTTTTCTCTCCTTATTTGGAGCCTTATAGGGTCTGTGTGGCCAATGATTTAAAAAACTATCGACCCAGATTTGTTGGGTCATGATATCTCCCTTCGTCTAGAATTTTTTAAAAAATTAGCATTACCTAGTTGAGGATATTTTTTGAACTTTTCGATATTCCACTTAGGGTGAGTTTTGCCCAACTTTTGCATAATTGGTTATGGGATAATTAACTCTTGCATAATTGATTATGACAAAAGTTTGGATTTGTAGCTTTTATAGAACGTGCTTTTGTAACACAAAGATATCCAAAATAGATTATAAGAAAATGGGGCCAAACAGTCATCAAAATATCATTTATACTCGAAATACATATTTTAACTTTTCAACCGCTGGACCAAATGCACCTTTATGTTAATCACATCCCAATTAAGTTATAAAGAAACATAAACGTGTTATACATTTAACCCGAATTGTATAATTGTGCAATGTAAATGCTATATAAAAATTGCTAAATAATCACATCCTCGCACAAATACCACATTTAATCAATAACACTTGCATCCCACAAGACAAAGGGGTTAATTGCAATTTAGCTCCCTGTGAAATATCGTAAGTGTATAAAAACCTCCGTGAAACAAAAATAGGCAGTTTACTTCCCTCTATAAAAAATGATGAAGCAATTCAGCTCCGTGCCACTCGCACATTTTGATAGTGGTTATGACATTTATGCCTTAATAAGACCATTTTGTCCATATCTAATAACCATTGGATCTAACTGATAAAAATCAAAGATTGAAATTAAACATAAATGTCTTATTTATTCATATTAATATCAACCATTCATTTTAATAGAGATCAAAGGTCCAGATTTATCCTCTTAAATATATATTTGGTTTATACATATTTTTTAATTTTTATTTTTTATAATTACTATATATTTTTATAATTTTAAAATTGTAATTAAACTTATTAAATATAAACTTATTATATTTATATATATACAAAGTTGCATATTTGTATCTATATATACACACACACACATATACACAACAGGTGTGGACGCACCTGCAGGGGGAACCAGACGGTGAAGAAGGCTGGGAAGGATAGGGCAGACGGCGTTGAAGTCGAACGTGGGAGGGGAACCAAGCGGCAACGATGGCGATGGTGGCTCCATAAAGTGGATGTTTAAGCATGGGCAATGCCGGGTCTGGCGAACGTGACATTGGTGGTAGATTAGGAGACGACAGTAATGAAGTGTGGTTGCGGAGGGGTAGATAGATGTTGGAGGTTATGATGAAGGTAAATTAGGGTTAGGGTTCTAAGAAGATGATGAGTTGAAGGAGATGAAAAAAAAAATAAGAATTAAAAAATTCAATATGAATAATTAAAAAAATATAGGGTAAATATTGTAAAAAATGTAAGGGCATTTTAGTCTTTATATCTACGCATGTAGGTTGAAAAAATCGAAAAAGACCGTGTGCTTCATTACTTTTTACTCAAGGAGGTAAATTGCCCATTTTTGTGTTTCACAGGAGGTTTTTGTGCACTTACGTGATTTGACGCGAGGTAATTTTTCTAGGGATAATTGCATATTGTACCCTTGTAAAACACGAAACCTACACACATCCCCTGTGTGTTAAAAAAATAGCCTGAAATACGCCTATGTTTTTCAAAACCCTGCACGAAACCCCCAACCTTGCTTTAAATACAATGAGCGTGATTGCTACTTTCCACAAATTTAATATAAATTGAGAATTTCGTGCAAAGTTTTAAAAATTATTGAATTATTTCAAACTATTTTTTTAACACAATCATTGACACCCCATTTTTCTATCAAAAGTTCAAAACCCCTAAATAGTTCTCAAACCCCATTCAATAATGTCCCTGAGAGTTCTCAATCCCCAATGCGCAAAAAATTTTCGATCAAAACCCTGATAGTTCTCAATCCCCATTCAAGTATATCCCTGCCCGAAAATTTTCGACCAAAACCCTGAAAGTTCTCAAACCCCATTCAAGAATATCCGTGAGAGTTTTCAATCCCTAGTCAAGAATATCAATGCGCGAAGATTTTCGATCAAAACCCTAATGGTTTTCAATCCCCATTCAAGTATATCCCGGAGAATCCGTTCAACTGAACCGCGCAATCAATCACTTACAGAGCAGCTTCCGTGAAGGTGACTTTCCGGTGTTTTTGATTTTTCTCCTATGTTTTCCCCTTCTTTTATCACTTTTTTATCAGTCCTTTTCCCTCTTTCTATCGAACGCTTTTCTGAATTATTCTTGAAGTCTCTTGGATTATTCGTTTATCTAAATTTTTTGTCAAAAAGTTTTGTTAACAATTCTTTTTTATTTGCAGGAAATTTTGTTGAAGTCTATCAGTTTCATCTGTTGATAGATAAAAAAGGTATAGAAAAGAGATTTTCCGTGATTTATCAGTCCAATCATTTGAAGTAGTGAGAATCATGCAAAGTAAAAGAAGTGCTGCAGATTATGTGGATAAATTTTTAATATATCTGAAAGCACAGAGGTTTGGATACGTAAGAAAATCCTTTTTGTAAGATAAATTGAAGAAAAATGTTTGAAATTTGATTACGCTAAATCAAGACTAACTCCTTCGGCTTCACTGTCTTAAAACCTCAAAACCGATTGAACTCAGCCGCCTCTGTAAAATGGAGCAGACTTTCATTATGATCAAGCCTGATGGCGTTCAAAGAGGCCTGCTTCGTGTTTTTCTTTTCTTTTTAGAGTTTAATATTTTTTTCAATTTTTTTTTTCGATGAACCTAGATTTCGCATTTGTTCAAGGCACGGATTGCTTTAAATTTCTGCGGATTCTATTTTTGTAGGTAAAGCAATGTCTTCATTGGAGAAAGAATATGTTTTCTTTTTTATATTTCAGAAAAGTGAAAAGAAAAAAGAATTCATTTTATGGACTTGATTTGTTAGGATGATGCTGAAAAAAATGGTCGATCTGGTGGTTATTTGAAAGAAAACCTTGATCTATGCGAGCTAAACGTTCAAGTTCAACTCTTGTCTAAAACTCTTATTTAAGATCATTATCTTCATCATCGGCTCTCAATTCTATACATTGCACTTCATTAACATAACCGATTTGCAAATCATCCAATTCATTAACAAGTTTTCCTCCAAAAGAGGGTGGACTTTGGGTTGAAAGTGAAATAAGTCAGTAAGGACCCAAAAAAAATATTTACTCGAGCTAAAACAACCTTGATGTACTGTCAGGCCCTGACAGTTTAAAATATTTTGAGACGACCAGGATGTATCATTTTGCTCATAAACGGGAGTATAGAGGCTATTGAAATATTCTGAAAAGGTCTAAAAAAATTCTAGAAAAATTTAGAAGACTCTCTGGAAAGTATTAAAATACTCTAGAAGAATGTAGATCGTTACAGAGAGCTCTAGAATAGCGTAGAACTGTGTAGAATGTCCTAAATTAGTCTAGATTGTAGTAGAAGTATGTAAAATGTCGTAGATGTGTGGGCCTCTCTAGAACCATGTGAATATGATAGGAAATTTAGAATATCCTAAGGAATATTCTTGGATTACTATAGAGAGTCTTTCATATCCGTAGGATCAAATAAATATCCACCTTCCACTAAAGAGGTAGATTAGTATAAATAGAAGTAGGAATGTCATTTGTAAACCACCCAAGTCTAGATACAAATGTAAAAACGAGTCTGACTTAGTACAATCTCGCAGGAGGCAGATTGGAGGGCTAAGTGCTGCACGAAACGTGAGCATCAAAGCTAAGACCGTAACAGTACGCACAAGCTGTGGGGCGCAAAAAAGCACCCCCAAACGCCCGGGGCGTATGCCCCACCTCATCAGGTGTACGCTCAACAGGAGTTGCGCCTCCCTCTAATGCCCCGGGGCATTTTGGAAACACCCTGCCTCGAGGCGAGCCCCGGGGATCATATGCGATGAACGATAAGTAATTATGGAAGTTCTTAGTCTTAACTGGCTTATGTAAAGTTGAACAACTTTGACAAGGAAAAAACTAATTCTATAATTATTTATGAAAATGAAACCTTATCTGCTTTTCAATTTTTCTTTTTAAACTAATTTCCACAAATTTTGCATGAATATAAACTTATAAAGTAAACATTTAAAATTAATTTTGCATTATTTTATCTAAAATGGATCAGTAAAATTGATATCGGCATATTTATCTAATCTGTCTATGTGTATGTATGTTGTTTAGTTCTTTATTCATTTCTCTTACCAAAGAAAAAAAGGGGGGGATGTAATCAAACTTTTTTCTTCAATTTATTTTACAAAAGATTTAAGAGTATATAATCTAATATTTTGCTGTGAATATTTTGTTTCAGGTTGGTGAGAGCGGTGTTTGACTGATACACTACGTTTTTCAGCTCATTGTTAGTTTGAGGTTTGTATACGTTTATATGTTACTGACATATTGTTAATGCTAAGATAAATTTGAATGATTTCTAGAGAGTCTGTACTCCAGAGGATCATATGCGGCGAGAAATAAGTAATTATGGAAGAAATTATTATTAACTGCCTTATGTAAAGTTGAACAACGTTGACCAGGAAACAACTAATTCAAAAGTTATTTATGAAAATAAAACCTTACCGGCTTTTCAGTTTTTCGTTTTAAACTATTTTCTACAAGTTTTGCATGAATATAAAGTAAACATTTAAATTTAATTTTGCTTAATTTTTTCTAAAATACATCAGTGAAATTGATATCCCCATATTCATCTTATCTATGTGTATGTATGTTGTTTAGTTCTTTATTCATTTCTCTTACCAAAGAAAAAAAGGGGAGATGTAATCAAACTTTTTTCTTCAATTTATTTTACAAAAGTATTTTCTCATACTACATTTATCTATCGTCAAATCGAAGGCCCACCACATTTCAATAAAGTTAATCTAATTCTGGATTAATACGTTGTACTGTCTTTTTGGAATACACATATATAAATTTACTACATAATATAATTTTTATAGATACTTCCATACATTTTACATGTCTAATAGGAGCTAAATAATAAATGTGCAAAACATGTTGACAAATATAGCTCAAATGTGATAGTATCTATAATTTTTATAGATACATCCATACATTTTACATGTCTGAAAAATATTCCTTTTGAGAATGGTTACATGAGGTGTGGTGGTTTATTTTCAATGTTATATCTTTATCGTGTTTCGCTATATTATAATATCAAGGTTTAGATTGACATATTATTATTTTTATCTTTACATTATTTTTACTTCACTAATGTATATGATAGGCTATTGCATGGTTCCTATGTGTGTTTAATATCATTTTCGTTTGGTTAAATTCTAAGTATCATACAATGTTGTTTGCATGCTTTTTTGGCAATGAACAAATTTGGCTTACTCCCAAAATCATCATGGATGGTTATTCAACCCTAACTTTAATCTTTTATTTCACTCTTCTAAAGTTATGTTATTGTTTTAGTATTTTAAACTTTTCATTGATGATTATTGCTTTTTAATGTATTATAATCAATTTTAAGAACTATAAAAAGTACCCATATTCAATGCAAGAGCAATTTAAAAGATGGCAGGTTTCAAGTGCATGATTGTATTAGTATAAGTTGTATTAATTGTATTAATTTCTTTTGTGATTCTGTATCTGCAGATTAATTTTATGGGAATCAAACTTAGAATTCCCGGAATGGAGACAGAGGAATTTGTGGGGCCTAGGAGAATTTTCAAGAAGAATGAGTTAGTACAACTCATGATTGAGAGTTTAAACTCGTTAGGGTATGGAGATTCAGCTTCGTATGTGAAATCTGAATTCCCAGAACTTGAATCGCAAGGCTTGGTTTCAAAGGGAAGGCTGGTGCAACTGATTGAGATTGCGTTAGATTCGCAAACTCATAACTATATGTACCACAACGTCGTTACTGAGATATCGCCGTATAAAGACCACCGGGGGTTAGGGGTGGATGTTGTACCTTCCATACAAGGCCTGATCCGTCATAGGACGACGAGGCCAAATATTCCCCTTTATGGGAAAATTTGACAAACCTTATTCGATGTTCAAAGTTGCTTAATATCTGTGTCGAGATAACCACAGTTGCAGATAACAACACAGTGAAAGAAAAAACAACCTCACAAACACAAACATAAACACAAAATTAAAATAAATAAATTATAAATCAATGCTTGAATGGTATCAAGAAGAATGAGTTGTTAAACTCGTTAGGGTATGGAGATTCAGCTTCATGTTTGAAATTTGAATTTGAATCTGAGTCCCAAGAACTTGAATTGCAAGGCTTGGGTTCAAAGGGAAGACTGTTGCAACTGATTGAGATTGCGTTAGATTCGCAAACTCATAATTGTATGAACCACAGCACCGTTACTGAGATGTCGTTGTATAAAGACAACCGGGGTGTGTGTGTGTGGAATGTTGTACCTTCCATACAAGGCCTGATTTGTGATAGGACGTCGAGGCCAAATATTCACCTTTATGGGAAAATTTGACAAACCTTATTCGTTGTTCAAAGTTGCTTAATATCTGTGTCAAGATAACCAAAGTTGCAGATAAGTTAAAACAATGAAAGCAGAGAAGACAACCTCACAAACACAAACACAAAATTAAAAAAAAAATTATAAAACAATACCTGAATGGTCTCTGTGGGAAACATAGCTTGATTGCATATGTGGTCTTTATACAACGACATCTCAGTAACGGTGTTGTCATACATACAGTTATGAGTTTGCGAATCTAACGTAATCTCAATCAGTTGCACCAACCTTCCCTTTGAAACCAAGCCTTGCGATTCAAGTTCTGGGGACTCAGATTCAAATTCAGATTTCAAACACGAAGCTGAATCTCCATACCCTAACGAGTTTAAACTCTCAATCATGAGTTGTACCAACTCATTCTTCTTGATACCATTCAGGTATTGTTTTATAATTTTTTTTTTGAATTTTGTGTTTGTGAGGTTGTCTTTTCTGCTTTCACTTTGTTGACTTATCTGCAACTGTGGTTATCTTGACACATATATTAAGCAACATTGAATAAGGTTTGTCAAATTTTCCCATAAAGGGGAATATTTGGCCTCGTCGTACTATGACGGATCAGGCCTTGTATGGAAGGAACAATCCCCCACACCTAAAGGTTATTGATCCTTTGATGGGATATAAGTGTGGAGACAAATCAAATTATCAAAAGGAATAACTTTGGTAGGTGGAACCAAACAACAATCAAATTATCAAAAGGAATAACTTTGGTAGGTGGAACCAAAGGTTGTTTGGTAGGTGAAACCAAGAGGTTGTTTGGTAGGTGAAACCAAGAGGAGTTTTGGTAGGTGGAATTATTCGTATAAATAGGAGTGAATTTCCTTCACTTCAGGTATCCCAAATTGAGAGAAAACATAGAGAGCAAAGTGTGTGTAGTGTAGTATATACTAGGAAAAATGTAGTGTATACTAGGGAAAACAATTTGTGCTAGATACAAATTGTGCTACACGGGAAACACTTGTGGGGTTTTTCTCTCGGGGCATTACAAAGGGGGATGGGAGAGTAGTGTTCTATATAACTTTGAGAGTGGTTGTACAAGAGTAGTTTTTTTGAGTTTGTCTATAAACTCAAGTGTGTATTTTTTGTACCGGTAAATTTCTCTCATAGTGGAAGAACGGAAACTCTCGTGGACGTAGGCGGATTTTGCCGAACCACGTAAATCTGTTGTCTCGTTTTCTTGCTTTGATTCTTACTTTAAAGTTCGTTCATGCGCGTTGATTCCTAACAACTGGTATCAGAGCACGGGTTACAGCGATCCGTGGGCGAATCAATGGTGAAATTTTTGAAAAATCATTTTTTTACCTTACAAAATTTTTGATATTTGGATTTCGGCCCCCCCCTCAAAATCGAAAAATATTGGATGTGTTTGGTTTTATTTTGGAGAGTGATTTTGGTGAAACATTTTATTGGGAATTGTGTATTTTGGTGAAAATGTGTTTGGTTTTATTTTGAAAAATTAGTATTTTAATCATTTTTCGCGAGAATGTGTTTGGATTAGCTATTTTGAAGTAACATTTAAATGTTACTTTGGTGAAAATGTGTTTGATTTTGTTTCAGAGGTAACAAAAAACACTATAACAGTTAAATCATGTCAATTTTTGTCTGAAAAAGTTATTTTAATGATTAATTGATGATTAAAAAATATATTATAATATAAGTTTAAAATTATTATAATAGAAATGAATGATTATTTTATATAATTATATAATTTCTAAAATAATTATTTATTCATATAATATTTTATAAATAAAAAAAAAAAAGGAGGGGGGGGGAGGTTTGGGAACAGTGTTGTCTTCCCCAATCCCCAACACACAAAAAAACACACACACAATTACACACACACACAACAATACACACACAATTACACACACACGCACACAAAAACACACACACACGCACACAAACACACACACACGAAAACACACACAGAGACACACACACACGAAAATACACACACACACATACACACAAACAAGAAAACACACACACACACACAAAAACTAAAAGGAGAGAGGGAGAGAGAGAGAGGAAAAAGAGGGAGGAGAGAGAGAGACCGCAGAGAGAGAAGAGTTGAGGGAGGGGACAAAAAAGTTTTGACATTTTTTGGCCAAAATATTTGGCCAAACATGGGCCCCATATTTGGCCAAAACAGTTCAAACCAAACAAGTTTTGGGCTGGGTTTTGGTGAAAAGCCCAGCCCAAAATAAATCCAAACACAGTCATCATGTTTTTCCCCTTTATTTTGAGTTTGCCCCCTTCAAACCCAAAATCCTGGCTATAACAAAAGAGATATAAGAGTATAAAGTATGTCAAAAGTTGTAATTGAATTTAATTTCTTATTATATTTTTCTTCACAAATGTAGCGTACCGTACCCCCTTTGACTCCTTCAACTATCTACCAAAAAAATATGTATACGCATACTACAACAATCTCACCCCCCTTTATTCAAATTCTTGGCTCCGTCCCTGGTTCTGCTATTAGTGTATAACAATGCCCACATATCAATTCCAGATGGCATTGGTGGATTCATAAAACTATTTTGCCTCATGTGATATCCTCCTAAGGTTTGGTATTGACATTCTTTCTTACATCTAAGCTCCAAATAAAGTAACTTATTATTCCCTTTTTCTCCAAGTTTATCTCTCTCATTTTCTTTCTAGGACGTTCCAAGATGAGCGCTATAAGGTGGACAAAATATACCATCAATTAAAGTAATATGTGACACCGCTAATCGTGAACAACTAATTCCGGCAATCGTATAAAGATATATTTTCGATTATAGAAATCATGATTAGTCAAAAGGGAGACACTTACCTGCCAAAGAGGGAAGTTATGACATTACATGTTTCCTTGACTGAATCAGCATTGGTTAGTGGTACTATCACTACTAACATTGAATGCATTTAACGAGAGATTCTATTGCAATTTGGCAAACCATGTGATGGGGACTGAATCAGCTGAATCATATTATACCTGTGAAACAAAGTAGTATATGAAAAGAACACCAACTAAATTTTTCTTTTTTTTTTAATCCTCTTTTGACTAGAAAGAATTAAGTAAGCTCTATCACATTTTTGAATCTATGATATATATATATATATATATATATATATATATGGATAATTATATATAGCATCCTAAGGCATTGCGAAATTACAAAAAACATCCCCTAATTTAATAAATCACATCTAACATCTTGTAGTTTCACTTTTTGATGTAAGGTTGGACGGAATGTGTAAAAAGATCGAATTGCCCTTATGGAATATTTAAAAAAAAGAAGAAAAAACATTAAAAAATCAAAAAAATTGAATTACCATATTACCACCCCCTTTACATTTTTAGATTTACTTCTAATACCAATTTTAAAATAAAAATTTAAACTTAAAAGAAAAGTAATATATATATACATATATGTGTGTGACTGTGTGTGTGTGATTGTGTGTGTGTTGCTGTGTGTGTGCGTGCGAGTGTGTGTGATTGTGTGTGTGTGCGTGAGGTGAGGGGAGGGCATGGTGGAGTGGGGGTGGCGATTGGGGGTGGAGAAGACGATTATTGTTCTAAAGTAATATATTTTTTTTCTTTTCTTTTTTATTTATTTTATAAAGTGATATATTATTTAAGTAATTTAGTTTAGAAATTAAATTTATTAAGATACAATAATTAAATTTATTTGTAAATTTCATAAATTAAATTAAAATATATAAACTATTATATAATCTAACCTATTATATAAACTCTAATATATAAATTTAAATAAAAGATTAAAATGATATTTTATACATAATTTTTTAATATAATTTTAATAATTTCTAATTTATTTTATTTTCTTGAGAATATTTTTTTATAAATAATTTTTTTTTATATTTTTTATACACAACATTACATATAACACGGGTAATTCTATGGTGGATCGGGAGAGTTGCTCCCGATCCATTTTTCACCACACAAATACGTGGGGTGAGGTGGTTTACACAGGGTAGATGGGTGTGCAAACCACCCTACTCATTTGAATGTGTGGTGAAAAATGGACCGGGAGCAACACTCCCGGTCCACCTTAGAATTTTCCATATAACACCTATACTTTTACAAAACATTACAATTTACACCAAAATGGTATATTTGTCCGAATACTATAGGGTTTCTATATTCAAAAAAGGACACAGGCATTTTCCAAAGTTGACCAAAAAATTTAACGGTGCTGTACAGTAACCCTAACGGAAGGTGCTACTTGTTGGACGAAATAAAACGTTAGGATGTTAGATGTAATTTATTGAACTAGATGATGTTTTTTGTAATTTCGCAATATCTTAGGATATGATGTAATTGTCCCTATATATATATATATATATATATATATATATATGGATACAAAATAATTAAGATGAAGGATGTATAATTAAGATGTTTCAAACTTGTGGTGTTTATCAACTGCAACAGAGACATCCCAAGTGCAACTGAGACCTTTGGGTATAACCACAAGATCTCCTGCTCCAAATTCCACAACTTCTTCTGATTCTGAGTTTTTAGGATAAATTTTCACTTTTCCACGAACCAAATAACAAGTCTTCTGTGCATCAAACTTTAGCTGGTACTTCCCCGGAGGACAACACCGTCTTTAATTTCTACAAACAAAAAATAATATTTAAGCAATAATATATAACTTAGCTCTGGCTCAATCTTCTGGTTTTTTGGGTTCTGCAAAAAACATTTTACGTGGTAATTGGTTTTTCAAATTGATTCATTTGAAGTTGTAATAGAGCGATTTTCATAGAACGTCCGAATGCCGTATATGTCTTTCATAAATTGTTACGTTACAATATTCTTCTAAGTCTTTTCCTAATAGAGCAATTGATTACTTAATTTTATTCTGTTTTCTTTAAAATTGCTGGTAAACTTGTTGATCAATTCTCGGATTTGCAAATTTGGCATGCTATTATTTACCGGTAGGAGGCCATAGCTTTTTTTAGAAAATTGGTCATTTTAACATTATTTTTAATTTTTCATCAAGCCATGGTAGGTAATTTTTTGAGATACCCTCTCTTCTAAGTCATTGTCAAAAATATAGTGAGTTCCAAGAGAAGCATGAAATGAGAAGTACTTTCGAGATCACTTACAACTTGTTAGAAGGAGGTTTACAAGAACCAACGGGGGTTGGTTCGAGTGGTAAGCGACTCGCTTCCGCTTAAGCAAGGTCTCGGGTTCGAAATCTTGTGAATGCAGCAAACCCCGCTGGGAGACTCACCCACCACTACCAGGTGCACGACCCGGGTCGGATTCAGATGTAGTCGGGGCAAAGTTCCAGTAAACCGGGTGGGCAACCGAAAAAAGAAGGAGGTTGACAAGGAGATCAGTTAAAAGTAAATGGGATCCCAAATAGTACTACCAAGTTTAAAATGCAGTGAGAATGAACCTCAAGGAGGTATTATTCTCTTTACAAACATCCAAAGAAGAAATAAAATCTAAAAGATAGAAAATTAAATTTAGGGAAAATTACTAAAAGCCCCCTACAATAAATTTTTATATCCAAAAAACTCTTGATAAAATTTTTCAATCCAAAAAACTTATTCCACCAACTTATTTTCATTCCAAAAAGCTCAAGATTTAGAGTTAATAAATTTATGAACTTAATTGTCCTTGACCTTTTAGGCTAAAATTTAATTAGTTATAGCTTTGTATAGTGATTTATTTATTTATTTAAAAAATTTATATTGGTAATTGACTAACTATAATTTTATTTTATAATTTTTCAGAATTTTAATCTTCTTAAAAAAATTTAAAATATATTTTTAGATGATTATTATAGTAAAATAAAAAATAAATTATATAAAAGTATTAACAATATTTAATACTAATAATTAAAATCTATATTATTCAACTTATTAATCTGAAAATTTTAAAAAAAAATCGATAAAAAAGATCAATTGATCAATTATAACTTAATAAATAAAGGGTAGTTTATTCAAAAAAGTTCTTAATCTTAACTTTTGGGGTTTTTTAAAGGGGTAATAACAGTAAGCTACTCGAATTTTTCGAGTTTTGGCACTTTTTTATACAAACTTCTTTTTTTTACACTTTTTTATCTCAATTTTACGGGTTTTACACTTTTTTATCTATTAGCATATTGCGGTGGATTCCGCCGAAATTTGAACACATGTGGCGGGGTGAGATAAAAAAGTGTAAAAAAAATAAAGTTTGGATAAAAAAGTGTACAAAAAATAAAGTTTGAATAAAAAAGTGTAAAAAAAAAATTTGTTTATTCTGGCGGAATATGCTAATAGATAAAAAAGTGTAAAACCCGTAAAGCTGAGCTAAAAAAGTGTAAAAAAAAATGTATAAAAAATTGCCAAAACTCAAAAAGTTAGGATAGATTACTGCTTTTACCCCTACAATAGTATTGCCACAAAAGAGTGACTGAAAAGTGAAAACCATTAACGAGAGGAGAGGATTAATCTGACAAGCAATTCTGATATACCAATGACAATTTACCACTTTTAAAATTTTATCAATTCTTTCCCTTCTTTCTTTCAGATTATACTTGAAGGCTCCCGAAATTTGAGTTCCTGCCACGGGATGATCTCGAGGTCCAGAGAGTCCTCAAATATCACCTTTTTCATTGTTAACACCTTTTTCTCTTCCTCTTGTGCTTACCATTATTTCAAACATACGTCAATGATGGCAAAACAGTTTCATAAAATCCTAAACCAGCTAATTATTTTTTTCATTTACAATTCTAAAATGTTTTTGGGATAAAATCGACCATTCATTCATTTCATCACAATCAAAATTTACAATGCTGATGGCAATTGTTAGATTAGAGAAAATCTCGTAGGGAACTTGTATTATTGAATATCATATTTATAGAGTTACATAGACTTGGTAAACAAGAAATCCTAACTATAAATCATGAAAAGGTAATACAAGGAAATATAAGGAAACCCAAATTAACATAAATACTAAAAAGATATCGAAAGATATTATATTATCTAACACTCTCCCGCAATCGAAACGTGAGAGTCTTGAACATTAAAACTGAACCAAAGAAATCTCGTCATAGAGAATTTGAGAAGAAGACGACGACAAAGATAAAAGTTAGCAGCGGTCTTAAGAGGCAGCAGCGGCTGCTCCAAGTCCTCGTTTTTCAAGGGCGAGTTGCGGCAACTAACAAAACTAAAGGTGGCGGCGGTGGCTAAGCGCGGCGGCCCGGGGCCAAAGAGAAAAGGCGGCGGCTCCAAGTCCTCGCTTTTCAAGGGTAAGCGGCGGTAACTAACAAAACTGAAGGCGACGGCGGCCATAGGAAAACAAAAAAGAAGAGAAAACGAGATAAGGGAGAAGAAGCTAGCGGCGGCGGCCATAGGATAAAGAAAGAAAAAAATTAGATAAAGGAAAACTAAACTAGATAAAGGGCGCCGGACGGGGACGGCGACTTAAGGATGGCGGCAGAAGCGAGAGATCGAGAGACCATGGCTTGATGCTATGACTTTGATACCATGTTAGATTAGAGAAAACCTCATAGGAAACTTGTATTACTGAGTAACATATTTATAGAGTTACATAGACTTGGTAAACAAGAAATCCTAACTATAAATAATGAAAAGGTAATACAAGAAAATATAAGGAAACCTAAATTAATATAAATACTAAAAAGATATCGAAAGATATTATATTATCTAATAGCTAGGGATGCAAACGAGCCGAGCCTGGCGATTTTGCCAGGCTCGAGCTCGAGCTCGAGTTCGTCGAGCCGTATTTTGAGAGCTCGAGCTCGTTAGCTCAAATAACAGCTCGATTCGAGCGCGAGCCGAGCCTGGCTCCAATTTTTTTTTCCAGCAAGCTTTCTGCGATGGAGTAAACAATTCCATGAATAAACTACCATAAAACCCATACATGGGCCGTAATACTTACCGGCAAGAAGTTCACGGAGGCGGTGGTGGTTTCGGGTGGCAACTTCGCGCGGCGGTGGCTTCGGGCCTTGTCGTTTGCGGCTGCGCGCATAACATGGATGTGGGCGACGGAGACGGCGTGGGTTGGGGTGGAGGCTGGAGGGAGGGTGTAGTGATTTTCCGATGGCGATGGGGTGGAGGTTTAATTCAATTTTTTGCAGATGTTCTTTTGGGGTTTTGTTTGAGAATGGTGCTGTACTGCTGCTGTGTTTAGTTTACGTTTACAGAGTATAGATGGGATGGATGATAGGCACGATTTTTTGGTGGTTTTAATGTTTTAGTTTTAATCAATTATATTATTATTCTAATATATAAATATTATAATATATATATATATATATATAATAAACATATTAAGGCTGTGGTTGTGTACAGCTGTATACCACACACACCACAGCTAATATGTATAAACCAATAATATATATATATATATATATATATATATAAAATAAAAAATTGAAGAAGCTCGCGGGCTCGCGAGCCAGCTCGGCTTACACCTCTACTAACAGCAATGCAATGACTCAAACAAAGTAACGTCATTGAAGCAATCAAGACACTGTTAAGATTATGTCCTCAGATGATGTAGAGAATAGATTGTATAGGGCTTTCGATTTGTAATTGACACTTGTTTAATTTATATAAGGCATTTCAGTTGTATTCACTTAAATCTTATTGACATCCATGAGTAATGTATAACGTCTAGTCTATGTAATCAAGGCGAACCCTACTTCCTACGAATTATGAAGGTTGGCACTAGAGGGGTTTGGTACTTTGGTCCTACTTAATTGATTCGCAGGTAAGTTGGGCTCTTAATTGGGCATTAGGACTCGGCAGTACTTGTACAACTCAAGCTTTGACATGAGTTCTGTCCTGACACTTATTATTTTTGTCTTCTAACTCAATTTTAATTACTTATGTTGACCATTATTCAAACAAACACTTATGATCATAGGAAAGTTATGTAAATAATAAATCAATTAATTATTTTGTTCATAATTTTTAAATATTTTTTTGATAAACAATTATTTTTCTCATTTTATCTCAATCAAAATTTACAATGCATATAGCAATACAATGGTTCTAATCATCATCATTGAAGCTCCAAATTCAACACGTCTCAAATAGATTTAACAGGAGCATAGCCTCTCAGCTCAAAAAATCAAAGTCTAATATTAGAAACCTAAAACTCTAGGGAGAAATCAAGACAAATATAATATAAATAAAGTAAATTAATACCCGATACAACCGTTGTCTGATTTCACTTGACTTTTCAATGGGTATAATGATATAAAATTGGTTCAAGGTGTAATATGCTAAAGAGATGTACCAAGAGTAATCCGCCAAATTTACAAATTAAGGATACATTGTGCCAAATTATGTTAAGTAGAGGGTGCATAGTGTGAGTCTGTTTCAGTACTTCTCTAAATTTAAGGATCTCTTGCAAGTCCGCCGAATTTAAATCACTTGAATCACATATTCCAGATGCGTGTTGGGAATGATTGCATTGAGGGTCTAGACAAAATTAATGGCTTGACTAATGAAACCAGAGATTTAGCATTGTACAATGTTCTTTGCCAGTGCTTGTTGAGGGGTGTGAATTCGGAAGGTATTCCTTCAGCGTTGAATGTATTAAAGGAAAAGGTTAAAAGGTTTAAGATTGACGGGAAAAATGTTCATCATATTTCTTATTCTCTGCTCAAAGTGAACGAGCTGAGGTCATGCATTTCTCATGATGTTCTCAAGATGCGGAAAGATTTGATTTCAAAGCTCGAGTGTGTGCTGCCACCACCTATTACATTGCTTATGAGAAGGGTGCTCATTATCATACGGAGCCCTTTCATTATATATGAACTTTTTATTCCAACTAGCAAAAAGTACGTGCGCTACATGTGAAAGTAAATGATATATAAACAACTTAAACACAAGTCTTGAATAGATGCAAAATGAAATGCTAGCTCATACTTATAGCGCTCCACCTCTTCAATACAAAGTGGAGATCAGTTTGATCTAATGATATGAATTAATTTTCACTTACTAAAATTAGATCTTTCTAACATACAAAAGAAAGTTTTACATACATTCTACATTTTCGGTCAATCAATCAAAATTATTTGGCTGATTTTTTATTTTTTAAAAAAGTTTTAGGTTGAGAGCAAAATTGCTATTCAGCACATTTAGATTGTTGACCACACCAATCGAGGGGGTAGGGGGAAATTCTAGCCCGCTCCCGCTCGGCCAAACCCATATGTATTTAATAAAATAATTTACCAATTATATAGTAAGTGTAATACACTCTCATTGTGAAATATACTTGAGTGCGGCCAAACTAGTTCTGGGCTAGAATTTTCCCTAGGGGGTAAATGCAATTTCATATGTTAGTATATGTATATATAATTTCAATTATATGAGATGTCATAGGTATAATTACATATATTAGTAGTGGGTCAAGCGCAATTATTCCTAAAAACTTACAAATAAGAGCCTAAATAGAAATCAATCTTATTTTGAAATAAAAATGTATTTTTTTATTTTTTATTTTTGGTTTTCCAAGGTGTCCTCGAGTCCAGAAGTTGATGACTAATCTCTCGAGATATTATTGGACACAACTGTTGGGACCTCTCCCAAGGAATTAAATATGTACCTATGGGTTAGTAATTACCTTTAATTTTCAATGTGTCATTTGATGTATAAGTATGACTTATAGAGTTATATATGGGTGTACGCGGGCAAATTCGAACGATTTTACGGAAAAAATCAACTCGACCCGACATATGCGGATTGACAATATATCAAACTAGAACCACATAAATATCTTTTCAAACCAAGCGGTTCGGATCGGTCGGGTTTAATATATTTAGCCAGCGGGTTGGCGGGTTATTGAATTATATTTATAGTTTTTATGACTTTGTTTTCGTTGCAACTACTAAGTAAGAACTAAATAACATACTTGTACTTTTGGCTAAAAAAAATTTGAGTTGGTGGGAAATACAAAGAAAAGTGGCATTGTGTCAATAAAATGTCAATTGGAGGTGAATTGTACAAAAACATCCTAATCAGGGTGCAAAATGACATTTACCTTTAAATATCCCGCACCTTTTCAATAAATTGGCGGTTATTGCCTAACTTTCAATAGAACACTTAATTCACTACAATAGAACGCTCAAGAGAAGATTCAAAGCTCGAGAAATGACCGCTTGGACAAGCACGGCAGACCTCGATATACGAGGTTCGAGAATTATACACCACTAAGCACTTCAATGGGACAAGCATTATTGGCCATCGAGAACAAAGATATGCTAATATGGTCGCGATCCATGAAGGAAGGAGCAAACAAGAAAAATCCGAACAAATATTGTAGGTTCCACAAGGATACGGGCCATGATACGAGGAATATTTTTAATTAAAAGATGAGATCGAGAGATTGATCAAGCTAGTGTATTTGCAACAATTCATCGATCATAAGGCTCGAGAGAAGCAAGAAGCTCCTAAATCTCCGGAACGACAAGGTCGAAGAGACCGAAGTCGCTCCAGAGATCGTGGCAAGGACAATTATCGAAGAATAGATGATTATTACAATCGAGATCGTAGGGATGACAGACGACGTGACGAACGTCGAGATCGATTCCCTAAGGAAGAGAACAACGCGCATAACAATTTACCTCTTCATGGAGAAATTATCACGATAGCTGGTGGTCCCACCAATGGAGACTCACAAAATGCTCGTAAGAGATATACGTGAGATTTAAAGGCACGCGAACAAAGATCTCAGACATTGCATGTCATGATTATGCACTCGAAGCGCTAGCCAATAAGCTTCGGAGATGAGGATTACGAGGGTGTGGTGGGTCCACAGGACGACCCAATCATGATTAAAATGGATATCGCGAACTTTAAGGTATACAAAGTGCTTGTGGACAACGGCAGCTCGGCTGATATCATGCTTCTAAGTGTACTTCGAAAGATGAACTTCGATACGAGGTGACTTCGCCCGGTAACCACTCCATTAATTGGATTTGGAGGTTCTGAGATCACTCTGGTTGGAACAATTGATCTCTCTGTCTCGTTGGGTGACAAACCCACGAGAAAAACAGTGATGATTAAGTTCCTCGTTGTAGACGCTCTGTTTGCATACAATGTAATATTAGGACGACCCGACTTAAATTTATTTGGAGCTGTGGTATCCACACCTCATCTGAAAATGAAATTTCAAATAAAGGCAGGGGTCGGACAAGTCAGATGTAATCAAGAGATGGCACGAGAGTGCTATACTACTTCGTTGAAACGAAGTCCCACAAAAAAAAACCCCAGAGAAAACGAAGAAATTGGTTTCTACCATAGAAATTCCGAACTATGATCCAGACCCAAGCAAGAAACAAAAAATAGAGAAAACGCGCATCGAGCCATCGGACCACAAAGTAATTGAACTTGTACCTGGCAACCCTAAAAAGACAACACGAACTGGCTCACAAATGGACCCAAACCTTGAAATCATGATGATAAACTTCTTAAGAGAAAACAAGGACATTTTTGCTTGGACAACATCAAAATTTAAAGGCATAAGTCCAGAAGTTATTGTACATCGACTCAATGTTGATCCAGAAGCAAAACCAATAACCAAATCTCCAGAACGATCTCTATATGCCTATACTTCGTAGCTCAATATCAGTCTCGTTTAATACCTCGTCCTCTATTATGCTACGAAGTGGGGGACTAGATGATATACCCAAATTTGGGCATATAAATTTACTTCAATACCAAGAAGCCCAAGATTTAAATAAAGGCCCAAGAGTTAAACAACAACCCAAAATTGAGATATGGCTCATGCTAGAAACAGGATCCGCGTCCCGTTCCCGGGTCGCCCATGATTCGAGCTATAGAGATCGTCCGATCCTGACACGTGTTCTGATTTGAACAAACGCACATGTCATTCTTGTATCCGTACATGGTGTCATCTATAAATACACTCACGAGTGCCCAAATTAGACACACAATCACTATTCACTAAATTCACTACTAAATTCATTGTAACTCCGAGTTAAGAGCTTCGACCTAGATCCTAAGTAGACCCACTTATAAATCACGAGATTTATGTTAGGACCCTTTAATTGTATTGAACTACGTTAGACTTAATCTTATTGATAGATACGTAGGCAGTTCTACCATTAAGTGCAGTCTATAATTCATTAATATTGGGATCAGATCCTACTCAAGCTCAACTGATCCATGTTGTAGCTCTAACGAAATAGGACCTAGATCATGTTGCATGATGTAAGAACTAGTATTTCTTCAATGAGAAATAGTATACAAACAAGTTCAATAAAAGCTAAAGAGCTCTAATACAAAGCAGACAAACAAGTAATTAATGTGAACATGCATATAAGTCGTGGATTTTTATGACATATATATTAATCGGATATTTAAACCTTCTGGACTAAGGAATCAAATTCGACTTAGTATATTGGAGGCTTATGCTATGCAATATTGCAGTTAAAGCTTAGTAGTTGGTATGTAATTCAATATCAGAAATCAGAATAGAGAGAACATTTTTATTATAACCGAAAAGAAACCTAAAAAGTCTGGTCAAGGATAAGGTACGTAGCTATGGTATATTCCTCTGCAATTCTCCTCACAAAACATATTTTTATTTGGCACAATTGTAACCATAATTGTTCTTTTCTTTTTTTGCTAAATAATTGTAATCATAATTGATGCCCTACTGATAGTCTCATCCCCAAACTAGGATAGAGAAATTTTTCTCTCTTTTATACGGCCGAATTGATTCGATATTGATGAATAAAAGTTTATTTGAGAGTATTTTTTTATGTGATAAATAAAGTTTGATCAACTTTTGTTTTGACATAGAATGAATTCCGGTGAAAGTTCGATTGAATGAGTTAAAAAGAATGCTTGTAAAGAGATCAAATTGAGTTTGGCTCGTATTCGATTCGAATATAACTCATTCTAACTTGGACCAGAACAATCAAACCAAACTCAAATTTAATATTTAAGTTCAATTAAAGTTTAACAAACTTGTTTTTTTTTTTTTATAAGTAAATTTTAACAAACTTGGATGTATCTTGTTCAGTTTGACTCAAATCATATGCATCTCTATTCTTAGCTACTATAAGCTGTGAAAAAATCAGTATATATTTTACGGTAAAATGCATTTCACCACCTTGAATTATATCTTATGGGTCAAATAATACTTCTTTAAAAAGTAACACTCAGCGCAGTGAAAAATATGTGAAATTACATTTAAGGCCATGAGATCAACAAAATTCTTACGCTATTACATATTTTCTGATGAGCATCCGAAAATACTCTTGTCTAATATTTGTGCATTCTTGATGACCAAAATATTCCTAGTGCTCTAAATATAATTTTTGAACAATAAAGGATTGAAATGCAATGCTAAGACTTAAGAATATACAATGGGTGATTGTATCGTTAAGAATATACAGGGGGGAATTGTAATATTTATGTTGTGTTGTGTATTATAAGGACTTAAGGGGTTATATATATATATATATATATATATATAATTCATTATTACTTGATGTTTGAAATAAATACTTTACATATACATTTCCTCTTACATATGAAATTACAAATCAAGCATTACACAAACCGCCTTGTCAAAAAATAAACATTACAATTACAATCAATTATCGATCATCCATTTAATCAAAGTGTAAAAGAAGAAGGGACGAAGTATTTGGGATAGAGATGAGGTATGGGAAGCCAATGAAGAAAAATTGTATATAACCCCCCTGTGTTATCACTTTTTTGCTAAAAACCTTCATATGTTAATTTTTTTGCACGAAACCCCCTTGTGTCAGCCTAAACCCTGCTCGAAACCCCCAACTCTACATCAAATACACTGCGAGTGTATGCTACTTTCCGCGGATTTAACACGAATTGAGGGTTTCGTGCAGGGTTTAGGCTGACACAAAAGGGTTTCGTGCAAAAAATTAACATAAAGGGGTTTTCAACAAAAAAGTGATAACACATGAGGATTATATGCAATTTTCCCCAAAATTGTATTGCCCGAGTGTGCGGATGATGATAAAATATCTGCCGAATGGTTCAAGCTATTCATTGAACCATTGATGCAAGAAGAAAATTGATAGGAATCACAAGGGTGAAGCATTACAAATACCCTTTTGATACAAAATAAATATTATAATTACCTTTCATTTAAAATTAAGTGAAGGTCGACGGTACAATTGTCGTGAAATTGCTCAGCATGTCGGAAGAAAGAGAGTGGAAATGAAGGCTGATGTGGCAACACTGAGCATAGGGAGCCATTGAGGTGGAGAGGGTGTGAAACCAAACTTAAAAGAGGGGCATTTTCGTCCACTCAGCTAAAGTTATTATGGCCTGTTTTTTCTTTTTCTTTTTAAAGTTCTAAATTGAGGGCAAAGCTGTCATTTATCACATTTTAATCGATGACGGAAAATTCTATACCAATGATCCCGGTGTAGCATAGACCATTAGATGGGGGGTATTTTAGTAAATACCCCCCCAACATTTGAGGGATCCAATGGTCTATGCCAAACTGGGACCATTAGTATCGGCGTGGCATAGGACTGCCCATCGATGACTAAAGCACATCAGGGAATAATTGTAATTTCAAATGTTTTGGAGTGAGAATTGTGCATACGAAGCCTAGCCCTACTGATAAACCTAATACTTCAAGATATTTGAGGTCTTAAATTCTACTCCCCCGACAATATGTAAATTTTTCCCTAATTTATTAGTAATTGTTAGCTATTGTAAATTATTATTAGTATTATATATTCACTGATGATTCATATCTATGATATAATTGATATACGTAACCGATAATTTAAAAAAATAAAAAAGGAGTAAGAGAATTGTAATTTGAATTAAAATAAAGATCTGTGTAATTACCCCTAAAATTAACAAATTAAATCAGGGCCTAAATAAAAATTCATTTTATTTTGAATTAAATGTGTGATAATGGGGTAAGAGTTACGTTTATCCTTCGATTGTTCGATGTGGCATTTGAGACAATTCGAATCCTTTATTACAAATAGTATTGTATCTCTTATTGTATTCATCTTTATACATGATAAATGTATAAAATTTAAATCACTTATATATTCAAAAAAAAAATTTATACACCTATCATACATAAAATAAATACAATAAAAAATATAATATTATTTTACAATAAAAAAATCTTGTGGGCATTTGACGTGACTTATGGTTTTGAAAGTGCATTGCCTAAATAATTGCTTCAAGGAATGTGGCCTTTTGGTTGTGTCAATAAAAATATGATGAGTTGACCAGTCAAAAGAAACATTTAAAGCGTTTCTTCTAGTGATATAAAGAAGTTTAGTTTGACCGGGACTTCCATTGACCATTAATTTTCCCCATTTATATGACCGCCAATTAGATGCTTTCCTCACTTACCAAATAATAATAATAAGCCAACAACCGTTGGTGGTAAGTATCGGGCTCTTTTCAGTAAAATGATTGTGGATTCGAGTTATTTCTGCCGATTTGAGGACAGTTGTTGGTGAGTGATATATAATTTTCCCAACTCTAATAATCTTTCTAAATTGGGGCTCTGTTAGAGTGCGGTATTCCCTAATCCGGGTAGGGGACCGACACCGATCCCACCCGACCTTTTTGTAACCAAAAAAAAAATAATAATAATAAAAAAAAATAGATGCTTTCCTCTTAAACAAACAAAAAACTTCACCCCGAAGGAAAGAACTATTTCAATTTTTTTATTACAATGGGACATTTCATCTCCTATATTATATTATAAACACATAAAAATTTAAAATAATATTTATATTCTTAATATGTATACACAAGTGTATGAAATATAAAATAAGAAACAAACCACATTAGAAATTTATCCAAATAAAATTCATAGAAAATCTTTTACACCTGATATTACCAGACAAATCTTGAGAATCATGTCACGACTTCTGAATTAGAGTAATTGATAATTGAGGAAGTTCCCATAAAACCCTCAACATACATACACATAATATTTGAATTAAGAACACATGATATTGATCATAAAACAAAAAATAAAAGAAAGAAGAAGATAAATCTGATCAAGATGATAAAATCTAAATTAAGACATCCCTCATGTTAATTATACCTATGAAACAAACTTCTCTTTTTGTCAAGAAAGAATTCATTAAGCTCTATTACTTGTTTGAATCTCTGATGATATATATATATATATATATAGTAATTAAGATGTTTCAAACTTGTAGTGTTTATCAACTGCAACAGAGACATCCCAAGTGCAACTGAGACCTTTAGGTATAACCACAAGATCTCCTGCCCCAAATTCCACAACTTCTTCTGATTCTGAGTTTTTAGGATAAACTTTCACTTTCCCACGAACCAAATAACAAGTCTCTTGTGCATCAAACTTTAGCTGGTACTTCCCCGGAGGGCAACCCCATCTTAAATTTAATTTCCACAAACAAAAAATAATATATAAGCAAAAATCATATATATATATATACACACACATATTGAAGTGTGTTTTTGTGTGAGAGAATTAAAGAATTAAAGGAGGGCTTACTTGGGCCAATATTTGATGCCAAGTTCAGAAAGTTGAGATTCTGAAGGGGCTTTTTGAACTATGATCTTCAGGTTTGATGAGTTTGAGGATTCTGCTGCCATGATGTATATAAGATTAGGGTTTTCTGCAAAAACAAAAACTTATTAATTTAAATGGATGAATTTTTCTTGTGTGTGTGAATATGAGGGTTTTGATGTGATAAATAGGGGAGAAGGATACATGTTTAGATCAGTGCTAGGTATAGAGTGGAGATTGATCAATAAGAGAGCATATATAAATCTGCTACTTTTTATGCTTGATGATGATGATAACATATATATATAATTATATATATATATAGATAGATAAGCAAGGTTTTCTTCATGAGGCCAGTTATGTATTTTATTTTATATATATATATAAAAAAAATTATTATATATATGTGTGTATATAATATGCCTCTCTTACCATAAATATCCTTTGACCCATCACATCAAACCCAGCATATATATTAATATTATGGTTGCATTGTGTCTTTACACGTCTATATTCATAAAATTTTATTTTTATTAAAAAAACATTGATAAGATTTTATTTATTTATTTATTTCTAAGATAGGAAAAAGGGTCAAAAAGAAAGAAAAATGCGTTATTATACTTGGAGTAATTAGCACAAGTTTGTTACTTATCAGCGCATAGTAGTATCAGCTTTCATTTTTACGTGAAGAGGTCATGAGTTCACTTACAGACTATCATAAGTTGTGATTTTTCTCTCCTTATTTAAAATCTTATAGAAACTATGAGACCAATGATTAAAAAGTAAAAACTATCGGCCTGAGTTTGTTGAGTCGGGTATACCCTTCGTCTAAAGTTTTAAAAAAATACTTGAATTAATTAGTTACATTTGTTTGTACCAACTTAAGATTTTCAGAAGTAGATTTTTAGAAATGAAGAGTACTTGGTGATGCTATTAACTTATTAAATGTAATATAAGTGGCTTGCTTTTCGATGATATAATTAAGCTCAAACTTTTTGATCTTTGAACTATTTTTTCATATTTATTTTTCATCAATTCTCATATTATTAAAATTTTGAATCTTAATACTCTTTATGTTATATAATATTATTCTACTCAATTGGAAAAAAAATTCATTAAAAATGTTATGATAAATAGACAATATATTATAGCAATTAAAATAAATTTAATTGGTCAATAGTAGGTATTAACCTATTAGGCTGATGAGATTCTTTTTCTTAATTTGACAAATAACTTTTCGTTAAATGTAAAAGAATAACGCTTTAAAGCTTAATGGAATTTATAATATTTACACATCAGAACATAATTTATTATATCTTGCATAGGCTATTGAGATTTTCCATTAGCTACCAACATATTTAAAAAAAATTGAATCGTAATAATGTGGGATAAGTCGTTCACATTATCCACACAAAATCATATACATATGTTGTTGGTTCTTTTAAATATATGAAAATATAATAATCGAAACTATTTCTATAATCTTTAACGTATTAACGCAAAATTAAAATATTACATCAACACATCAAAAAAAAGTTATGTATATATGTATTTAACTATACACCAATTACCTTCCCCGAGTAGAACTTGGATATATATAAATATATATACATAATTGAATAAAGGCAAGGTTTTCAAACCCGGACCGGACCGGCCAGTCCGGCCAGAATAACCGAGAACCGGTCTTATGGCCGGTCCGGGTGTATGTATGCAACGGGCGGCAGCAGACCCATGCTGAACCGGGGTGAAACCGGGAAACTCGGCGAACCCGTCCGACCGAGGGTCAAATATGTGGAAATTTGCAAGATCCATTCTCTCGTGCTTCTCTTCTGAGTTTTTGGAAGAAATCAAAGAATAAATTGGTTTTAAAGAATAAATCAAAAGATAACACATAAAATTCCCAGAGATTTATGGTGGAAGAAGTTATCCCTAACTTGGAATTTTAGGGAAAAAGGAGAAACAGAAATAAAAAGAGAGAGAATCAAAAGATGAGGAAGAAGCGAGAGGAAGAGGTCGGCGCTACAAAGAGAACGAAAGGGAAATCTTGTGATATTGTCATTCAGGTTTTGGTTTGACTAGTTTTGAGTTTTGACCCTTTCAAAATATCATATTCTTTTCCTTTATCATACTTGATTAAAGTAAAATACTAACTCATAAAAGTTGTTTTTGGCGTGGAAAATAAATTAGATATACTATTTTAATTATTTCAATGTTTCATCAATGAAAAATAAAAATTATAATTATACATTTTAGCTTATTGTATTAGCTATATATATATTTTTTTTTGAAGGAACGATTACAACATCATAATACATTGGTTGCAAAAGAATCTATTACAAATAAGCATCATAAGCAAATCTATACTATTATATATTTGAAGGAAGTGTTTGACCAATTTTGACCCAATGGTACTCAAATCCTAATTTTCTAGAATTTTGAGTTTTTTTATTCCATAGAAAAATTCTTATTGGTTGCTATTAATTATTATACTCAAATCACCCAATTAACACTAATTGATCATTGTGACCGAAATGGGAAGAGCAATTTTCATTCCAATACTTTGATTATGATTTGCTTTGAAAATGGAAAGACCAAAATTTGCTCCCAAATTTATATCATATCATCTCATTCCCAAAATCTATAACTTGCTTAATGATGATTAAATTGGTTGGCTGAAAACATAATATTGATAACAATTTCAAATTTCAAATTGTGTTTATCTACGGGAATTCCTTGAACATTGCAAAGAAAATAATTATTCCTTGATTTTCTTTCCAAATTCCTCCACTTTTGAAGCCAATAATATTCTCATTCTTTTTGAATAACGTTTACATTACAAAGGTGAATGAAAGTGCTAAATCTCGGATTTCATGAAGAAAAAAACCTTACAAGAAAGTTTTAATTCATAAAATTCATCATAACTAATTAAGCTTAACGCTGAGCGAAGAAGAAAATCAGATTCTTTGAAGGTATAAACTTTTCTTTATTATCTATCTTCTCTAATATAATAGATGTTATATTTTCTTTTATATTTTTTGGTATGCATGAATCGTTCATCACCATCTTTTACTTTACTTTTTATATAATCATATTGTGGCTTGGATTATTCATAAAAAACTTATCTGATTTTTTTTAATTTTTTTTCCCTCTACAATCCTAAGGTACGTGTAAATCATTCTTCTCATTCAGGTATATATTTTTTATTTTTTTATATTTATGATCTTAAATTTGATTATGTATGTGATTATGATTGCTTCATAATTTGTTCTCACCTTTTGTATTTCTATTTGGTATTTAGGCTTGGAATATCAAGGGCTCATCTTTAATTGTTTGCCAAGGTATTCTCATTCTTCTTTCAATTATCACTAAGCTTAATTTTCTTTGTTTTTAAAATGATTATAGGCCACAAAATAATTAAAAGCATCTAGGATATCGATATTTTCACAATATTTTAGAAACCCACCATCAACTCCACATTGCACATATTCACTCAAATTCTAATTTTTTGTACAATTTTGAGTTCTGTTAATGCAATAGAAAGTTTTTAATGGCTGTTGTAGTTCGAAACTAATTTTACTTATAGTCCTCTTACAAGAAGGCATTATTTATTTATTTACTATTTTTGAAGAGTTGTTCTTTTTCTTTTTCCAGCTCTTTATCCTATTTCTACATTTCATTCTTTGTCCAATTTTGTAATCATTTTTTTGGTTCTATTACGTAGTGGCCATTTAGATTAGATTTTCAGGTGCCCACCCGACCCGATCGGGTTCAGGTATTTTAGATAGGTGTTTTTTGTTAAAATTTCTTTTGGGTATTGTGTATACATGAACTCGATACTTGAGCCATAATAAATGGGAGATATATTTGTAGCAGCATCAATATTTGGCTTTTTTTATGAGAGCATTCAGTCGTCAAAGACATTATGTAATTGAGTTGAATGAAAACCTAAAAAGTAAAAGAAAAAAAATAATAATATAAGTTAGCAAAATATTTCACAATGCACAATTCATAAATAAAACCGTAATGTTTTTAATTTAAATTAGTCAACAAGTATCATACTCAATTTCAAAGAAATCCATTTGAAGAATTTTACAGAAATAAATAAGTATCTTATGTATATAAAATGATTAGTCATGTAACAATTATTTTTATCTCTACTTACTAAGATAATATTATAATAAGCATAAAAGCTACCCTAGCTAACAAACATTTAGATAAAATTTCGTATACAATTATACAATTAAAAAGTTACGTTTATGAGATAATGAGTCTAAAACTTGAGAAATGCACATGATCATAATTTGGAGTTTCCCATTTGAATTTCGAGTGGAATATTGGTATTACATTTTAGTGTAGGGAGACACAAAAAGGGTATTAATTTAGTTCATATTATGATTAATTTATTTCTTACTCGCCAAGTAAACATATATATTAGTCACTTTTATAAATTTGGTCGGTATCCATATTTATTTATTTAAATCCAGTTATATTTTTTTATATTTTCTATCTTTATTGACTTTCCTTTTATTTTTCTGGAAACAATTTTTTTATTTTAAATATGAGTAAAATAATATCTTTATATTTGAAATATGTTACGTGGATCATAACATATATTATACTTTTTTATATATTTATTTTTTTATTAAAAAAGCTTAAAATGATCTACCGTGCATAGCACGGGGGACACGCTAGTACAATCATAAGCTACAAACTATTACAAACAAATTACTATTACAAGTAGAGAGAACACCCACATGCATCCAGTGGGAGTCGAACCCATAACTTCTTGGTTATTGAGCCTCAACCTTAACCAACTAGGCTAGACATTATTAGCGTATTAGCTATATATATATATATATTGGGTCAATCAATTTTTCACACCGATTTAACCAATCGGACCAGTAACCTGACGACCCAATTAATTCTCCAATTTGATCACCGATTCGATTTTGAAAACATTGAATAAAGGGGTCCTTGCATATCGTATAAAGTGTACATAAATTGTGGATAGGATTCCTCTGGTCAAAGCGTTGACCATAGTTATCTAAGCTGACAAAGCACTCGTGGCAGAATGGCAATGGTTCTTACTTACAACCGTTTGACCAAAATATCATCTATTTCAAGATGCTGACGTAAGATCTTTCGTGGTTTATCTCTTCTCTTTTGTCAATAATTAAATAAAATATGTTGAACCTTACATATTGATGAGTAAATATTGTGGGGAAAATTCTACTTTAAAAATAAATTAATATAATGATATTGTTTAGGAAAAATTACTAAAACCCCTTATAATTTGCTTTTATGTCCAAAAAACCAATGATAATAGTTTTCAATCCAACAAACTCATTTCATTCAAAAACCCAGCATTTAGTATTAATAAATTTATGAATTTAATTATCCTTAGTCTTCCACTTTAAAAATTAATCAATCGTACTATTGTAAAGAAATTTATTTATTTTGAACTTTTTTTATTAATAATTGGTACTAATTATGATTTTAATTTAAACTTTCAGATTTTTAATCTTCTTATAAATTTAAAAATATATTTTTAGATAATATTATATTTAAAATATAAAATAATTGTATAACAATATTTAAATTAAAAACAAAATTCATATAATGCAATCTATTAATTTAAAAAGTCCAAAACAAACAGATATCGATAAGAAAAAAATTAATTGATCAAGTTTTAGCTTTAGAACCAAGGAGTAATTCATTCCAAAAAAACTTTCAGATTTTTCTCAATGAAAAAATTAATTGAATGAATTTTTAAGATTGAAAAGTATTTTTACAGATTTTTTTGATATAAAAATTTATTTCATGAGGATTTTAGTAATTTTCCTTATTATTTATTTACTGTTATATATATATATATAAGTTTTATGGGCCGGATGAATTAATTACGGTATAATGGGCCAGATAAATATACTACGATCCACAAACTAAGGGACAATATTAGCATCGTGCAGTCCACTCGTTCACACACAGACATTAATACTAATCCACTCTCCTCTCGCACTAGCTGTGTGTGATTTTTCTTCGATTTCGTCCATCCATGGCTACTCAAGGTCAAATCATCACTTGCAAAGGTAGCACTACTCCATTTTCTTGTGTTTTGTTCGTATGATTTGAATCCTTGCCTGATTATTATTAATTTTTTGTTAGCGGCGGTGGCCTGGGAACCCAATAAGCCTCTGGTGATCGAGGAGGTGCAAGTGGCGCCGCCGCAGGCCGGAGAGGTGAGAGTCAAGGTTCTCTTCACTGCGCTCTGCCATACCGACGCCTACACCTGGAGCGGCAAGGTAATTTTTATATTATCGATACATACATCGTATTATATTGTATATACGCGTGTATTTAGGAAATGCTGGATTGAGTGAATATTTATAGGTTGTTTGATTTTTGGATTTCGATGATTTTGATGCAACTATGTGAAATTGTGATCTGGTTTCTGAGAATTAGGTTGTAAGGTAAGTAGGTGAATGATGTCTCTTTCTGTGAATTGGATGTTTGGAAAATCTCGTACTCGTAGTTAATGGTAGCGCTGCGATCATTTTCGAGTGTATGATGAAAAGAGAGAGACAAAAAGTGCAATGATCTCGATGTTTAAGCACATTTGTACCGTGTTCTAATCTGTAGTTTGTCTTTGTTGAAGGATCCTGAAGGTCTCTTTCCGTGTATCCTTGGTCATGAAGCTGCAGGGTATGTTACCGGTTAGCTGTTAGCATGAATATGAACACATACCATTCTCTTAGAACTTAGCTTTCTTATCTTATGACGAATTATGCTTTTAGCACTCACTGTGTTTTTCTATTGGAATCTCAGAATAGTTGAAAGTGTTGGAGAAGGTGTTACTGAAGTTAAGCCAGGAGACCATGTTATCCCTTGTTACCAGGCAGAATGCAAGGAATGCAAGTTTTGCAAATCTGGAAAAACAAATCTCTGTGGAAAAGTAAGGCTAGCCACCGGAGTTGGAGTTATGTTGAACGATCGCAAAAGCCGTTTTTCAATCAACGGCAAACCTATCTATCATTTCATGGGAACGTCAACCTTTAGTCAGTACACTGTTGTACATGATGTTAGTGTTGCAAAGATTGATCCTATAGCACCGCTGGACAAAGTATGTCTACTTGGTTGTGGTGTTCCAACAGGCAAGCCCCCTTCACCTCGTTTGATGCACATGGATAAGTTAGCCTGTTGATTGTTAACTGTTAACTGTTAACTGTTATTCTTGTCTTGGAACAAATACAAAATATGCTCGATCAGTGGGTTTTTTCAGTCTAATTGTCTGAATATTTGTGTGATCTTTGCTATTCAATTGTTGTCATTGTCATACTGCTATTTAAAGTACTAAGTGTTTCTATTTTGTGCAATTACTTCCATGGCTGTGCATTAAGCAACAGGACTCATTGCAGGAAGTATGCTTAGCTACACTCATTCTTAAATGGAGCATTGTTAGTGTTAGCTTGCAAGTGTTACAAGTGATTGCCATGTAAATGTGTCCCAAGCCAAGAAACTTTTTAACTTGAGTCTCTGCATGACATCATTTGACAACTTCTCTCACATTATTTGGAAGAAGTGTTACTTTTAGTCAATCTCACTCCCTTTTGTGAATGTCATTCTTTAATTCCTCTTAACTCTGGCTTCTGTGGTGTTTAGGCATCACAGATAACCAACTTCTAGACTTGGGATCGAATTGTGCAGTATTCTGCAACCAGATTTATCTACCACTCCAGAATATGTTTGTTCTGAGATTAGAACTAACTTTTGATGATATTTCCCTGGCCATCATCTTCATAATTTGATGCCTATAGGTCTTGGAGCCGTTTGGAATACTGCAAAAGTAGAATCGGGCTCCATAGTTGCTGTTTTTGGCCTTGGGACTGTAGGACTTGCTGTAAGTTTTCTGTAGGATGATGCAACTCTTGTCCTTATCATACGATGGAGATTGATTAGTGCTTTTGACTCAGGTGGCAGAGGGTGCAAAGGCTGCTGGCGCCTCACGAGTAATTGGAATAGATATTGACAGCAACAAGTTCGAGAGAGGTACTATTCCACTTCCATCACTGCGATATGAATTTACTGCCATACCACTGATTCCAAATGCTATTTGTGGATATTTCAATTGTTTTTTGAACCTAGAGTTAAATCATTCCTGTTGAGGCCCAGTTTTATAGTACTCTTCGAGTAGTTAATGATGATTCAGAGACTTTTTCTTTAAAAAATTGACTTAGCTTCTTACATTTGTATTTTGGAGATATAGTTGTTTCTCTTTCTCAAAAAGTGAGAGGTTAGAGCTTCTAATAAATGTTTCTGCCAACTTTGTAGTTGGACATAAAAGTCGAACTTTTCTACTTAAGTTATCAGAGCTTCTAATAAATGTTTCTGCCAACTTTGTAGTTGGACATAAAAGTCGAACTTTTCTACTTAAGTTATCAGAGCTTAGCCATTATTGGGGTAGTTCGGAGGTATCTAAGTAAGAGATTTCTTGTGTTTATTCTGTGTTTTTACTTTAATTTTCACAGAATTAGGAAATAAATGCAGTTCCGACAAATTCTTTTTTTCTTTGAAGTTCAATTATTGATATATCACTGTAGTTGATTATGTCATTAATATATCTGAAGCACCATATTATGCCATTTGCAGATATTTCCCTTATTTAAGTCACTGTTTCACCCATGATACAAATATTGACTAAACATCACTTGCCTTCAGTGGTGTCTAACTGAAGGAGTTTGCTTCCTTGAGTGTTAATTAGATCCAATCTTTGCATCAGTAAGAACTTAATCCCTTAGCTAGTGTATTGATAAGACCATAACTCATAAGCATAAATCTTCCAGATTACCAGGCAAAAAGAATTGGGGGTGTTGTATGTGTGTTTTATCGAACTTTTACAATTTACTGAACGAGTACAGTGATTACAGGAGAAATTGACTGTTTTCCTCTTTCTTGGTACAACTTGTGACACACAGCAAAGGATTTTGGTGTGACTGAATTTATCAACCCAAAAGATCATGAGAAACCAATACAGCAAGTTATTGTGGATCTGACCGACGGTGGCGTTGACTATAGTTTTGAGTGCATTGGGAACGTCTCTGTAATGAGGGCTGCTTTAGAATGCTGCCATAAGGTAACCTAATCAATTTCCCTTTATACACAATTACTATTATTACAAATACAAGCAGGGACACTGAGGTTCTTGATAAACATGTAGGGATGGGGAACATCAGTGATTGTGGGTGTTGCAGCCTCTGGTCAGGAGATCTCCACACGCCCGTTTCAGCTGGTGACAGGTCGTGTGTGGAAGGGCACTGCATTTGGTGGTTTTAAAAGCCGTTCACAAGTACCTTGGCTCGTGGAAAAGTACCTCAAGAAAGTGAGTTCATATATTCTCAAGAGCCTTTTCGTTTCCTTTTTAACCCGGGTCCTAGTTTTTGGTTTGATGTTTCTGCCTTTTCATCCTTTCTGAGCTTAATTTGCTTTTGCCCGTGTTTCAGGAAATCAAGGTTGATGAGTACATCACCCACAATTTGACTCTTGCAGACATAAACAAAGCGTTCGATCTGATGCACGACGGGCTCAGCCTCCGTGTTGTGCTTGACATGCATGTCTAATGTGATTGAAATATGTAAACATGGGTTTTGGCTTCACAATGAGCCTCTCTTTATGCTTGCTCGTTTGTTTTTAAGCAAATTGTAGAAACACCTTTCACCAGACATGCTCCGGTCTGCGGAGAGTATTTAATCTATTTCAATAACGGGTATCTTGGTCGTTCAATTCATGCTTTGTTCAGGTTCGCCATTATTTTTCACATCAACCATAAAACTTAGAAATAAAAAAAATAAAAAAAGTGTGCTTATAAGGAAGTTGGTTGGGAGAAAATATGTCCACCCTGCTGGTAAGGACAGTTTCTCAAACATCCAACTGGATGTTCAATGAACATAACTTTCACTTCGAAATTAGCAATTCATAACCATCTAAATGAAGCAATTATATGCTGGACCTAAATTTTATCAGTGGAATATGTTTACTGGTAATAATTTAGAACGGGATATGCTTCTTTTGTCATCAAAATCACGATATTCAGGCCTTCCTCAAAAATTTTCTATTTGGGACCCAATTCTGTCTACACCAAGCGGATGAAGTAAATACAATATTTGCAATTAAGAAAGTTTAGATTTTCAAATTAAAACAAATAAATATTCGGATAGACTTTATTATGTACATAACACCTCGATAGGAGGGTCATTTGTGCACTTAGTATACCAAATTCAAATTAAAAATAACACCTCCATCCCAAGCCTTATGTTGCACATTCATGAAAAACTTAAATATCAAAGAGGGAACCTGTCTATAGAAACAAGTCATCCCAACCAGGAGACACAGGAACTTCTGGAGCTCCCGGCGAAAAGTGATTCTCAAAAATCCATGAGTCAGGGTTTGTAGTTCCAGGAAACTGGGAGTCCTTATCATTTATTACGGAGAAAATATCTGCTGGCTCGACACTTTGCTGATAGATATTGTCTACATGTGCTATACTTTGATTATGGTTGTCTTTCATTATATCACTCTGATACTGGGAATTATTTTGGCCAAAATCTGCCCAACTTGCATCTATACAGTTTCGAGCGTGCTGGAAATCATTTTGGTCACTATTCAACAAGGAAGTAGTTGGATAACCATATGCTTGAGGTTGATAAGATTGATTGTCCAAGTTATTATTATTGCCCACATTGGGATTGGAGTAACTGATGGATCTTGAATGGTAGGAGGGTCCAAGGGTCTGAGACGGCTGCAATAATACTCCAACGGGCTGGTGGGGGAGGATCACATTGTTGAAGTTTTCCACACTTGGTTGAGAATGAGATGCTACTACCTGGGTTTGAAAAGGCAATGAATTCACAACGCTTCCACTTATAAATGGTCGAGAAGGCGTTTGGGATTGGCTGTGAATTGGTTCTCTAATAAGGCAGCTTGACTTTGGCTGAGAGTGTATTTGAGGTCGAGGTCGAGATGGCACAGAATGAGCTGCTGCACGTCTACCAATATTATGCTGATTTGAGCCATTCATCTGGAACATATCATATCTCTTCGGAGGGGGGTTTCTTGAAAATTGGGACCCA
Organism: Buddleja alternifolia; assembly: GCA_019426215.1. Classification (NCBI taxonomy): domain Eukaryota; kingdom Viridiplantae; phylum Streptophyta; class Magnoliopsida; order Lamiales; family Scrophulariaceae; genus Buddleja; species Buddleja alternifolia. The sequence continues at coordinate 54,607,605 of CM033391.1, forward strand.
CGTGCGCGCCTATTATTTGGAGAACCCTCAATCATTGCAGGCCGCTTGAGCACAGCACGTGGAGCAAACGACTGAACATTCTGGTGGCTTCTGCTTCGATTGATGAGACTTGGCACACTGACATTAGATGAAACAGAAAAATGATGGGTTGTGGCTGGCCTTAAGCCTGGTGGACAGATTGGTGGATGTTGAGTTGATTGGAGAAATGCTTCCAAAATAGCAGTGCTACTTTTTCTATTATTACGAATAACTTGCACCCGCGTAGGCTTATCACCTTTCTGCTTACTTTTGCGCTCTGATCTCCAGTGTTCCTCTTTATCGCTAGCATGACAATGGTCAACACTGGAAGCGCCGGTGCCCCAGTGGGAACATGGAGCAAGTGAGTCACAAACATAACAGTGACACTGAAATTACAAAAAAAAAATATAAATTAAATCGACAGTGGTGTACTCCATACTGGACATATCAAAGAAGATTGAACTAAGAGAATTACCTGGCTGCAGTGGACCTCGTGGGAAGTAGAAGCAAAGACAAATTTAGCACAAAGGTGTCGTGCATGAGGAAAGTCTCGGCATGCAACCTATGAAGCAGCAAAAAAAGGAAGAAACAACTGATTTTAAACACTGTCTTCATAAAATAAGCCAAAAGTACACATCATATTTTGCAAGAAACAATGAGGTCGGTGGCCGGTTAGTGGATTTATTATGTCATAATAAGTACCATATATATAATCATGAAAGCACGTGAATCACACATGGAAGTCTATAAAATTGCAATAATACTAGAATTCTGAATCTGGAAAATTAATTAAGTACAACAAAAGAGAATCATTTAAATTGGTCTACAATTTGAAGAAGTATGCTTCCACAAGCAGTGGTTCTTAAAACCGATTCTGATGCTGAAGTGAAATAAAACCAAGTTAGTCAGCATCAATGGATACGATCAAAAATCTACACCCATAAATATATTCAGAGGCATTCGTAGTATACTCTGGGTGACTCGATAAGTGGCGGCTACTTGACAGCCATACAATTTTGATGTGATATTCGCGCAGAGATCAAGTTCTGCAACTGCAAGCATGATGCATTCACTTGTCTGAGACCAGAAATTAACTGATTGTCAACAATTGTATGTAAATACAAACAAAAACTATTTTAGCCAACGGAGACTTAGCCAATATGTATACAAACACTGCGACAATTAAAAATAGAGAATCAAGTCTTTAAAAAACTCCTCAAATTTCACCATCTCCAAACATGCTGACTGAATTCGAAGCTGTAAAAAGTGAAACTTATCCAAAAACCAAAAACCATGAAAAGAAGAAAATGACACAGGCAATTGAGCACTCTTTTCCAAATCTAAAAACTACCGAATATATATAAACACACACACGCACACACACATACACATATATAAGCACCAAATATATAATCATGAAACCACTCTTCTCCAATCCCAAAATCATGATGGATATATGCATCATAAAAGATTTCTTTAAACAAATATTACTCACATCAACCAGGCATTGAATCAAAAAACAAAAATCAAACTTGATAAAAGGGAATAACTCATTACCTCACCCTTCTCCCCAATAATTTCGAGATCATCCGAATCGTTATCGTCATCGTGATCTACCCTGCCATTCCTCACCACCACCGCCTGCTTATCAGGATCACCGTCCAAAACTACACAATCATCATCCTCACCACACTCATTACCTACAACTTTAGCAGACGGATTCAACGGCTCAACTCTCGGTTTCTTCGGCTGTTTTGGCAACACCTCACTTACAAACACCACATCATCCGAATCATCACAACAATCATCACCCTTATTTCCATTAATGTCACCCAACAGCTTGGACAAAAAATCATAGTCAATTTCGCCCAATATATCATCGCCGCCGCCGCTTCTGGTGTCGCCAAATCCCGCCTCCTCATCGGAACTTATCTCCAGTATCATCGGACCCTGATTTTCCATTAAAACTCTTCAATTTATCAAAAATTCCGTAAATAATTAATCTTTTTTCACTACATCGAATAGACCTAAAGCCAAAGTCAAAAAATTCAGTACTGCGAAGTACTATAGTGAGCAAAAATTGGGAATTTCGTAAAAATAAATTACGTCAGATAAATTACCATGACAGAGAGAAGAATTGCGCAGGAAAAAAAAAAAAAAAAAGAAATCTGAGGGTGAAGAAAAAAAGGGAAGAAAGCCCTAATCTAATATAATCTAGGAATGGAAAGGCGTTGATTTCACCGACTTTTGGAAAGGGTTTTCAGTTTCAACCTGTGGCGCCACGCCGAAGCCGATGCGGTGGAAAAGCAAACCGGCTTGGCTAGCCGAGCCGTTTTTTGCAATTGGCTTCACGAAATTAATGTATGAATAATTGAAATAGTTTTTTATTATTTGCTAGACAACATATCGAATTTGGTTGGAGTTTTAGTAAATTATATATATATATATATATATATATATATATTGACAACTAAATAGTAATAAGGGAGAAATTTGAAGTGTTGTGCTAAGCTTAGGAAGGTTCTTTAATAATTTCAAACTAGTTGTAATCCCAAGATACCAACTATATATAATAATAAAATCTGATGATTACATAATTTACATATTAAAACAAACGATTCAAGTTTAGCAATTATTATCAAAATTAATCTTAAAAATACATAATTAGTGAGCTTAGTAAAATAAATATTTAGAAATAAATCAAAAATAAAATTATTTATAAATAGAAAAAATATTTGAAATTAAATAATGTTGGTTGAATAAAGATGATAACTATATTTATCCTTATTTAATTTAAGAAATATAAAATAATTGTTTATTAGGTTATCACATGGTTTATTTAGATATCTCAAAAATTGTTTTTTGTTATATATATAGATAGACAAAAGCCCATTAAAATCATGTATCCAATCAATTAAAATTTAAAATCATGTGTTCCAAACTTATTCTGTTACACGAGCATAAAAGCCGAGTTTTGCTTCTTTTGTTATACAATCATATAAAATCGAAGTCTCGACATAGTATAATAAAAATCAATATCATGTTACACGAGCATAAAAGCCGAGTTTTGCTTCTTTTGTTACACAATCATATAAAATCGAAGTCTCAACATAGCATAATAAAAATCAGTATCAAGCCTAGTTGTACCAGTAAGGCCTACTGCAAGTGCAGAAGTTGGTATGATAGATATAGGTGCATTGGTACTTCTATCAATTAATTTGATTATTTTTATTTGCGCAATAATTAATAACTTGATCAAATTTCATTCTAAATAAATGAACAATCCAAGTAATATTGAATTGCCAAAAGAATCATACAATAGATTTAGTATAGTACTCACACTTCAAATACAGGAGGAGATCATGAAATAAGTCACTCGATACGAAATAAATCTAGTGTATACTGCATAGGAAGTATATAAAAAGATAGAAATTTCATCAACTATTTTTAGTAATACAGTGATTATGTGAGCCGTTTGGATCATGGATGACCACAAAATAAATATTACTACAACTATAATACCTTGATCTCACCACAATCAAGAGTCAACAACTCACATTTTCACTTTAATTAAATTATTAAAGGTGTAGTTTCTAACAAAAGCCATCTCCATTCTTTCCCTCTCATTGCAGGAAAGCAATCTCACTTTTGGCAGGAAAACTTATTAACCAAAAGTAAAATTGGATTGGATATTCGACAGAGCTTTCAGTGAAATCACTTAATACAACTCATCATCTCAGTTATACGAGCCGCAGCTTTACAGTCTCTAGGCGCAAATCCAGGGGTATGCAGCGTTTCGTTCTACTAATACACAAAAAGATGTATGATTCTTCTTCTGAAACTGAAAAGCCTAATATCATCAGCATCAGCTATATCACTTCATATTACGGCTCTTTAATGTGAAAAGGAGCACCTGTAACCACCGGTTATTTCTCCTCATCCTCCGAGTCTGACTTGGCAAAGAGCGGTTCAGGCTGAGTCTGCGCATATGCCGGGGCGATAAATTTAGGTTCTTTTGCAGCAGCATCAGCATACTTTAATATAGCTTCTCTTGGATCTTCATCCATCCATGTTTCCTTAATCAACCCACCTTGCTGAAACACAGTATACAGAATGTAAGTTTTTGTCACGGAGCTCGACTCTTGTTTAAGAAATATGCAAGTTATTATTACCTTGAGAAGGTATTGTGTTAGCAAGCTTCCCTTGGTAGTACCAACTCTTCCACCATGACCTGGCCCGTTCATGGGTAGCTCTGGCTTGTGAGACTTAAGTGGGTCCTTCAACATCTTTTCACGTTGACGTTTACGGCTCGGCTGATCTCTAAACAACGGTAGCGCATGAGGGTTGTGAATAACGGGTTCTGCCTGAAAATCATCAACGGACTGCTTTCTTGGTGCACGTGCAACACATACTAGTGCTCCTCTCTCGCTAATGGTTGGATCATATAGTACATGAGTTCCTCCTTCGCGCTTATCCCCTGCTGTTGCGAAAATCTATGGATTTGGGAGAAAGAGAGGTTTAACATGGTGATCTCACTCCAAAAATAAAATGCTATGTAGATAGAGGTATAGACAATGCTGCGCGATGGGGCACGTGTCCAACTGGGATTGGAACCGTTCAATGATATATGATGATGTCATTATTCACTTTACGACATCACGTATCCAATGGCTCATCCACTAGTTGGGACGTGCCTCTTTGGGAGGCATGAAAGAAATCTTTTGTAGGAGGATTATTCTTGGGATGTCCCAAGATACAGGGCCACAGGACAATCACTACCGTTCATTCGATGGGACCCATGTACGCTAAAGGTTGTGATTGCCAGGGATCAGGAGTCCCACGACTCCCAAAGAATCACGCCTAAACAAACATGTGAGCATGGATCTATACACACAAAGCATGTTGAAAAGATAAAATACAGTCCTATACAAAAGTTCGATAATATTTTAACAGCCCACATCATGCATGAAATTTTTGGTTCTCAAATTTGGAAGACAACAAGATCTAATGATGTATGTGCTGCTTGTGAAGCAGTTCCAGACAAGGTAAAAGTGCCAAAATATGTTACCTGATTTAATCTTGGATGCCAAGCACACTGAACTACACTTGAAGTGGGAGATATTCCAACTCTTGAAACAAGTTCCAATTTCGCTCTGTCATAGAAACATAACAAACCCCCTGTTGTGCTATCCCTTTCGATTGATGTTCCAGTCAAGAAGAGTTGTTCGTCAGGGCTTAATGCAATATTTGTCTGAGCATAATTATTCGGAAGATCATCAAACACTTTAAGAGACTCCTTCATTTGACGCAAATCCCAAACCTAGTACACATGGTATGTAGTAATATTAGTGTCTCCAGTAGCATAATCAGGTGAATCATCTAAAAATGAGCTGATTGAGATTGCTTCTTCCACAATTTCTAGCCAAAAAAAAATAGGTTTCCACGTATATATTAATGATACCTTGAGTGAACCATCAAAGCTTCTCGACAATAGTATTAATCCATCACTGGAAAACTTAAGCCCTGTAATGTCTTCCGTGTGGCTATTTGCAACATATACATCAGGCCTGCTTCCCCATCCAGCTTTGATGTTCCATATCTGTAAGAAGATGTAATTGAATTAATTGTGTTTGAAATGCAAATACAATAATCACGAAAGCCTTGATATAATGATGAAGTTAGCAAATGGGATAGCCATATGAAGACATCAGTCAAAAGTACCTGTATAGAACCATCCCCTATACCACCTGCAATTCTTTTTCCTTCACGGTCCCAGGTACACGTGGTTACAGGAACTCGTCCAGGCTTAGAAAGTTTGGGTTTAATAACCTGTGGAGAGAGGAGAGATAGAGAGACAATCAACGTGAAAGTACATAGTTCATAAATCATGCCACTGGTTTACTCAAAAGCTCATAAAAGCAAGATCTTACTCACATATAGAAAAAGATAAAATAATAAAAATAAAGAAAGCTGATGAATGTAGAAAAGATTATAGCTTAGTTTCACATGCCAAGTATTACGCTGCTATATCTTTTCTTCTTACTGTAAAGTCCCATCAAAACTCATAACATGAGTTTACAAGTGTATGATGTGCAAATTACAATCATAAAAAAAGACAATAGTTCAATACTGTAATTCAATGATCTCTGCAATGTAATCAGTTTCTCCAACTTTCCGTATCAAATAGAGGTTCAATTTACTTATATCATTCTCCACATCACCTCCACCCCACAAAAAACAATTTAGAAAGAACCAAAAAGGAGGTGGTTTACCACCAACACATCAAATTCTATATCTTGAAAGTTTAAACATCAAATCAGAAGTCCTGGAAAGCCCATAAAAGAACAATTTTCATCCATTGTGTTTATCCATGATATTCGCAACTTTCTTTACTACTTAACAATTTGTGTGATCCAAATTTAACAGACAGTGAGTTAGTGAAGTTTCACTTGTGGGAAGATTGTTTCAAGAACTTTCAGTGATGAAATTATCTTGAATGGTTATGTATGCTATTTGCCAGCATAAACTATACCTTTACTTAGTCTTCCAAGCTACGGTCAGATGCAAGTCAAATGCTGTCCTATGATCAACATTCTTATATGCAAGAGGGACTGAAGAATATGAAATACTGACCTGCTTTTGACTTTTGAAATCGTTTACATCCCATATCCGTAGTGAACCATCCTCAGATGACGTTAAGATTGTCTCCTTCGTCTTGGGATGCCATTCTCCACAAGTCAATCCAGATATGTGGCCTTTAGTATTCTTAAGATCCCTAATATACATGTCCCCCTTGACAAACTCACCCAATGTAAGTCCATCACGATCATAAATCTGCATCACAGCAACAAATATAACAGTTAACCCTCGAGATGCTCTAGACTAAACCAAGAAATAGAGCATGAATTATCATTATAGAAGCACCTTAGCCTGGGCCGAGCCAGTCACACACAAAAATTTATCTGCTGTAGGACTCCAACTCAAACCACGAATTTGATGACCTTCAAATGGCTCGAGTTGTCTAAATGACTGAAGACGAGCATTCATGCCTTGAAAATCATACATACGAACTGAGTAGTCATAACTGCCAGAAAGTACTCGAGATCCTGTTTGATCCACAGCAAGAGCTGAAACCACCTGTCAAAAGATTTCAAGTTAGAAAAGGGTACGAGTTCCAAAACAATAAAAACATTTCTTTTCATCAGTACGAGATTTCATAGCACTGATCGACATCCTATTCGTGTATGTCTGTGTACATTTATGAAAAATCATCCCAAAACCAGTGTAGAGAAAGGGTTTTATTATAGAAGCTACTCTTGATCAATGAGCATGAATTTCTTAAATAGGAAAATGTGTGCGGCACTGCTGACGGTTTGAAATGCTGAAGAAAAGAAGACCACAAGCAATTAGTTTAGAATTGATGCTTTTATGCAGGTTGGAACTAAAATGAAGTCGATAGTTCCTAGGCTGGGGTCAAATAGAGAAGCATAAGGAAGGGCTTAAAGAATGAAGTGATAGAATAGGAAACGACGACTTGGAGCAAAGGCAGCTCATGGTCAAAGATATAAGAAACATTGAAACAATTTAAGATGATATGTATTAGATCTACTTTTACAGCCTCATCGCCACTAAACTTCTACGTCCCTATTGGATGTGCCATAAGAACACGAAACTGGTAGTACATTAAGAGGAAATGACTGGATTAGTTCCAGGAAAGGATGGAAGACAATACGTTAAATTACATTATGGACCAACCGATACAGAACATAATGAAGACATTCCTATTGTAAGAAAAGAGTAAAAGATTACAGCGCCTCCTTCATCTTTTCCTTTTTGCATATTAGACCAAGCTGTTAGTGTATCTTTACAGGTGACACTGTGATTTTCTTAGTAAAAAGCTCAGAAGAAAATATTGTGTGACCATCGCATGGCCAGCTTGTTCCAGATGTTGTAAATGTTTGGATTTTATAGATGCACGTTATTGGAACATCAAGGTGCGATTGAGAACTTTGAGAACTTCACTCACTTTGTATACACAGAAGATCGAAGGAGGAATTTAAGCACAGGATTTTTTGTTGAATCAACGGTAGGCTTTCAAAGGATATTACGAAGCAGAAACAATGGAATCTGTGTCTGATACTATTAGTTATGTGCTTTCGTGGGCCATGTCTGCACATACGCAATTAATGAAATTTATCGTTTTACCTCTTCAATAGTAATCCACGACCTCCTACATACTTGGACTCTAATCCCTTAATATCTCATGCAACATTCACAAAAACTAGAAAATACTACTGCAATCAACTGAAATTGTCACAAAGCCTAAGAGCTTTCAACTTCAGAAAACAACCAATTATAGAACCAATACCTTAATAACTCATGCAATATTCACACAAAAAAATTAGAAAATATTACTGCAATCAACTGAAACTGTCACAATCTCATTGCTTGGTATTCAGATTACTTTACCTTGGTATGCCCCTTCAAGACAATCTCATTGCTTAGTGGAATTCGAAACCCAGGATCCTCGTCTTCTTCATCCATTTCTTCCTCGGAATCAGTCTCTACAGCGCCCGGAGGTGGCCTAGGCGGCCCAATCATCGGCGCATCGTCACCGTCATCATCATCCTCGCCATCTCCACCAGGAGGCGGCCTAGGCGGCCCAATTGTTGGCTCATCATCCTCATCCTCATCCTCTACTTCATTTCGATTAGGTGCCCTAGGGGGCCCCATAATCTGCCCGCCCTCATCCAAGCCCACCGGAGGCCTGGAAGGTCCAATCAAGGGCTTCGAATTTTTGGAGCTCGGGTTAGGGTTCTTCAGGGAGTCTAGCCAGGATTTAGAGGAGCTCGACAGAGAGGGGAAAGCGTTGATATTATCACTGGAAGTGGATGCGGACGGTTTATCGTGGCCGGAGGAGTTGACGGAGGTGGAGGTGGAGGCGGCGGCGGCAGTGGTGGTGCGACGGGTGGCATTGTGAACGGATTCGAGAGGGGTTTGGGACTTGGATTGCTTTCCGAAGCTCAAAGGGAACTGACTTCTGATTCCATCGTAGATCTCTGCTTCATCCTCCGCCATTGTTGAATCTTTGTGTAAGGAATGATGATAGTAACGGCAACTTTGAGGAATTTATTTGATTCTGAAGAATTTATAGAGACTTCAGCTTTGGGCGTGATCTAATGGGTTGGGCCACTAAGATTGCTCCGAGAAAAACCTTATCTGGACCGGTGTCCAAACATACGATCTAAAAGTTTTGCCAACATCCATTTTCACGTAAAATATGTTTTAGTTTGTAATCCTGATTATTGGTCTCACAATTAACTGTGGACGATATATCTTATATAAATCTAGTTGTCTAATTGATTGAAAATTTGAACTTTCAAAAGGCTCGCAAGACCCAAACAAATTTGAATATGTAGCTATGAGACATTTTTATACCATGTGTAAAAGTAGAAAGTTTTGTTTTTGATAATTAGGTAGTCATCATAGTCTTGCATGATATTATATTGAGGAAAAGGGTATAGAGATTTCGGGAATCGGGGTAGAAAAAGGAACAAGTCATTTTTCAATTTAAATAATAGTCATATTGAGGAAGCCACATCCCCCGCCGGAATGGGATACGGATAATGTGATGAGGCAGGATTGGATTGGTTGGACTCGACCAAATGCGAGTTGTTGGAAGGTGAATGTAGACACGGACATGGAACAACAATCGCGAACAAGAAATGCGGGAATTGTTCGAGCTCAATCGGTGTTGGAAGCCAAACAACATGCTATTTTGTAAGGGTTTGGAGTTATCGTGCGACATGAGGACAAGTAGAGTGCAAATCGAGACGGGTTGTATGGATTTGGCTAATTGCAATGTTGATGCATCGTTTGAGCATAGCCAGTTCGAGATTATCTCTCGCGTTAGAGACATGTGGGCTGAAGCCAGGAGCGAAGCTAATCGCACGACAGACCAAACCAAATGGTGAGCACGTGAACTCACCATAATTTGGATGTGATTCGTGAGTTGGATAGACAAAATGCGGAACTCATGGATCAAGATAGGATGGGTAGAACTTAGTTTAGAAATGTGACTATAAACCCAAGTCTCTCGGGAATTTTTTTAATAAAACCCCATCTGTTTGTAAAAGATAAAAATAAAAAAATGAATTGTAAATCATAATATAATAATGAATAAAGAGAATATAAATTGCCCATCAGCCAAGGAGATAGGACATAGAAGCGTGGCAGAGAGTTGCCCGCCAGCCGTCCAAGATTTTTGTCACTCAATCCCTCCCCGTCTCCACTCCATCTCCATTTATTTGATTATACCATCTCAAAGCGAAAAACCCAAAAATCCTCGAACAATTTCTATCGGGAATTCTTCATATTTCCAACAATGTATGCAATTTCTTCGAACTGGAATGCATTCCTTTTACTTGATTTACATTACAGTAGGTGTTTGTATTTTTTCTTGAATTTGATCGTGGATATGTATTATATGGAAATATGTAATAGGGATGGTGATTTGAAGCCAATGGACGCGGAGCAATTGCGGGAGTGTGGTCACAAGATGGTGGACTTCATTGCTGATTACTACAAGGACATTGAAAACTTCCCTGTTCTTAGCCAAGTTCAGGTATTATAAACTTACTATGTTCTTCCGTTTTTTTGTTGATTTTTCGCCTTTGTCCTTTCGATATTGGTTTAGTTATCTTTCTTATGTAAATTTGTTAGTACTGTTGTACATAGACAATTGATATGGTGTTCTTGAAGTTAGTTACTGGAGCAGAATTGTTGCATAACTTCACTGCCAAACTAAAAAGGCCACATTTTTTAAGGTTTTTTGAAAATCAAAACCCTATAAGTCAGCTCTAAATTTCAAAATAGATTAAATTGGAGGAAGAGTCTATTTGAAACTCCTGGGATAGTTTGGATTCTTTAGCAAAGGATGATGACATTTACTATTTTCTTCATGTAGCCTGGATATCTGCGTGAACTTCTACCCGATTCTGCACCCGTTCACCCTGAATCATTACAAGATGTTTTGGATGGTAAAAGAGCTTAAGTAAATAAAACGGACTTGCAATTGCGATTTGTATTTATATTCTTGCGTTTTTAAGCGTAAGGAGTTTATCTAATTAACTTCGGAAAGACTGTTGACACTTGACAGAGACAGCATTGTGGTTGTATCATTGTTCTCTGCAGATGTTCAATCAAAAATATTGCCAGGAGTGACCCATTGGCAAAGCCCGGAATTCTTTGCATATTTTCCATCCAATAGTAGTGTTGCAGGATTCTTGGGGGAAATGTTGAGTGCTGCTATAAACATGGTGGGGTTTAGTTGGATAACTTCTCCTGCTGCAACAGAACTTGAAATGATAGTTCTGGATTGGCTTGCTAAATCTCTTAAGCTACCCGATGAATTTCTTTCATCAGGTATTTACTGCATTTTGTTCAAATGTTTGATCTTGAAGTGTCAGCTTAAAGGCTAAAGCACATAAATTTGTTGTCCTAATCCAAATTTCGATTACCCATGTGACTTGGCTTGTGTTCTGGTTTATGAATGCATATTTTATAGAACTTCTACGCTGGAATGCCAGAAAAATATAAAAAATATTCTTACTTTTATTTAATTCCAGAATTATATCCAGAATAAAATAATGTGTCAAGTTTATATGAAATGGAAGCTAAAAATATGAACCATCTTGATGTGCCTTGTATGCCTGTAATGAGTGATGATAGCAAGATATTGTGAAAGGTCCTATATCTTTGCCAAGTGATTTACTGCATGTAAGAGAATCAAAGCAAAATCAGTTTACGTGTAATAATTTTTATCATATTCCTTAAACGGTCAAGTGAATTTAATGGACAAAATTGTGAAATTCGAAATACAGTAGCTTTCTAATTTTTTAGGTAGAACTTTTAATTTCTCTTAAGGTCGTAAAATTTTCTTGGACTCAAAGTCCTCCTCCAAGCAAGTAAAGAAAACAAGAAAAAGATAAAAAAAAAAAATTGGGTGGCGCTATTTATCCCTGAAAGTTTTACTACATCTTATTTTATTGTTGATGGGATGCTGCAGCTGCTCTCATTCCTGCCATGTTAAAATATCGAAGCAATTCATTTTATCATTTACTTTTTTAATAGGCGTAAAATTTGTGTTTTGCACTTGTTACCAAGTTTTGCGTAAGTTGTACTACTCTATTCATGCAAAGTTTTTAACTTTTGGGAGTTGAGTTTCAGGACAAGGTGGTGGAGTAATACAAGGAACTGCAAGTGAAGCAGTATTAGTTGTACTTTTGGCTGCTAGAGACAAAGCCCTGAGAAGGGTCGGCAAAGACACCATTGGAAAGCTTGTGGCCTATAGTTCTGATCAAACTCATTCTGCTCTACAGAAAGCCTGCAAGGTATATTTTAAATTTCAAGTAAAATCAAGAAATTTGCGCTGATTTAATTCTCAAAATATCATTTCTCTTCTCTGCTGTTTATGGGCAGATTGGAGGAATCCACGCAGAAAATTGTCGGGTGCTGAAAACAGATTCGTCCACTGATTATGCTCTTTCTCCTGAATCACTCAGTGAAGCAATCTCACGGGACATAGCCTCTGGTTTAATTCCCTTCTTCATGTGTGCTACTGTAAGGAAATTAGTAAAATGGCAAAAATGTAGCTTCTTATTTCAATGTCTTTCTACTCTTGCTTCTTGCAATTGCTACTTTTATTTTGATTACAGCATATCGGTTTACTTATGATTTTTTTTTTATGCACATATACGAAGTGAGTACTGTCTCCGCTTACTTATTTGAAAAAATCTCACCGTCTCTTTGCTATGATGTGAATGGCCTAAATAACCACCGATCACACTTTTTGAATGACATCTCTACTGTATCATTATACCGAAAGGCGGCTACCTTTTCTTTTTACTGATAATATTATAGTATGAATGTTCTTATTGTCTAAAGCTACCTTTGTTCCTTGGAATTTAGCGGGAGAAATACTAAGAAAAATATTTTCCACATTAAGTACTTAGTGCTTTAATTTTTTTTCTACTTTTTCTTTCCCTCACCAAAATTCAATGTCCAAACAAAATGATATTCTTGAAGCAATTTGAAGTACGATCAAATTTTTCACATCCTCCAAGAGTTCTCCTGGACATGATATTCTATCATTACTCTGTTGGTTATTTCGTTGAGCACATAACGCTTTTCGTAGTTGTAAACTGGATGCAAATCAAAGAAACCCTTATATATACTCAAATTTTGTTCAATTGAACAGAGTTAAATTAATCACCAATAATAGCTTGTTAATGTAATTGTAGGTTGGGACTACATCATCAACAACTGTGGATCCTCTGCCTGCACTAGGGAAGATTTCCAGTGTGAGTTTTCTTGCCGAGTCAGTGAGATGTATTTACTCTTTTAAGAATCTAATTCATTTTGATGGTTTTTGTTATATCGTCTATCCCTTGATATATCTCTTAAATCTTATCACTGCGAAAGGATAAAAGCATTTCTTCTTATGTATGACTATATACAGAGTAATGGGCTGTGGTTTCATATCGATGCTGCTTACGCTGGAAGTGCTTGTATCTGCCCAGAATTCCGCCACTATATTGACGGCGTCGAAGAAGCCAACTCATTCAACATGAATGCACATAAGTGGTTTTTAACTAACTTTGACTGTTCGGCTCTTTGGGTAAAGGTATGCTCTCAAATTTACAAATGTAAGCCGAATTATTTTTAGTTTCATTGTGAAGAATATTTTTTTTTTTCATTTCTTTTTGTGTAATTACATCTGCATGCTAACTATAGGCTAGCAGCTTGTTCCTCAAATAACGTGTTAGCTTATACAAAAATTTATTCAACAATTTGGCAGAAAATGTCGTAAATAAGTGCTTTGCGTGATATTTAGTTTCTTTCATTCCCTAATATGAGAAAGCTAATGCTGATTTATTGTCAACAGGATAGAAGTGCACTCATCCAGTCACTATCAACGAATCCTGAGTTCCTTAAGAACAAAGTGAGTTATGTTTTCCTCTTAAAGAATTTTTTATTGCAAATATGAATGTTTTGGGATACTCGTTAAGGTTTTAAAGGTGGAATGTTGATATTACACAGCCTGTCTTAAATGTGCAATTTGATGGAGTCTTTTATGTACTGTCCTTTGATTAAATTAATATTATGCATATTGTTAGTTTGATTTTGCATTATAAAATGTTGTCGGTTCATGTTTGTTTGTTGATAAAATTTGATAGTAGAACGTCATAAACATTTGGTTGGAATAAATCGACAGTTCTTCCTGGTTCTTTGTGTATATACATATTTATGTAGTGATCTAGTTGTAAAAAGAGTTAACATGTGTCTTATTGGGATGTATATATTACATTTGCGTCCATTAAAATGTGATTTGGGCTTTCCCTCATTTTCAGTCTCTTGGTTGTATACCACCAAAGTAGTATGTGAGCCTTCATGTTCATTATCTCATATCAAATTTTACCATAAATTATATAACGATATATAGTTCAATTCAATCATTTTTTCTTGAAAGAGTTAATTTTGATGTGTTGAGAGATGTTTTTACATTATGATTTACATTACAAGCCTCGTTTCCCGTCAAATATGTGTTCTAATTTACAACTGTTATCAGGCTTCTCAAGGAAACTCGGTTGTTGATTACAAAGATTGGCAAATTCCTTTAGGACGCAGGTTCAGGTGTGTCATTTCAAGAAATCAACTGCTAAACCTTCCAAACGTCACTTCTAGTAATCACATTCTTGGTTAGAATTATCTATTATCAGCACAATACACTTTTAAAAAGAGAAGGATTAAGAAGAAAACTGACTATTTCATCAGAAGAGAACGTGTTAATCATCCATGTTAACAATGTGATGATGTGTTTCAGTAAAATTAGCCTTTCTTTTTTCTTTTTGTGATCCTATCATTGTATAGAAGCAAAACTACACTTTCCCATATCTAATTCGTCATTTTCTTTTGCAGATCTCTGAAATTATGGATGGTGTTGAGACTTTACGGGTTGGAAAACTTGCAAGCTTACATAAGAAACCACATCGAATTGGCTAGGAAGTTTGAAGAACTTGTTAAGCTAGACTCGAGATTTGAGGTAATGATGAGATAGTGTCATTTTTAATAGCTTCGGGATCTTGACTTCCAAGGTAATCGCAACCACAATTCAATGGTAGGATCCACAAGACATGCACTAGCTTATACCAAGATTTAGGGTCCCGTGACTGCCTGAGAATCACTTCTTGGAATACTAGTTGACAGTTGATCCAAGCACTTAGGAATTATGTACTGTATATATAAGGGATAATTACATGCACACCCCCTCACTTGGGTCTTTACCACGAGCACCCTGAGGTTTTGCAAATTACTAAGTCACCCCCTTATCATATCCTGACAACTCGAAAAAGAGGGATGAAATTGTAACTTGCTTTTACTGAACATGAGCGAAAATATAATCTATTTTTACTAACAGAGAACGTTATGGCATCCCAGACCTCAGGGTGCTTTTTGAAATTAGGGTCCCACGGAGGGGTATCAGGGTTGTCTATGCAATTTTCCCTTCATCTAATGAGCTACACAAACTTGCAGGTTGCTGCCCCTCGAAGATTTTCTCTAGTTTGCTTTCGCCTGTTGCCTAATCCAAACAATGAAGAGTTTGGTAACGAACTGAACCACGAATTACTGGAAGCCGTGAACTCAACTGGGAAACTCTTCATCTCTCACACAGTATGCTCAATTTTACGTTATAGTCATCTCTTCTAAAAATTTCGTCGTTTTGAACATGTACATGCATGTATTTTAGGTCCTGTCAAACAAGTATGTACTACGGTTTGCAGTGGGGGCGCCATTGACTGAAGAGAGACATGTTGTCGCAGCTTGGAAGACGTTACAAGAAACGGCTTCTGATCTACTAAGGAATTCATAGAGTGAGGTTGTTATGTGGCATCTATTATTCATTACAAGTGCAAAAAATGTTCTTCTATTAATGGCTATCCTTCATTATTCATGTATCTATACTCTTTATCTACACTCTTTATCTCTACTCTTTATAAAGTGTGAGGACCCTAGAAAAACTGTTGTCTCTACTCTTTATAAAGTGTGAGAACACTAGAAAAACTGTTGTGGTGTGTTTTTAAATGAACTACCAAAATTAACCCTATTATAAATATACAATTCCTAAAATGTTTTACATCCTTCGTAGAGTTTAAATTTGAAAAAAAACAAAAACTCCCATGTACGGGAAACAAAAGAAACCGACCCACTCTCTAGGCTGTTATTTCCGGCCAAATAAACTGCCCCAAGGTTCGACTGAATTCTCATCCACTGCAAACTGTGCCCTTTTACTTTTTTCCTTTATCTTCAAATTAAAGAAGATATGTATACGAGATATGCGCAAGGGCAATGTCGGTGCAGCATACAAGTGACTTTTACTTGTATTTCTTCCTTTTTGTGAAATTGAAGAAGCAATATACAATAGATTTTTTATTGGAAAGCAAAGGGGTGTGGTCTAGTAGTGCATAAGTTATTCGCCGTGAGAGTTTATCCGGGTTCGAAACCCAGGAGAATGAGATTGGGGGGGGGGGGGGGGTTACTCCTACATCCTCCTCTGGGGCCTCTGCGCTTATTGAGTCCGTCGCCTATGGGTCACTTAGGGCGGATTACCCCCATACGTGGTTTGCGGGCTATTTCGTACGAGCAAGTTTGCTTTGTTGGGTGACTGACGAAGATTTACCCTGAGATTTCCAAAAAAAATATACAATGGATTTTTGTCAATGTTATTTTTTTTGTTTTCATGACCATGGTTACTAAAATTCATCGCATTGGAGTCTGTATATACGTGTTGAGTAACGCTTTGGTTTTCTGTCGGTTTGCATCTTAAATCGTTTTTTAGGAATCTTTTAGTTTGTATCTGAATGTTAATAAATATATTTGTTTAATTTGGTTGAATCTTTACTATTTTTCTTTTCTTTTCTTTTCTAGGCGCATGTATATTTTGAGATATGGAATTCTTTACTAATGTGGATAAGGTTAGATTTTTGTCAACTTTTATTACAGACTAAAAAAAAAAAAAAACATATGTTCTTATTTCACTCCTTTAATAACCACTGCTCTGCCCACAATTCTTGCCTCCAAAAATAGATTTTTCAAGTTGAATTTTAGAAGTTCTATCCAACTAATCTTTTCTCTTTTTCATTTTTTCTTTTGGTGCTTTTGCTTTGTTTATAGAGATCTGAGAAGCACTTAAAGTCCATAATTACTATTAACATCCTCCACATTCCACACTCCTTTTAACATTTGCGGTTGTCGGCGGTGCCGTTTAGATGTGGTGTGTAAAGTTATTTTTGCAGGTGAAGTGCGCGCAATTCATGTTTTTGTTTGTATTGATGAGGCTAATCTTTTTGTAAAATAATTTGTTTTAAGAGTTCAAGTTATATTTATATGTGGTTCAAATTTCCTTTTTCAGGTATAATTGAAATTTTTTAAACGAAACAACAACTTTAATTTAGTCTATTATTTATTCGTCTTAATTGTGAGTAATGATTTTTTCATTGGCAAGGCTTGGGAGTTTAAGTTTTGAATTTTAAAAGTTTATTTATGAACTCATTTCAAGTTTCTTTCTCGGTAATGGTCTGTATTTTTAATCCACTGATACCAAGGTATTAAATATCGGTATCGGTGTCGATATCGGGGCAGTAAATTTACGGAAATTTCGGAGATATTCAAAATTTTGATTTCGATTTTAAAGAAACCATGGAAATTTGTAGAAATATTTGAAAATTTACAATAAAACTTTGTGTAACTTTAAATATTATAATTATGCATCTTTTACATAAATAATATTTGTATATATAATGTATGTATAGTGAATTTTGTCAAGTAGTATGACTAAAATCTATGGCGAAAATATAAAATAAATATGATTTGAGAGTAAAGTAATAACCAGATTTCTTAAGAACCTCATTAAAACAAAGTACCACAATTATTTATAGATAATCACAATAATTTGGACTCATTCTTATTTAAAAATAAATAATTAAATATTATTTTAAATTTTGAAATATTTTGGGTTTGGTCAACATTTCGAGAAATTTCAGGAAAATTTCTGGAAATTTCTGTAGATATTTAACAAAGTGATTTTATTAAAAATTCGAGATTTTGGGAAATATTGAAAATATCGGTAAATATCGAAAATATCAGGAAATTTCGATAGATATTTTACAAAATTGGATCGAAGATGAGATTTCGCTTCAAGACCTCCACAAATCCGAAATTTCGAAGTTTTGGAGGATATTTAAGACCATGATTAATACTAATGCTCCTGAGTTTTCAAGTAAATTATATTAGTTTCCGGTAAAGCTCTATCTATGGCCTACCGCATATGCAATCACAAATAGGAATATACTAACTTTTCTTTTTTTGTCCCTCTATTCATCTTTAGTTATAAACGTGATATTTTTGCCAACTTAATTTTGTCACTATAAAAAGAAAAAATAATTACTAAAATCATACAAAACTTCTTTTTACCTTGAATTGCATGTTATTTATTTATTTGCACACGCATTGAGTGTGCTGACCGCTAGTTTATAGAGAACTCATTAACCTTGCAAATATCCAATATAATGCTATTTGATTCTTATTGCATTATTCTAGTTAATCCGACCTTTGTCGTCTCCTCCGTAGACTAATGAGATGTAGAAATTCCAGGATGAGCTGGGTTCTAGCGAGCCCAATGTAATAACATGATAAGTGAATTACATTTGTCGTGTGATTCACGTATATATCGATGAAACTACCCAATAGCCTTCATCATCTCCTCCATAGATTAATGAAATCTGAAAAACCTAGGTTGAACATGGTTCTAACGAGTTCAAGCTAATCATATGACAATTGGACTACACTTGTTGTGTGATTGACATATATCTTGAGGAAACTAGCCAAGAGATTTCATCGTCGTCATCATTGGCCAATGAAATCTGAATATTCTAGATTGAACTTGTTTTTTACAAGCTCAAGCTAATCACATGATAAGTGAACTACACTTGTCGTATGATTAACGTATAGATCGAGGAAACTAGCCTAGAGATTCCATTGTCTCCTCCATAGACAAATGAAATCTGAAAATTGTAGGATGAACTTGATTCTGACAGGCTCGAGCTTACCACATCACAAGTGAACTACACCTGTCTTGTGGTCGATGTATATGTCGAGGAATCTAGCCAAGAGAATTCATCTTCTCAATTTGAAATTTAGGAAAAACCTAGTTCCTCAAACTAATTTCATGACAAGTGAACTATACTTGTTGTAATAGACATATATATTGAAGAAACTAGCCAAAAGACTTCATCGTCTCCTCTGTAGACTAATAGTATCTAGAGGGGGCGAAATGGTTCTCGACCCGCAGTTCCAACCCAAGTTCCTTAGATCTCTTCTTTTGGGTTGGGTTGGTTTATTCCTATTGAATTTTATTGTGTTGGATCTGATTTGATTCTACATTAATTCTAGATTTGATTAAATTTGGTTCCAAACTAGTTCCACCGTGATTCCAATTTGTGTTCAATCCAATCTTTAACAGAGTTAGTTAGTTATGAGATGAGGTGGAGATTCTGGAAATTATAGACTGAATCTGGTTATGATGAGCTCAAACTAATTAGTTATGAGATGAGGTGGAGATTCTGGAAATTATAAATTGAATCTGGTTATGATGAACTCAAACTAATTACATGATAAGTAAATTGCAACAACTATTAGTATATATCTAGGAAACTAGTCAAGAAATGAGAAACATGTGTACCTACTGTAGGTGGGCTTTGGGTGGGCCACATCAGTTATGAGATCCAACACTTACGGGCTATACGGCCCACTCAGTGGTCCTAAAACGTTAGCCCGCTTTACTTTTTTTTTTTTTTGAACATAGCCCGCTTTACTTTTGGTATTCGCAATTCCGTACACAGAGGATAGACGCGTCAAAGTTCGGACCACGTCGAAGCACGTGTTCCTCCTGACTTTGAAGGCTGTCGGTCACTAAGGTGGAATTCCAACTTGGAGGACATTTTCAACACAAAACGACAAATTATACGTGGTAGGATAATAATGATGTGTTACGCACACGCATATCTCTCCTATCGAAATTATCTCATCTTCTCTTTATTCTCATTTACGCGGGATTAAAGTAACATCGAGATCAAAGTTAAAGAACCTCGGTATCGTGTGCGAAGGGTTGGAGTCCGACTAACTTGTATCATTTGATGTTTCAATATAAATTAAACAATATTAAGTAACGTGAAATCAATAACCAATTATTACATTTTGAAGTTGGAAAGCAATTTGATAATTCAAACTTCAAAGATTACACAATTGAACTTTTTTCAATGCAAACAAAGTACATTTTGCACAATTCAACTTTTCCGAAAGGCAAAAGGTGATTAACTATATTTGTTTTTGTCGTCATTCACATTTTTTTTAATGATTACTAATGACCACTTATTTTTTTTACTAGTAAAAAAACAATTTAAGTAGAATTGACTCCGGTCACTTATCAAGGCTAGGGCATGTCTCTGGGCCCATAGGTCGTTTACAGAGGTATTTACAGATTGACCACCAACACAATCCTCACGTCGGCAAAGGGAATCGAACACACAATCTTCTGAGGGGAAGTGGTCCGTACTTACTAACTGAGCCAACTTGTGTTGGTTTTCACTAGTATACTAATTAGAAAAAAAAAAGTCTATTTTTATTTTTGGTGTTACGTGTTCATCCCGACTTTGGAGGTTGTGTCTGTTACCATGTTAATAAAGAGAAAAACCTTATTCAGCTAAAATAACTCAACATTTTACTTTTAATTTTTTTGGTAATACATATCAGATCGAGTTCAATGGTCTGAATTATATGTTGTCTTTATCTCTTTTAAACAAATATGTGTGAGGAATACACACAATAGGTGATATTTGGTAGCTCCCAAGACCCTAGGTCCCGAGTAATCTCCACCCACATGTATATATATATATATATATATATATATGTGAAGGATACACCATCACATATATATGTGATGATGAAGATTATTTCGGGACCCTAAGTCACGAGAGCCCACAAGTATGATTTATACACAATTTTTTTTTTTTGTGAAAAAAATAAACACAAAAATTATTAAACTTGATTTATTATAGATTTTTCCGAAAGAGCTCATGGTCAACATAATGCAATTTCTTTATGTGATTAGCTTATTTTGATCTCTTCATATTTATATATTTATTATTCACCACACACAAAAAGCTCATGCGGTCATGCCTAAAGTTTGTGGGCTGGCATAAAGGTTAAAGAGCAATATTTTGGAAAAGATAGTAATAAATTCTATGTTTACATTCTAACTAAGCCATGTCCCATCTGTTAGGTGCGTAACTAACCCCACACCTTTTAAAGTAGTGTCATTTATGAGAAGGAACCCTTTCACCAACCAAAAGTTCAGAGATATTTTTGCCAAAAACCTAAACAAGAATCAATTTTCTATCTTTAATGTGTGATTCTCGTCCGGGGTCTAGTAGTATTTACCTCTCCTTTTTTTGTAAGAAATCCTGATTTTGAATCCAAATTGTCACAAATTATAATTCTCTTCTCCTTTATAGAGTTAGATAGAGTCGCATGACTCAGAATTATAATTACAACCCAAATTTATCGGATTAGATAATAGATATGTATTGTATACACCTCTTGGATTAAAAAACAAAAAATGTGTGATTCTCCCAAATTAATCTCGAAATAATTACAATATTTATTATATACTGCTGGTTCGATGTATTATTAGAGTTTAAAATTCAATGACCTTACAAGAACGTGAAAATGTACAAGTGGTTAGGGCCTACAGATTAACATTAATCGAAACAATTTAATGTAATAATTATGATATGGATAACTATAATTCATTGTGTTTATTTATTTTTTGATACGAGAACCACTCCTTAATTAATTCTATTATCAATGTAACTATATCAAGAAATTGAAATTTTTATATAAGCCAAACGAATTACTCACCTATTTATGAGCTATACCTACTTTCGAATGTGTGTGCGTAATAGATAAATTATGATTAATTAATATACTATTTAATAAAGAATATAGTTTTTATTTTCAAATTGTTGCGAGATATTTATTTAGAAAAAAACTGGAACTAAATTGCCAATAAAATATACAGCCAATATTGACTAAATCAAAAGGTATTTTAATTCTTAAAACATTAATTGTTATAAAGTTTTATCAATTAGAAAATCTAGACTAAAAAACTAGTGTTGTACATGAATCCAAGTAATTCTTAATATTAGTCCAAAAGCAGTAAGTAGTTATCATACTAAAAGTTTCAAATAAGTACAATTATTCTTCAAAAAAAAATAAGTACAATTATTACACTCACTCATATAATATATTTGCATATATAGATAAATATATAAAATACTAAACTATTGAGATTTTTTTTTGAT
This sequence comes from Buddleja alternifolia, assembly GCA_019426215.1. Lineage (NCBI taxonomy): Eukaryota > Viridiplantae > Streptophyta > Magnoliopsida > Lamiales > Scrophulariaceae > Buddleja > Buddleja alternifolia. Next base: position 54,630,101 of record CM033391.1, read on the forward strand.
GGAGACTAAACTATTGAGATTTTTTTTTGATGGAGACTAAACTATTGAGATTTTTTTTTTATGGTAACTAAACGGGTGATACTTAGTGGGTATCTAGAGCCTTACACCAAATGAATTTTCACCACACATAATGTAAAAACATGTGTAGGGTCCACTAATATATATAAATATTTTATCATGTTTTTATATTGTGTGTGGGGGAGAATTATCCGGAGTTGGGCTCCGGTACCCACTAAGTAGGGGTGTACATAAACCCGTTTAACCCGCCCGACCCGCTCAAACCGACCCGATCCGCCCGAAAACCGCTACTTTGAAATTATTAAATAATGGTGATGGGTTGAAAAAATTACAACCCGCCACTTTCGGACCGGGTGATAGGTTTAATAATTGTAACCCGCTTAACCCGTCACCCGAGCTCTAATTGTATATGTTATAAGTATATAATATATATATATATATATATATATATATAGAGAGAGAGAGAGAGAGAGAGAGAGAGAGAGAGAGTTAGAGATTAATCCTAAACAATTAAAACTATATAGCATATATATAAACTCTAATAAGAGTGGTTTTATTCATATTAATGTAAAACACTTTATTTTTAATTTGAGTAAATAAATTATTTCTTTTGAACATATGTTTTTACTTGATTTGAACGAAATTGTAGATGTATATTTTGATGATAAACTTATAAGATAATTTAATTTTATTAATATTTTAAAATTTACAATTCATAATAAATATAATTTTTATTTAATAACACCACTTATTTTTGTATTTCTCACCAACTTAATTTTTTTTAGTTAAATGTACAACAAATATGTTATTTAATTTATTACTTACAAGTTGAAACTAAAAGTAAATTGTAAGAGCTATAATTATAACTTGATAATCCGCCAACCCGCCAGTTAAATACATTAAACCCGACCGATCCGAATCGCTCAGTTTGAAAGGATAATTATGCGATTTCGGTTTGAGATTTTGTCAACCCACATATATCGGGTTAGGTTAATTTTTTTCTTTAAAACTGTTCGAATCCGATCGCGTACACCCCTACCACTAAGTATCATCCGTGACTAAACTATTGAGATTCCCGTCAGAGTCGCTCTCTGTTATGATTGTGACATTTACGTAAAATATTGATCATAATTTCGTTCAATAAATAGTTGTACTATAGTAGTTGTTGGTCGAGTTCACAATGTGGACAAGAATTTCTCCTTATCATCCCACATGTTGAAACTAAGATGTCAGCGGAAATTGTAGCTGGCGTGAAATCAGAGGTAGTAATAGGGCCTCACGTGCTAGACAAATTAATTTAAGTGATAATTAGGGTTACTAGTGTCGAGTGTACGGGTGAATAACAAATTAATTACTTAATATTAGACTTTGAAATGTGACGTTGATTTGTTAAATATAACTTAATAACCACTAAGTGGGAAAAAATAGTGGATAATGACAATTCTTTTGTTGTTATTGCCTTATCACTATTCGTGTGTTCTTAATTGTGTATAATACTTATTTGTACCAAAAAAAATAAAACATAACGACTTATATATCAGTGTCATTGTTAATTGTAGTATCGCGGTGAGTAGGGGTGTTCACGAATCAATCGAACCGACCAAACCGACCGAGAATCGAAATTTCGGTCCGGACTGAAAACCGAACCGAAAATTTCGTTTCGGTTTTCGGTTTTTTTTTTTTGCAAATTTTGGTTTTTCGGTTTGGAGGTTCGGTTCGGTCGGTTAACCAAAAAACCGGAAAAAAAAAATAAAATTATTTTTTTATATAGTATAATATAGATAAAAAATTATAAAAAAAATATGTTTTCTAATGACAACTTATAGAAAAATAAAAAAAATGAATTAAAATTAGTCATAATTAAATTTCAATTACTTATTTATATCTAATTTATTTATTTATTTATACCGAAAAATCGAACCGAACCGGTTCACTTGTAAATTTCATTATGTCAATTTTAGTTGGACGTGCTAAACATAATTATAAATATATAAATGTATGCATTTCAAAGAAAAAGTGAACAACAATAGCCAAACAAAAGTAAAAAAAAAAAAATATGTTTCGGTTTTAACCGAACCGAAAAAAATCGACCGAACCGGTCGGTTTTTTAACCGAACTGAACCGACACTGTTCGGTTCGATTTTTGGTCCAAAATTTCAGTTCGGTTCGGTTCGGTTAAAAAACCGACCGATGAACACCACTAGCGGTGACAATTATAATCCACATGGATCAACCTTAGGGTATGGGATTCGTCGTGGGCAAATGAGTGTACATGTGGAAGGAGGGTGATTTTTTTTATTAAATCACTTTCATATATATGTGTGTAAGGTATTATGAGATCTCGATCTTCTATTAATTTCCAAAAAATAGTACAAAAATTGTTTAAAAAAAAAACAAGGAATACTACTCCTTGCACTCTCAGCCCTAATTAACATTTCAAAACGATAAAAATTATAATATATCCATTCTAAATGATTCATAGAGTTTATCTATAACTTATAGGTTTGGACATCGAAAAAATCTTAAATGCACTTGATATACCATACATTGAAGGGTGTACATCATAACCAAGGTAGTAAATTTCGGTATCGGTATAGATATCGGGATAGTAAATTTACGGAAATTTCAATGGAAATTTCGGGGATATTCAAAATTTCGATTTCGATTTTAAAGAAATTATGAATATTTATAGAAATATTTGAAAATTTACAACGAAACTTTGTGTAACTTAAAATATCATAATTATGCATCTTTTACATAAATAATATTGTATATATAATGTATGTATAGTGCATTTTGTCAAGTAATATGATTAAAATTTGTGGCAAAAAATATAAAATAAATATGATTTGAGAGTAAAGTAATAACCAAATCTCTTAGGAATTTCATTAAAACAAAATACCACAATTTTAATACAAATCATCATTTAAAACCACATTATTTTAAATTTTGAAATATTTTGAGTTTGGCAGAAATTTCGGGAAATTTCAAGAAATTTCGGGTAATTTCGGGAATTTTCCTGAAATTTCGGTAAATTTCGGTAGATATTTAACAAAGTAATTTTATTAAGAATTCAAGATTTCGAGAAATATCGAAAATATCGGTAAATATCGAAAATATCGGGAAATTTCAATAAATATTCTGCAAAATTGGATCGAAGGTGAGACTTCGCTTCGAGACCCCCGGAAATCCAAAATTTCAGTGGAAATTTCGAGGTTTCAGATGATATTTAAGACCATGCATAACATATCGACATATGATATATTCCATTGTTGATGTCACACCCTAAGCCGAAGAGCCCATTTGACGCGATGCGTGCCACTGAACTTAGTTAGCGTAAATTGAAATTGGACACTTGAGCCACACAATAAAAAGTACATTCAATGTTGCATTTGAGTTTTTAGACAATTGTTTATATACAACTCATTTAATCAATTGTTCATACACAACTCAGTCCATGATCTAATTTAGTAATTATGACTCTTGTGGGAGCTCTGACGGGCTAAAAAGGTGACTCATTTACGCGTAACACGTTGGGACGATGACAAAACTTTACAGTTGATCTAATATATATTTACTCTAACACTTTGGGACGATGACAAGACTTTACAGTTGATCTAATATATCTTTACTCTCCGTTGTTCAACAACAGATTTGTAGATAAAATTACCTTGGAGACCCTCACCCTCTCAAATGTGGAGACCACGTTGAAGTCTCATACAACAGTGGGGTATTTTGTCATAAAATTCAGTATCCACCCTTTATGTAAAATCTATGGGCATCACTTTTCAACGACATTCTTATGTTACGTTCTAAAAAAATAAAAAAAGTATTTAAGCATTTTTTTCATGATAAGCAATTACGTTAAACAATAAGGTAAATTCTATGCTAGACCGAGACCATTTGATCTCGATCTAGTATACACCATTGGATCAAAGGGCATTTTAGTAAATGCACCCCTATTGGGGGGATCCAATGGTGTACACTAGACCGAGACCAATGGTCTCGGTCTAGCATAGAATGACCCAATAAGGTAATGCCGGCATAATTTTTTTAATAGGTAGTAACTGGTAAACACTCGCATGCTCCGCTCATCGAGTTAATCCACTCGAAAATCGTCGGTTTAATTTTTTGTGAATAATAATCACAATTTAAAAATATTGCAATTCGTCACTTTCGGGTCGGTGGTGTATTTGAATAATTGCAACCCGCTTAACTCGCAACTCGACTGTTAATTATATATATTACACATATAAATATATATATTTAAAGATTAACACCAAAATAATATATACATATACTATCTAATGAGAGTGGTTTTATTCTATTCATGCATCACATTTTATTTTCTATTTGGTCAAACAAAGTGAATGCTATGTTTGAACACTAATTTTTTTATTTGATTTAAAGAAAGTTTCATTTTCCTAACCAAATAAAAAGGCACACACACAAATATATATATATATATATATATATATATATATATATATATATATAAATGATGAATTTACATAACAATTTAGTTTTGTAATATTTTTCACTCATTACAGACCATGATCATATGATTTTTATTCAGTAACACAATTTTTCTTGTATCTTACATCGACTCAATTTTCTTTAGTTAAATCTACAACAACAAATATGTTTTCTTTTGTTAAAATTCTTTTTTTACTTACTAGCTGTAACTACAAATAAATTAAAAAAAGTATGATTATAATTTGGAATCTCGCCAACCCACCTATCCCTCCGCTAAAAGTTTTCAACCAAATCAATTTGAACCACTCGATTTAGAAAAGATAATATTATAGTTTCACTTTAATATTTTGTCAACCGGCCAACATATATTGGGTCGAGTTGATTTCCCCGGTAAAATGCCTAAACCTGAATGCGTACACCCCGACACTAACTAGTGAATCAATCCTTTTCACATTTGCAGAAGAGGAACGTTATGTTACGAATTCATGCCATAATAACACTATAAAAAGTAACTTAAAGTAAAATATTTGTTGCACGGCCACCGTGTTGGAGTTGGGGGAGTCCTACGAGATGAACATGGAACATGGATAAGGGGGTTCAGTGGTCACATTGACTCATGTTCGGCGTTGGAGGCGGAGATGCATGCCATTCTATTGGGACTAGAAATGGCGTGGGACTTGGGCATTAAAAAAGTCATCGTGGAGTCGGATTGCCGAGTAGCTCTGAAGAGCATTGTGGAGGCCTCCAGAGCACATCACCATTTTGAGGTGATCGCTAACATCCATCGTGTGCAAGCTCGAGACTGGGATGTCTCCTTTCAGTACATTTGGCGCGAAGGGAATCAAGTAGCTGATGCTTTAGCTAAGAGGGACATTAACACCCCTATGCACCACATGGATGCACCTATTTCACATATCTATCAACTTCTAGAGAACGATATAGATGACCTCACTTGGCCCCGTTTTGTGACTATTAACCCGGGTTTGTCGGGCTAAGACATTTTGTACTTGGGTAACCCCCATCATTTATTAAAAAAAAAAAAGTAAAATATTTGTTTAATTCCTTTCTTCAATTTTATGCCTGTTTGTTTGTGAATTTGCATTAAGGAGTTAGTGGCTTGTTTTTGATTTTAAACATTGTATTGTTATGATATAAACTCAAATATTATAAAGTTGAGAGAATAAAATGAGAGAATGAGAGAATTAAGTAGAGAACTCTTTTACTGATATTCTTGTGTGTGTCTTAACAATACAACTTCATGTCCTATTTATAGGCACAAAATAGTAGGTACAATTATTTCAAAAGTTGAATACATAATGGAAAAGATGGATTTACAAGTAGTGGAAGAACAATGATCATCCACTATAACATAAAGGGGAGGAGAAATGATTATCCATCATATCATGTAGTGGAGGATACATGGACATCCATATAATTATTCATAACACTCCCCCTTGGATGTCCATCACTTAAGAATATGTCTCGTTAAAATCTTACTAGGAAAAACCCAATGGGACAAAAACCTAGTGAAGAAAAAAAAGTACATATCAATACGCAATCAGATGCCTCATTAAAAACCTTACCAGGAAAACCCAGTGGGAAAAACCTTGGTTAAGGGAAAAAGAGTGCGGCGCGTATTATCTCCCCCTCATGACAATATCAGTCAAGATCTTTAAGTCTACGTACTCCAATATTGTAGACCAGTTTTTCAAATGTTGTTGTGGGAAGTGCCTTAGTGAACAAATCAGCAAGATTATCACTGTAACGGATTTGTTGAACATTAATATCATCATTCTTCTGAAGATCATGAGTGAAAAAGAACTTTGGTGAAATATGTTTTGTTCTATCTTCTTTAATGTACCCTTCTTTCAATTGTGTGATACATGCGGAATTATCTTCATATAAGATCGTCGGGATCATTTTTCCAGAAGATAAACCACAAGTCCCTCGAATGTGTTGAATCATGGATCTTAACCAAACACATTCTCGACTTGCCTCATGAATAGCCAAGATTTCTGCATGATTAGATGATGTGGCCGATATAGTTTGTTTCATAGATCGCCATGAAATGGCTGTGCCACCACATGTAAATAAATAGCCCGTTTGTGAATGACCATTATGAGGATCAGACATATATCCAGCATCTGCATATCCAACCAATTCGGACTTGGTTACATTTGAATAAAATAAGCCCATACCGATTGTTCCTCTAAGGTAGCGGAGTACCTGTTTAACCCCATTCCAATGCCTTCGTGTAGGAGAAGAACTATATCTTGCTAATAGATTAACAGCGAATGCTATATCAGGTCGAGTGTGACAAGCAAGATACATTAGTGCACCGATTGCACTTAGATATGGTACTTCAGGACCAAGTAGTTCTTCATCACTTTCTCGAGGTCGAAAAGGATCTTTGTTCACATCTAGTGACCTTACGACCATCGGGGTGCTCAATGAATGTGATTTATCCATGTAGAAACGCTTTAGCACCTTTGATATATAAGCGTCTTGATACATAAAAATCCCATTCTTTAAATATTCAATTTGCAACCCAAGGCAAAATTTTGTTCTTCCAAGATCTTTCATCTCAAATTCTTTCTTCAAGCAATTAACAGTTTTTGAAATCTCTTCAGGAGTTCCAACGATATTTAAATCGTCAACATAAACTGTAATTATAACAAACTCATTTCCAGATCTTTTCATGAAAATACAAGGACAAATTTGATCATTCTTATATCCTTCCTTCAACAAATATTCACTGAGACGATTATACCACATTCGTCCAGATTGTTTCAGTCCATACAATGACTTACTTAATTTAATTGAATAATGTTCTCGAGAACTTGATTTATATGCTTCAGGCATATTAAATCCTTCAAGGATTTTCATATATATATCATTATCAAGCGAGCCATACAAATAGGCTGTAACAACATCCATTAGACGCAAATTAAGTTTTTCATGCACTGCCAGACTTATTATATAACGAAAAGTAGTTGCATCCACCACAGGAAAATAAGTCTCCTCGTAATCTATGCCAGGTCGTTGCGAAAACCCTTGGGCAACAAGACGTGCCTTATATCTTACAATTTCACTTTTTTCATTTCGTTTTCGCATAAATACCCATTTGTATCCTACTGGTTTTACATCTTCAGGTGTACGGACTACAGGTCCAAAACTTTTACATCTTCAGGTGTACGGACTACAGGTCCAAAAACTTTTCGTTTGTTCAAGCGAGTTTAACTCTGCCCTCATTGCGTCTTTCCATTTTGGCCAATCATTTCTTTGTCGACATTCATTAACAGACCTTAGTTCTTGATCCTCATTATCATTCATCATATTTAGCGCTACATGTATGCAAATTTATCATCAACGTTGACTTCATTTCGATTCCATCGTTTCCCGTTCATAACATAATCGATTGAGATCTCATTATTTTCACAATTTTCAGGTACCTGAGGTTCTTCTGGAACCGAAATATTAGTTATGACTAGGGACTCTTCTGGAGTTATTTTATCCTCGATTAGACCATCTTGATTCCTAGCTCCTTTTCTTTTTCGAGGATGACTATCTTTGGAACCGATAGGTCTACCACGCTTCAGGCGTGCAGTAGACTCATTACTTTGACCTTCAGGGACAACAATTCTTACTAGAGCATTAACAGCTGGTACATGTGACTTAGTCACTTTTTTTAGGTCAGTAAATGCGTCTGGCAGTTGGTTAGCTAAACCTTGCAAGTGAATTATCTTTTGAACTTCCAGTTCACTTTGTTTTGTTCGAGGATCAAGATGATATAAAGATAATTCATTCCAACTAATTTTCTTTTCCAGCTGCTTATTTTCTCCCCCTAATGTTGGGAAATTTGATTCATCAAAATGACAATCAGCAAATCGAGCCGTAAATAAATCTCCAGCCAATGGCTCTAGATAATTTATTATCGATGGAGACTCGAATCCAACATATATTCCCAATTTCCTTTGAGGACCCATCTTAGTGCATTGTGGTAGAGCAATTGGAACATATACCGCACATCTAAAAATTCTTAGATGGGAAATATTTGGTTCCTGACCACAAACCAAGTGTAATGGGGAGAATTTATGATAACTTGTTGGCCTTATGCGAATAAGTGCTGCTGAATGCAAAATAGCATGTCCCCAACAAGAAATAGGAAGTTTTGATCTCATAAGTAAAGGTCTTGCAATTAACTGCAGACGCTTAATAAACGATTCTGCTAGACCGTTTTGTGTATGAACATGTGCTACAGGATGTTCAACATCAATTCCAATAGACATACAATAGTCATTGAACGTTTTGGAAGTAAATTCACCCGCATTATCAAGGCGTATCTTCTTAATTGGATAATCAGAAAAATGTGCTCTTAGTCTTATTATTTGAGCAAGCAATCTCGCAAACGCCAGGTTGCGAGTTGATAACAAAGATACATGTGACCATCTTGTTGATGCATCAATGAAAATCATAAAATATCTAAATGGTCTACGCGACGGGTGTATTGGTCCACAAATATCGCCTTGAATATGTTCCAAAAACGTAAGAGATTCACTTCCTACTTTTGTTGTTGATGGTCGAATAATCAACTTTCCTTGTGAACAAGCAGCACATGAGAAATCATTCGATTGAAGAATCTACTGGCTCTTCAATGGATGACCACATGAATTCTCAATTATATTTCGCATCATAATTGATCCGGGATGGCCCAACCGGTCATGCCAAATAACAAACTTATTTTGATTCGCAAACTTCTGGTTTACGATAACATGTGTTTCAATAGTAGATATATGCGTGTAGTACAAACCGGAGGAAAATGCAAGCAATTTTTCCAATATACATTTGTTACCAGATATTGTATTAGTGATGTAAAGATACTCAATATTGCCATCACTCGTTGTCTCAATATGATATCCATTTCGGCGGATATCTTTGAAGTTTAGTAAATTTCTTTGAGATTTGGTAGAATATAATGCTTCATCAATATAAAATTGCATTCCTCCGGGTAACAATATATTAGCTCTGCCGGAGCCTTCAATTAATTTTGCACTACCCGATATAGTATTAACATTGGCTTCTTGCATTACTAAATAAAAAAAATATTTTTTATTCTTGAGAATGGTGTGAGTTGTTGCACTATCAACGAGACATATATCTTCATTATTGATGTTGTTGCTGATCGAGTAAATACTCATTCTTTTCATAAATAAATGATTCATTGATGAAAACTACACATTTTCATATTTATTTTAAAAACTACTAAAAATAAGATTTATAAAATTGATTATGAACACTTTCATCTCTAATCAAGTGATCACTTTTTTTTTTCAATCAGGATCAGCAAAGAAATCAGCAATATCTAAATGAGTGTCATCAAATCGGCCATGATCAGAATCGCCTTCTTCAAAAGCAAAATTTGTTTCTATTTTCTTTCTTTTACTTTTTAGCGATTGTTGCTAAAGGTCCACAAGATGCTTTGGTGTACGACAGGTACATGACCAATGACCTTTACCACCACAACGATAGCATAAATTTTTCACAAATTTGCTATTTTGGCCACTTTCATGTTTCTCTTCATTATTTTTCCACTTCTGGTGGAAAGATGTGTTCTTTGAATAACCACCACGATTTCTATGACCATATCCACGACCACGTCCACGTCCATGATTTTTTTAATGATTAAAATAGTTATGTGCTGCTACTTTCACTTCAGGGAATGTAGCAGAACTAGTTGGACGAGACTCATGATTAAAATAATTATATATTGCTCAATACATTCACTTCAGGGAATGCAGTATAGTTATTTGCATCAAGATGAATTTCAATATCTAACGCCCAAGAAAAATAATTTTTCCTCATAATATCAAGAGTCACAAAGTCAAGTTTTTTTCAAGATTCATCATATAATACTATTATCAAAGTATAAGATGAATAACATAACAATCATTCAACTTCTTAAAATATTTTCAACATGATAGGATTATTCAAAAGAATAATACTAATCAAATATATGCAAATATATATACATATGTCTTCTTTCTAAATATCAAGAGAATTATTGCATATTTCTATTTTTGTTAAATATTGAAATATACATACCTTTTCTTTACCTTTTCTTCTTGCTTTGTTTTGAAAACCTTGTCCATCAATTTTCTTTACAAACTCATAATAACTTATAAAAATTTCTCACTACATTTACATCATATGTTGAGTACCCCATGTATATCTTTTGCTAAATTTCAAAATGATTAACACCTTGAGACGGATCGTGCTGATAACGTGTTATGAAATAAACTCAAATATTATAAAGTTGAGAGAATAAAATAAGAGAATTAAGTAGAGAACTCTTTTACTGATATTCTTGTGTGTGTCTTAACAATACAACTTCATGTCCTATTTATAGGCACAAAATAGTAGGTACAATTATTTCAAAAGTTGAATACATAATGGAAAAGATGGATTTACAAGTAGTGGAAGAACAATGATCATCCACTATAACATAAAGAGGAAGAGAAATGATTATCCATCATATTATGTAGTGGAGGATACATGAACATCCATATAATTATTTATAACATGTATATATTTTTCTACGCAATTTCAAACTTTCTCATCGCTACATTCAAAGGAAGAATACATAACGTCAGAAGTGCATATTACATCATATCTCCTAAAAGAGCAATAAAAAGTGAACTTTTCAACATGATCATTTTGTCACACCTCACATTAAGAAAATCGCATCCAACTCACTAATCCAATTTACCAAACTTTGTACATTTTTTAATTGGATATATGAGTTGATTGATGTGTACATGATAATGATAACGTTATAAATGATATTCTGACATATTACACACGCCAAAGAAGTCGTGAAATTCTATGATGTACTGAGATTATTGGTCTCGATCCAGAATTCTTCATTAAATTCGGAGGTAATTTAGTAAATGCCCCTCCCTATTGGGATCCAATGGTGCCTAAGATTTTTGCTCTACAACTTTACTCAACCGTTTGGACATTAAACACCACAAATCTAATGATGAGGTTTTTCACGGTTCATCAACCAGTCCAGAAGGTACTAATATTTTCTCTTTCCTTTTTTTTCTTAAAAAAAATATTTTTATATTCCATATAACAATATTTTCTGCTTTTTCATCTTCCATCAATCAAGAAAAGATTAATATGAACAAGAGAAAAAAAAAAGGGATTTTTGGTGTATAAAGTCAAAATATCTTTTGACTAAAGTCATGTGTATATAATATTATTTTCGACAAGTAATATTTTGAAGACCTTCACTTTTTGGAGTGTATATATTTATACTATTTCGTGTATAATATAGGTTTAATGGTTAAACCTTTAAGTCTTAACTAGAGTTCAAATATATATATGAGAACATTAATCTCGCCACTTTGTGTGGACAAATTATGGATTGACGATAATCGAGTTATAATGCATGATTCAATAAAAATCGGGATCTGCTTTACTTATGTTGTTAAAGTTGTTTTGACCAATGTGGGCTTTAATTATGCCTTGCCGAACTTTTGTAGAAAGAAATTTAGTGGCAGTCACATTCCACTTGTTAGGGTAGCAAATATGATTATAAGAGTTTTATACAAATTAGCCTTTTTTAGTAGAAAAAAAAAACCCATAAAATCCTACAAATTCCGTGAGATTAAGATATACAAATCCTACTTGGATAGAAACTATTTTAGAAATTTCTCCATCTAATTATCTTTTACAAAACAAGAACATTCTTTTAACATATTGCCATGATATAATATTAGTCTTTACAATACTCCATAACAATCTTTTGCCATTCTCAAATCTCAAAGTCCTATTTCCTATAGAAAATGGCCCACACAATCTCTGTTATATACATATTTTTGTACTTCTAATTGGGTGTGGAGCATTATAATGAAAGCAAGAAACAAAAATAATGATAAGTTAGGTAAACTTTCATTGTTTGTTGCTGGGACTGAGTTGAGAATTTTATTGAGGGCGAAATTGAGTATAAAGAAATGGAGATTTTGAACTATGTAATTTTGATGTTTAATATCTTTTTCTTCTTCTGATCTTTATTTTCTCAAGCTAATAAGTTATAATGCTTAAATGTAATATAAATAGAGTTGAGAGATGAAATAAACCACTCAATATTCGACTTGATTGAGATCGACTGCTAAAAACTCATTTGATCTAGGTTTGTTTACATACTAAACCATGTTTGAACAACTTTTATGTATTTGATAAGGTTTGAAGCTCGGCTCCAACTCTACTCGATTAGTATAAAATGATAAAATATGTACAAAAATATCAAGTTAGATCTCGACTTGTGTTCGACTCGCTTAAAGCTCGCTTGAGCTCGGTTAGATTGACAATCAAACTGACAAACACAAAGTTTGAAATCGATAATAATTCAAACAAATTAGAACAATAACTTGTTTATCTCGACTCGACTCGTTTACAACCCCAAATATGAATATAGTATTTCTTACTAATTAAAAGTATATAGCTAATATTTGACATATTTTTATAACTAATCGAATGAGAATATTAAATAAATAATATAAAAATAAATTAAAAATAAAGATATAAAAAGTGTAATTTCTAAGTGTAATTAAAAATAAATTAGAATAAAGTGTAATTTCTAAGTAAGATGAAAAGTGATTCTAACCTTAAATAAAAATAAAATATAAAAAGTCTAAGAGATACTATCTGATTAATTTTAATTTTAACCTTTTAGATAAAAAATCTCAATCACCTTTATAATCCCATTAGTAAATATCTAATTACATAGAAACCGACTATGAAAAAAAATCCGAAAAGAAATAGAAACTTTTTACATAAAAGATAAGAGAAACGTGTGAAAACGACCAAAATTAAAAAATTAGTTGAAAGCAAGGATTGAACGAGCAAAACATTTTGATAAAGTTGTGTACCAAATCAAATATTATGAAAAATTGAGGAGGCCCCTACCTTCCCTTTGCCCCTGCTTGTCATTAAAGTAGTTTTTTTTTATAGGAAAAGAAAAACACTTCTCTAATGCATTCAATTCTTTGATTTCATGCCTGTGTGTATATATATATGTAAAAGAAAGAGAGTGTGTATATATATATATATATATTATAACTATACAATAAAAGATTTTTATTTTAGTGTATATATATATTATAACTATACAATACAAGATTTTTATTTTAATTCAATTCAATTCAAGCTCAAAAAATATTTTACGTCCATCATGTTTTTGTGAACGTTGGGTTTTATGTGTTGTGGAAAATTCATTTAAACACACGTATTGTGTATATATATATTTACGCAATACATGCATTGTGCTATATATGATAATAATTTTCAATCTCACGATTTTAAAAATGATTATATATAGTCATATATATAGATATACTAAACCTATACCTATATATAGCTAGGCTTATGTCGGATCTCTCTCTCTCAACACATCACCCTCGTTGCAAATTCCTACTAGTGGCAGCACTAATAGCTCTGGGTTGGTGGTGTGGTGCCATTCTCTCTCTCTCTCTCGCAAAGCAGCACAACACACACTGCTTCTTCAGTCTTCTCTCTCCTCCTACAAACACTCTTTAATTTCGTTTTGCAGAAATTTGCCTCGACAATCACCACCGCCTCGCCAAATCATTATTCGAGGAAACAAACACAATCCCAGGTCAGTTTTCTGTATTTTCTATAATGGGTTGTACTTGTTTTCAGATTCAATTCTAGCCCACCTTTTTTGAGCGAGAGAGAGAGAGAGAGGGTTAGTTTTGAGCGTGATTGTTCTTGTTTTTTTCTTCTTCTTACATCTGCTGCATATTTTGTATGTATTCTGTATTGGGTTTGATGATAAAGAATCATTTGTTTTCATGTGCAGATTCTCCTCCTCTCACTATCAATGACTTGTCATTAATTTGCGCATTGGATGCAAATTTCTAACGACAGATGGTGAAATGCCCTTAACACGATTTGATCTCTCATACGTCACAAAATTATTATTGAACTCCATTAAGACCATTATTATCGTCGCGCAGCTCTTAATCATTGATTTCACTCATTTTCTTAGTTTAAAGGTTGATATCTATAACAATCATTATGGGTATCAATCTATTCTTGCCTACTGAAACGACACCGTCTGTAGCATCAAACCACCTCCTGGACACCTTTCAGGGTGTGCCCATATTGGAATTAGCCTCAGTTTGCATCAACTTGACACTGTTTCTTGTGTTTGTCTCGATCGTATCCGTGAGGCAGGTCGTGTTGTGTTTTGGTCGCGTTCGTGTTCAAAAGGAGGATTTGAGCGGTAATTCTCCGACCATTAGGCACAGAGGAGTTGTTGATGGAGAGGAAATTCAGAGCCTTGTGCTTGGTAAAAGTTACAAAGCTTCACTCCTTTGTTGCTTTTATGTTTTGTTAGTCCAAGTCTTGGTTTTGGGCTTTGATGGTGTTAATTTAATACGGGCCGGTAAAAAGTCTCACTGGAGTGTTGTACTGTTGCCTTTGGCTCAGAGTTTAGCTTGGTTTGTGCTTAGCTTTTCAGTTCTTTACTGTAAGTACAAGCCTGCTGAAACATTTCCATTGTTGTTGAGAATTTGGTGGGCTGCATCCTTTTTCATTTGTTTATATACTTTGTATGCTGACGGTAGAGGATTTCTAACCGAAGGATCAAAACACTTGAATTCTCATGTTTTGGCGAATTTCTTTGCTACTCCAGCTCTTGCTTTTCTATGTTTGATTGCTATTAGAGGTGTCACTGGTATCCAAGTGTGTAGAGACTCTGATCTTCAACAGCCGCTGCTGCTTAGAGAAGAAGAAGCAGGGTGTCTTAAAGTTACACCTTACAACGAAGCTGGCCTTTTCAGCTTGGTCACTCTTTCCTGGTTGAACCCACTTCTCTCAATCGGGGCAAAGAAACCACTTGAGCTTAAGGATATTCCCTTACTCGCGCCAAAAGATCGTTCCAAGACTAATTATAAAGTATTGAACTCAAATTGGGAGAAGTTAAAGGCTGAGAATCCTCTAAAACAGCCTTCTTTAGCTTGGGCTATTCTGAAATCATTTTGGAAAGAGGCAGCACTTAATGCAATATTTGCAGGGCTTAACACTTTAGTTTCATACGTGGGACCATACATGATTAGCTACTTTGTGGATTACCTAGGCGGGATAGAGACGTTCCCACATGAGGGCTACATTCTAGCCGGGATTTTCTTCACCGCGAAGTTGGTAGAGACCTTTACATCCCGACAATGGTATCTTGGGGTCGACATTTTGGGTATGCACGTCAGATCAGCTCTCACAGCAATGGTTTTCAGGAAAGGACTCAGACTTTCAAGCTCAGCTAGGCAAAGTCACACTAGCGGGGAGATTGTTAACTACATGGCGGTTGATGTTCAGAGAGTAGGGGACTATTCTTGGTATCTACACGACATATGGATGCTTCCTCTTCAAATTATCCTTGCTCTTGCAATTCTATACAAGAATGTGGGAATTGCATCTGTTGCCACACTCATCGCTACAATTGTATCCATTTTTGCAACTATTCCCCTGGCAAGGATTCAAGAAGATTACCAAGACAAGTTAATGGCAGCAAAGGATGATAGGATGAGGAAGACTTCAGAATGCCTTAGGAATATGAGGATTCTCAAATTGCAAGCTTGGGAGGATAGATACAGAGTGATTCTAGAAGAAATGCGTAAAGTGGAATTTAAATATCTTCGAAAAGCACTTTACTCACAGGCTTTCATAACATTCATATTCTGGAGCTCCCCTATATTTGTTTCGGCTGTTACTTTTGGAACTTGCATTTTGTTAGGTGGTCAGCTTACAGCCGGAAGTGTTCTTTCTGCTCTCGCTACTTTTCGGATCCTGCAAGAACCACTTAGAAATTTTCCCGACTTGGTTTCTATGATGGCTCAGACTAAAGTGTCCCTTGATCGAATCACGGGATTTTTGCAGGAGGAAGAACTGCAGGAAGACGCTACTATAGCCTTGCCACGAGGGATTTCGAATGTTTCCATAGAAATAAAAAATGGAGAGTTCTGTTGGGATCAATCTTCGCCTACTCCCACTCTCTCAGGCATACAAATCAAAGTTGAGAAGGGAATGCGTGTCGCTGTTTGTGGTGTGGTTGGTGCCGGGAAATCAAGCTTCCTTTCTTGCATCCTCGGTGAGATTCCAAAAATATCTGGTGAAGTAAGTCTGACATTATGGATGCCAATTTCATTCTTTGTTACCTTCTCTTCCTTTTTGCTATATTTGGATCTAGGATTTTTGTTTACATGAAAAATGAAAAATGAAAAGGTATAAAAGCACAAAGTTACAACATTTGAATTGAGGAAAAATAATTCTTCTTTGTTTTCCTCACTAATAACCGAGGTCCAAACATAGCCTTAATGTGCTTATTAGTTCAAGAATTGTTTTGCTGATTAAATCTTGTTGCTGATTATGGCTGTATTTTTAGGTTAGAATATGTGGTTCTGCTGCATATGTTTCTCAGTCTGCTTGGATACAATCAGGAAATATTGAAGAAAATATCCTCTTTGGAAGTCCAATGGACAAGGCAAAATACAAGAGTGTGATTCATGCCTGTTCACTAAAGAAAGATTTGGAGCTGTTCTCACATGGTGATCAAACCATTATCGGTGATAGAGGCATCAACCTCAGTGGTGGTCAGAAGCAACGTGTGCAACTTGCCAGGGCCTTATATCAAGATGCTGACATTTATTTACTTGACGATCCCTTCAGTGCTGTTGATGCACACACTGGCTCAGATTTATTTAAGGTTTTTATACTTGATTTCAATATTTTCTTTTTGAAGATCAAACAAATGGAATATGACTGAGAATATCTTTTTTGTATCTGCAGGAGTACATAATGACAGCGCTGGCTACAAAGACTGTGGTTTTTGTCACTCATCAAGTTGAATTCTTGCCTGCCTCTGACTTGATTTTGGTATTGTCTCTGTTTCCATATATTTTGTTATGCATGTCTGGAATCGGAAGTTGGCTTTGTCGCAATTGAATTTTGGACCTTAATTTATGTCAATCCAATGCATTAACTGGCTCAAAGTTCTAGATTAAAGTGTTTTCGTTGTTGTCATTCCTTCTTTTTGCTTTTTATCTCATGGCATTCTATCCTGCACTCAGAGTTTTGGCTTAGGTTCAAATATAATGAAGCCATACTCAATCAATGCAGGGTCGAACAGTATATTTTCTTTTCTGCCCAAAGTCATAAGTGCAAGGAAAATAGAGGTTACAAATTCGTTTTATGTATAATTTCTATTGTACCTTTGCCTATTGTTTAAATGATGCATTCTTAGATTGGCAAAATATAAGAAACTCATTCAAGAAATCCTTGAAAGATGTTATGCATCTTCACTAGTATGAGTAAGAATGTTTCTGATTTTCTTCCATTTAGATTAATTGTAATGGCCTGAAGGAGCTTGGTAGTGCATGTCATAATGATCTTAATCTCGGGGCTATACTCATTTTATAAGCTTGTGGGAGAAGCAACTACCTCCTTACAAAATACTGATAAAATGATACATGGGTATTGAAGTTAAATTGCTTGTACATTCAAATTCCCTTCTATTTTTGAGCAAAGTCCTTTTAACTTGGTGCAGGTTCTGAAAGAAGGTCGTATTATCCAAGCTGGAAAATACGACGAGCTTTTACAAGCAGGAACAGATTTTAGCACATTAGTCTCTGCTCATCACGAGGCCATTGAAGCTATGGATTTCTGCAGTCACGCTGCTGAAGAATCAGATAGAAATGACCCTCTTGATAGATCTGTTCTCATGAGTAAAAAATGCGACTCAGTTAATGATATTGCTGGCATGGGAAAGAAAGTAGTCCAAGAAGGCGCATCATCTTCAGATCGAAAAGCAATCAAAGAGAAAAAGAAAGCTAAACATTCTAGGAAAAAGCAGCTTGTCCAAGAAGAAGAACGGGAGAGAGGAAAAATCAGCATGAAAGTGTATTTGTCGTATATGACAGCTGCTTATAAGGGCTTATTGATCCCATTAATCATTCTTGCACAAACACTATTTCAGGTCCTTCAAATAGCCAGTAGTTGGTGGATGGCTTGGGCAAACCCGCAAACTGTCGGGGATAAACCTAGAACTAGTAGCATGGTTCTTATTGTTGTTTATATGGCACTTGCTTTTGGGAGCTCTTGGTTCATATTTATTAGGGCTGTTCTTGTTGCTACATTTGGTCTTGCGGCTGCACAGAAATTGTTTATGAAAATGCTCGTAACCGTGTTTCGTGCACCTATGTCTTTCTTTGACTCTACTCCAGCCGGACGAATACTTAATCGTGTATGCTCACATGGCTTTTTGTGATAACATATGTTTATATTCCACGTGTTATTCTTAGGAGCTCTCGAGACCCAAAGTCGCAATCACAATTATTCATGTGGGGGGTCCATCGTACACGTGGTTGTGATTATATTGGGACTTTGAGTCCTAAGAGCTCCTATAAATCATTGATTGTCCAACTTTTGTCTCCTAGAGTTGATAATTCATGCCTTTCTTTCTCTGTTTTTTTTTTGTTTTCTTTTTAATAACCTCAAGTTCTGATTCGCCTTAATAATGTTTGCTATGATTACCAGGTGTCGATTGATCAAAGTGTTGTTGATCTTGATATTCCCTTCAGACTCGGTGGCTTTGCTTCAACGACTATCCAACTTATTGGCATTGTTGGTGTGATGACACAAGTTACCTGGCAAATTTTGCTTCTTGTTATTCCGATGGCAATTGCTTGCTTGTGGATGCAGGTAAATTATGCAAAAAAAAAACCCCGTGTTATGACTTTTTTGCTAAAAACCCCCTGTTATCACGAAATAACCTAATCACCCCCGCGTTCTTAAAGAAGTTTGCAAAAAGTCACTTTTTGCTAAAAAGATAGAAAGAAATATGTGTTTTTTTAGGTGAAATAACTCTATTCTACCTTTTATATTGTTTGGAGAGTGTATAAATGACAAATAAGCATATCATTAAAGGTGAAAAACACGAAAAACACACTTGTTTTTTTTACAAAAAGTTGTTTTTTGCAAACTTCTTTAAGAACACAGGGGGGTGATTAGACTATTTTGTGATCACCGGGGATTTTCAGCAAAAAAGTCATAACACAGGTTTTTTTTGCATTTATCCCTAAATTTATAAAATTAGAAAATAACGAATAAAATTATCAAGATGGCAAATTTTGCTTCTTGTTGATTACTTATAAATTAAGAAATAATCAACAACATTATGACGATCATGTGTCTTTATGAAATAATTAATTGTCTTTTACCAAGTACTTTTGAGAGCTGAGATGAATTTCATTTTGCTCTGCCGAACTGCAGAAATATTATATGGCTTCATCAAGGGAACTAGTTCGCATTGTCAGCATCCAGAAATCCCCAATAATTCATCTTTTTGCTGAATCAATTGCTGGAGCAGCTACAATCAGAGGTTTTGGGCAAGAAAAGAGATTCATGAAGAGAAATCTTTATCTTCTTGATTGCTTTGCGCGTCCTTTCTTTTGCAGTCTTGCAGCTATTGAATGGCTTTGCTTGCGCATGGAATTGCTCTCAACATTTGTATTTGCTTTTTGCATGGTCTTACTTGTGAGCTTCCCTCATGGAGCTATAGATCCAAGTAAGTAAATCACTCTTCTTGAATGTCGAATGCAAAAATTCAGACTAATTTTGTTGAGATAAAAAAGTGTCACTTCTTGTGTTCCATTTGTAACTTTCTGTCCTCAGAATTGTTTAATGATTTCAAAACATTTCTTAGATGATTTCGGGAGTTATGCTTTCATGAGATGATGGATAAATAAAATAGTCAATAATTAATGACTCTTCTTGTGCTATTTTTTAATCTGAAATCTTTTCCTACATAGGTATGGCAGGGCTTGCTGTAACATATGGCCTCAACTTGAATGCACGTCTATCACGATGGATACTTAGCTTTTGCAAGCTTGAAAACAAAATCATTTCTATAGAGAGGATTCATCAATACTGCCATATTCCTAGTGAAGCACCTCCACTTATTGATGATTCCCGTCCTCCGTCCTCATGGCCCGAAAATGGCACAATTGAATTAATTGATTTAAAGGTATGCGATTTAATAGTTTTTACTTTGCTGATGTTCTATACTTTTTAGGATTAGTTGTATGTCAAGTTCAAAACTTTCCTACAATTAAATCTTGTTGAAAGTGGTCATTGGATGTTAATATGATTACATAGTCAGTATTATATTCAATTGGGATTGCGACCCATTTGATGATAATATGATGAGATCATAAAGTAAAACGCAGACGACGCTATGAGTAATTTAACAGTCCACAACCCAATAGGTACTATCAAAACGGGTAGCGTCTTATGAGCCCAATGCAATGACTCACTAAAGTTGAGGCTGTTTATCATAACTCACAAGCTTATGGTCATCTAACCTAAAGAGGTGGGAGACATCCCACTGATATTAAAACACTTGTTACTTATACCCTTGATCTTCCGTAATTACATAACCTTCCCCTGTCATGAAGGTTTCCAACAGAAAATACCGAGGTCAACCCAAATATTTGACTGACTTTCAATTTTGCCTTTGACCTAACTACTTTAACAGTGCATGGACCTAAATATCCTTTTGATAAATTGAAATTTGAAGAAAGCAAATTGTAATGAAGTGAATATAAACGGGTGAAAGTGCAATGATCTGTATTATTTTTAAATTTTACTTCTATTTTCCTCTATAGGTTCGTTACAAAGAGAGTCTTCCTGTTGTGCTCCATGGTGTCTCCTGCACATTTCCTGGTGGGAAGAAAATTGGAATTGTCGGGCGTACTGGAAGTGGAAAATCTACCTTGATCCAAGCTCTGTTTCGATTGATTGAACCAGAAGGTGGCAAAATAATTATTGACAACATTGATATAAAAACAATCGGTCTTCATGACCTTCGAAGCAGGCTCAGTATCATACCCCAAGATCCAGCGTTATTTGAAGGAACTATTAGAGGCAATCTAGACCCACTTGAAGAGCATTCAGATGAAGAAGTTTGGCAGGTTTATTATTTTTCCTTCTTTTTTCTCACATAAAAATATATGTACAATTTGACCATTTCCAGAGATGTATAGCGCGATCACTACAGTTAACTTGTATTTGTACTATATCATAGTATTTATGTTATAATTGAATTGCTGCAGGCACTTGATAAGTCTCAACTAGGAGATATAGTTCGCCAAAAAGAGCATAAACTTGATACACCAGGTAAGCATGAATCCCAGTGGAGTAGCTGTGACTGAAACAAAATTTCTTTCTTTTTTTATTTCCTCGGGGCAATGTAGTGAAAATTATGGAAGTCCAAGGACTAATAAGTAATCATTTGCTAATATCTGATGTTGGCAGTTCTAGAAAATGGAGATAATTGGAGCGTGGGCCAGCGGCAGCTAGTATCTCTTGGGCGGGCTTTACTCAAACAAGCAAGAATTCTGGTGCTTGATGAAGCCACTGCCTCGGTCGACTCGGCCACAGATAACCTCATTCAAAAGATAATAAGGACGGAGTTTAAGGATTGTACAGTTTGTACAATTGCTCATCGAATCCCTACTGTTATTGATAGTGACCTGGTTTTGGTCCTCAGTGATGGTGCGTTTCTATACCTTTTTAGTTCTTCGATCTGTGTTACAAATTGCGTGTTGTCCCACGAAAATCTTAGCCTTAAAATTTTTGTTATGGACATTTTCTTGGTACAACCCTACCGTCGCGTCTTGCATTGAGATTTGATGACATATATGATGTTTGGAGTTCATGATCTCGTCTTTTTGGGACTAAGTATCATCGTGACCATGGTGCAAGTTTTGTCTTGATTTGGTCAAAATATATCGTGTTGTGTCTTGATTAGATGATCTGGGAGCTAAGGATTTTAAATCCAAATCCATTCTGAGCTATGTTCCAATCAATTCTGACGGTTTCCAAATCCACCTATTATTGTATCAATTTCAAATCTTTGGTCCATTTATTTATGGGATAATTACACCCTTACTTATTGGGTAATTATAACGAGCCCCTTGAGATTTTGCAAATTATCAAGAAACTCCTTGCCAGATCTGACAACTCAAAGAACTGGGTTGAAATGGTAATATGCTTTTACTGACATGGGAAGTTGTGATAATTTCTCAAACCTTAATTTTTTATCTTTTTTTGCAATTAGGGTCTCACGCACGCAGGGGTGTGTACGTAATTATCTCTTTATTTATTGAAGCCTTTATTTAGCATAAACGGAAAGAAGGCTAATTTTTCTGGATTTTCTATACGTTTTGCAGGTCGGGTGGCAGAGTTTGACACACCGGCACAATTACTGGACGACAAGTCGTCCATGTTTCTTAAGCTGGTGTCGGAGTACTCATCACGATCAAACGGTGATTTCTGATCCATTTCGTGTGCAAATCAAGAAGAGAGCCAAGTGGAAAATGTATCGCGTGGTTCAGATATTCCCATCTCATTGCTGCTAGTGATGCATCCAGCGGAATTGAAGGACCCGGTGGCGGGTGACGGGTTATCTGCATGCTACAGAGTTGGAACCCTCAACTGGGAAATAGTATCAACTCCAGGGAATGTTCATGTTCTATTTATTGTTCCCTCTGTTGGGCATAATGGGGGGAGTTGTTCGTCACAATCTGTACCATAGAATAATAAGTTTTGTAGAATGAGGTTAGTTAATGGACGGTTGAGCAACGAAGTGGCCGCATTCTGTATTCTACACTATGCAATAAACTACAAGTTTTTTTGTAGCTTAAGAAAAATTTGTGATGTTCTTATAGTAAGATTAAGATGTTGCATAAGTGTTCATGGTCTTCTTAATGGCCATTGTTTACGGGGAATTAATTCGACTCAAAAGTCTTGGCACAATGGCAACTATCATTATATGATGGACCTTACGTGGATTTCACATTATAATCTTGTTTATACTCTTTTATAAAGTGTACGGGCCTTAGAAAAACTGTCTTGGCGTGTATTTAAATGAACTACCAAAATTACCCCTATTATAAAGATATAATTCTTAAAATGCACTACATTCTTAACCCGTATTTTTGTGTTAATTTCCGGAAAATTCTATGCTGGGCCGAGACCATGATATATGATGGACCTTACGTGGATTTCACATTATAATTTTGTCTATACTCTTTTATAAAGTGTACATGCCTTAGAAAAATTGTCTTGGCATGTATTTAAATGAACTACCAAAATTACCCCTATTATAAAGATATAATTCTTAAAATGCACTACATTCTTAACCCGTATTTTTGTGTTAACTTCCGGAAAATTCTGGTCTCGGCCCAGCGAGGGCCGTTGGATCCCCCCACATGGGGGGGTTAAATGGGATTTTGACCCCCCCCTGTTGGGGGAATCCAACAGCTGAGCTGGGCCGAGACCAATGGTCTCGGCCCAGCATAGAACAGCCCGTTAACTTCCACCCGTAATTCACAACACTACAAGGCCCAAATCGGTGGTAACTGCCATCCCTTTATTTGGGAGAAAGACAAATGATTTGGAAGGAAGCAAGCTTCAGTCTTCAGTAGTATGTGTCAGATGATTTGTTACATGCTGGAAGTAAAGGGTGACTTATTTCATGATTTGGCATTTTATGAAATTTTAAAATCTCTCTTTTTCTATTTCTTTTCCTTTTCCTTTCACTTTTTGATTCTTCCTTATTTTGTCTTTGAAATAAAAAAGCTCCCGTAATTGAACAAGTATGAATTTTTTTTCCAGATTATTCTTCATTTAATTTTCAGTGTTGAATAAACATATACTATTTTCTTGAATTTTCTAAATCTATTAAGTTTTTGTAATCTCGGTTTGTATTTGATAAACCAAATATTATAAGACAATATCATTGTCATCATAAAAAAATAATAGTTATAATGAATATTTGTTACAATATTAAATTATAAATGTATTATTTAAGTGTTAGAAACTATAAAACTGTGGGTTGTGACAATTAATCAAGACAATGTACAATTAAGATGAGAAAAGAGAATAGTGGAGAAATAAATATGAATAGAAACAGAGAAAAGTGTTTTAAGTTAATGAAAAACTGAAAAAGAAAAGTAAAAAAACAGGTGGATATTTGAGATTGAAATAAATGTCTTACTTAATTGACATGGAAAATGAAGAGATTTGGTGGAATCATTCTTTCATGGAATTATACTTAACACTGATATTTACTCCATTTTTATTTATTTTCATAGGGTCTTACACATCGCTATGATAGAAGGATGGGGCTTCACAAAGGTATAAGATTCTAAATTTATCAATAATTTTCACAAGTCTATATTATGACAAATTTATTAACTTATAAATATTTTTGTTAATATTTTTGACAGAAAAGAACAGCAATAAAAAAAAAATATTGATGAGAATACTTCCTTTGGGCATGATATTTATTTTTTAAATAATGCATAATTCCTTAGAAAAAGTATGTTTTGGTACATGATGAGTATCAAATATTCCTCCCCTTCATTCTCCCTAAGTCAACGGTCAACAATATCAGGCTATTATTGCTTTAAACAATATTAATCACTTAGCGGGTCGGGTTACGACCCGACCCGGTTCGTCGACCCTGCGACCCATATGATGTGGATCTAATCATTATGTGACACCTGCTCAGTCTCAACAGGTGTAATTATCATGTCATGAATAATGGATATCTTATCACTTATAAATACAACCTCTTATTCATTTACAGAGGGAGGACACTCAAAAAATACAAGAAAGGAAGGAAGAGTTAAATCACGCCAAGAAGATAAATAAAGACAATAGCCTCGTACAGTACGAAGCCATTGCAGACAGTATAATCAATTCCTTTGAACTACGTCCAGACTTGATCCTATATAAATAGGTACGTAGGCAGCTTGTTTTATCAAGTCCAGTCTATAATTTTATATATTGTGTATGTGGGTTTGACCTCTTAGGGTCGTTAGATTTATCTGGTTCCTTACGGCGAAAGACCAGCTAGATCATTTGGCGTCGTCTGTGGGAAACCTGTGTCCCTTTGTTTTATATAAATAGTTAGAGTAATGGAAAAAGTAGAGCAGAGCCGAGGAGAGGATGTAATAGTAGAGCCTCAGGGATCATCATTAGGAGATCCCCAGCAAGAACTCGAAGTGGAGCCTCCGCAGGAGAGGTTGATTACGATAACTGAGACGGAGTTCAACAGAAGAATGCAAGAGTGGGGACAGAAGTTCCTACAAGAGCAAATAGCAAAAATGCCAGCGACGCCAAACGTAGGGACTGCCCATCCTACCCCGGCTATCCCAGGACGACAATTCCCAGAACTCGACCCGGAAAGGGAACGAGGGGAAGATGCTCGCAATACGGGGGCGCGCCGAAGATTATTTCACGAACCTGACCTAAGACGGGAACAGGGTGAAATCAGCCGAGGCGAAGGGGACCGAAGAGGTGAAAGGGAAGGGAGCCCACACGAGGCACGAAGTGACGCCAACTCAGCACGGCGTGAAATGCCACAGAAGAGAACGATCCAGGTCTCAGCGCTACAGCGTCGTAATTCGCCCTTCCATGTGGATATCCTGTCGGAAGGTATGCCGTTAAACTTCAAAGTACCAGATCTTCCAAAATACGATGGAACTCGCGATCCTAGGGAGCATGTAGTCACATTTGAAACAATGATGGTGTTGCATAATTTAAGTGATGCGATAAATGCAAAAAAATTCCCAACTACTTTTGTGGGATGGGCTTTGGATTGGTTTGTAAACCAGCCCCCAGGCACAATCGTGTCGTATGAACAGTTTGTTCGAAAATTTGAAAATCATTTTGCTAGTAAGGCTCGCACAGCGAAATCAGTATCGACGTTATTGGGGATAAAGCAGCGAAAGGAAGAAATGCTGAGGGAGTTTGTAGACAGATTCAATGACGAAGCCTTGGATATCCAAGGTGTGCAGCATGAGGTAATTCATCAACTGTTTATTAACGGCTTGAAGGAAGGACCATTGGCCGGGGCGTTGATACGTAACCCTCCCATAGATCAAGAAGGGATGATGATCCTAGCAAGGCAATATATACACGAAGAAGAGGTATATAGGATTAAGAGAGCCGAGAAGAAGGCAACGAAGCAAAACAAAGAGCAACACGAGCGACGTGGAATGCCGAGATCCGATAAGGATCAAGAACGACTACTGCGATACGCGAAATACGAAGGATACACACCTCTAAAGACAACACGGGAAAAAACCCTGATGGCCATTGAAAATTCGAAATTGCTCTTTTGGCCCAAAAAGATGAAATACGATCCAAAAAGGAAAAATAGCCACAAATATTGTCGCTTTCACAAGGACAATGGGCATGACACTGAGGATTGTTTTCAATTGAAAGATGAAATCGAGAGATTGATTAAACAAGGTTATTTGCATGAATTTATCGACAAGGCCCGAGAAGCTGAGGTGAAAAAGCAAGAAGGGACACAACGAGACCGCAGGTCTAGAAGTCGATCCCAGGAACGGAGAAAGGAAGCGGAGAGAGGCAGAGGCCGTGAGCACGATACTGGTAAATATCATGACGATCAGAAGAATCTGCCCCGACGTGATGAAAAACGAACTCATGAAGTTCAACATAATCCCCAATTTTGGGGTGAGATTCGTACCATTGCAGGTCCCTCGTATGGAGACTCCCAGAATGCACGAAAAAGGCACCTCCGTGATGTACGATCCCACAAAAAACGAGGCGGATTCCTGCCTGTGTTGAATGTTACATCGGGACACGAAGTCATTAGCTTCGATGACCACGATTACGAAGGGGTGATACGGCCACATGATGATCCCATGGTGGTCACAATGAATGTGGCAAACTTCTCTGTTCACAGAGTGTTAGTAGACAATGGCAGCTCCGCAGATATTCTGTTCTTACATGTCTTGAGAAAAATGAACTTTGATGAAAAGAAACTTACCCATGTGAATACTCCTTTAAAAGGGTTTGGAGGAGGAGAAGTTGCCCCTTTGGGAACGATAGATTTACCCGCCTCGTTGGGTCACGAACCCAGGAGAAAAACGGTAATGATGAAGTTTTTGGTGGTTAATGAACCTTTTTCTTACAATGCAATTATAAGTCGACCTGGATTGAATATGTTCGAAGCTGTAGTGTCGACGATACATTTGAAACTAAAATTTATGACGGGTGGCGGGGTCGCAGTTGTACGATGTGATCAGCAGATTGCCAGGGAGTGTTATACTATGTCCTTGAGGGAAGACAAAAGTGAAAAGCAATGGAAAATGAAGAAGTTAGACGGTATTGCTGCGTCTGTTGGAGAAGTGGAGCGAGATGCAGGGAAAAGGGCTCGCACGGAATCTGGAAGAGTCGAACCAATGGAACACAAAACTGTTGAGTTGTTCCCTGGGGACTCAAGCAGAATTACCAGGATAGGGTCTCAAATGCCGGAGAGACTGGAAATGATGATGATTGGGTTCCTTAGGGAGAATTTCGACATGTTTGCATGGGAGGCTTCGGACTTCAGAGGGATCGACCCCGAAGTGATAGTGCATCGTCTAAACTTGGATCCAAAAGCAAAACTGGTGAAGCAGAAGCGCAGGAATTTCGGGCCAGACAGGAATGCGATCATAGAGGTAGAAGTGAATAATTTACTCGAGGTGAACCATATACAAGAGATTCAGTTCACTGATTGGCTGACAAATGTAGTGCTTGTACCCAAGTAAGGAGATCAATGGCGTATGTGTGTGGATTTTACTGATTTGAACAAAGCTTGTCCTCGTGATCCGTACCCACTGCCTCGTATTGATTTGAGCATGATGGACGCATATCAAGGGTTCAATCAGATCATGATGGCAACGGAAGATAGGGACAAGACCTCCTTTGTCACGGCAAAAGGGGTATACTGTTATAACGTGATGCCTTTTGGGCTCAGAAACTCTGGAGCAACTTATCAAAGGTTGGTGAATAGGATGTTGAGAAGAGAAATAGGGAAGACCATGGAAGTCTATGTTGATGATATGTTGGTCAAAAGTATGGAAGAGAATGAGCACATGGGTCATCTACAGACTGCCTTCCAGATTATGCGCGAGTACGACATGAGACTAAACCCTAAGAAGTGTACATTCGGAGTTAGAGGAGGAAAATTCTTGGGTTTTATGGTCACAGAGCGTGGAATTGAGGCCAATCCAGAAAAAATTAAAACGGTTGTGGAGATGCAATCCCCGAAATCTGTAAAAGAGGTTCAGAAATTAACTGGGAGAATGGCTAGTCTCAGCAGGTTCATATCGAGATCCGCAGACCGCGGCCTGCATTTCTTCAAAATCCTAAAAAAGGTAAACAATTTCGAATGGACAATAGAATGTGAAAATGCATTCCAAGAGCTAAAAAGGTATTTGACCACTGCTCCGTTATTAACGAAGCCAGTGGCTGGAGGACCTTTACTGTTATACTTAGCTATATCCGACGAGGCGGTGAGTGCTGTTTTGCTTCGTGAACAGGACGGAAACCAAAAGCCAGTCTACTACATCAGTAGAACCGTGCAGGGAGCTGAGAAGAACTACACTCAAATTGAAAAATGGGCTTTGGCCATAATAACTGCAGCTCGTAAGTTGCGACCCTATTTTCAATCACATAATATTGTGGTTCTTACAGATCAACCTTTGAGGCAAATTTTGGCTAAACCCGATGTTTCAGGGCGTCTCGTAAAATGGGTTGTTGAACTCGGTGAATTTTTAATCGAGTACAGGCCACGAACGGCCGTGAAGGCACAAGCATTGGCGGATTTTATTGTCGAAATGACAGCGACCAATGAACACGACAATGCTACTTCTGGCCCATGGATGCTGCATGTAGATGGCTCATCCATGACCCAGAAGGGGGGGCATAAGGGTATGGTTACG
Organism: Buddleja alternifolia; assembly: GCA_019426215.1. Classification (NCBI taxonomy): domain Eukaryota; kingdom Viridiplantae; phylum Streptophyta; class Magnoliopsida; order Lamiales; family Scrophulariaceae; genus Buddleja; species Buddleja alternifolia. The sequence continues at coordinate 54,659,485 of CM033391.1, forward strand.
AGACCCAGAAGGTACACAAAAGCTACATTGCATATTTTTGCCTCGTAAACATCGTAGTCGATACTGATGAAAGTAATCTTGAGATTACATTGCATAATTGTGCCTCGTAAACGCCCTCGTAAACGTACTTTTGACCAAAGCTAACAATCAGCTACGCAATAAGCGTATAGTTGAGGGTGACTATTACGATTATCCCTAGGAAAAACGCTTAAATTGTTGCACCTTTTGAATGCAGGCAATGATCATGAATTTGCCATCAAGCTGAACTTTGAGATATCTAATAACGAAGCAGAATACGAAGCTTTAATGACCGGCTTAGAGATGGCACGGAACATGAGAGTGGAACATTTGAACGCATACACGGATTCTCAGCTTGTGGCAAACCAGATATCGGGTTCGTATGAAACGAAGGAAAAACGCCTCGTTTCTTACTTAAAAAGGGTGAAAGAGTTAATGAATGAATTTGAAATGATTCATCTCTACCAAATTCCACGAGGTGAAAATGAAAGAGCTGACGCTCTTTCAAAATTTGCAAACTTAATTACTGGAACAAAAAATAGGACGGTTACCCTGTTGGTATCTAACAAGTCACAAATATCATCACACGAAGCTAAGGAGGTAATGGTCACAACCAATGAGGAGAGCTGGAAAGACGAGATAATATTATACTTATTGAAGGGTGAGTTGCCCGAGGATCGTAACATGGCCCGAAGGATCGTATATAGAGCTTCAAGGTTCACAATTATTGACGAAGAGCTCTATAAAAGATCCTCAGCCGGCCTACTGTTACGTTGCCTCACTCCTTCTGAAGCCGAATATGTGATGAGAGAAATTCACGAAGGAAGTTGTGGAAACCATTCAGGAGGCCGTGCGTTAGCCCAAAAGATAGTGAGACAAGGATACTACTGGCCAACGCTAGTAAAGGATGCATTTGAGTTTGCTAAAAAATGTGCGGCGTGTCAGTTTAATTCGAACCTGTTGCATCGGCCAGCTACTGAAATGGAATCGATTAGGATTGCTTATCCGTTCAATCAGTGGGGGATAGATATCTTGGGTCCTTTTCCTCCCGCCGCGGGCCAAAGAAAATTCATTATAGTGCCAGTAGAGTATTTTACGAAGTGGATTGAAGCCGAAGCAGTGGCGAAGATAACAGAGGCCGAAGTAATGAAGTTTTTATGGAAGAATATTGTATGCAGATTTGGGATCCCTCGTGTCCTAATTTCGGATAATGGGACCCAATTCAACAGTAAAAAGGTGGTGGTGAAATGGTGTGAAGAATTAAAAATCCAACAGAACTTCACAGCAGTCGGCAATCCCCGGGCGAATGGGCAAACCGAGGTGGCAAATAGGATACTTCTTCAGCATCTTAAGGCTAGAATCGAAGGGAAAAAAGGTAACTGGGCTGAAGAGTTGCCAAGAACTTTATGGGCATATCGTACGACCCCAAGAACTTCAACGGGTGAATCACCATTCTGCCTGGTATATGGTTCGAAAGCGGTGATCCCTGCCGAAATTGGGATGAGGTCGCATCGTGTGAAAACGTACGACCCCGAGGAAGATGTTGAAACGCGGGCATACGAGCTGGATGTTGTAGAGAAATTGAGGGATGCCGCATATGCTAAAATTTTAATTCAGAAGGAGATGATGGCGAGAGCCTATAATAGAAAAGTGGTACCACGAATCCTCCAGGTCGGTGATTTGGTTTTGAAGAAGGTGGAGGTATCGAAGCATGTGGGTAAACTTGACCCAAATTGGGAAGGACCTTTTAAGGTTACAAAAATAACTAAAAAAGGGACTTATAGGCTGCAAGATCTTTATGGGAAGGATCTACCTCGTCCCTGGAACATCCAGAACCTACGAAGGTTCTATGCATAAATATTCAAGGGAAGTCCACCCTCCTTTTGTTGTAGGGGGGGACTCAATTTTGTGTGTATGTAATCATCTTTTGCTTCGAATGATATACATGTGCATTTTTGGCTTAAAGCTTTAAGAGCATTATACTCATATGCATATACATCTACAACCAAATAATAAAACCACATAAGTGTACGAGGCAACGAATACGAGGCAACACATCATGACAGAAATACCATTCAGCTAACCAATGATAAACAACTTGGCAAAAACAAGAAAAATTATTCAAACAAGACTTCACGAGGACAATAGAAGAACAAATTATCCGGAACAAATTATTCAAACGAGTTTAAAAATCTAGGCATTCTCCGCTACCGAAGCTTGAGTAGCATCGCCAATACCATCATTATCCGGAATAGGGCCTAGAGGATCGAATTCGGGGAAGTGAATGGCTGGAGGGCTAGGATCGGCGCAGGAATCTCGTAGAGGTGGCGACGCGACGAACTTCTTAGAAAACTCCTCATCATCGAAGTCCTCGGGTAAGATCCTCTCATTCTTCAAGTAGTCGAGAGCCTTCATGAAGCCATCAAAAATAAAATCGGATTTTTTCTCTTCGATTAATCCCTCGAAGGTAACAGAGCTCTTAAAATCCCTAGCTACGTCGAAGCGAATCTGCCTCATAACTTCCTTATACTCTGCTGATGCCAAGAACCTGGACCTACCCTCAACCACCCCAGCTTGGAATTCTACCTCTTTAGCCTTCTGCATGTTTGCTTGCAGCTGCTGCAAATCTGAATGCATTTCTTTCATTTACTCCCTCAAGGAGTTGGCCTCGAAGATGCGAGCATCTAATTGCTTCTCCAGCTTAGCCTTTCCGTTATTAAGGAATTCTGTGGCCTCGGCAGTTGCAATCTTGGCCTCCTGCAGCTCACTCTCCAATTTACGCTTCTGCTCCTTGAATTCATTCTCCGTGGTAAGTCTACGGTCACGCCAGAAGGAGAGACCCAGGGAGAGCTGATGCAGGCAGAGAGCAATCTGAAAAACAATAGTACGATGTTAGAATAAAGAGGATACAGATTAGACTAAATTGTGTCGGTGTGCAAATAAGCTCAAGACAACTACCTTTGCAGTGGCTCGAAGCCCTGCTGTTCGATGGCAGTATGAGGAAGAGTGGCGAAGATGGCCTTGTCTTTAGGCAGAATAATTCCTTGTACTAGCTTTGATGCTGTCAATGGACCCCCTGGACCCATTATAGAGCTGTTGTCGTAAACGCGCCAGTCCGGGGTAATTGCCGTTTTGCCTCGATTAATGAATGGACGATCACGACCACCTGTAGCCTCGACTCTGTCTTTTTTTCAAATTCCTTCAAATTTCTCAACGAGCCTAGCCACCGATGTCTCGTGAAGGTCGCCCATTGCTTTGGACCCTAACTCTGGGCTATACCCAGTCCCGTCGAACCTCTTCTTCTTCCTCAACTCACCGGCAGCTGATCCAGGGGGAGAGGATGGGTTTGTATGGGAGCCCTCTGATATGTCTACCACCGACTCTCTCATTGGTCCTGCCTGACTGATTGGAGGGACATCGTATACTGGCTCGTCCCGAGTAGGGGCCTCGGATGCACCACCACTGGGGACAGGAGCACGAGATTGTGCCCTCGTAGTTACTGCAGAGGCACCTCGTCTAGTCCTTCCTGCAGCACGTTTAGCTAGGTTCCTTTGCATGCGAGCTGCCTTTTCAGCCATACTTGAGACGAGACAATAAAATAAGAGAAGAATAACTGAAAGGGACAAGATTACGAGGCTGCGAGCTGGGTGAAGTACGATGCTTACCCACTCTTTCAGAATCGATGGGAGCATGACTTATCCGACACCGAACCAAAACCCCTTCGGTAAGGAAAAAATCGGCATTGTATAAATGCCAGAAATGCTCCTCGATAAAATGGGGACCCCAGGTCACCTCCCCGATATCCTCCGGACGAGGTAAGTCCAACCTCCACTCACGAGGCAGTTTCTATTTTTTAAATCTAGGTTGCGCTATATATAAGTATTTATTCTTCCACGCACCGTATGAGGAGGTATTCTTTTTAAAGATACGAACACGAGGGTTACGAGGGGAAATATAAAAGAATCCCTCATCCCCGGTACCTGATCTGCTAAATTTAAACGTTTCTGTGAAATGGGCTAACGAGGCTGCCGCCCCCCAATGATGCATTAAGATGATAAAAGCATTGATGTGCCTGTATGAGTTAGGCAACAATTGGGTCGGACACAACCCCAACCTAGACAGGATCCGAACTGTTGTAGGGTGAAGGGGAAATCTCACTCCGGCTTGCAGATGAGCAAGGTGGAAAGTCCTATAGCCGGGAGGGGGAGTATCAATACGCTCGTTTGGATCGGGGATCCTAATGTCATATTCCTCGGAGATATAATACCTCTCTCGTATCTCTGGTATCATCCGAGGATTTAGAGTAGATCGCATATTACTCCAAGGATGATACATCTGAGGTACTCTATGTACAGTCTCGTCCTCTGATCTCTCCTCGTTATCCTCCTCGTCCTCACCACCCCTGTGGTCAGACTCCCTATCCTCACCAACAACCTCATCACTCGCCTCGATATTTTGGGCCTCGTATTCATCTATCTCTAACTCATTGTCATCTACCGTCCTGGACAAGGAATCTAACTATTCTACTTCCTGTTGTCCTGCTAACGAAGCAAGAGACTCATCAGATCTAGTTCTAGAAGTCGAACGGACCATGATGGAAAAAACTAAACGAAAATATACGAGGCTATTTAGAATACAAAGCAGAAAAATAAACTTGGATGCCGCATAAATTTGAGGATAAAAACAGACGAGTGCGGGGAAGAAGAAAATACCTAGGATATTATCTGGCAAGAAGATAAAATGAGGTCTAAGGTGGAAACAAGCCCTAATCCGCGCGCCCCCTTTCTATGGCCTGAATATGACGCTCTCTCTTCCTCTTTCCTCTGAATGCGAACTAAAAACCCCTAATAACCTTCGCCTGAAAGTTCTTGGTAAAAGAATCATGCAAGGATTCTCTCTGATTAGCTTTCTCTGATATGGCAGTTATCTCAAAAGTTCTCTCTGGATATTGGAGGAAGTGAAAAATAGAAATATGAACAGTCTTCCTCTATTTATAGACTACCTTATTGGGCGGGAATATCAAAGGTCGGAAATTGAAAAGCAGTCAATTACAAATTTAAAAAGGGAAGTTACTGTTATTCCTCCCACAATCTGCTAGTTGATAAGAAACAACTGCTAGACAGTTATTAGTATTAAAGACACGTGACGTTGCCCACTAACTTATCGCTTGCCTCGGTACGATGAGTAAATAATGGTACGAAGCAATCGCTACCTCGAGTCAGTAATATAGTTCATAGGCATGATGGACACGCCTCGAGGCCTACGAACTGGGGGACTAAATGATGAGTATCAAATATTCCTCCCCTTCATTCTCCCTAAATCAACGGTCAACAATATCAGGCTATTATTGCTTTAAACAATATTAATCACTTAGCGGGTCGGGTTACGACCCGACCCGGCTCGTCGACCCTGCGACCCATATGATGTGGATCTAATCATTATGTGACACCTACTCAGTCTCAACAGGTGTAATTATCATGTCATGAATAGTGGATATCTTATCACTTATAAATACAACCTCTTATTCATTTACAGAGGGAGGACACTCAAAAAATACAAGAAAGGAAGGAAGAGTTAAATCACGCCAAGAAGATAAATAAAGACAATAGCCTCGTACAGTACGAAGCCATTGCAGACAGTATAATCAATTCCTTTGAACTACGTCCAGAGTTGATCCTATATAAATAGGTACGTAGGCAGCTTGTTTTATCAAGTCCAGTCTATAATTTTATATATTGTGTATGTGGGTTTGACCTCTTGGGGTCGTTAGATTTATCTAGTTCCTTACGGCGAAAGACCATCTAGATCAGTACATATTTCTCATTTGTTCTTATTATTAGGAAAAACATTTGAGATACGCTGACAATGTTGATATGAAAGTAGTACAACAAAACACTTTTACAAAAGAATATGTAATTTTATTTACAAAAATAATTCATTACGATTAAATTCTTATAGAAATTTAATTCTTATTTTCAATTTTAGAAAGTGACTTGCAGACCTTAAAGAATACAAGGGAGATTGCAAATCAACTATGACCTATGAGAGTATGAGGTAATTCATTTAAATTTGCAATTGACATCTTAATAAATTAAAACAGTAAAATCTATATAAGTCATTTAATCTTCATATATGCTAATACAGGCCCGTGACATAAGTTTGTTGTGCAAATTTGTAATTATTATACCTAATTTGGATTGTAAATGAAGTTGTAATCTAGACACCGAACCCATACACAAGGGATATGGATGAGGCAAACCTAAAGATAGGCATACTTCGGCATACAAAGAAGAGACCCATGTTCGACCAAGATAGTTGGGGCTACGTAATCACTCCCTAAGAAAAAGAAAGACCACAAGAACCAAGATATTTTGAAGGAAATCGCCGCTTTCAATATTCACTTTGTTTGTACATAACATTGTCATATTTTTTCTTTTTCACATGTATGTTTTTTTTTCTTTTTTTTATGCCATTTTCATTTCTACTTTGTTTCATGACTTAAAATTTACTTATACAAAACTTATCCGCTCTTACAAATTAATTTCACAACAGTATCATACTCATATACATTTATTTATTGTGCCCCAGTTATTCATGGCACACGCATGGAGTGTGCACCGACCGCTAGTATATTAATAATGCCAAGCAGAGTATTGCTATAAACAAAAAAAACTTGTGAAAGTGGTTGAGAGTTACAATAATGAAAAAAAATGATGTCTATGTCTTGATGTAACGATCAAAATTTAGAGTTCCAAATGATATACCAAAATTTAGGCAATGTTTGGTTATGTTTTCATGTCATATTTGGTTCAAAATTCTCACCAAATCATGTTTGGTTCACAAAATATTTGGTAAAAAATATACTATTTTTTTGGTACAAAAAAAACATAATAATTATTTTTCATCTTTCTACACATACTTTGTCCCTACACTCCTCTCTATGTGCTTTTCTCTCTTCTCTTTTCTCTCTAACAAACAAAAGTTTCATGATTTGACTGTTACAATAACTTTTATTCCCTCTGAAAACAAAACCAAACATTATCTCCAAAAAACACACACCCAAAAACCAAGTCTTAAAATAAAGTCAAATACAATCTCATCAAACACGCACGTGTCCTCATAAATTTCTCATCAATAATTCTTACCAAAATACCATCCCAAATCCTAACCAAACACAGCCTTGGAGTTCCAAATGATATGCAAGAGGCTGACGAAGAGGTTCAATGAAAATTTAATGTGAAAATATCGATAGGCCTGACGGATCAAATAAATTATCGGTAGGGGGCATAATGCCTCAATATATATATATATATATATATATAACTGCTTTTAAATGACTTATGGGTAATTTGTTATATATCAGGGTGAAGTGCCATTTACCCTAAATAAAAAATGTAAACAATGTCGCACATATACATATATATATATATATATATATGTGTATCATAAAACGGGCTTTCAGGCTTCAGCTCTGAGTATATATTTCGAAATCTTGTCAAACCCTTTTATTCTCTCTCTCTCAACAAACTCAGCTGTGAAAGCAAAGATGCAGACTGTCAGCAGGCGATTGGGGCACCAATACATCAAGCAATCGCCCGCGCCAATTTCTTCTTTTAAGTCGCTTTATCCGCTCCCCGATCAATGTAATTGATTTCTCGCCATTTCTAGGGCTAATTACGCACATTTATCGATTGAAATGTTTAATTTTTGTAATATATATGTATATATTCGAATGATTGTCTTGAGTGTTATTCGTAATTTTCAGATTATGGGGTGGAGAATCCGAGGTTGGCTTCTACGCTTGCCCCCAAAGGAGTGGGGCATTTGGTTCGCAAGGGCACTGGTGGTAGATCATCTGTTAGGTAATTTTCATTTTTCGAAGCCATGATTTTACTTTTTTTTTGAAAAAAATAAAAAAGGCTTCAAATGATTTTGAGGTTACATGATGCAGATTTAGTTTTTATGCATTTCACTCATGGGTCGACTGTGTTTTTAGCTTTTCTGTGGCTTTACTGGAGCTGGATGTTATTGTTTACTAATGTTTGAATGTTTCAAAACTTTTTAGTATCGTATTGAGTTTCTATTTTTGAAGTTCTTGTTTTAGATTAATATGATTCCATCATTTGCTTGAGTCCCTGGAACTTTGTTAACATATATCAATTGTTGGCTGTGTGAAATTGAGCTCATTGAAATGTTTGTCTCTGGCAGTGGCATTGTTGCAACAGTATTTGGGGCTACAGGATTTCTCGGGCGGTACTTAGTGCAGCAGCTCGGTGCGTTGCCTGTTATCTTGCATAATGTTTTTGGAATGAGAATATTTTATAGTTACACTATGCAAAAATGATGCACTTTATGATAGAATTAGATTGATGTATTTTGATCCGTGGTTCACATGCTATTCTACCTGTAGCTAAGATGGGTTCCCAAGTACTAGTTCCTTTTCGAGGCTCTGAGGATTCTCATCGTCACCTTAAATTGATGGGTGATTTGGGCCAGGTGAATTCCTGCATGAACTTCTTTACTGCTATATTATGGTTTAATCTTTTTCTACTTCAAAAACTTATGGTTTGGGTTTTTTCACATTTCCAACATGCAGATTGTTCCCATGCAATACAATCCTAGAGATGAAAACTCCATCAAGGCAGTGATGGCAAAAGCCAATGTTGTTATCAATCTTATAGGTAAGACACAATTCTCTATTAGAAATTTGTGATATTTTTTTTTTGCAATTTCTTTTTGTATAAATGCCCTGCAAACAGGAAGGGAATACGAGACCCGAAATTACAGTTTTGAGGAAGTGAACCACCACATGGCCGAACAGCTTGCTGTGGTATGTTTCTGTTCTTATACTTTTCCTCTTTCCGTCTGATGATTTCTGAGTTTATCACCTGGACTGATGGTCACCTTGCAGACAGTTGGCCTGATCGTATCCTGTTGGGAGGATTTGATAGTCTTTTTAATTGAAATTCCATTCTAAATCCCTATCCCTATATCCTGAGTTTTGTAAATATTGTATCGTGGGCTACTTCTATATTAAGTTGTTGAATTTCCATTTTCTCTTCCTTCTATGATCCATGATGCTAGTTCACTTTCTTTTTTGCCCGCTATAATATACTGCAACTTGTTCAATTCGGATAACTTTGAGCATTATTAGAAGGGAGAAGATGGGAATTTGAGACTATCAAAAGGAATAAAGAAATTGTTGTGTACCAATGATGTGGTATTTATGATTTGATGTTAGCAATCCCAATTGTTTATTGGTACTATTCAAGTGATATCTCAATTAATGATTTGGGATCACTCTCAGTCTCAATTAGCTTAGCTTTTTCCTTCTCATTTTCTTGATCCGATTTCGAAATGGTTCTGATGCTTAATCTTTCTATTGCATTCGTTGTATTTGACAACATATAGTTAGTATCAAGCAATGATATTAAAAGGCATAATAGATGAATGTACCGAGACAGTTAGAAGCACTGGCTAAAAGTGGTCAATAAAAGAAGAGGAACGAGGAGCATGTCTGTGGTTTTGTCTGGTAGGATTAAGTAACTGAGATAGAGTGAAAATTTTAAAAGGAAGTTGTTCTTTATCTAAAGAGTAGAGAAGGGATGGAAGGAAGAACCAAATTGGAGGTTGTGGCAGGTCTAGCTGTGCCGGTCATTTTCAGTGTGTTCGGTTCAGGTTGCAGTCTTTGACCAACTTACGTAAAGTTGTCTGATTTCTAAAACTTGTTGCTGTCTTCATTAAATCTTGACCGGAAAACTCTTGCTTTTATTCATTGCACGAGAAGTTTGTCTTTTAGACTCCTGATGTTATAGGTGTGGTGTTATGATTCATGTGTTCCCTTCCTCTGTGATCCTAATGAATGATGGAGAAATGTCTATATCTGACAGAAACCATTGATATTTACTGCAACTATTTTCACCAGCTTCCTAATAAGTGAAAAGAACACTCTCTAGCCAATTTCTGCGTCCAGTTTCAATCATCTAGTCTTTGTTGTCATTCTTGCATGTCTCTTTCTCAAGGACGATTTGGTATACTGATGTATGAATCTTACAACTGCAGATTGCCAAAGAACACGGTGGCATCATGAGATACATTCAAGTTTCTTGCTTGGGGGTTAGTCCATCATCTCCATCAAGAATGCTCAAAGCTAAAGCAGCTGCTGAAGAAGCTATCTTAAGAGAATTGCCTGAGGTGAACTATATATTGAGTTTACATTGACTTCCATTTGTCCTTGCATCACATGTAGTTTATGATGTCAATTCATATTTTTATCAGTTTAAATTGCGTGTTTTCTTTGGTTGCTTTAGCCTTGGGGGAAAAAGATTAATGATGACTTTGAAACCATACAGCTCTTGCAAGTTTTAGAGACGATGGTACAACAATACTGTCTCATCCACTGTAGATAGCTTGTGTTTTGCCGCCCTTTCTTTTTAGGTTTTCTGGACAATAGTAAAATTATCAGGGAACTTTGACACTCCAGACATTTGCAAATTGGAGGTTGTGGTTGAAATATGCTGTCTGAACCTGCACACCCCTTCATGATTTCCATCATATCAATCAAAATAGTCAGAGAAACAAAGCATCTTCTGTGCTTTAAAATGTGACCTCCAGTTAAAAAAGAAGTTATCTTGGACCTAAATCCACATCACTGAGCTTGTATCCTTGTCTATATTGAAGAGGCGTATTTTGAATACGGTACCCCTGGTTCATCCAAGAAACAGATGTTTCGTCATGATGTCCTTGACATGATTATGTTTATCTGAGTTATTGCTTGATTCTTCCTCAATCAAAACAAACTATTTTCTGTTTATACAGTTCAAAGTTGTAATCTGTTTCCTGTTTCCTGTTCCTGTAGTTTTAGTATCTTATTTATGCCAAAATAGTTGTTTGCCTTTTGCAATTAGATTCTTTAGGGAACTGCAGTCTCACATAATTTGTAGTAGACAATTGTTTTTTAATTGGACTGACTAATCTGCCTATCCATTCCCAGGCCACAGTTATGAGACCTGCCTTGATGATTGGCACAGAGGATCGTGTTTTGAACCCATGGGCACATTTTGCCAAAAAGTACAGCTTTCTCCCACTCATAGGGGATGGATCAACCAAGTATGCCTTCATGCTATATAGCTGTTCATTTTGTATATGGTTTTTTTGAATCATTGTTGATCATATTTCTTATTATCATGCCTCTTCAGGATTCAGCCCGTATACGTTGTTGATGTTGCATCGGCAATTGTTGCGGCCTTAAAAGATAATGGCACCAGTATGGGAAAAGTTTATGAACTTGGTGGACCCGATGTTTATACCATGCAGCAACTCGTAAATCCTTGAGCTACTTTCTCTGCCACCCAAAACAATTAAGAATCATTCATCCACAATCTTATTTCTTTAAAGAAAATTTTATTCAAGTGGTAAAAATGGATTTTCCTTTGATCTATAGGCAGAACTTATGTATGACGTGATTCGGGAATATCCTCGCTATGTGAAGGTTCCTGTCCCTATTGCCAAGGCAAGTCCTATTTTCTGCACTTATGTACATAATATGTATGCAATTTGTACCTCACCATGACCACACGCTCACACCTCGACCACACGCTCACACCTAGCAATATATGCTATTTGCTATTGTGGCGCTTGTCACTTTGCTCCTTTTGCCGCCAGCTACCATCCATCGATAACAAGTCAGAGCTCAAACCTAGATTGCACAAGATCTTTGGACGAGATTTTCGCTATATCTTTTCTTCCTTTTTCTTTATATAAAAAAATCTATCAAAATGCAGTTATCCTGATTGTGTTTGTTGAAAGCTGTGAACCTCAATAGTTTCCAATAAGGAAATTGATAATCTTGCCCATAGTTAATTCCCATGTTATCTTTATTAGGCCGCATAACTGTCACCCAAAATTTGAGATGAATCAATTCAGTATCTCTTATGACTGAGATTTATCCTCAGAGACGTCCATGAGCTCTCATTGACTGCAGCTATGCATTTTTTCTAATTTAATCTTTCATTTCCCAATTATTTGTCTATGGCTTTTTTCGTTGGGCCGGATAGGGAGTGACTTTTGGCTGAGTGATCTATTGCTATGTACTTTCTCCTGTGGTGATTTGGAGACAGTTTCATTCTTCCTAATCCCAGGGCTAATTGTTCCACTAATAGTCTAATCTAAGAAAATCTTTCTTATGCCAGCAAGAAATGGTTTTATTTGCATTAAGTGAACATCTTTGAAAGTAATTTTTGTATGATTGTTAAGTCATCTGTTTATTGTGTATTGCATGTTTGATTTCAGGCTATTGCAATGCCTCGAGAAGTATTGCTTAACAAAGTTCCCTTCCCAATGCCTACCCCTTCCATATTCAATTTGGACCTGATTGAAGCCCTCTCCACTGATACACTGGTGTCTGAAAATGGTATGTGCAATAGATTTAAGGTTATAATGTCTTCGCTTGTTTTGCTTATCGGGAAGTACACTTTCTTATAGTTCTCAGCTCTCTTATATACATTTTTCACCTACACTCAATAATGATTTTCCAGCTTTAAAATTTGACGATCTCGGAATCGTGCCTCGTAAGCTGAAGGGATATCCAGTTGAGTATCTTATACAATTTCGTAAAGGGGGCCCACAATATGGTTCAACAGTTAGTGAGAAAGCTATGCCAAAGTCATGGTCTTGATCACATAATCCTTTTGGAAGCTTTAAGATAGGTATGTTCTACCTGCAATTTCTGAAGCACGCGCGGAAAATACACGTCACATTGTCTTGATGGAGAATTCGAATAATTATTACATTTTTAGTTCTGTTGATTGACGTTATGGTTGATAAAACCAACCAGTTTAACCTTCACATTAAGGTTGAGGGCCGGAATTTTCACTGCGACATACTTAGAAGAATAAATATATGGAGGAAGATCGTGATTCTGTGACTTTATAATGCCGATAAATATTGTATCATTTTATTGTTTTAGCTAAGGGTCATGATTTCCTTTGGACAAGTTTTCATGCCTTTCGTGTAACAAACCTGAAGAAAATGTCCCCTTCTTTCCATGCTCTTCCTATGGCGTACCTTATTTGAACCATTAAAGTGGGATAGCTCATATTGCCTTTTTAATTCTTTCGATGTTGGAAAATAGATAAAAAGAAACTCTAAACTTGCTTGCTTCCTACTGTGTGATTGATTATCAACTGGTTGATTGCGACTCTACTTCTTTCGAAATGTCATGCAAATTGGAGATAAGTGAGAATGATTGTGTTATCTTTGTGGCGTTATCTGTTTGCTCTTTTGGAATTCCTTCTATTTATTGGGAGTATTGGAACACAAGTATGATGAAAATTATAATTGATTTGCCTTCGTTCTTTTCTTTTTTGCTGGTTTTTTGGGAGAAGCCTTGGTTAGTAGACGTTGCAAAAGGAAATATTGTTTTCCCTTATTATTGATTTTTAGAGAGTCTCGGGATTCTAAACCCCAATTATAATGGGTCCCACCACAGTCGATGGTTGCAATTTACTCCTAAGAATGACCCTCGAATTAGTTAGATGGAGAAGGTTGCCAAAAGGTTGATAGGAGTGTTGATTAAGTCATTCCAATGGAATATCTACTTTCCTTGCAGCTCTACTAAAGCAAGTTTGCAGCTCATTCCATTAGTTTAACTTAGGAATCCGACTCTCTTCTCAATCAAATACCAACCATGAAAACCTTCCTCAACCCAAACCAAGAAAACCGATTTTCTTATCCTAAATCCATGAACCGCCCTATGCCGCCTCCTCAAAGCAGCCGTGCATCCTTCGAGAATGTGAGACTGGCTGGTAGCAATGTTGGGGCTTCTATGATAACACATCCTGGTGAGTCAACGGGAAGTTGCAGCATAAACATTTATATAAACAATGATATACAGGGTATAAACAACTCTATTCTGATTGGTGGTGAGGTGAAAATGGGAGATCTTGGGGTTAGCTTGGGTTTTGAAGATGTGAATATGGACAGAGGTTTTCGGTTAGTAACGAAGAGAAAGGAAAGGGATTCTTTTGCATTGGTATTGTTATTTGCATTTCTAATGTTTGTCATCTCGTTTTTTGCTTATTTAATTATGTGATTTAGTTGGTTTATTGGTGAGAAAAATATCACTCTTTTTTTTAATTGTTTGTTTGTTTCTTCAACCTTTTATTTGTCTTGGTAGATTTAATTTGTACAAGTCCCACATTAACTACTTTCCAAATTTAACAAAACAACAGATTGGGACTGAAAGTAATATTTAAATTGTTTTTTTAAATATGGAGAATTGCAATATTGGTCCAGGATATGCACCATTCCAGAGTTCATCTCAAGCTTGATGGGTTTATAATATTAGTCCACTAGATTAAAAAAAAAAATTGCTGTTCGTCAAAAAGTAAGACGGAAGTTTGAAGGTCATTCTATGCCACACTGGTACCAATGGTCCCGGTGTGGTGTATACCATTGGATCCCCCAACAGGGGAGGGTATTTACTAAAATACCCCTCATCTAATGGTATGCACCACACCGGGACCATTAGTACCGGTGTGGCATAGAATTTTTCGAAATTTGATGTGATGTTTTTGTTTGTTTGTTTGTTTTTTTTATAAGGTGATGTGTGATGTTCACGTAAGCTATACTCACGAAATCGTGTAAAGCTAGATTAATATTGTAATACTCCCTTTAAGAATTTAAGCAAGGAGATTATTATAAAAATCAAACATATTCTAGATGAAAATAAATTAGAGATATATGGCTCAAAGATCAGGATCTTTGTAGGCATGATCACATGATTGTTAAATGTTAGCTTCATTAGCTGTTCGGATTTTTTCAGAAAATAGATATATATTGGGCCCAATTGTCGTTTGGTCCTCAGACATAAAATTGTGGTTTTTAATAACAGGAAAAATAACCCTCTTCTGCTTTTATTTTCTGTTCATATATATATATATATATATAATGTAATAAGAGCAATAATAATTCAAAATATTGGACAAGAGTCCGTGCTTGGTTTTGTCTAGTTCATGAATATTTCTTTTAGGTGTTTATGTTTTGCCAATCAATAGTAACAATTAGTTGGTTTTGTTAAATTTTAAAGAGTGATCAGATGACTGCTGCTAATACCAAATTGGAGATTTTGGGTTAAAGTAGTAAGATTTACTACATCAATCTTTATATAAAGTGACCAAATATATGATATGATGTATCTCGTTTCATAAGCATAAAAAATGTTCGTAAAACAGAGACTTGCTAAAATGCCCCTAGGTCAAAACATTGCAACAAAACTGAAATTTGTTCAAACATTTTTGGTACTCACAATTTTTGCTGTCTCTTCCAATTCGTTCTAAATAACTTCTGGATTAGGACCAGTACTCTTCCATTTAAACTAAATGAGTGTAATTGTAAAGGAAAAAAATAGTAAATATATGATGAAAGAAGTCAAGACGATGAGGTATGATACAAAAAAAAAAAAAAAAACACAAAAGAGAGTATTTGGGGCTTTGAGTGTCGAATGATGGATGGGTCATCTGTTGAGAAGAACAAAAGTAATTATTTGGCCGATGAAGCTTAGCTCTATTGACAAAGCTGAGCCCCTAAGATATTAGAGGTCTTGGGTTCTACTCCACCGAAACGTGTCGCCTTTTATCTATTTTTATAGTAATTGTTAGTTGATTGTAACAATTGTCAGTTGATTGTATTTTGTCGCAATTTAATATTCATAACACGTATCATGTAATCGATTCTATAAAATAAATGTAGCTATTTGATTGATGGCATATCCATCTGGAGAAAAAGTGAAGTGTTTTAGAGGATATATATGGTCATGTTGCTGGTAAAAGATCATGAGACCCATTCTAATCAGAAAAGAAAAAAAATGGGATAACTACAATATACACTTTATTTATTGGAGAATTATCACAAGTCTTCTCAGATTTTGCAAATTATCAAGACATTTTCTCTAAGATTTTGACAACTCAAAAAAATTGTAATAAACTTTGATAGTAAAAGTTGTAATAATTTCTTAAATTCTAAGGTATTTTTTATAATTAGAGTCTCACGTTCGAATATATTTATGGAATTCACTTTAATTAAGAGCGTGTTAATATCACGTCCCTCTTAGGTAAGGTGATAGCTTAAGTCCAGTTTGGACAGTCCCAAAGACAATGCTTCAAGGAATTAACTGAGCCAGTTAATTATCACTTCATAAATTGATATACACCACCGGTTATTGTTTATCTCTTTTTGGCTTCTTTTAACTGTGGTAAGAATTGAATGCAAATTTGATTTGATTTTCATAATTTATGTTTACCATAACAGATAAATATCTTACTATATTAAGGATCGGTGAAAAAGCGGTGAAAAATATGGTATATAGCATTTTTTCACTTCATATACCAATAAATTATAAATCTCATATTCAACTTTCATTCAGCAAATGATTCGTATAGATTAGAGTAGTTATAAAATCACGATTGTATACGTAGAGGGTAGAGACGGAGTCAGAATTTGAGGTGGGGGACGAATATAGAATAAAATGAGTAAATCTAGATATTTTTGGATTTGACAGGATTCGAATATCAAAAATTAAAAGGCAATTCATTTTTCCCCTCAAAGTTGAGAAGTTGAGAGGGGTGGGTGCCCCCCACCAGCCCCTCTTGGCTCCTTCCATGATGGAAGGGTTCCGCGAAAATTTCACTATACATATAGCTACCCTGGGCCATTGAAGCTCTTAACATAGACACTTCACTCTATTGTTGAGAATAAAAAAATTATAAAATAGATCCACATGTAGAAGAAAAGAATATAAATTATTGATAAAACATGTAAAATGATGCAAATAATAATACAAAAGTGAAATTGATTGCATGGTTAGTTGGAATACTGGTATCTTGATCTGAATGGTTAAGTCGATCATAATCCTATGATCCACAGTCACAAAAATTAGAACGGGGATAGTGGCCTCCGCGACGATCATGTTCCTATGAGCAATTATTGTAAGGTGATGGGAAAATAAAAGGGATAATAGCAGACACCCCCCTCAATTATGGGGTGATGTGCACTTTGCCCCCAACTTGTTGAAATGTGCGATTTACCCCTTCACTTATCAAAAATGTGCACTTCACTCCCTCGGGCAGGGGCAAAGTGCTACAAAACACATAAGTCAGGGGGCAAAGTGCTACAAAAACACATAAGTCAGGGGGCAAAATGCTACAAAAATACATAAGTTAGGTGGCAAAAATCCAATTTTTACGATAAGTGAAGTGCCTGAATCTGCTCAAGCTGCCCGAACGAGTGAAGTGCACATTTTTGATAAGTGAGGGGGTAAATCGCACATTTCAATAAGTTGGGGGATAAAGTGCACATCACTCCATAACTGAGGGGGTGTCTGCTATTATCCCAAAATAAAATTATATACATGTTTGGTATCATAAGTTACTGTCAATCTAGCTAAACAACTCATTCAATAACCAAGCAATGACATGCTACTCTCCAAGTCGCTTTTTTAGATCCCATTACATGGGTAGATTCACATATCAACATCATTAAAGTTTATTTTTATCTGGGAGGAGAGTGGTCCTTCGAATATATATATATATATATATATATATATATATATATATATATATATATATAACTCCTAAGCCATAAGTTAATACTATAAAAAAACTCATTTACTTTTGTTCATAAATTGAATTATTAAAAAGTAAATAATAAAAAATGGACTTGTGATGGTTAATACCCATTTTTTTTTTTAGAAAAAACAGTCGTTATATTTCATTCAATAAAAAATTTATAACATTAAGGACAATATAACTTATAGATTGTTTCTAACAATATAGTTAAGAATAATTTAAGCACCAAATATGAACATTGTTTAAGATAACAAATCTTGAGAAATAACAAATGAGCTCAAAAAAAATTTGAAATAGATGAAATTTTTTTTCGAGAAAGAAAACAAACTCGCATTCGAGAGAGAAAATAATATACTAAACTAAAAAATTATATAAAATTTAATGTAATATCCATCTTCATCTCGTCAAATTAATCATTGTTTCATTAAATTCATATTCGTCTTTTCAAATTTGAAGTTAAGATACACAACTTGAAGGAAGACTGTTGATATCCGTTAATATACCATATAATAAAATGGGCTATTCTATGCTACTCCAATTTCAATGGAACTAATCCACTTAACACCACAAATTTATACTGGGTTGGGTGGTTTTCATTACACACTAGCCATACAAAAATCACCAATCTTAACACAAATATGTAGTGTTAAATGGATTAGCTCCGTTGAGGCGGGTGTCGCATAGAATTTTCCTTACAAAGTAAGTGGAAGCCTTTTCTATCAAATGATTATTTAATTTGACATTGACCCTAATTTGACTGATAAAAATTGATGTGATCCTATCAAACTATAATATCTTGTTGATTTGTTTGTATTTGACTAGGTTTATCAAATCTAACCTTGCCCTAATGTGGATTAAAATAATTAATTAAACCGAATCAAGTACGAGAGAAATTCTCTTCTGTCTTTTAAATATTGTCAAAAGAACACACGTACTTAATCTAATCTAAGTTCCAGTAATTTAGTATTATTATTACTTCACTATTTTAATGGCTGATTTTTTCAGTCTTAATCTCCAACAAAAAAAAAAAATAGTCTTAAAACAATTAATTACACGAGGGAGATGATAATCTACAACGCGGTGCAGATTAATAAATAAGACCTCACAATGAAAGGTCTAAAAAGGCATTGCACTTATCTTTCATTGGGTTACAATATATGGTCCACATACACCGTAAGTAGGATAACACGTAGTCGGTCCATTTATCCACGTGTCACGCGGCGCAGAGACAACCGACAGAAGTGATTCCTAGAAGAAACCCCGGCGCACGATTCTAACTCGCGCCTCATTCTCCCATCGCTATAATACGCCATATTTTTTACAGTGAAAATAAATATAAATACTGGAAACAAAGCCAGTGCAGAACGCTTAACTGTATCATCTCTCTCTCTCTTTCGCCATTAATCCTTTCATTCAGCCTGTGTAGTGTCATTATTCGAAATTCGTACATGTAATATATATATATACATATATATGTATGTATGTGTGTATGTATGTTTCTAGGTTATAATAGGATTTAAGTTTCCCATTTTTAGTTGCTGGAAATCCGCATGAGATCAAACGAATTCGGTCATTATTTCTTAATGTCCGTTCGCTGAATCTTTTCACACCAGAGTTCAGTAATTCTCGCATATAATTTCCACAATTCTGGATTGTTTCCTTTTCTGGCGATTATTTTAGCTCTGTTTTTATTTTCCTAATTTTGCTAGGATTGTATATCGCATTCGTAATCTCGAATCTTGCTCGCGAGTTAGGGTTTTGTGGCGTACTAATCCTGAATGTATGAATTTTTTAGGTTTTCAGATTTGGTTTTATTTATGTGTTAGAGTTGGGGGTGTTGGTAAAAAAATGAGGTAAATTCAGTGTGTTTGGGAATCTGATGAGACGACGCCAAACGGCGTTACTACCATTCCGTACAGTAATGGAGAAGGGGCAAGGGAGAAATCAACGGTCACGGCTTTGTATATTGGCTTTATTAGCTGCTTTCTTTTGGTTATGTCTGTTTTACTTCCATTTCGTGGTGCTTGGTGGTGGTAGTAGTAGTTTAATCGATAACTCATCTCAATTGGATTCCGTTTCCCTTACTGCCAAATCGGTTAATTCTCCGTCCACTGATCCTGTTCCTAAAGTTGATGTTGGGCGTGAGAGTGAAAGATTGGTAAGTAATGTGTCGAATGATGAAATCGCGGATCAGATGAAAAGAAGCAATTCGAAACCCCCACCTGTGAGGAAGAAAAAGGAAGATAGGCCTGATCATGAGATGCAGGCTTATCCATTTATGCGGGCGTTGAGAACAGTGGAAAATAAGAGTGATCCATGTGGGGGGCGGTACATTTACGTTCATGATCTTCCTCCCAGGTTCAACGAGGATATGTTGAAGGAGTGCAAGAGTCTTAGCCTCTGGACTAATATGTGTAAGTTCACCACAAATGCTGGGCTTGGTCCGCCATTGGAGAACATTGAAGGAGTTTTCTCGAACACAGGGTGGCACGCGACAAATCAGTTTGCAGTGGATGTGATATTTAACAATCGGATGAAGCAATATGAATGCTTGACGAATGATTCGTCTCTTGCTGCTGCTATTTTTGTACCTTTTTATGCAGGTTTTGATATTGCGAGGTATCTTTGGGGGCACAACGTATCAACTAGAGATGCTGCATCTCTTGCTTTGGTTGATTGGCTTATGAAGAGGCCGGAGTGGAGCATTATGGGAGGAAAGGATCACTTTCTTGTTGCGGGTCGAATAACATGGGATTTTAGACGTTTAAGTGACGAAGATTCGGATTGGGGTAACAAGCTTCTGTTCTTGCCGGCTGCTAAAAATATGTCCATGCTTGTGGTGGAATCAAGCCCTTGGAATGCGAACGATTATGGCATTCCATATCCCACCTACTTTCATCCTGCAAGAGATGCTGATGTGTTTGGTTGGCAAGATCGAATGAGAAAATTGGATCGGAAGTATCTTTTCTGTTTTGCAGGTGCGCCCCGCCCGGGGAATTCCAAATCAATTCGTGGGCAGATAATTGATCAATGCAAGAATTCAAAAGTGTGCAAACTTTTGGAGTGTGATCTTGGGGAAAGCAAGTGCCATTCTCCTAGCAGTATAATGCAGATGTTTCAGAGCTCCCTTTTCTGTTTACAACCTCAAGGTGATTCATATACAAGAAGATCAGCGTTTGATTCTATGTTAGCCGGTTGTATACCTGTGTTTTTCCATCCGGGCTCGGCTTACATCCAATACACCTGGCATTTGCCAAAGAATTATTCACAATACTCTGTTTTTATTCCTGAGGAAGATGTTCGAAAGAATAACATGACCATAGAGCAAAGGCTAAGTCAAATTTCTGTGAAGCAAGTAAAGGAAATGAGAGAGGTGGTTATAAATCTCATTCCACGGCTAATATATGCTGACCCTCGCTCTAAGCTGGAAACACTGAAAGATGCTTTTGATGTAGCTGTTCAGGCTGTCATTGACAAAGTCACAAAGTCGAGGAAGGACATAATTGAGGGGCGTAAGGAGGATGATTTTATTGAGGAGCTTAGTTGGAAATATGCTTTACTGGATGAAGGTCAGTGGGTAGGGCCTCATGAATGGGATCCATTTTTCTCGAAACCTAAAAAAGATGGCAACCCTGAATCTGGCAATTCATCTGTAGAAGCAGCTAAAAATTCTTGGAAGAATGAGCAAAGACAACACTCATGAAATGATGGAGGAATCTTTTATGAACTACTATATGTAGCAAATGGTTCGATCCCTTTCCTAAGCATTTCCGCTTTTAGTGAGGTACGACCACAAAACTTCTGAGGTCATAAAATTTTAGTATATTAGTTGCAAACTCATATTTTGTTTGAAGGCAATTCATTGAGATATATAAATCTGCTACCAATATATAATATATATATAGTTCATAATGTTTTTCACTCAATCTTGTCTATTTCCATTGTAGTGAATTTTTCTAGAGGTTGTTTGATATCGCTCATGTAATCACCTCTCAGCATGGCTTTTCAAATATAACAACTAGGTAGTAAATCATAGACATATTAATTTTTCTCTCTCTTGCTTTTTTTTTTTTTAGACGTTTATACGACTCTCGATGATCGTCTTACTATTGGTTACCCGATATATCATGAATATGGAAATTTACTACTCTCTTTACGTGGCAAACTTGAATACATCATTGACTTCCACTGCATCTTTCCCTCCTATTTTCCAAACTCTGAGGGTATTGCATGTTGATGTGTTTCATGAATATTGTTTCGAAAGGTGGTTCTTTAGCTTGGTAATTAGCATCTTGTCATGAAGTATCATTTCTCAAAACTCAGTACATGATTCATACTGTTGCTGTCTAATGAACTGCGAGATGAGATGCACAACTTCAACATAAGTTGATAAATACTGATTCCTATATCAATTCTCATAATCCCAGTTGTTTTCTTATAGGTTGACAATAATATCGGTTCCCTCTAATCACGAGTTGAAACGTAGGACTATTTTTTTGGATCAATCAGTCTCCAAAAATAACTTAAAAGCACTTCACTTCACCTCACAACTAAATTTATGTCAATTATAGCACTTTTCCCCCCGATGGTGTTTTAAGGTTAATTTTTGCATGAGAAACTATTTGTCAGCTGTTGCCTGTCGTCTTTTCTCCCTATTTCCCGCTCAAAAGCCAAAGGTTGTTGATGATGATAGTGGTGGCATATAATAGTGCTAATAAAATATTTGCATCTCTATGTGTTCCAGTCAAAAAAAACTAATAAATATTTTGTGCATTATTGTTACTGGAATTGATCTAAATTGTTCACAGCTACTTCGTTGTCCCATTCATTGCCATTTTAAAATATATATTTGTGGTCTTGGACTTGGAACTGTGTCCATGTTAGGTGGCATGGGGAATGGTCATGGAATTTTAATATTTCTTCTATCCTCTGTCTTTATCCTTGCGATTTATGAAGCATGCCTATTCTATTGAGTTGATCTTTCTTGTGCGAATCATGTTGGTTGTACATCTTGTCCCAACTATGATTCTAGTGTGAAAATCGGGACTTTGGATCTTGTGATGATCAGTAATAGTTAATATGGTGAGATACACGAGTGTTCATCGTATACAAAGAATTGTGAACATGATGGGAATTCAGAGCCCCTATGCTTAGTGAAGTTGTGAGTGAGGATTGAAAAGAAGGTGAACTTGAAGCTTCACCCATGTTGAACTTTAACCTGACATGTTCACGTGAAATGATTATATCATCATGTGTAGTGCAATGATTCACATCCTCACTTAACTAGTACTTGAACGGTTCATTTTCTTTGAATTCTTGTGAAAATTTGCTAAGTGATGAATATTTGATTGGATTGAGTAGCCGGACTACTTTGCGACTCCAATTTTGGACACTGCAATTTTTTTTTGGGGATTTTTTTTGGAAGAACTTGAAATGATTTTTGGTTGATCTAGTTTGAGAAAAAATTGAGTTCCGAACTCATAATACATGGCCCAAAACTATGGTGGATCAGTTCTATTCGGCCCAAAACAATGGTCGATCAGTTCTACTCGGCCCAAAACAATGGTCGATCAGTGTTACTAGGCCCAATAAGTATCTTCCAACTTATTCAAGTTAAACCGCGAAAACTCGTCCCAATTGAGATGATGTTGGACTGTAAATGAATAGAGAGCGTGTCCTCACGTGACCAATTTTGTGTTGGTAGAGTAGAGAATCAGACATGCAGAGAGAGCACAAGCAGCACGTGCTATGAGGAGCAAACCCTAGGCATGCAAAGGCAAAACCAGAGCCTCCTAATAAATGTTCCCCCCTTTGCTCTTTAATTCAATTTATTCTCAGCAAGTACCCTGCCCCATGCCCACATTTATTTCAACGATTTCTCAGCACTGAAATAAATGGAAAATCTAGTCCAGACCATAACCGACTAATCGCATGATAATTACAATAAACGGAAAATTTTAGCTTGAATCGGGTTTCACAAAACTTGAACTAATTATGTAGTGAGCGAGTTCCATTAATCATGTGATGCATGACAACACTTACTCGAACGTATAGAAAGTATAAACTAGAATATCAATGACATATGTTTGATCGAACTTGATTTGGCTAGAACTTTTTCAAATTAGTACATGACAAATTCCTCATGAATCTCATAGATAAACGATTGTAATTGTATTAAAACTCTGGTTCGAGTAGTACATATCTTTTGTTGCAGAATATGTAATATGAATTGCATTGTTACACCGACATATCACATATGTATAACAAGTATATTTCATTGAGGAAGGGATTTGCTCAATCCTGATAGGTGAGTTTTCTTGAGGTTAGTTAGGGTCTAGTTAAAGAATTTCCTTTTCGGATTCCTTTAGTACCAACCGGATAGAAGAGCAAAGAAACCTTGGGACACCAAATCTCCATGGACAAAGATATGTCCGGAGACATGAAAAGAACCGTATCTCATGTACAAAAGATACCTGAAAAAATCCATGTACTGGACGCTATTAAATTTGACCAAAAATTCTCGTGAAAATCCACACACTAAAAGCTCCTCAACTTTTTGAAAAAACAAAAACAAATGCTCCTCTATTCCTCTCTACTCTGTCTTAACCACAAATGAAACTCGTGAGGAAGAGCCCTTCATTTTCACGAGCTTCTTCATCTTCTCTCTCACTCTCTCAGACAACAACTCCTTCAAATACCCTTCGCTTTGTCCCACGAAACATGCACCAATACAATCCCAGCAAAATCACATTCTTTCTTACCCAATATGGAAACCAAAATTCAACTCTTTGCCTCCACTTTTTTGCTGTGCTTTCTTTCTTCTCATGCACAGAGTCTGCAAACCTACATTGTCCAGCTCCACCCCGATGGCCCGTCCCGTTCTTATTTTAGCTCTAGGCTTCATTGGCACCTCTCGTTCCTCGATAAGTCCATTGCCAACGAAGAAGACTCTTCATCTCGGCTTCTATATTCTTACGCCTCCGCCATGGAAGGTTTTGCAGCTCAGCTCTCTACATTTGAGGTCGAGACGTTAAAGAAGTCAAAGGAAGTTATAGCGGTGAGACTCGATAGGAGGCTTGAGATTCACACAACTTACTCTTACAAATTCTTGGGGCTAAGTCCAACAAGAGAAGGTGGTGCTTGGATGAAGTCTAAGTTTGGTCGAGGAACAATAATCGGTTTGCTCGACACTGGGATTTGGCCGGAGAGCCCGAGCTTTGACGACGAGGGGATGCCTCCGGTTCCGAGGAAATGGAAAGGGCTTTGCCAAGTAGGACAAGATTTCAATGCTTCAAATTGCAACAACAAACTCATTGGCGCCAGGTACTAAAAGATGGTCAATTTAACGTAACTTTTAGGGATATTTAAATGCACGCTCCCTCATTTATTGGGTAATTACCACAATCCCACCATATATTGCAAATTACCAAGACACTCCTATCAAATCCTGACAGCTCGAAAAATATGAGTGAAATTGTAATATGGTTTAACTGAACATGGAATGTTTTATATAATTTACTCTAATTTTTAAGACACGATAATATGACGTTTCCATTTGATCATTCCGTCAGTGAATGTAGGCCAATAGCCGATTAAAATTTCACCCACTTTCATATTTACTACTTTTGTGTTCTTTCAAATCTCTCCACTTTCATCATATGATACTTCATTCAATCTTCATATTTGATAGGTACTTCAGCAAAGGCCACCGCGTTGCTTCACTGACATCTTCACCGGATACCGTGGTGGAATACGTGTCACCTCGTGATTCCCACGGTCACGGCACCCATACGGCTTCCACTGCAGGGGGGGCTCCAGTGCCAATGGCGAGCGTGCTCGGGTATGGAGCCGGTGAAGCTCGAGGAATGGCCCCCGGTGCACATATTGCTATTTACAAAGTCTGCTGGTTCAGTGGCTGTTACAGCTCCGACATCCTTGCTGCAATGGACATAGCCATCCGAGACGGAGTCGACATACTTTCGCTATCACTAGGCGGCTTCCCAGTCCCACTCTATGACGACACCATAGCCATTGGCAGCTTCCGAGCCATGGAGCACGGGATATCAGTGATATGTGCTGCAGGAAACAACGGACCAATTGAGAACTCAGTTGCTAATGAGGCTCCTTGGATTGCTACCATTGGTGCAAGCACACTCGACCGAAGATTTCCAGCAATAGTTCGACTAAGTAACGGGAAATACCTATACGGAGAATCCATGTACCCTGGAAATCGATTTCCAGGTTCTGATAAAGAGCTCGAGCTCGTTTATTTAACAGGTGGCAACAAGGGAAGTGAATTTTGCCTCAGAGGGTCACTTCCAAGAGCAAAAGTTAGGGGTAAAATGGTAATTTGTGACCGGGGTGTAAACGGGAGGGCTGAGAAAGGCCAAATAGTGAAAGAAGCCGGTGGAGCTGGAATGATCCTTACCAACACAGAGATAAACTTGGAGGAAGATTCAGTTGATGTACATCTCCTTCCAGCAACATTGATAGGTTCTGACGAAGCATTTCGGCTCAAAAGCTTCGTAAACTCGACTAAAAGACCTAAAGCAAGAATCATCTTTGGAGGAACTGTCATTGGAAAATCCAGAGCACCTTCAGTAGCTCAGTTTTCATCAAGAGGGCCGAGTTTCACAGACCCTTCGGTTCTCAAACCGGACATGATTGCTCCGGGAGTTAATATCATCGCTGCATGGCCACAAAATCTCGGCCCGAGCGCCCTTCCAGAAGATTCTAGAAGAGTAAACTTCACCGTCATGTCGGGTACGTCCATGGCGTGCCCGCATGTTAGTGGACTCGCGGCCCTGATTCGCTCGGTGCATCCCAAGTGGACACCGGCTGCCATCAAATCAGCGCTTATGACAACTGCTGATGCAACCGATCATCTCGGGAAACCGATAATGGATGGTGATAAACCTGCTGGGCTGTTTGCCATTGGATCGGGCCATGTAAACCCCGAGAGGGCTATTAATCCAGGACTGATATATGATATCCTACCAGATGATCATATAACTCATCTATGCTCTCTTGGATACAGCAGATCAGACATATTTAGTATCACCCATAGGAATGTCAGTTGTCATGAGCTATTGCAGAAGAACAGAGGTTTCAGCATCAATTACCCCTCGTTTTCCGTGATTTTCAGGAGAGGAGAGACAAGAAAGATGGTAAGAAGACGGCTAACGAATGTCGGGAGCCCTAATTCCATTTACTCGCTGGAAATGCAGGCACCCGAGGGAGTTGATATGAGAGTTAGGCCACGACGGCTGGTATTTAAACACGTAAATCAAACTTTGAGTTATAGAGTTTGGTTTATAGCAAGGAAACAAATGGAGATGAAGGGTACAAGGTTTGCTCAAGGGCACTTAGCATGGGTGAGCAGAAACGGTTCTTACAGGGTTCGGAGCCCGATTTCAGTGTCGTGGACATCAATAAAGTGAAAATATGATTAGTCTTGTTACATTGCAAATGACAGTGCTGTCACACACGGAGCGTTAGTACTAGACTAAGTCTATGACAATTGACTCTAGTTCCCTGTTGGAATTTGAGATTTACGATTGAATATAGAAATCTATCTACCATTATTATATTCTAAAAACCCGAGCTTCATTTTCTATTACGCAATGAAAAAGTTCATCAACTAGCTAAATCAATCACATCCCAAAAGAGAAAAATTAAGAAATCATTCATATGTGTATGAATCAAGAATCAAATGAAATTTACCTTCTCACCTAATAATAGCAACGCGGATTGCATTTGGAAAAAGAGATGAATAGCCTCATTTCTTAACAAACGACAAACCGTTTGCATTGGCATATCTCTCCATGAATCTCATGAACCTGTCCCAGTCTCGTGGAGTGCGCATGATATATTTGACCTCGATTCCAGCAGGTTTACCATTCACAAACTTTGCATTCACATCAACTGATTGGATAACTCCTTCTTCATCAATCATGTAGAAACCGGTAATATCACCGACGACACTAGATGAGTCAAAAACCGATGGTTCACTAAATGTGAATATTGCCATTCCGTTCGTTCCATCTCTTGATTTTGTTAGCTTCACATCCGGGATTGTTTGTTCATCGGTCCCTTGAATGAACTGGATTGTTGGTTTCACCATCATTACACTAAGCCTAGAAACATTGTGCGTTTGGCTTTGCTTGGGCAGAGTTGAGCGTGGTAGGTGTAGAGATTGGCCATTAAACGACGAGCTTGTGCTCGAGGAAAGAGCTCCTATAGACAAGCCTAGCATTACAACAAACAATGATTAGTGATTTCACTATCAATAATTTTTTTAAAACATCTACATAAATAAATTGAATATGCAAGAAACTCAAACTTCTCGGGATCATGATTGTCCAAGTGAGATTGTGAACTTCACACTATAGATGACACCGTCAACATTTCACATTATGACATCAACATATTTTTATCCAAACACTTCCAATTTCACTTGGTAATAGCCCAAATGGGTAGCCTAGCCTATGATTATACTTTCTTTCATCAAATCATTGCCAAAAAAATAAATAAATTGGGCAATTAGCCCTTTCCTTATAATATTTAAATTTCTGATATTTCTAAACAACATTCCAACTGCTACTTATTTTTCTAAATCTACAACTAAGTGTACACTTCACTTAGCATTACTAATTAAGTGCATAAAAAATCAGTACATTTCATCTCTGTGTACCAAATTAATATCGCAACATTTAACAAACAAGAACCATAAATAAACCAATATATATATATATGTAGAGAGAGAGAGAGAGAGTAGATTTGGTAGTAAGATTGATGAAAAGGGTACCTGGAACAGAGCGAGTCTGATGGTGGGAACAATGCGAGATTGGAGAAGAAAAAGGCATAGACTGCAAAATTGCCATAATCTTAGAGAGAGAGAGAGAGAGAGAGAGAGAGAGAGAGAGAAATTTAGAGAGAGAGAGAGAAGGGGAGATGAGGTTTTAGAGAGTGTAAGGGGATTGGTGGTGTGTAATAAGGACAGCCATTCACTTACAAACACATTCTTAGCTTTTCAAATGGATTTTGGACGATCAAAAGATTTTTCCGGTAAATATAAAAGCCCGCGAAATTTTGGTAGTTAAGACACGTCATGGAGTTAAGATGTTTGGGCCCGTTTCTTAATGGGCTCCCGATGTATTGGGTTACTGAATATGGGCTGGGCTGGATTCAATTATTGCATTAAATAGAAAATATGAAAATGAACCTAAAACGAACATTTCATAACTACGAGTGAGTATTAATTAAATTTAAAAATATGCACCCAAGACTTATTAGTCTAGTGGTATCCATCTCCCACTTTATACGAGAGGTCCTGGATTCGAATTCAGGCTGCTACAAGTTATGATTCTCCCCTCCTTTATGGATTTAGACAGAGTCTTTATAGCTCATGATTATGACTATCAACCCGGGTTTGTTGGGCTAGATATTTAGGATATTTTCTTCGTCTTGAATTAAAAAAAATAATTGAAAAATATGCATGCGTACATTAAGTCTACTATCTTCGAGTATGAAGAATGTAGAAATTGGAAAAATATTGGCTAAACTAACCGATAATGATATACAAGCAAACTTAAAATAGTTGGACTAAGTGGTAAGCGGCTTTTGAAACCAACTTAACATACTAACTTGGAAAGGGCTTAAAATACCACCTTGGAAAGGGTTCTCTTTGCGGGAGCTGACATGGGGGATTAGACTTCTCTATCTAACGTTTTCTAACCAAAAAAATGAAAAAAGATATGCAAGCACAAGAAATTGGTTTTTAAGAGTTATGGGACTTTAAATCTCGAAACAATACTGTGCAATGTATATCTTACCAAAGGTATTAAATTTCGGTATCGGTATTGATATCGGGGTAGTAAATTTACGGAAATTTCGATGGAAATTTCGGTTTCCCCGCTGTCGTGATCTACTTTTGTCGATGAATATCACCTTGCAGAACTTCTCCACCAGATGGCGTTATTTCCACCACTACTCGTGCCGTCACTATTCCATCAACCGTGTCCATCAACACGAACTTCGTTTATCCTCGTGTGCAGTAAGGAGTTGTTTGTTATGCTCTTGGGGCTGCTGCTGCTCGCTTGACAAGAAACGCAAGAGCAACTTGTGCTATTTTCAAACTTTACCCAGTGCCACAAAGTCCAAATTTGAAGACTGGTGTATTTGCTTGGACAATTTACTTAGTTTGAGAAAAATTTCGATTTCGATTTTAAAGAAATCATGGATATTTATGGAAATATTTAGAAATTTACAACGAAACTTTGTGTAACTTTAAATATCATAATTAGGCATTTTTTAC
Source organism: Buddleja alternifolia (assembly GCA_019426215.1). Taxonomy (NCBI): domain Eukaryota; kingdom Viridiplantae; phylum Streptophyta; class Magnoliopsida; order Lamiales; family Scrophulariaceae; genus Buddleja; species Buddleja alternifolia. Next base: position 54,689,443 of record CM033391.1, read on the forward strand.
ATAAATAATATTGTATATATAATGTATGTATAGTGAATTTTGTCAAGTAGTATGATTAAAATTTGTGGGAAAAAATATAAAATAAATATGATTTGAGATAAAAGGAATAACCAAATCTCCTAAAAACTTCATTAAAACAAAATACCACTATATTAATACAAATTATCATTTAAAACCACATTATTTTAAATTTTGAAATATTTTGAGTTTGGCCGAAATTTCGGGAAATTTCGGTAGATATTTAACAAAGTAATGTTATTAAGAATTCAAGATTTGAGAAAATATCGGTAAATATCGGAAAATTTCTATAGATATTCTGCAAAATTGGATCGAAAGTAATATTTCGCTTCGAGACCCCCGGAAATCCGAAATTTCATTTCGATCGAAATTTCAAGGTTTCGAAGGATAATTAAGACCATGTATCTTACAATATGAATTTTAGTTATTCTTTACATACTCTGAGTTGCCTCTTTATATTCGTCCTGAAATTTCAAACCCCCAAAACTCTTATGAATTCCCGTACTGATTTATGTGCTAATTTAAATGTACGTTAATCACAATCGTGATGCCCAATATACAGTAGCCAATGTATTGGAAAAACCAATGTTATGTTTGGCCAAATTTTTAAAAATAAATTTTCATTTGTTGAATCATCAAATTTAAAAAATACACACTCAGACTCATTTTCTCCAAAAAATATTTATTTTTATTTTATACTAAATATTATTCTATACACTTATTATACATCTATGCATATTATAGAAAATATTACACGGATAATTTGACCAGACAACCTAACCTTTCACGCAGCATTAGAGGATCGTCATCAGTTACATATTATGTCAAACGCCCCATTAAATTGAAACACAATCTGAAATTTCCCAATTGAAATGGTACATACATTTAATGGGGGCTATATATATGTGTGTGTATATACTATATAGTGTATTGACGACGAGATTAATTTGACCAAGGAAAAGAAGAAGCGTGTATGAATTTCTCTCGGCTGACTGCCCTAACTTTCTTCAAGCATCGACTTTAAGCCACCGTGACTCAGTCACATGAATCCCAACCCCCGCCGGCCCCCCACCGCTGCTTCTCTCTCTCTTTCTTTCACTCTTTTCTTATGCTTACGCGTGTTTGTCTGCTGCACTTTTAGACTCCAACATGGAATATTTCTACAATCCAAACAGAACCAAAGATAATCAAATCAAACGTGACACTATATATAATATATATATATATATATATATATATATATATACACTCACATAATATTATACTAATACTTTGCTTCTCACCAACTCTTAGATCACATTCCTTTTAACTTTAACCCCCCACCCCACCCCACCCCACCACCAACAACCCTTTTCTTGTTCGGAGCCCTGAAATCGAAGAACTGTGCAATTCATAATTTCGTTGATTTTGAGGAGGAGAAATAAAAAAAAATGGGGAGTTTGGAGATGAATGGATCATCATCATCGACAACATCAGATGAAGGGGGCATAGCTAAAAGGCTGTGGAAGAAATTCAAGAACGAAAGGGCTTTGGCTCTTTACAGCCCCTTTGTGGTCTGTTTGGCTTCTGCCACTTTGGACCCTCATACTTTTCTTCATTGCGTCTCTCAAGATGTCTACTTTCTTCAAGCTTTTGCTCAGGCGTATGTCCCCTGATCTCTCTCCCTCTCTCTGTATGTATATATATATATATGTATATATGTATTGATTTCTGTGTTTCCTTCCTTCCAAATATGTGTGTTAAGTGAGATGAAATCCAATCACTATTAATTTATTCGCAAAACATTGGAACTAGGGATCTGAAATTTATGGAATTGCTGATTTATTGCGGGGGTTGGGGGGGGGGGGGGGATAGAGAAAATATTTTCTGAATATTGGGTGTATTTGGGGATTGATTTTGTGTTTTGTTGCATCGGCAGATATGAATTAGCAGAGGAATATGCAGATGATGATGACGACAAGGTAGCCATTGTTAAGTTGCGAAAGCGCGTCTTGAAGAGGCTTAGGAACCAAGATAAACTTATTTCTGTAAGTCTCTTGAGTAATCTTCATCTTCTTATTATTAATCTTTGTAATTTTTAGCATTTCTGCATAATGGTTACTCAAAATATTACCAGGAAACAACAGTATTCAGGCGATCATTACTATGTTTTGTGTTCATAGTTTTCGAAATTGGCTTCAGCTACTTATGTATAGCATCTATTTGGGGATAGACGTTTAGGACGAATCAAATAACAGAATAATACGGGGTTTATGAGGATCTTACTGACTTATTGCAGAACATTTTGTAAAGTACAATCAGAAAGATAGATGTCATCTAGCTGGAATCTAGGGCTACAACGTCTATTGTGTAAAAGATAGAAATATTCTTCTAGAAACTTAAGTAGGGGGGGGGGGGAGGGGAGGGGAGGCGGTCCCTTTGTACATATTTTTGTTTCTCAGACTCCACAACTCCATTAACGAGATTCATGAGGCCGTTCTGAATGTTCATGGGCTTCTCTTTATCAGAACAAAGTTTTGATGCATTGAAGAATTAAAGATTGTTTTATAGTTATAGCCCTTTAAGGTCTTTAAGATTTCCTCCCTCGTTTATTTGTTGATGTTGCAGGAGTGGGGGTTTGAGCCACCTAAAGAAAGTACTTGCGATAACGCCACAGTCAAATACACAGAATTCTTGATGGAAACAGCCTCGGGGAAAGTTTCAGGAGAAAAGTACTCTGTCAAAATGTTGACTCCTTTTGAAAAGACAAAACTTGCTGCTTACACGCTAAGCGCAATTTCACCCTGCATGAGACTCTACTCCTTTATCAGCAAAGAAATCCAATATCTTCTAGACCCCGAGGAGAGCGATCACATCTACAAGAAGTGGCTTAACAGTCTTTCGTCTCAAAAGTTTGAGGTTCGTCTAATAATTGAGTCATGATGCTAGTCGTATAATTGTGGTCGTATAATTGTGGTTTTGGTTAGCGATATTAATGTATTATCATCTCTATTAGCTTAAGATTTAAGATGAGGTGGTCATTCAATATAATCTCGGTGCTAGACCAAGCTAGGCTTGAGATTATCGCGTGAATGTAAGGGGAGGGTGAGAAATACTTCTTAAACTCTGTTTGGTTCTTGGATTTTGGTAAGGAAACGGAAGAGAAAAATGAGAATGATAAATAATAAAGCAGAAACCAGAAAGTACTGTAAATTGATTCACACATAATATCTCTATCTTCCTTCTCATCACCAAAATCCAAGAACCAAATAGAGAGTAAATGTGTCACCTCTATATCAGCTTAAGCTTTTAAATGATGGTCCTTCAATAATATCAATGTTTCTTAGTCATATAACTTGGGAACTTTAGATCATGAAGTAACGGAATGATTTTATTGTTCTAAATTTAGGCATCGGCTTCAAGAATTGAAGACTTGCTAGATAAATTAAGCATTTCTTTGACTGGTGAAGAACTAGATGTTGTAGAAAGGATCTATCATCGAGCAATGGAACTCGAATTAGAATTCATATGGGCTCAATCGGTTGTTCAGCACACAATAGTTCCCTTCTCACGACTTCACAACCGGGCTGAAGACAATCTTATCATACTTTGCGACTTTGACTTGACATGTACTGCTATTGACTCCTCTGCCCTTTTAGCAGAGCTCGCTATAGTAGCATCGACCAATGGTAGCGAAGCGCAAGCTTCCGAGACGCCATCCGTTAGCATCCGGACTACATGGACCAATCTTTTCAACCAATACGTGGAGGAGTATCAACAATGTATAGACAGCATCATGCTAGTCGAAGCAGATGCTGATAAATCTCTCCAAGGTTTGATGAATGACGTAACAAATCCTTCGTATAATAATGGGATAATAACATGCACACTCCCTCACTTATTGAGTAATTACCACGAGCCCCCTTGAGGTTTTGCAAATTACCAAGGCACCCCTGTCACATCCTAACAACCCCAAAAACAGGGTGCGAAATTGTAAGCTGTTTTATTGACACGGGCTGAAAGTTTAATATGCTTTTACTCACTGGGGAAGTTATGGTAAATTTTCAAACATCGGGGGGTTTTTCGTAATTAGAGTCTCAAACAGGGGGGTGTCTATGTAATTTACCCAAAAATAATTGACCAGAATAGCTAACTGTTAATTTTTTTCCCCGAATTAATAACAGCAACTGGACTGGATTATGAAGGTCTATGCAAAGCACTAGAGCAAATATCTAACGTTGAGAAGAGGGCAAATTCAAGAATGATCCATTCTAATGTATTGAAGGGATTAAATCTTGAAGACATAAGACGCGCTGGTGATCACCTCGCTTTTCAAGATGGTTGTAAAAAATTCTTGCAAGATTTTGTGGAAAGTAAAAACGGTTCGACGGATGTCCATGTGCTGTCATACTGTTGGTGTAGTGACCTAATCAAATCTGCTTTCTCTTCAGGTATTCTTCGTGACTATGTAACTCTTACAGAAGATTTTCCATTAATTACTAAGGTTAGTTTATTGGTACAGGGTTTAAGTTTAATTCGTGTTTTATTAACCAGGGGACCAGAATTTTCTGAGTATACATTCGAACGACTTAGTTTACGAAGAATTTATTTCCACCGGTAATATGATCACAAAAATGGAGTCTCCCATGGACAAGCTTCAAGCACTCAACGGCATTATTAACAGTAACGAGATTAAGCCGTTATCTGTTTACATTGGAGGTTCGGTGGGTGATTTGCTTTGTTTATTAGAAGCTGACATAGGCATTGTAATTGGCTCGAGTACGAGCCTAACGAGGCTGGGTAATCATTTTGGTGTTTCTTTTGTTCCATTATTCCCTGGTTTAGTAAGCAAACAGAGAGAACTTGTCGAAACTGGCGGTTTGAGTCGCGAGGGAAGGTCTCGTGTTCTTTATACAGTCTCGAGTTGGGACGAGGTGTACGCGTTCGTATTGGGGCAATAGACCTTCCATCCATCTGTGGCTCCAAAAATATCCAGTGAGGGAAAAAGTCATTTTATGTGAATGTTAGTGATGTCTCATGTCCACAGGTCAGTCCTTAATCTGTTTTTTCTAGTTGTTAAGGATTAACTGGCTGTGGCAATTTATTGTACTAGTATACTTCTTAGAAGGTCCGGGATAATTACAACTATTACTGTGATAGGGCCTCTATAGATATACACAAATAGTTGTTTCATTCTAAGATATGGAGTACCGGGATTCCTTAAGAATTACTTGTTAGATTGATTAAGTTTCTAATTTTTAGACAAGATAGATTCTAAGAGGAGTTATTATGAGGGAGTCGCGTGATTTTAAGTCCCAGTGTAATCACACATGTTCTGTCACATGAATGGTGGTTGCTCGGGAATCCGAGTACGTTATTTTTTTGAAAATTCTGTATATGATTATGAGTAGCATAAAATTTCCTGACCAATAGACTTGTGGTTAAACGGGTGATACCTGGGACTCTCGGGACCTGGTATTTATACATGTGGGGTGGAGATCACCAGAGACTTCAGGTCCCGAGAGCGCCTATGATCATGGTTAAACCATGTTGTAATGTCTGAAAATTATGTGATTAGTAAACAAATGTTACGTTTTTCTTTTTTGTTGATTTGACTGAACTACTGAAGTTTGTTATTCATTAAATTCATGAAATGCATTAGTTAAATTCTCTTTCTTTCGAGTTTAAATGCTATTTTGGTCAAAAGTGCCAAAGGAATCCTATATGTATAAGCTCTTTACCTCCTATTTATCTTTGAAAATAATTAATGATAATGGAATTACATCAATAACAAGTTAACAATTTCAATTTTCTTGGGGAAAGCAACAAGAGCGCGCCAACCATGAAAGACCTTTTCTAAACGTCATGTTATTTGAAAAGGTTTAAAAAATCAAAGAAAGTTGGTTGGAATTAAAATGCACTTTCGTGAATTTGGTACTTCTAAATCAGAATCCAATTAAAATTTCAAGATTGATTCTAATGAAAGTCTTTTTTTTTTGGGGTAATATTTATGATCGTCTTTTAACTAACCATATGGATAAAAGGGAATTTTTTTGTTTTTTTTTTGTAAACATAAGGAAAATGTTATATACCATCGTCTCCATCTTCATTTGATTTAAAATGTATTACTATGTTAAATCCATCGAAGTCCATAAATTCTTGTCGAAACTAGGAAAAGTAGGTGATGTGGGATCAGAATAGTTTTGAGGGAAAAATGAGAACTTTGGAGAAAGTGTGTCTTGTCATAAGCACGAGAAGCTAAGATCCGATCTGACTCACTACATACTAGAGAGTGTTTAAATGTTGTGATCATATTTTTTAAAATAAAGGTCAAATCATGATTAATTATGGCCGATTAAGGGAATTTATAGTGCTTTGATGGGCCATGAGTCAAAGCCTTTTCAATCAGCCCACTTGATCTATATAGATAATAGACTATAATCTATATATAATAAATTACAACCTTTGAACCCATCCAAATAAGTGCATATGTGGATGGCATAATGGAGCTCAATTTTGCCACATAAGCAAAATTGAATAAATATACATACATATTAATTTTTTTTAAAAAAAAATCATTCTTAACAACTTCGCATATTTTCTAATAAAGATAATAACTAATAGATTTCTTCATTCCAAATTCGAAAATTTCAAATTTCAAATTAATAACTAAAGAAATTGTAAAAAAAAAAAAATCTGCACGGCAATTTGCCGTGAAAGTCGATCATTTCTACCACATAATCCAAATCTCACCAATATCATTAGTTGGAGAAAATCAATCCTAATAAAATCTACTAATACTTAATCAGCAACTGATTTTCGAATTTCAAAAAATATTCAAACCAAAATTTCAATTCATAGAATTTAGAGATTTATCATATTCAAATTTCAAATTAGATGCTATCCATGTATTATTTATAGATGAATAGTTCACTTTATTTTCACTAGCACATTTTTTTTGGAAGAAAAATCGGTTTTATATATCATTCAATCGAAAGTTTATAACGTTTGGAACAATATAATTCATATCGACTCAAACGATGTAATAAGAACATTTGAAACACCAACTATCAAGTTCTTGAAGATAACAAATCTTAAGAACTCACAAACGAGCACAACAAAATTCTTGTGCAACTCCTATCTAAAGAGAGATGAAACTCTCATTTGAGAGAGAAAGCAAACTCTCATACGAGATACGAGAGAGAATATAAAATACTAAACAAAATATCTAAAACGCTATATAAATTTAAAAACTTAAATATCACCCGTCTTTATCTCTTCAGATTTGTCTCTGTCTCTTTAGATCCATATCCATCTCGTTAGATATGGAGATGTGTCTTTAGATCCATATCCGTCTCGTCAGATTTGAAGATGTGATGTATAACTTGAAGAAGGGTGCTCCAACCCAATCCACCGACGATAGTGGTGGTAACAGTAGTGAAGTAGAGGACTGCTTCACCAAGCCTATCGCCGGCGAAGGAAAATAGAAGAAAAAAAAAGTCTAAGGTTTAGAGAGAGAGAGAGAGGCGTGTGTTTCATTAGCAAATTTCGAAAATACAAATTATGGAGAACTCAAGTACACAACTCACCAGACGATTTATCAACCCATTAAAGTTTATTCCAGTTGCTTAAATGTTGCATTATTATCGCATAATCGAAGTTTGTTAATTGAGTATGTAGAGGTAAATATTTTTATATTTATCAAGTTCATTTTGTAATTTTTTCTCATTATTTTCATTGAGTATGTAGAGGTAAATATTTTTATATTTATCAAGTTCATTTTGTAATTTTTTCTCATTCTTTTCATTGAGTATATAAAACTTTTACATATAATTTTTGCAGGAATATAACAATACAACTCACATTTATGTGGTGGTGCAACATGATTCGAATAGTAGATACAGTCGTCTGAGATCGTCACTTTGGAACTTTTTATGCGGAAGAGAGCATGAAAAATGAGCCACTAAAATACTTATATAATTATATATGTCAAGGTCCAACAATATAAGGTATTGAAGACATATAATATTAGTTTATGGAAAGAGCATTAAATATTTATTTATCTTTCATTTAAATAATTTTTATCATTATTAATGTTTTGTATTAATGTCTAATTTTTTCTTCATATACACAGATGTAACAAATTTTATGTTGATTATGAGCTTCAGAATAAAGATTATCAGTGGAAGATATTCAAAATGATGCAATAGCAGCTACTTTTGAAGTAATAAGAGCAATAGAATATTATTGAGTTCGTTGATATAATTTTTGTTTTCTAATTCAAATGTTTAGATATTTGTGCCATTGGAGAATGAAAAGTTTCGAACTTGATTTTTTCTTTGTAATTTGATTCTTTTATGGTGGATCATCATGATTTATTATGCTGTTTGCATAATATTTCAGTAATATATATACTAAAAGATATTTGATATATTAGATTCACCATGAACTACATCCATTCAATATCAATGATGACAGATGAGTTTGAGTCATCAGTTTCGATAAACATCCCACAAGACACAACGAACCAACATGGCTTGCTAAAGTTTGCTTAATTTATTTAAATTTTATCTTTGAATAATTATTTTCTTTGTCTCCGTAATTCTCACCGAGTTTCATTGAAATCATTACGGCAATGTACTAGTAATGATTTGGTAAGTTTTGCTTTATTTTCTTTTTCTAACTTAATTATTTCAGTGTTTCTTCAACATCTGTAGTCCAATTTTCGTAATTTGTACTATCTATACAATATTATATCTAGGAGTGCAGTAATTTCGATTTGATCACTATCTTCAAATAAGTTTTGTTGCTTGAGTTGCTAGATTGAATTTTGAAAAGTATTTAAGTCCGATTTCAAATATAAATTTTCTGTAGCAGGATTTGTATTTGTTTGATTGACATTTTCTGTAACAAGATTTGTGTTGCAGAAATGGACACCATTACACTAAATATGCAATTAGGACCGAGAGCTTCAATTTTTTCATGTTGTCATCTTAATTTGTGTGTACTAATGGAGGATATCCTTTTGCTTTCTATTTTTTATGTACAATTTTCAAATGAATTGGGTTGGACTCAAATTCATATGTCTCGACTGCATAAAATTAATTATTGTAGCATTTTTCGGAATAAATATTAATTTTAAATACTTTTGAAATGTCAAGTACTTTGCAAAAAAGAATGAATCATGTAACTGTTAATTTGGTAATCTCTTTCATCTATTTTTTATTTATAAGATTTTTTTTCCAATTGTACATGATAAAAACATATGTTTTCACTTTTCACCCATGCATATCAATAAAATTCAATATATGACAATATATTTTGACTTTCTTCAACATAACAATTGAGGAATTTTATTAATGTTCAATATAATAATTTCAAAATCCTCTTCATCATAATTATTTAAATCCAAATTACCCAAATTGTCTTTTATTTTGTTCTTTTTCCCGTTTTTGTTAAAATCTTCAATGATAACCAACAAAATTGAGTCAATTTATTAATGATGATGGTTACCTCTCATTTTATCTTTTAATATTTTCTTTGTTAAGTTTGCCAACAATATACTACTTTTTTTTGTAGATTATATATAAATAAATTATGTAATGATAGATACATATTTTTAAATATTTTTTTACATATTCAGTATCCTGTGCCTTGGCACGGGGTTATATCTAGTAAATTAATATTATGATTACCCCAAATTCATTTTGCCATTTGCTAAATTATCCCTAATTATTTCAAATCAAATCACATATTGAATATAAGTTAAAAAGATTTTTTTTTGAACAAGTGAAAAAGAAATTAAATCGGCTTCTTTCAAAATATGATGACTATATTATGAAAAAAATAGTATAATACTTTGTATCTCATTAAATAGAAATAAAAGGGAAAAAAGGGAGTTACATTGATGAGATTTACCTATGTATAATATAAGACAAATATTTTGGGATGAATCAAAATAGAAACACATATATTCCTTTTAAGATGAAGAAAGTTTATAATATAATAATATGAAATATAAGTTATACTTGGGGCTCCCGAGACTTGGGGTCGGGGATGATTTCCACCATCATATGTATATGTGATGGTGAAACTCTCACATATATATCTATACATATATGGTGGAGATTACCTGAAACCTCCGATCTCATGATCCATCTAGTATCACCTGTGAAATATACTACTAAGACAAGTAATATGATTATATTACAATAGAATTCGTGTAACACTCTAAGAAACACTCTTGAATCGGGTCATTTAGAGCCACAATCCAAACTAATCCAATCATAATAGGTTTAATCCATGAGCCATCCTCATCAAGCAAAATAGAGTAGCTTTTCACTACCCTTAAAAGCTCAAACTTTATTTAATAAAAAAAATGCTCAAACTTTATGGTTATTTACAAATCTCAACCAATAAAAAGTACTTAAACCAAAGCCACTTGATTTAGGCCCCTACCTCCATGTGCCACATCACATGTGCAATCACAGCACCTATGATTCCCTCTTCATATATCTTCATTTCCTATTCAAATATTTTCTTTTTAATCCACGTGTAATTACAATTGTACTCAAGAAAACAATAATAAATAATACCTATAAGAGAATAAATAAAATAAAATAACATAATTTACTTATATAGTACTAGGCTTAGTATGTTGTTGCACAGTCCCACATGAAGTCACGCCCGTTTTTCAACATGCATCATGTATGATCAATGATTAATATTCTTTTTCTTTTTTCAATTTTTTTGTATGGTAGTGATTTTCCTAAGAATTTCTAAATGAAATATTTAAGGAATAAAAGAAGTACACTTTTCTTAAGAGAGTCGGTATTGAAGATTTGAACAAAAAGCATTATTATTTTAGAAATACATAACACGTAAAATGCTTAATATCATAAATTCAGAAGAAAAATGAAAATTACTCTATATGTACTTTATAGCAAACTAGTAGTTATTTTCATTCGGTAATTGGATCTCTTATCTTATAATACATAAAATGTTTATGCCGAAAATAAAGACATTAATTATTATGAGACCTCGTCGTCTCACATCGACACGAATTTGAAAAGAATGAATCATTGTTTATTCAAAAAGTTCATGTGTAATTATGGAATATATATTTGGCACGAATTGTTAATTGACGATCCAATTTCATATTATGAGCTTAGAGGCGCCTTTGGCAATCAACGAGCTTTCGGGTTCGAGACACGAGTCATGAAAATATATTAACATGGATGATTAACCAAACAAATAATATTGGAAACAAATTATAGTAAAACTCCTAAGAAGTGGAAATTGTTAACACAATAATATATAATATTAGGAATGCACACGAATTGAGTTTGCCAAAATTGTTCAACTTGAACTCGAACTCAACAAGTCAGAAGAAAAGTGCTCGATCGCAGACTCAACTAGCGAGAGAAAAAGGGCCCAAGCTCGACATTAAAAAAAAAAATACATACATATATACACATATACATACAATCAATTATTTAGTTTCTCTCTCTAATAATACGGAAAATGGATAATAATTAGGAAAGAAGGTGTGGTTTTCACATGGCATCCATCCACTTTAGCAGCACATTACATAGTGATTCTCCACTCTGGTTTTATTTAAGCTCTCCCTCACATGTTTGCATGTGAAACATTTAACCCAAATAAAAATATTGCATGCGAAATTTGGGATTTAATTCTGTTAATTAATAAAAATATTAACTTGGGATGTTTCTGAGGACAGCAATTGTCTTAGACCATGACCTATAATTGTTTGCTTCCATTATTTTCCAAGCATGTTTTCCTTTGAAATTAATTCATCCTCAGTGTGTAATTTTCATTTTCTTTTTTCACTTTTCAGATATAGCATTCTTGACGTCTCCTGTATTAATAATGACCTCTTATGTTTTTTTTTTAATGAAGAAAAATCGTGTTGTGATATATTTTAAAGTCCTAGCCAAAATCGAAGGAGAATTCTTTCCTCAGGGCATGCTACCAATATATAATAATTTTCATGACTAAGATTATTAGACTTTAACGGTCTTTGCAATCTCTTCGTAACTCTTTCAGATGCAGTGAAATTCTCTCTCCCTCGTCTGAGCTGAAGATGTAGCTTGATTTGACAAATCACGTAGAGTTATGTCTGTTTCTTTGTTTATGTTATTGATTTCTTCTTTTATTCTAAAAACTGATTAGTTCTACTTACTTGAGTATTTTCACACCAAATAATGACAATGAGACTCTTTGACGATGGATCCACATTGTATTGTAGTAGTATAATCATATGATCATTCAATATCGAACACCCAAGCACTTCTTAAGAGTTCCCGATACTCTGAGTTCTGGTATAAATGCATTCCATTATACATATAGTTGTAATTGACATATAATTCCGATCCCAATGACTCCTAAAAATAACCCTTCAGCATCCCATATAGACAAGTATGTACCAATTTCAAGTTTCACAGCCTATAATAAGAATTTGAAAAGAATAAAGACAAGGCAAAAAAGTCAACTTCCTTCATAGTTTCCATAGCACATATTTTCTGGAGAGAAAAAACAAGCAATATCCTGGAAATGAAGTTGTGGACAAAAGGGAAAAATAGAGCACTCAGACATTCTTAACATGGGAAGATTCTTTCTTGTTTCCACTCCATTTCACCCTTCAAGTGCTTAAAAAAAATTCTTGATGAATAACTAATCCGTCACTATAAATTTTAAAAAAAAAAAAAACTAACCCTTCACTAATTTTCTTCTCTCCTTCCTTTTTCAGGGGTACTTTTTTTTTTTTGTCCGAAATTGATTTGTTAATACATTATGGATCAATGTGGGACCCAACAACTTGAGTAGCCCCTCATATGGTGTTTTGTCATTCTTGAAAGCTGCCTTTCATCATAAGATAACTAAACCTTAACACTAACTCCAAATCATTGAGCAATAAAACTTTTAACTATCTTCTCAAACTGTGCATAAAGGCATCAATGGACCCTCACCTAGGACAAATTGCTTGCTTGTGCTAATAATTCTCTTACCATCAATGGCAAAGAGGACCAGTGGAAGTTGATGATCTGATGACAGGGGAACCGGTGACTGATCTGAAGCAGATGAGTGACCATTAATTCTATAACGATCCTAAAGAAGCGAAATTTGTGGCCAGCAATATTTCTTCCAACATAAAGGCGCAACAATTTGGGTAATGTATCAGAGAGAGGTTGAGTTGTTGGATCAAGCGTTGATCAATGTTTACATGCCATAACTTTTAGCATCAATGTCACTCGAATATTTAAATTGCATAATAGTTCAAGTGTCACATTCCACCTATGACCTTGTAACCACGAGAACAATAGTCACGATCTTAACTAAAAGCCAAACTTATAGTCTAAATTACGAGAGATCTAGTTTTGTCTTTTCTCTTTTGGATAAAACAACTCCCATAGATACCGGACAATAAGAAAGAGCTTACAAGTATAATCGCATTGTGACCATCCCGCCTTTTTGGCCATAAAAGCTCGTAAGTCGAGTAGTTCGAACACTTAAAATGCTTCCATACTACAGTTAATGTTAGGTGTACTATAAATGACTATATAGAAGGGAAGCTGACCGGAGTGAGAGCATTGATAGCTAAACAAGTAAAAAGTAAGTAATTAAAGACCAACAACAAAAGTCACACTCTCTTAAATAAAAAGTATCGGGAGTTGATATTGACACTCCAAAAATTACTATTGAATCTCCACTTTTCATTATTTTTAGAAAGAAATTTGTATTGAACAGTGGAGTGCCAATATCATTTACAAAAAGTATCGAGTTCGAGCCTTGTGTATATAGAAAATTTCTTTAGTACTTATTTAATCAAGCCAAATAGTAACTCTATGAATTAGTGTCGGACCAAAAAGTAAGAAGTAAGTAAAACAACCTAAGCAGCATGAAATTCAGAAGAAGAAAAGAGCAAATATTGCAACAACACATTCTCGCCATGTTTGTTGTCGGATTAGATTCCAATAAAAGCTAAAATTTCCACTCATTTTATGCCCTCTCTATTAACAACTATTACACAACCCAAGATCTCACGAACTTCTTCTTAATTAAAAATAAATATTAAAATTTTACTAATCCCCATATCATACTAACTAATTATTTAAAAATCTTCTCTGCTTCACTACTCTTCTTCTTCTTCTTCATATCTTATAACTCCTACTCTCTTTCACTCCTCCACCACCACTACCCCCCCCCCCCCCCCCGTGCTGCTTCACAACAGCAAAAAAGATGGCCAAAAAGTAACAAAAAGAAGGGGGGGAAATCCACAAAAAAGAAAAAAAAAAATGAAATTGACAAAAAATATTTTGATCCTGCAGTTTCTCTTCTGTTACTGTTCTGTTTTCTGTTTGGTTGATAGCATTGGATTGAACGATGAAGTATCGATCCTGTTATCGATAAAACAAGGTTTAATCGATCCAACGGGACGTCTCAAAGACTGGAAATTGCCTGAAGATCATACAAACACTTCATTCTACTGCAGCTGGACTGGAGTAGAATGCAGCTCGAACGGCGTCGTTGAAAAGCTCGATCTATCACACATGAATCTCACCGGAAAAGTCCCCGACGAAATCCAGGGACTAAACAAACTCAAATATCTCAACTTATGCTGCAATGCATTCTCATCACCATTGCCAAAATCTTTATCCAATCTCACTTCACTTCAGAGCATTGATCTGAGCCAAAACTTTTTCATTGATGCATTTCCAGTTGGCCTTGGAATGGCAGCAGGATTATCAGCATTAAACGCTTCTGGAAATAACTTCTCAGGTTATCTCCCGGAAGATCTTGGAAATGCGACTTTTCTCGAAAGTTTGGATCTCAGGGGAAACTTTTTTGAAGGCTCTATTCCCAGAATTTACAAGAATTTGAAAAGATTGAAGTTTCTTGGTTTATCCGGGAATAATCTCACCGGAAAAATACCGGTTGAGATAGGCGAATTATCGTCCCTCGAGACGATTGTGCTTGGATACAATGAGTTTGAAGGTGAGATTCCAGCAGAGTTTGGTAATCTTACTAATCTCAAGTATCTTGATCTGGCAATAGGCAATCTTGATGGCTCCATTCCAGCTGAATTCGGAAAGCTCAAGCTTCTCGATACAATCTTTTTGTACAAAAACAATCTTGCGGGAAAAATCCCACCGGAAATCGGTAACATGACTTCGTTGCGGTTTTTGGATCTCTCTGATAACATGTTGTCTGGAGAAATTCCAGCTCAGATAGCTGAGCTCAAGAACTTGCAGCTATTGAATCTCATGTCTAATCAGTTATCTGGTACCGTGCCAGCTGGCATTTCCCGATTGGCTGAGCTCGAAACACTCGAGCTTTGGAATAACACTTTATCGGGCCCTTTACCGGGCGATCTTGGTGAGAATTCGCCTCTACAATGGCTGGATATCTCGTCAAATTTGTTCTCGGGTCCAATTCCATCAACTTTGTGCAGCAAAGGTAATCTCACTAAGCTCATTCTATTCAATAACGCCTTTTCGGGTCCGATTCCTGCCAGTTTATCGAATTGTACATCCTTAGTTCGTGTTAGGATACAAAATAATCGCCTTTCGGACACAATCCCGGTTGGTTTTGGTAAACTTGACAAGCTCCAAAGGCTTGAGTTAGCAAATAACACGCTCATAGGCCAAATCCCAAATGACCTTTCCACTTCTACTTCTCTTTCGTTTATTGATTTATCAAGAAACTATCTTCAATCTTCTCTTCCTTCGTCCATTCTCTCGATCCCGAACCTCCAAAACTTCCTTGCGTCGGGAAATAACTTAGTTGGAGAAATTCCTGATCAGTTTCAAGATTGTCCTGATCTTTCTGTACTTGATCTCTCCTCAAACCATTTCACCGGAAATATTCCAACGAGTATTGCTTCTTGCGGAAAACTCGTAACTCTGAATCTTCGAAACAACGAGCTAAACGGGCTAATACCAAAAGCAATAGCTATGATGCCCACATTGGCTGTTTTGGATTTATCAAACAACTCTCTGACTGGAGCGATCCCTGAAAATTTTGGTAACTCTCCAGCTTTAGAAACTCTCAATGTTTCTTATAACAAGCTAGACGGGCCCGTCCCGTTAAATGGAATGCTTCGGACTATTAATCCCAATGATTTAGTTGGCAATGCCGGTCTATGTGGCGGTGTGCTCCCCCCGTGCTCTCACAATGCAGCGTATACGTCAAACACGAGAGGCCTACATGCAAAACACATCATTGGTGGATGGATAATCGGGATTTCAACACTAGTGGCTTTTGTAATAGCTGGTTTTGGGGCTCGATCTCTGTACATAAAATGGCGTGACGGGAATTGCTTCGAGGAAAGATTTGAAACGGGTAACGGGTCGTGGCCTTGGAGATTGATGGCATTCCAACGGGTCGGGTTCACAAGTAACGACATCTTATCCTCGATCAAGGAGTCGAATGTGATCGGGATGGGGGCGACAGGAACAGTCTACAAAGCTGTGATACAAAGACTAAACACAACAGTTGCTGTCAAGAAGCTATGGAGATCGACAACTGATCTCGAGATGGGAGGGAGCGGTGATCTCGTTGGAGAAGTGAATGTTTTGGGGAGATTAAGGCACCGGAACATCGTTCGGTTACTTGGGTTTCTTCACAATGACTCTGATGCAATGATTATTTATGAGTTTATGGAGAATGGCAGCCTTGGAGGGATTCTGCATGGGAAACAAACAGGAAATTTGCTGGTGGATTGGGTTTCAAGGTATAATATAGCGGTCGGAGTGGCACAAGGGCTGGCTTATCTCCACCACGATTGTCACCCTCCGGTGATCCACCGAGACGTGAAGTCAAACAACATATTGCTCGATGTCAATCTCGATGCACGGATTGCGGATTTCGGGTTGGCAAGAATGATGCTTAAGCAGAATGAGACAGTTTCTATGGTTGCTGGATCTTATGGATACATTGCCCCTGGTAAGAATTCATACATCTATATTTACGTTGTAATAAGGATAATTACATGCTGCAATTTACCAAGATTTACTCGTGTCACATCCTGATAACTTGAAAAACAAAGGGTAAATTTGTAATCTGTTTTGACTTATAGGAGGTGAAATTATAATTTATTTCTACTTAAATTATGATAATTTCTCAAAAATCGGGGTGTTTTCCATAATTAGGGTCTCACACAAGGGTGGAATCTATGTAATTAACTCTTGTAATGATGAGAAGGTTTAACTAACCACTAATCTTCGATAAATGCTTGACAGAGTACGGTTACACGTTGAAAGTCGATGAGAAGAGCGATATTTACAGCTACGGAGTAGTTCTGATGGAACTTCTAACCGGAAAGTGGCCATTGGACCCTGAATTCGGGGAATCACTTGATATTGTCGGGTGGATACGTCTAAAGATGCGAGAAAACGAACCTTTAGAAGGAGCACTAGACTCTAATGTAGGGAATACTAAACATGTTCAAGAAGAGATGCTATTAGTTCTAAGAATCGCGATTCTTTGCACTGCGAAGCTCCCGAAGGACAGACCCTCCATGAGAGACGTTTTAACAATGCTTGGAGAAGCGAAGCCTCGGAGGAAAAGTAGCAGTAATAATGGAGGTAATGCTAATCATAGTACTAACAAAGATAAGCCAGTATTTAGCACTTCACCTGTGAATGGCCTTCTGTGAGCTGCTTCCAGGGCCTGGATTCTTAATTTTTTTTAATTATCAATTTGTATTTAGCAGTTTATTAATTTAATCTTTTTGTAAGTTATGATATTCCTGTCTGTAGAAAGCAAAAAAAGATAATGATGATCGTGCAAATTGTAAGTTATGATATTAAAGGGGTACAAAGTAATGATGATCTTGCAAATAATATTTGTAATATTTATTTTTCTTGTTATATATATCGTCAGAGAACTTGAACAGGAGTGCAGAGTTTTATTGCAAACCAGAAATCAAAGGAAACTGCATTTAGTTTCTGTGCATCAGTAGATGATGGTACTTTCCAACTCCTAAGCCTTTCAAATTATATTGTGATATGGAAAAGCCTTATGTTAACCATGTGTTATACAAGGAGCACACGGGACGAGGCTCCCAAAACTGATGAGTAGCGGGTGACTAGCACCCTCTATGTGATCGTTTCATGTGGGTTGGATCTTTCGAGACTTGTCATTTCAGAGATCCTCTGAGTATACAGCAATCGCTATCATCCATATGATGGAACACATGGGGTCCACCATATATGGGTACTCGTGAGTTGTGATTACCTCGGAACTCGCCCTAGGACTCCCTACTAATCACTCCTACTCATGCATATGTTGATATGTTGATCAAGTGAATTTGTGAGTCCTTGAACGTATGTGTAATGAGGTCATAACGTTATCTTGCATCAAAGTATTTGCAACACAACATCTACAACTAAGAGTTGAAAGATTAGTCAAACAACCGATCTTTCAAAAAGACGTTCTCTTTCCAACATTCCACAGTACCTCAACCGAAACAAAATACAATAGTATGCTTAAGATCTCAGAGCAGCCAAAGCACTGAACTAAATCGAACACAATGAAATACATACACGATGAAAATACTTTCTTTCATTAACACAGCAGAAATTACCAGTTTCGTGAGTGCAGCAAAAAACAAAAACTGAACAACTAGGCACTCCCAAGCCCATACTTACAATGTATCAAAATGACAAAACTCTCTTAGTATGCTTACCTATAGGACAGAAAAAGCGAGGGCATTTGCGTCGTGCAAACGTTAAGTCCTCTCCCCGAGTCAGGGTTTATGATGTTCCCAAAGAGTATTAGTAATAAGATATAAAGTAACCAAAAACCATGCAAGAAAACCGGAACCATGACCGAAGGTTGCCTCAGCAAAACTCGTTTGTGATGTATAAACTATAACGTCTCTATGTTTCATGTCTTGAATATTCTTTATGTCGGTGCTATCAAGTGTCCATCTTCTCTTTTCATGAGATCTTGGGAGCTGCAATTATAAAGAACAGAGGAATAGAAGGGTATTTTAGACTTTGCAACATAATAATATATATCGAAGGCTGTGAGCCATTGGATTATACACATTATGTCACAAATTTCACTTCATGACATCACCAAGTACACATCCAACGGCTCAGAGAGCCCACTCCGGTAGCATGAAGTTCCCTAACATGTACATACCAAGTCCATTAGCCTCGGCTTTCTTCATGATACGTAGTCTCCTCACCGAGCTAAGAAACATCCTGATAGAAATCACGAAATGCATGATCATCAAATTTGGCTATACATGCATCAACGCCTACTAAACTTTCAACTTTGTCCAAACGATTAATCAAATTAAGCATCACATATTGTCAGCAGTAGTTGAAAATTTGCTTAAGGTACCCATTTTTTATTTTCTTTTATGTTGGACCGAAACAAGCATAATGTCCATAAAATTTAGTTGATGTTGAGTAAACGTGCAGCATAAGTGGGATACAACTCGTTAAAAATGTATCTAAAAATATGCGATATATATATATATGTATGTTGAGGACATACTCCCAGGGAACATCTCCAACAAGCATCCAATCTCCGTCTTTATCCTCATAGGTGAGCACAAATTCAGACGAACCGTCCAGCAACCTCCCTGGTTGTCTCGTAGCAGCCACTACAATTTGCTCCTCCACATTTGAACCTAATCAAAGCAACATCTCCCTTTAGCAATGAAATAAGCAACTGAGAAATCTATAAGCTAATATTTATAAAGAAGTATAGAACTTGGCATTAGTTATTAATATTATCATCCAAGTTACATATTTTACATATCATTGTTTGCATTTCATTAGTTTTTTGTGAATTTTTTATTACAAACATCTGCAACAATGTGATCAGAGCAGGAAATGATAACGTAAACTAAAAACATTTTTTTTTTTAAGATGAAATAAGAGGAGAGAGAATTACGTCTCGCACCAACTGCAACATTGGTTCTAAACATGTCGTCCAATGCACGAGCTAAACTCTTATAGCAGGTATGAGCATTCAGATCAACTTTTCTCCCAATTGGGATCCCATCCATGTTCACCTTTACGAACAAAGATTTTTTTTGAAAGCCCTTCTCGTTTGTAGTATTGTTAGTTCTGTTGCCAGCATAATTGTTCTTATCCAAAGCGACATTCTTGCTTTTACATTCATCAAAGGTTGAGAAGAAGTCTTCGGTCACCGGTGATTTTGCCTGGTTTGCCAAGCTGTTCATTCTGTAAGTTCTCACAGGAGGCCATCCAACAACTTGGCTGCTTCAATAGATTGCACAAGAAAAAATTAATTTCAGTGGCGATAACATACGAGCATTTGTTAAGCAGAGTAAAGTAATAAATTGTTGCTCACAAGGCGACACGTAGCTATTGAAGCATAGACACTTCAATCGCCTTTGACGACTGATTTTAACACGTTATGTTTGATTGACTATCCAAGTGCAGCTTTGAACCGTTAGATTATATATGGTAATATTATCGTTTCACTTTAAAAAATTATAGAGTTAACCGCACTTTCATAAATGTGTCATTCTAAGCATATTTGGATAAAAATAACCTCAATTGTTTTAAATCTAAGCGAATTGGTTGCTTCAATTGAAAGACTTGCGACATACATATATCATAATCAGAAGCATATTCTTCAACAAAATAGGAATTAGTAATTAATACTGGAAGGGATAACAATAGAAGGTTCTATGCAAATCTTTTAAATGTGATTGTTCGCTTTAAGATGGGAAAAGTAAAACAAAAGAAGAAGAAGAGTGAAGAAAAGTCGAATTTTATCTCAGGCACCAGATTCCCAAAGAATCAACGATTTAAAAACCAATAATAACAACAACTGCAGCAGATTCACATTAAACATTAGGGAAAATTCTAAGATGGACCTGATCCATTGGAGTCGATTTATCAAACACCGTTCGATGCAAATAACTTAGGTGCTTATAATTCTAAGATAGACTAGGTCCATTGGAGCCAGTCTATAGTCTATCCAACACCGTGTTGAATGCATATTAATTTAGGTGTGGTGTTTGATGCACCAGCTCCATTGGACCCTGTACATATTAAATCCACTCGAACATTAAGGCCAACCAAAACACAACCGATCAAAAGCTGAAAACCTTAATATCTAACAAGAATAAGAATACATGTAAATAGACACAAACAATTTGAATATATTTTAAGACAAGATCATCCTATAAACTGTAAGAAGAAAAGGGCTTGTGTTAGAAAGTGATTACATATAATATATATATATATATAGATTATTACCTACGACCAGGAGGTGAAGAGGGTTCAGCAGTTCTTTTAGTGCCACAAGAGCCATTATTATTATTAGCTTTAGTAACAGAAGACGACGAAGACGATGATGAAGAAGCAGCCTTATTACAAACCACAGAACAAAAATCCTTAGCAGTCAAGATTCTTGCATACTGATCACAGCCAACACCTCCGCCGCCGGCCGGAGGCGGCGCCGCCTTAGCCTTTCCACCACCAAGACTCAATCCAAGGCCCAATTCCAACTCAGAATCATCATCCGGGTAGGAAGAAGATTCCTCAGATGACATCACAACAACACAGTTTTTGACCTCTCTAGACAAAGTTGACATTGACCCACCGGAATTAACGACGCCGCCGCCTCCTCCGCCGCCGTGGACAAGTGTATTTTGCATCAAGACTCGATTTTTATCGCAAAAAAAGACGAGGAAAATTGTTGTGGGAGAGGGAAATATGGGAAGAAAATAGAGTTAATTGGTTTGGTATGGTTTGCTTTGTTTTGGGTAAAGAGAAAGGAAAAGTGGGAGAAAGGGGGGGGGGGGGTAGGTTGTTGATAGTGGGGGGCCCTTGTCGGGTTTGTGCGCCTCAACAGCATTATAGATTTGTCCTAACGGGGACCCACTAATGTACAACAGCTTCTGAATGCTTGCTGTTATTGTACCAACAAAACTGGAACCATCGGAAAAATCACCTTTTGCTTCTCACACTCAAAACTGACATTATTTTGGTATTTTTTTTTCCTTCTCGCTTTCACATTTTCCAATGGGAAAACGAAAGGAAATATGAAAAGAATATTAAAATTATCCCAAATTGTGAACAATAATTTTATACTACTATAATATTACTTATTTTGGGATTCGGGCGTTCATCTGTTCGGCTCGATTAAAAATCGGAATGAAATTTTAATTTTACAAATTTTTGAACCAAATAATTTAGCTTGTTTAAAAGTTGACTTTTTTTTTAGAAAATCAATTTCATTAAAAATAAAAATGTTACAGAAAAAGTGCTCAAGGAACTCCCTTGTCACAGCCAAACTAGCCAACACAGATGAGCACCAGAGCTTGATAAACGATCCTACTTACTGTATTGTTCTTGATTTCGAAGAAATCTACCAATGATTAGAGCCCTATAACCTGGGCAATATAGCCCTAAAATCGAATTAGTCCAATCAGTTTGGTTTTCTGTTAAAACAAATTTTCAAAAAATGTCAAAAAAAAGGAGCCAATATTTATGTACGTATATAAAAATTTTGATTTTTAGTTGACTCGACCAAACCGATGAACACCTGAAATTTTTGGTTCGGTATCGATTAGAACCAAACGTTTGGTGCTCAATTTGGTTCGGGCATTTAATCAAATTGCGCACACCATATGCAGAAGCAGAAATTATCTAATATTTGTGATCAATAAAAGTCGTACGTATTGCAGTCTCAAACCTCCTTAACAATCGCTTATACTTAATACTTTTTTTCTTGTGTTTTTCGTGAAATGTGCAACTCTTACTAAGAAATTAGATTTATCTATAATTTTCTAATTTTTCAAACATACATTTTAAGAAAATAATGATCTTTTGATCCTTCCCTTGTCGATAGCTCTTGTTAGAGACCTATTTGGTAATCATTTGGGAAAAGAAAATGGAACAATTTCAGAAAATAGCTCATTTTCAATTTTTTGTTGCTTAACAGCTTGAAGCAAGATGTTAGTAATCATTTTCTTTTCACCAAAATACTTCAAAAATGAAAATTCATAGTATAATTTTTTCTCTAACAACGGTATTTTCACGAACCAAAAAAACACAAAGGTGAGAGGGAGGAGAGAACAAAACAAAACCTCATTTTTATATACGATTGATCATTTTCTTCGTAATCAAAATGTTGGTCAACATGAGCACACTAATTATGATTAATATAACTATTACAAATAAATAAAAAAATATGAAGGACAAAATACACGAGTATTTGAACCAGTCCAAAGTGAAACCTGACGATAAATTGAAAGACCTAAAAACTCGGGAGAAATTGAACGGTTTAATGAATGTAGACGCGGGGTGTAGGGACAAGAAAAGCTTTACGCCAAACGACAAGCCGACAACATGTGGGGACCACAACCTCACACCGCTCAACACTTCACCCACAATTGTGGGGCCCACTTATAAAGGCTAAGGGAGATGCTAAGTCCACCCACTAATAAGTACCCATAGATTAGCCAACTCTCACATTGATTATTAAAACGGAACGTCGGCCCTATTTATGTCAATATATGTGTGTATATATATACCCTATATATATATATATATTAATTTAAAAAAAATAAAGAATGCTTAATTTGTTTTTAGAATTAACTACTGGGATAATAATAATATCACTTTTAGTCATTCTTATAGTTTTGGGCCATTACAAATCCTATATTCCATCCGTTAGTCAATTTACTCTTAGTCTTCATCTCTTATTCACCTCCTCCAATTTTGATAAGGAATCATTACAAGTAATTCATTTGAACGTATGTTTAGCACTTATTACTTTGCAAATTAAAGAAAAAAAACAGTGTAAACATACCCACATATAACAACTTTTTATACTTTATTTGAATTAGAATATATTTGTTTTTGACAATGACAATGATTATATTTATCTTAAGAAAATCTACTAAAACTTCCCTAAAATAAATTTTTATATATCCTAAAAATCCATAAAATATTCAATCTTAAAAATTCATTCTGTATTTCATTCAAAAAAACCTAAAAGTTGATACTAACAATGTTCTAGGCTAAATTACCCTTTATTTCTTAAATTAAGATTGATCAATTGAATTTTTTCTTATCGATATCTGTTTTGTTTTGGACTTTTCAAATTAAATAAATTGCATTACATGAATTTTACTTTCATTTTAAATGTTTTTATTTAATTTTTATTTTTATCTTAAGTATTATAATTATATAAAATATATATATTTTTAAATTTTAAAAAGACTAAAAAACTAAAAAAAATTCAAATTAAAATCATAATTAATAGGAGTATCAATATTAAAGTTTAAAATAAATTTTTTTTTACAAAAATACCATTGATTAATTTTTAAAGTAGAATGTTAAGGATAATTAAGTCTATAAATGTTAAGTTGTTTTGAACGAAAAGTTGGTGGAATTGGTTTTTGGATCAAAAAACTATTATCACAGATTTTTTTTTGGATGTAAAAGTTAATTTTAGGGGTTTTTAAGTAATTTCAGCTTAATCCTATACCTAACAAAAATATATTTTCTAAATATAAGTGTGACAAATCCCTCATCATTCTATAATTAATCAATATAAATTAAAATTATAGACATAAATAGTAATTCCGTCATGCAGTATACGGACACCCACCACCACCATATTTATACAATAATAAACCATTAGTTTTATTCCACGTGGCAGATAGGTCGCGATGCCAAGATCTCAAGAATGGATGCCGGTGTTACTGACTGACCGTTGCCTGTCTCCCTCAATTAAAGTTACAAAAAAGGGAAGAAAAAGAAAAACATTTATGTACCTGCAAACATATGTACCTACCCACAGTCCCACACAGAAAATAGTGATCATAATTTTTTTTCAAGAGATTTTTTGCTTATATAAGTAGTGAAATTTTTATCGTGAATGCCCAAACAAATGAAATTTACTCAGTTACTTTATCCAAAAAAAGAAAGAAAGAAATTTAATCAGTTACTAAATATTCTTTTCAACAAAGCTCGACGCACATATAAATATAACGAAACTAACAACAGCAATTAGGACTGTCAATAAGCTCAAACCGACTCGAAATTCATAATTTCAAGCCGAGCTTTATTCAAGCCGAGCCCAAGCCGAACTAGAGCCCAAGAATAAGGCTTGAATTTGAATTCAAACCAAGCGTGAGCAAGAGTAGACTCTACTTGAATTGGGCTCGAGCTCGTAAAAGAAAATATATACATGTATATATATTATATACAAAAATAAAATATAGTGCTATTTTTGTAAATAATTCCAGATTGCACAGAAAATATCAAAATTTAAAATTAAGGAATAGAATCCTTAAAATCAATCAACATTCAATTCCAAAATTTTCTAATGTATACTCAAGAAATTAAAAAGGTAAAAAATCATCAATTTAAACATACCGGACCGTATCTGATACAAACATATGACAATTCACATAAACTGACATTGGAGGGATGCTAACTTTTGTCTTCAAGAATTGTATTTTATTTATTTCTCCTCACAACTCACGACAAAAGCAATTTTTTTGTACGTAAGTTTATCATATATTTAGTTATAATATTTTGTTATCTTAAATAATGCGTAGAGCACATATTTCAATGAAATGAGATCTTTCAAAATACATTTAGTTATGATTTGTCATTAAACATGGATGATGTTGATTTTTAAGATTGTTATTTTTTTATTTATATATTCGATTACTTTATTAAAAATTTTTCAAAAGAGAACAAATTCGGGCCGGCTCGGCCTTGGCTTGAAACTCGTACTAATTTTTAAGCCGAGCTTGAGCTTTGAAATAAAAAGCTCGTGCAAATTCAAGCCTTGATGATAAAAGATCGCATAATATCAAGCCGAATGTGAGCTTGACCAGGCTTGGCTCGCTCGGCTTGATTGACAGGCTCAACCGCAGCCCTGGTAACAAACTTAAAAATAATTTTTAATTTATACAAAATAAAGTATTATAAAACGATCACTATAAGTTCAAATGAGAAGGCAAACGTTACATTCAGATTCGAAAACGTGAAGGTAAAAAAAAAAAGAAAAAAAAAGAGGAGGCTCACCACTAAACCAATGGTGATAGCAATAATAATTAGATATGAGTAAGTTTTGATCATGCATTTTCACGCCATCCTTCTTGTTTTATTTAGGCTGACACTGCTGCACTTGAATGTTTCTGTATATATTGTCCTTAAAATGGATTCTTCTGTTCTAAATGGCGACAGACATCAAGTATTTTGACTTGTTGACAGTAATGTCTGGGTCTTTCAATATTTCTTTTTCCTTTTTCCTCAGGCTTTTCGAGGTGTAGTTACCCTAAATGGGCATCATAGGGGTTGAAATTATTTTCGGAACGTGTTACACTGTCACAAATGGATCTAACTTTAAAAGCTTATGCAACTTCTAATCCCGATACAATTATAATGGTATGTGTATGATGAAATTCATCATAAATCTTATTATATGAATAATAATGATTATTATTTAGATATAAGAAATGCGTTCGCCCCTAAAAATCACACAAATAATTGTAATTGTATTAAATAAAGTTCAATCATCAAAGTTTCAAGTGCAATCTTAAAGAGGTTTCGGGACTATGGACAATCACAAGAACCTATATATATAAATGAGCCTAACGTAAGTTCTATAATATCAAGGGTTATTATTGTTCTTACATTTTGATCAACCCGAGACCTCCTAATAATAGTCCGTCATTGACAAATATGGTTCCAAAAATTTGTCAACTCTTGATGGAGTCAATCGGGAATTCTTGTATACACCCAACGCTAAACACCAAAGGCTGTGGGCTACATCACATCAACAACAAAATAAATTATATATTGATGTGATATGATCTATACCTTTTAGAGTGACACAATAGGAGCATTTAAGAATTCCCGAGTCAGGGTTTGCTCAAAAATATTGTATGGTAACTCCACCTTCCACACATGCATAAATCAAAATAAAATCCAAAAAATATGATTTAACAGAATCGAAATACAAGATTGTATTTGGTGATCAGTGGTGGCAGAATTACACATTTTTACTAACAAATATAAAGAATTTAGACATAAAGAACTTTCATTACCTCAAAGAAGATGAGACATATCCTGCATTCAGTCCTCTGGAAATTGGTCTACAATCAAGCAAAGATTATCAAACATCTATATCTGCATAATTTCACTAATACACCTTCTTGTAAGAAAGACAAATGCAAGAAGGGATATCAGAATCAAACCATCAAACATCATATAGGCTGAGGTTCATATGTTTCCAGAAATCTCTTCTATGGAGACGTGCAAAAAGCCTTCATGCTGAAGGAAAATACCTTTCTTAGGAGGTCTCGTGACTCTGGTCCCGGGAAAATCACTACCGTCCCATGATGGGTCCACAATGCCCAGACTGTTGTAATCGTCCCCCTATCTGCAGTACTCAGACTCCCTAAGAAGCAACCGCAAATTTCCAAGATCGGGATAGAGTTCAAATATAATACTGCATCCCCTATTGTTCCTTAAAACATAAGACTTGTTTAAATATAATAATATCCCATATTGTATAATATGTAATGTAATTACATTGCAACCTGTCTTCTTTAGAACTGTACACAAGTTACAACAGAATATGTGAAGGATCGGTTTCAACTCTTTGCTCGTGTCATGAAAACATGGTACCCAAAAGAGAAGAGCATCTAAGAGGTTCATAATAAGGCTACCATCTTTCATCCCCAATCCAATTATTCTTCTCCTTTGGACCTGTAGGACCTTCTTCTCCGTACAACTCCAATGGCAACTTGTTAAAAATATTCTCTACCGAATATCGAACCATCAGAGGCAAAATGTTGATAATTTTATCCAGTTCTGTTCTCGAATCGTATGAAATAGTCGGGCCCCACTTTCTCATATATTGTAACCAACACGGTTCTTTAACAACTCCATCTCCAAGATATTCAGCTGCAACAATTTCATACTGCCTGCTTGAATCAACAGAAAAACCACTATGGGCAGCATCGTTTCTTACTCCAATCCCGAGTTTTGAAGAACCCTGAATGTAGTTTCCAGGATGTGGAAAACTAGCATGACCATTTCTCGACGAATAAATAATAGCTTTATTTCCCTTAATAAATTCTAAATCAAAAGATTCAACCCATTGACCTCCACTATGCTGCGAAAAATATATGCTCCAAAGCTCTCCGGTGAAGTTACTAATCCGAAGAGTGAAATGCTCCCAGTCACCTACATGTTGACCAATCTTGCTAAGAGCAAAGTCCATCAACCCAATTTTCAATGTGCCCGGCCCATTGAAAGGACAAAAAACCCACATCACAATATCAGTGAACGACCCGCCTAAAGCAGGTTTAACATGAATGTAAAGCTTTGCACTTTCCAAGTTTCCATGCTTAACATTCTCCCTCCCACTATCACAGGGCAAATCTATCCAATACTTCCCGTCATTCGTCCCTCCACCGGGAAGATTAGAACCTTCACTATCAATAGCCTCGCCAATCGGGTTTCTGCCACTGTATAACAATGCTCCGTTTCTAAAGAACCATGAAACAGAAGATGGCAAATATACCTCATCAGGATGGAAGAAGATAGTAGGTCCATAATGCCCAACAAGTTCATGGATTTGAACCATACTGGGCATTGCATGTAAACTATGATCAAAATTCTTCAAGCATGCAATATTTTGCTCTTCCACTGAAGTCAAGTAGCTATTGCAATAAAATGTGCCTACTGACACGCCTCTCCCGTAAATACCTCGATGAAGAGGTCTCGTATTCCAAACTATAAGTGGTATTTTCGAGAAGTTAGAACGTGTGTTAACTATAAGGCGATAAGCTTCACATGTATCGGTTAGGTCAGCACGAACACATTTAACCTCCTCCAAATCTGGCTTCTCTGACTTGTTGGTCACCACAAAGCCCAAAGCTTTATAACCCTCTGGCGGTTGGGGTAACCATAAGTAACCGAATACATCAAAGTTTTCGTCACCTCCATCGTTTGAACTCCACACAAGTGAATAGTCCACTGGATTCATGAGAGCTGGCATATAGTCCGAATTGTTGGTGGGCCGCTCTTGTTTCCTAGCCAATTCACGAGCTACAAGAACAAATCCTCGTAAAGGCTTTTCATTAGATTGACAGTAGTAACCGAGAGTGGAAAATCCATCTGGAATTCCTACTGGCTTATAAAAGCTAATGTTGTGTTTCCCATCCGTGGACATATTGCAACCCCAGATAAACTCAAACTTAGTTATTTGGCAAACCTCTAATTCTCCTAATTTTATCACTGAAGTAGCAAATCCTGAACCTGTATATTCAAATTTAATAATGAAAAAGGCACAAGCAAAAGTTGAAATAGTAAGATCCATTCAACCATGCACTTCAAAAAGATTTGTATATATCTTCTTGGAATAAACAATGTTCACAAAGATATTTAATTGAAACTATTATCAACCAACTTTGCATTGCATACATCATCAAAAAAAAAAAAAAAAATGCCCTCACAACTCAGAATATGTTAAGACTTCATGACTTCATTTTCTTTCTTTTTCATTTTTTGATGAGTACACTTCAAAATGTATCATAGTTAATAGTGTGTGATTCCTCAAAGAATCTTACACCACGCCACCAGTAATCATGAAAAACATTAAGTGAGTTGCTTGAATGCATGACGGCTCAAAATCAATGGATTGAGTATGAACTTTCAAACTATAAACAAAATCATGAAGCACGGGAAAAGCAACTATAGGAGTAATAAAATCAATAAACTATAAAGTCTAATGTACTTGTAGAGAAAGTATGATTTGAGAACAAACTTTTTTGAAGATAGGGACATCAACAAAAGGAGGAAATTGTTGATTTTTGAGAAACATAGGCAAGCTAGGACAGAATCTGATATTATTTCCTCAAGTATTGTCTCTACTACATCAAGCACAATACCAGACGTTCAAACTACAATCAGTCAATTGTTGAAAGGAACAGGTAAGGATTGCACATCTGTGCTTTCAAAAACTTCTGTACAAATGGGAACATTAAACCATTTCTTTCCATGCTCAAGATGCGAAAAGATATACTTTTACAGAAGTTAGGAAATTAAAGAAAAATCAATGCCACAACGCTCAGTGGATTATCTTTTCTGAACAAGTCACCAACATTAGGTTTAAAAATCATAGAAACCAATTTAAGGGTTGATTATAGATAAAGAATAGAGACACGGAAAAGTGGTAACATCTGAACTGTGTACGTTCTTTTAAGAATTTCCTGTGTTTGATGGGTTCTCCAGTTCCTAATGTTAATGCTATTTACTACGCATTTTGTAATTCTAGGGTTTTTGACATTTTAGTTCTCCATGCCATTTCATGACAACGTGGCTGAGAAATACAATTGTTCAGCATACCTGGGCAACTTGACTCTTTGAAATTGTATATCAATGGATTGCCAAAGTTGACGCCGTCGAGGCCAAGGAAATTCACTACATAATGGCAGAATATAACTTTGAAGGTGCTCAAAAGATGACCGTGAAAGGACAAAACTTCCACCGACGAATCGGCAAGATTACCCAATTGATACGCATTTGTGATGTTCATTGTTCAGATCAAAAGATGCTAATTGGGCCCTAAAGAGGATTGTCATAGAATCCTTCAAGTTAAAAAGGGTTGATGAGTCATCATGGCATTCCCGTGAAAACTCACCACATGAGCAGTCCATGCACCCACGGCATGCACATACTATGACTAACTATCATTTCTCTTCTTGTATATAAATGCATTCTCATTGCCCCAAAACTCAGTTTTCCACTTTAATTTCCATATCCTGATACGAAACCTAAAATGCAACGGTACAATAGGTGAGGTAAGAAGATTCATCGATGTCTCTTTATGTAATTTCATTTATCTTCATTGTGGCTTTTTTTTTAAATTATTGTTTTATCATTCCCTTTCTTGAGACACTGTAAAAGAATAAGGATGACCAACTTAACACATATGCATCCCTTTTCAACTTGAAGGATTCGAAATATACCCCTTTTAAATTGCATTAGCCTCCTTTAATCAGAACACTAAATAACAAACACCACATCTGCTTAGCAACTCGGTAATCTTGTCAAGACCCCGACAAAGAGTTCATGGTTTTAAATCCATCTTTCTAGCACCCTTAAATCGTAATCTATCATCTTATTTTAAGCAAATTTCTCGACCTGGACAGCCTCATCTTCTTCTTCTTTTCTCACTACCATAGAGTATCAAGAAGCCAAGTTGCCCAAGTATACTGAACAAGTTAAATTTCGAATACTCCTCTTCTAAAAACCAGATACCCATGGGGAAAATGAGGTGGGTGAGCTTGAATTGGAATCAAATATGCCAATAATCAAAGTCTTCAACCACATTGGAACACATGGAAACATAAAGATATAAAAACCCTAGAACTACAAGATGCACAGTGAATATTAGCATAAAAACGAGGAAATGATAAGAAGAAAGTGAACAATTTAAACTAAGAACTAAATGATCAACCATATAATATAATCCCAAATCCCTATATCAATATAAGCAAAAAAAATAGTATAACGCTGATACAAAACATGGCTAAACTATGCTCATACAATGCTCAATATATGAAAATACACACATATACATATAACACCATATGCTATATATATATATATCAATCCAAAACCTTAAAGCACATAATACGAATCGATCTCTCATAGACGAAAACACAAACACAATAATTGCATACCTTGCGGCCATTGTGGAATCGGGTCGGGTAGAGAGAAATATTCGGGTTCGGGTTGCGTAAAATCGGTGACCCTACTCCAAACGAAACATTTGCATCCCATCATCATCATCTTGTCACCCCGACAAAAAATTGTGAGTTTAACAATGTATTTGAGAATTAAATGAAAGCCCAGTTGAAAAAACGTCAAGATCTTGACGACAGCGTTAATATAACGTCGCATGAAATTGTAGGAAATTTTGTTGAGGCGGTAGTTTAGTGATTTCCTCTCTCTAATTAGTTACTTGAAGCGAGGCAAAAGAATGTTTACATTCGAATGGGGGTCGGACTTTAATGTCAGATCCGGATATTAGTTTAATGTAGAAATATATATATATATATTAGTTTAATGTAGAAATATATATATTCTTATATATACATATTTATATATATATATATATAAAGGGGAAGGCAGACACGTCTTCGTCGCCCTAGGCTCTATTGGATCCCGCCCCCCCTTTTTTCTCGTTTTTTTTTCCTCCGGGAAGAAAACGACGTCGTTTCTTTTTTTCTTTCAGCAGTACCCACAAAGTCCTCAAGACATAAGCTTCATTTGAAATATAGGCCTCCCTCATAGGCTTGTTCAAAGTTTTGGCATGTGATATACCTATTTTACCCTTACAATTATTTATACTAATAATAATTAAAAAAAACCAATATTTACTTAATACCTAAAATACCCTTGATACCAAAATCTTTGCCTGTATCGATCTTCTCTTCCCCTGAATCCATTTTCAATGTTCTATCTCCATTTCAGGCCCTTCGGTGTATCTCCATTTCGGGCCCTTTCATCTCCAATTCGGGCCCTCCCAACGGGCGTAAAGGTAAGGGAAACAATTATAATTGGTTGATGAAAAATTTGATTATTTGAATTTGTTGGTTGAGTAAAAGTTTGATTGAATGAATTTGTTGGAGATTTTGATGGATTATGTAGACAAGGTGTTTGATAAAATACTTGATAGAGTTTTTCTCATTAGTTTGCATTGAATAGTGTGTTTTTAGGCGTTTAGAATGTAATTTTGTGATTGTAGCATTAATTGAATTGTTATATGTGTGTTGGAAGTTTGATTGTTTGAATTTGTTGGAGATAGAGATGAATTATGTAGACAAGGTGTTCGACGAAATGCTTGATAGAGACTCTCTCATTAATTTGCATTGAAAATGGTATTTTTAGGCTATATTTGATCAACGCAAAACTTTTGTATTTTGTAATAATAACTGTAATAAATTTTTGTAAGAATATTTGCTCATTCATTACTAATTGTATTTTGTAATAACTATGTTTCTATATCTTTTTTTTCTAGGAAAATGTCGGAGTTTTTGATATACTATTTATACGATGGTGAGTGGAATATGAAGTTGGGAGAATGCGGAGCACGTCAATGTGAATGGTTGTCAAGGAATAAATATAAAATGCTGAGTTTTCTGCTAAATGGAGTTAATCCACAGTCGATTACGCGTTCTCAATTTTTCCAAGTCATGTTTGAATTTTCTTCTTAATGGAAGAATTATGAAGTTGTAATAAGTTACATTCCATCCTCTTGTAACGTTGGTAATCCGGTATACATCGAGACCGATATTGACGTGAAGCATTATTTGGTGGACTCATGTCCAGGGTTTTTGACATTGACCATATCCCGT
Organism: Buddleja alternifolia; assembly: GCA_019426215.1. Lineage (NCBI taxonomy): Eukaryota > Viridiplantae > Streptophyta > Magnoliopsida > Lamiales > Scrophulariaceae > Buddleja > Buddleja alternifolia. The sequence goes on from CM033391.1 coordinate 54,722,858, forward strand.
GCGCACACGCCATTTCAGCATATAATGGTTTAGGGGATGATGGTGGCCTTCTCAATTTAATCTCTAAGTATTATTTGAAACAAACATGGGCTTTGGCTTATGTTAGAACTATATACCCCGTCCCTAATGAGCCGTCTGAGTGGATCATCCCTGCTGAAATAGAGGCGAATGTTGTTGAAGCTCCTTCTTGCGTAGAAAAATGTTGAGCGATTCGAAAACTACGATATCAATCTGGTGGAGAAAAAGGAAAAAGCCACAAAAAACGTGTGAAAGAACCATCAACCTTCTAAACAATTTGTTTGTATTGTGTATTTGTATTTTTTATGTGATGATTCTTTCACTAAAGACATTAGTAGCTCAACATTGTAATATATATATATATATATATATATACATTAGTAGTTACAATTGTTTTAATTGAGATTTGTGTTCCCCAAAATATATATATATATATATGTCACGTGGCAAATGTGTATACAACATACTTAACTAGAGGATATTGCTACATATGTAATCTTAACAATTTGAATTTATAGATTGTGATAAACTATAACTACTTAAGTAATGTTTAAAAGGTCTAAAACCATCCGACGTAGTTAATTATGATTGATAATAATAATATATTCATTTTCTATTCTACAAAATATATTTATTTTGTATTCTAAACCCTGAACTATAAACTCTTAAGAATATATATGGTAAGGGCCTATGAGCAAGAATAAATATTGTGTAATAGTGAAAAGTGATGAAAAACAAAAAATAGGTAAAAAAAATTAAAAAATATGGTTGGCACCATGGTGCCGAACAAATACCGGGTCCTATATCGCGGTATCGAGCCATGGAATTGCACTCGGCACAATAGTGCGGTAAATTCCGCACCATGGTGCCGAGAGCACTAAGTAAGACAGGGCACTCAGCACAATTGTGCCGAGAAATCGGCACCATGGTGCCCAGTGTATGGTGCCGAGTGTACTTCCATGGTGCGATACCGCGATATAGGACCGGGTATCGCGGTATCGGTACGATACCGCGATATAGGACCCATTAAAGTTGCATTGGACCCCAAAAATAAATGGTCGATACTGCGATACAGGGTCCGGTATCGCAGTATTGGATGTGGCTTATACAGGGCCCTATCTCGCAGTGTCGCGTGATAGGATTCTCAGCACTATGGTGCGGAAATTCGGCACCAGGGTGCCCGAGACCACTGTCTCAGGCAGAGCACTCGGCACCACGGTGCCGAAACTTGGCACCGTGAATATATATACCTAATAGGCAAAAAATCCCGCACAATCCTACTACGGCTTATACTTTATTGAGGAAAATGTTACTTGTACGCAATATGTGAATCAAACATAATATGAAATAAAACTTCATTTGCAATTATTTTATATTGTGTATTTTGTATTTTTTATGTGATTATTCTTTCTTTAGAGATATTAGTAGCTCAACATTGTAATATATACATTAGTAGTTACAATTGTGATGATCTATAAATACTTAAGTAATGTTTAATATAAAATCATTCGACATAGTTCATTATGATGAATAATAATATATTCATTTTCTATTCTAAACCATTAACCCTAATCCCTAAACTATAAACCCTAAACCTTCCTTGCGTAGAAAAATGTGGAGTGATTCGAAAACTACGATATTAATCTGGTGGAGAAAAAAGGAAAAGCCACAAAAAACGTGTGAAAGATCCATCGACCTTCTAAAGTAAGGGTAAAATGGTAAAATTAAGTTTTTTGGTCCTTTTTTGGAGTTTTTCGACTGAATCCGACAGCTATGCGCGTCTTCACGAGAAAATTCATAATTAATTGTAGAAAGCTCGAATTCATGAACCGTTTTGTTCTCATAAAAATAGACATATAGGGCTACACATATATTGCACATTATCAAGAGATGTCTAGAACAAAGCAGTTTTGCATTCAAAGTTAGAGAAAAATCTATCGCTGAATCCGACAGTTGTGCGCATCTTCACGAGAAAATTCATAACTAATTGTAGAAAGCTCGGATTCATGAACCGTTTTCTTCCCATAAAACTAAACACATGGGGCTATCGATACATATATCACACATATTTAATTGAAACTCGGCACCATGGTGCCTAAAACTTGGCACCATGGTGCTGAGTATCATGCCTTAGGCAGGATAAACGGCACCATGGTGCTAAAAACTCGGCACGATGGTGCCGTTTATTTACCTCAATTTTTATTTTTTTTATTTTTTATTTTTCACACTTTTTTAATACTGCCATACGGGACCCAGTATTTCAGTATTCGCTTCTGGAATACTGAGATGCGGGGGTTATATATCACGGTATTCGCTACAGCAATATTGGTATACTAGACCCCCGTATTGGAGTATTACGTACCCCTTGGGTCTATCAGGCGATACCGAGACACTTGCATCGATATCGCGGTATTTAGTACCTCAATACTGCGATATAGAGGTCCTGTATCGCAGTATTCCAAAATATGGGGTAACCCTCTATTTACGATATCATCGATACTGCGATACGGGACCCATGTATCTCAGTATTTGGTAATAGGATACTGTGATATAGGACTATGTATCAGAGTATCGTATCTCCGATACTGCAATACAGGGTCCTGTATCGCAGTATCTACGAAATTTGGCCCTAACCCTATGTCTGTATTTCAGTATTCAGTACGATACTGAGATACAGGACCCTGTATCGCTTTATCGTCAATTTTCGGCGCCGTGGTGCTGAAGACTCGGCACCACTGTGCCGAATAGACTACCTAAGGCAGTTTGCTTGGCACAATGGTGCTGCGCAAACTGCCTAAGGAGTCCACTCGGCACCATGATGTCTTGTGTATATTGTTTTATTATTGTCAATTTTGGCAAAGAAATTTTTTTACCCTCATCTCACTAATATTGCAATTCATTTATTTTTTAGACAGATATACTAATATCCAAATGTGAATCAAAGATAATATGAAACAAAATTTCATTTACATTAATGGTACAAATTTTTTACAAGATAATACAATTACATACAAGTATGATCCTCAAACAAATAAATACTCAAATTTTTAATTTAATGAGAGAACCTCTATCAGACATTTCGTCGAATACCTTGCCTTCATTATGTAAATGAAGAAGGCAAAGTAAATGAGAGAGAGGGAGACAGGTGGGGGGTTTGGGTACGATATCTCTTCTCTCCGGTATCTCCTTTGGTATGGCATCGGTTTCGTTAGCTCTTCGTTTTTCTCCCTGCTTTGATGATATGAGGGGATGGATATTGCAGTATCAGGGATATCGATGATTAGGGAGAAGAAAGGGGGTTTTGGGTTTTATGGGTGAAAAGGGTATCTATGTAATTACACTAATTATATTAAAAAAAAAACAAAGGTTAAGAAACGTGTTTTTAGTGGAAACACGTTTCTTCAAGTGGAATAAGTGGGGGAGTTTTTAGTAATTCTATTGTCAAAAAAGAGATAGAAATTATAAAGGGTCTAAATTCTTCATGATATGCAAATGAAGCCTATTTTTGCAAACGTCCCCTCTCTCCTCTCCTCGCCGTGCGTCACGCTAATCTCCGCCCACCACCACTGCAACTGTCGGTGCCGCCACTGCTTTACACTTCGGAGTACCACGGGTCTGTCTATACCATATCCCGCCGTTTCGCACAAAAATTCTGCTGCAGCTGCGTACTCCGTCGAACACCACGTATCCAACTGCAATACACAGGTACATGCCCTTTCTCCGAATATTTTGGGTCTAATACCTGAGCAGAGAGTTCACATTGATTTTCTAATTAATTTGTTGAGTTTTTTTTTTCTTCCTATTTCATTATGTTAAATTGCTCATGGTTTTTGTCAAATTTGATTGCACTAATTTGTTTACTTTGAGTTTGTTCACTGGTTCTAAGTGCAACTTACGTATTATTTTCGAATTTCATCTCATTAATTGCAACAAAGAGTTCAGATTAATTTTCTGATTCTATTATATTAATTTGCCCAGGTTTTTGTCCAAAACCTGACCAAAGAGTTCGGATTAATTTTCTAATTTTATTATATTAATTTGCTCATCGTTTTTTCTAATTTGATTATGTTAATTTGGTTCGTCTAATTTAATTATATTAATTTCCTTACTCTTGGTTTGAAGTTCTCGGCTGCTGAAATGCGGGTAAGAGTTCAGATTAAGTTTTTCTTAGGGTGGTACTGAGTTTGCCCTTCAAGAGGTGAAAGAAGTAAATGTGGTTCCAATGTAAATAGTTTTACTTTTTGTGCACGGTTTAGAAATAAATGTTCATGTTACTAAGTTGATGTCTTTTGATCACAATTCTCTCTCTCTCTAACTGACTAGGGGTGAAAATGAAAATTCCTCAATGTTCTCTAAAACTTTATCAATGAATATTATTTCTACTTTCATTTATAATTTGTGATCTGTATTTGGTTTAGTTAGTAAATTTCTAGGTGCTTTACTTCATAGTCGGGCTATAATAGTTTTATTTTGCTCATAGGCTCACAAGTCACAATAGTAAGTTTTATCATCAGTGTTTTTGTCTTAAAAAAAAGTCTATCCTCGGAAACTTTTTTGACAACATAGCAGTAATGGTCAATTGATGCTGCTGCAATGGCGAAGATTAATAGAAAAGGTAGCTATTAGATTTAAGTAAGTGGAGAACCAATTTTGTGCAACATTTCTTTGAGATTTAGGATAGCCAAAAGAAAAAGGACTGTTTCGCATATGAGTGGCAATTTAAATTCAAGGTAGCATGTTTTTGTGATATCCTCCACCATATCACGTCTATCTAAATGTTATATAATTTACGTACAAAGTTATCACGTGTTTATATGTAATATATGGTCGCCACTATCCTTATATATGAACTGTTTTGCACTTTTAAATGTTATGCTGGCTCCTTGCTTCTATTTATGCTGTGGGAAAAATTGATTCATATGTGAATGCATCCATCCGTTGTATGAAGACTCCAAATGCAAGAAATTTATGCTTACTGTGGAGACTCATATAATTAGAGATATGTAAACTCTCAATTGGGTTAATGGCCTTTAAGTTATTTGTCTTTTCCGTTTCTTTCTCATATCCAATAAAATGCATATTACTTTCCAGGCTCTTGTTACTTATTAGAATTCTGATTTTTCCTTACACGTGTTATCAGGGGAAGAGACACACACTCACAAAGAAAAGGAGAGAGGGAGAATGTAGTTTGACTGTCTTTTAGCACAGACTCTTCACTGATTACATAACTGAGGTTAAATCCGGCATCAGAGTTCTTGTGAAAGCTTCTGAGGTTGTTCCCTTGATCGATGACAGTAAACTAATCGACACCACCGAGAGATGGGTTCTGTGATTCTGTCCTCTGATTTCAGAAGATGGTTGAGAGAGCAAAACCGTTCAGCTGAGGCTTGTTTACTGTGTCTAGAAGAGGGGTAAACTCTAAATTCTTCTTTCTTTTTGTCTCTATAATTTGTGTGAAATTAATGTTTGACTATGTACGTTTGTCAGATACATTAAAGAAGGTAGTTAGTGTGGTTAAGGTTTTGGACAAAAGCAAAGATGTTATGATGATAGTTCAGGAACAAGAAATAATATCCATAGGGTGTCTAAGTAATTTGGCCATGAAATATTAATACATGGGAGTTGATCATACATAGAATAGTTGGAATCGTGCCATATGTAGTTTTGTGTGCAAATGCAAATTCCAGCACCAAAAATTTTTTGACTAGCAGTTATCTAAGTCCACTTATTTTCATCTCATGACCTGCAAATATGAGTCTAGGTCATGCACTCGTTATTATGAAGTTACTCTTTTCATGGTCAGTATTTTGTAAATTGTAAAAGCTTGAATCATATTGACTTGTGATTTGGAGGTAGTTAGTTCGCCATTGGTCAATTCACTTTCTATCTTGAAACTTATTATACGATATAGATCTGGTCAATTGGCTTAGAATGGTTTATCTCATCCTTGTTCATCTTTACTTTCTCAAAATAATATATCGCGTTAAAGTGCCATCTCATGGTAGTTGATATGCATGTGAATCTTCTGATTTAGTTAGTCTTTTGTTCTTAAGAATATACCAACGGATGATATGACTGTGGTTTACAATATGAGATTGCTAAAGGCGTCATCAATTACTGCACTAAGCTTTATATTATGGATCTTGTGGAAAACTTGCATGTTTATTGATTGCAGATACCCTTGTCTGTGTATTTGGGACATGGATAACAAATTACCGAGAAATCATTAGATAAACAAAGACGGAAGTTTTGGCTGGTGTTTTTGGAAAAAATAATGAAAGAAAAAGTTTTTCATTTGACTTGGAAGGGTTACTCGAATTTAAAGTTGATTGTTAAACCATATGTTAGCTGAAGTTTTGGTAAGCTAGATATGCTACCATAGACTGGACTTTTGTTATGAAAATGTGTACGCCTCCATTGATATATAGATGAAAACAATGAATGTAATCTACCCGTCAATAGTTTCAATTTTGTATGCGATTTGCAACTACCTGTCCGTGAATTAAATCTATTGTCTATAAATCGTCATTCTTTCGATTTGAGAAAAGTTACAACTTGGTTATGTATAAGATGTAAACTATGTCTACAGCTCCACAATATTGAATGAATTAAGTTCATTTGATTTATGTAAATGAGTAGTATTTCATTTCTAAAAATTACGTCACATGCATAAAAATAATTTGTACCGGGCACCATCACCGCGCATTGCGCAGTACTTGATAACTAGTATATATATATATATATATGCGACTCCGCCACCCTCAAAATGTATTTTGTAAAAAGAGGGTGTTACATACGACATTTATTATATGGTTAGTCACATATTTTATAAAATATATTTGGATTTGGCTGAAATAGAAACAGGTTAACATTTCTATGTATATATATTGGGCATTTGGGCTTTGTCTAGAGTGGTGAATACAAGAAATTGGAAATAGCAAGCTATTATCATGCTACTATAAGACATTTGATTATTTTTTTAATTTTCAAATAGAACTAAGTTTCTAAAGAAAAATAATAATGATAGACTAAGTTGAATAAAATTAAACTTACATAATTATTCATCAAAATATCTTTTCATTTAAAATAAATCATGAAATCTTCATGTGACTTTCCAATACCTGACTTGATAAAACTCTTTTGTGTGCATAACCATTAAAAAATAAACTAAAAATTAAACTTATACAATAATCAATTTGATCAGTTGGCCAAATTCACCATAAAATACGAGTAATCCTCAGTGTCACTCCAAGTTCAAAGGTTTCAGGTATTTCTATAGTTATGAATTTAGAGCTGTCAATCAACCCGAACAAGCCGAACTTGCACAGGCTCACGTTCGGCTTGAAGAACTTCAAGCCAAGCCCGAGCTGGCTTGAATTTAAAATATCACTATTTTTATCCTCTTAGTACAATTGATAAAAATATACATATATATATATATATATAACAATTTCAAAACACTTTAAATCATCAATATCAAACTATAATCGTACTAAAAATCCTTAAACTTAGTTTCATAAAGTCAAAAACACTAAATTATTTTTCTATATTATTTCGCTACGTACTTGAGAACATTTACAATTAAAATACAGTTGATTTATTTTCGTCCAATTTGACTTCCATATTATCCTTATATCTATGAATTTTTTTTTATAAAGTATAAGTGATATTTATATAATATTACAGTTGGTATATTATTTTGAATATACGCATATATATTATAATATATATATATTACTTATTATACGAGCTCGAGCTCAATTCAAGGCGAGCTTGCCTCCGCTCACGCTCGGCTTGAATATAAATTCAACCCCTAAACTTTGGCTTAAGCTTGAAAATATTCAAGCCGAGCTTCGAGCCGGCTTGAGCTCATTGACAGTCCTAGTTATGATTAGGACTGTAAGATGAGCAGAATCGACTCACGAGCCTAGCAAGCTAACTCATGAGGCTCAATTCAAGTTCGGGGGTCAAGTTCGATGAATTTGAACTTTTTAATGAGCTTTTAGCTTGAGGGTTTGAGCTCGTACACCTGTGTTTGATAGCTCGTAAATCGACATGTTTTTTAATTATTATTATAATTTATATTTAAACCATACTATAATTTAAATAATGATAATATTATTAATATCAATAGTGATGAATCATGATGATAAATAATAACAATAATAAGAATTACCGATAATCATGTGTTAAAATACTCGACAAATCAAATTTCATTTACGATATTTTATTAAGAAAAATATTGAGATTGAGCACAAATTTTGCAAATAAGTTTTGAATTTAAACCCGAAGTATTAAAAATTCAATCTTAACTCAATTCGTTTGCAATTGTAATTACTAATTACGATAATTCATGTACATTAATCCTATGAATAATTGTATCTTTTGTCGAAACCACAAAACTGGCGAAATTGACGCGTAAAGACTTGCATTCATTTTGTTCAAAAAAAGAAAAAGAAAAGAAACTCGCGTTCATGTTCAAAACTAGGGCTGTGCAAAAAAAATCGGAAATTCGGTTAACCGCCCGAACCGGACCGAAAACCGAAAATTCAGTTCGAACCGAAAATTTCGGTTCGGTTTTCTATTTTTTTTTTTTACAGAAATTCGATTTTCGGTTCGGTTTCGGTTTTGGAGTTCGGTTCGGTTAACCGAAAACCGAATTTTTTTTTTATTTACTTTTTTTATTTTTTATTTTATTTTTATATAGTATAATATAGATAAAAAATTATAAAAAGTGTGTTTTCTAATGGTAACTTATAGGAAAAAGAAAGAAAGTGACCAAAATTTTTTTTAATTATTATTATTATTATTATTTTTTTTTCTGAAATTCGGTTTAATTGAAAATCGAATCGAACCGAATTTTTTCGGTTCGATTTTGGACCGTACCGAACCGATGAACACCCCTATTCAAAACGTTAAAAAAAACGAAAAAATAGGAAGAAAAAAAAAAAAAAACAACCATACACGTGTGCGGCCGTCACATTTAGAAAAGAAAACGAGGGACAAAAGAAAAAGGAAGAGAATACGTAAAACCCTTGAAAACGTGCCAATATTTGCGTTTGACATTTCTACTGTTACACCCACCTCCCATGCAACCACTAGCTATCCTTTTTCTATTTTACTTCTTTTAACTTTTGTTTTGCCTTCCATGTATCCTTCCATATTTGAAAAGTCAAGACTAATTTTTCCAAATATTAAATGTTGTCACGAGATCTTTGTCAAAAGAGAATTATTTCATACATAATATTTTGAACCTAATAAATTGTCCAATCCGAACATCCTGCAATAAGAACAAAGTCTCCCAATAAATTAGACGGAATTAATGGACCTTTCCCAATAAATTTTTCTGCATATACAAAGTCTCGAATACAATAATCAACACTACCATAACTTTCTCCATCAAAACCAACACCTACTAATAAAAATCAAGAATATTCCCTTAAAAATATCAGACGCAATTATGAAATTTCTCCCCAAATAATTTCTTCAATTTTTAAATTAAATTGTCAAAGTCACTTCTACTCCGACCAACAAATTGTTTACCGGATGTAAACAAAAACCCTAATGTTGTTTTGTCCCTACAATTATTGAGGGTCAGTCAATATGAATCCCCAAATTCCTAAATGCCAAATTAATTTTCAACGGAGCATATGCTTCCCCTCCTAAATTACCAAAAATCATATATATATATATATATATATATATATATAAATTTCCAGCAGATATTTCTCTGGATTCGTACATTCTCCACCATACAAAATAGCACCAATTTGTCTTCTCCTCCTACTTGTTGTCAACACAAATTGTATGTTTCATGTAATTCCCCTTGTATATAATTTCTTCCTATATAAAAAGGGGTATCTCCCACAACTTTCTGAATTATAGTGGTAATTCAATCTCTGCAAATTGTTGTCCGTTCTTCGTTGAAGATTATTTCTTCATCAACTAAAATTAAGGTAATGTTAAGTTCAAGTTATTGCGTTTCTTCAATGTACTATCCTTTTTTTATCTGCAGTATTCGGTATAAACCGTAGATTGAAGAGTTAATTTTCCTTGCGTCTTCTATTTATGTCTCGTAGATGCATTAATTAATGATGAAATTGGATTTGATTTAAGTTCTTTCTCTATTCTGTATCATTCTTCGCATTTATCGGATTGTTGAATTAATTATTTACTTGTGGTGGTTGAAGTCCACGTGAATCTCAACAGGTTGTGATTGATTGTTTTAGAATTTGGATTTTGGGTGATATGTGTATGGTTGTGTTTGTGATTGTTTTGGGATTCAAAATCCACCAGACCAGGTGGATGGTTTAGTATCCATGAACACGTAGATAATTGTGATTGTTTTAGAATTCGGAATTTGGGTAATATATGTATGGTTGTGTTTGTGATTGTTTCGGGACTCAAAATCCCCAACACCAGACAATTGTGATTTTTTTGGGATAAATGCGATTGTTTCGGGATAGTTGTGATTGTTCTGAAACTCAGAAGCCGAACGATAACCTCCCACTCTCCTCCTCACATTCTACCTTTATTGAATTGTACATTCCCACTTGCTTAGTCATGTTGTAGCCACTTTATAACAAAGAAAAAGTATTTATTTGCAACTATTGTTAGGCTCAATAACTTTACGCTCAACTTTGTTTCTCCTCCACACAATAGTCTCATCTTCTTGATTGAAAAACAGGGCTATTGAAGATTAAATCTATCAACCAAGAAGAGAAGAAAAGATGCTGCTAAGAAGCTCTTCTACACCAGTTCTTGGATCACTTCTCTCATCCATCTCGGAGAGCCCCAACAACTATCACCAGTCTGAATTGCATGGCGCCACACCAAAACACACACCAAATTCTAATCAAACTAAACTTTCATGCACCAACGGGAAATCCCAGAATGTCAACAAATCCTTCTTTTGTTCTCCTTCAGTTGCTGAAATCAAAAGCACGAATGCAAGTCCGCATAACGGATTTCGAAGGGTCCAATCTGCAGGGAACTTGGAAGATTTGGCTGATGCTCAATATAGTGTTGATGAGTTCAGTCTTTCCAAGAAATTTGCCCGAAAGCCTCACTGCCGCACTTTGGAGGCTATTCCATCTTTCTCGGTCAATAGTTTAGGATCTCGTTACGAAGATGATGATAGTGATGAGGAAAGTGAAGAATTGGATTGGGGAGTAGTTGATAATCCATTCAGAGTGGAGAACTTGGTTTTGGAGGAATTTAGAACTAATTCTAATGATTATGGTGTTTCGGGATTTGAAGGTGGCGGGAAGATGTATCTTGCAACAGGACTTGGTGTCTCAGGTGTCAATCTTCTTGTTGGTGGTGGTGGCGACGGTGGCAGTGGTGGTGGAGGAAGTTATAGGCCTGTTGCTTTTGACAGGGACGGTGGTGATAGCCATGGCATTAGCATGGAAGAACATTACAAGAGAATGTTGGAGGTAAATCCAGGGAATTCATTGGTTCTGAGAAACTATGCTCAATTCTTATATCAGGCAAGTTCCATTGTCCCAACTTTACCGGTTTATATCGATTTATGATTCTCATTATGTCATTGTTCTAAAACTCTTTCGAATTATGGCAGAAAAAGGGAGATCTTGAGGGAGCTGAAGAATATTATTCCAGGGCAATTTTAGCAGATCCAGAAGATGGTGAAATTCTGACACAATATGCTAAATTAATATGGGAGCTCCACCATGATAAAGAGAGAGCTTTAAACTATTTTGAAAGAGCAGTTCAAGCTTCATCAGAAGACAGGTTTGAGGAAATGCAAATTCTAGTTCTAATTATGCACAAACAAACATACATGTAATAACATCTGATTCACAAATATGTTTTTGCCAGCCATATACATGCAGCCTACGCTAGTTTCCTCTGGGATATAGACGGTGACGAGGATGAGGACGAAAAGAATGGAGCGGAAGAGTCTCAATGCGGTCCGCCAATCTTCCACCATGGATTCATGGCTTCTGCAAGTGCTTAGGGTAAAAGCGCGTTTAATTCTTGTAGGAAAACAAGATTTTTGGTAGAACTAGGAATTGAAATGTTTGATTGGAAGGTGATGAAGAAATAATTGTTTGAATAATGCATTAGCCAGTTTTGTCTAAGGATTAACCCCAGCGGTGAAATTGAAGCTCCGAGGCTATGAGGGCTTGGATTTGAATTTCACCAGAATGTGGGTTTTTGTTTATTTTCGTAATAGTTGTTAGTCGATTATAGGTTGCAACTTTGTAAAGATTTATTGCTTATTGTTATAATACTCGATGATTGATGTACTAGTATATCAGTGTGTGTACCAATTTCAATTGAAAATAGTGCAATAGCTAGTTCAAATGTATCGCCAGTTCACTGAGATTTTGTTTGATTGAAAAGATTTGGATTTGAAGAAACACTTTAAAGCTACCGATTTTGAAAAGATAACAAATTATGAGAGTGTGGACTTCATTATTATAATCGAAAAAATTGACTTCATTAGATTATCGAAAAAATTAACTTAAAAGTTAGCTAAGCAAATAAAAAATTGAATGTGGCTTGAATTTAATCAGGTTGCGCAAGTTTATATATAACTCTACTAGCATCCTCAATAGGCGAGTTATAATTCGTTCACATAGGTTAATATTTGAGGACAATTCGTGAGTCGTGACCCTCACCATTTGTATAAGATGTTTTGTTAAAGCAGCACTTCATGTCCGTACCTTTATAAATTGGAATTTGAGATGAAACACGAACGACCGAGCGCCAAATACAAAGATTGAGAGCAGAAAATTACATGAATCAAGAAAAATTCACGTATTCAAAATGTATGTGATGTAGGCCAGCCAAAGCTTCATGTTTCTATTAGACCACTGCTTAAAATTCCTCCGAAAAAAACAAACAAACAAAAGGGGGCTTCAAAATACAGGTATGCTCTTCAAATTGGAAGATAAAAACCCATCCAAGAAGAAGAAAGCATGAGAGTTAAAGCAAGAAAAATGGTACCAAAAACACTCGAGAGAATGTCCCTCCACAACAAGTTTCCATTTTGGAAAAAACCAAGAAGTTTGCTTCTGCTTTTCAAGGACTAACGACAGTTATTTAATCAGAAGCCATGAAGACCATTCGATCTAACTCTGTTATTGTCAGTGCCATTTTGGTCACTTCCCCTCCCAAAAGACCTTCCGCCACGTCCACCCCTCCCTCTTCCTCCACTTCCTGATCAAGACAATAAGAAGCATCAATAAAAATATTTTAGACAAATAGCTGGAAAAGAACAGTTTAAAATATTTTGGAAACCCAAAAAATCATTGAAAAACGAAAATTATAGACTGATGGCTTATTAGTGTCAAGTGCAATGCAAAAGATGAACAATTGGAACCAAGCTTCTTCAACAAAAAGAACAATGAAGGCAAAAAACGTGGTGAACCCAATTTCTACAAATATAAGTTATTTGAATCACATACTTCCACCCCGAGAAGCAACACTGTTGGGTCTTCTCTCCTCAATGTAGACTTTCCTTCCAGCCAATTCAATTGGAGAAGCCTAAAAAAGTGAAGCAAAGTAGTGCATATTCAGAAACCAAACACACAGTCCAACATAATATTAGTATGAGCTCAAAATTTGATTTTGAAAATTACCCCCCTGAGTTATATTTCTTACAAATTAGGATAAAGTGCTTAATTTTACAAATAAAAAAAGTTGCCTCACTAAAATGTAACAGAGGAAAACATTGCAGCACACGACACAATCAGCATGATTAAGGATGTTCCTCAACCGCACAGATGATCAATTTATGAAAGTCACACATTTTAACCACAACGGTTTTAAAGATTTACACTCACACGAAAAGATATTTAACTACAAGCACTAGATGCTTACTAAAACTATTGAAAAAGTCAGGAAAGAACATTGTTGTATAGAAAAGGGAAAGATTCAAACCTTGATTGCATTCTCAACACTATGAACATCTTCAAACTCAACAAACGCAAAGCAGACACCAGTATCCTGTACACCATAGGCAGATTCAGAGATTTTCACATATGTACAAAAAAATCAGCACATAAAGATAATAGAAAGTGTGGACCTGGCGATTCTTCAAGAAGACTCCATCAGACTTGATTTTGCCAAAACTCTTAAACTCTTGCGCGATATCAAGACTCGTCACTGTAGAAGGCAAGTTCCTCACATAGACAGATTTAGATCCTCCTGAGAAAATAAAAGAGAGTCATGCTTATGGAACTGAATAATAATAACGAAAACTTGGTTTTGTTTACAAAAGAATTTAAGATCTATAAATCAATGCCAATTGCAATATAATTACAATGTCTTGTAAATCATATCCTGGTGTGCCCTTTAAAAGGGAACAAGGGAATAAATAAAAACTAAGATTAACACCATTCTAAATAACATTTTACCCTCAAAAGGCTGAAGAACATATTTATTCCCCAAAGATCATAATAGAGTCAATAATCAAATGCAGAAGAACCTGTATTTCCAAAGAGAAAATAATGTGACAGACTTTACCTTGCTCTAATGATAAAAGTTCTTCAACGGCATCCACACGAGAACTTGGTGGACTGGGGGCTGACTGCTTCACCGAAGGCTGTGACACCTGGTGCCAATCTGCAGCAGGTGGTGTGCTCCAAGTAGTAGGCGGTGGAGAACTGAATGATGATGAAGATTTTCCTTTAGCCCGTAACTTCAAATAATCAAAGAACAAGGAATGTTAGAGAAAATTATAACCAGTCAGAAAATTTAATGAACAATAAAACAGATTCTCATAGCAACAATTTTGAAAGATAATGTGTAATATGAAAAAAGTATAATGTCACTATAGAAAACTGTACTGCTCAACAAAGGTGAGCAAAATGAACATATGACTGCTTCACACATGACGCAATAATGATGCCATATCATGATGTCTTGCACTAACTGTAGATGACACTTACTATAGAAGCATAAGTCAGCTTCTCGGGTTCTCCTACAGGTTCTTCTGTGGAAGGCTGAGTTTCTTGCATGGCAGTCACTTTACTTTGAAGCAAGACATTTGATTCTTCAAAAGGAATTTCCTCTTCTAGTATTTCAGCCTCGGGCTCGGGTGCTGGTAGAGGCTCAGGCTCAGCCTCTAGCTCCAGCTCTGGCTCAAGCTCAGGCTGCTCATGCTCTTGATAACTGTATTCTTGAATTGGCTCATCTCCTTCAATATATACGGAGTTAACATAATTCCCGGACTCCTCATGTAATGGATAATCAGATACTGTTACAAAATAAAAACATTTTAGCCTCGTGAGCACACAATTAAAAGAAACCTGCCATATTTTCACTCCATATAAAACTATTTCAGCATTTGAATGAATCACTAATCTCAACATACTAGACATCGGAGAATGAAAACTAGAATTCTGAATATTGAAGACCCAAGTCATCTGAAGTCATGAAATCTATATTTTTCGGTATGAACTACGATATGACCCAATTATCTCACGGTCTGCAACACTAGACCAATAGATAATTGAAAAAAACACATCTAAACTTTTCACTTAAATAAGTCTAAATTGGTGTTAAGATGAAATTCTGAGTATGTCTGTGTGAATCCATGATAATTGGCAATATAATTTCACACCCACTTCATCAAAAGAACATGACAATCTTAAATTCTAAAAGTTTGCATATATATATATACATATGTATATTGCCAGCAAGTTAAAACTGGTTGAAAAATAAAATTTTGTTTGTGTGATTACATAATGATCCAAAAAAAACAAATTGACCAAACAGTGATTTAGAAGATAACCAGCAGAGTAACATGGGAACCAAAATCATGTAATCGAAATATCTGCAAGGTACCATAGAAAACAATGGATGGAAAGATATCTAGTGAAGAGCCTCCAGCACAAGACTCGCAAATACGACGATTGCATTGAGCTCAACAAAAAAGGGATCGAGTATTCAAAAGACAAGAAAGGATCAACAGATCAGTCACTATACCTGGTGGATCAGGAAGATGAGTAGAAATAGCAGACTGATAATCAACATGCTGTTCCTGTGCTACTAATACTGAAGGTTGGTGCATCTCCTCCTCATCAGCAAAATGAAACATATCATTCAGAACAAAATAACCTTTCTCTTGTGGAGCAAGAAAAAAGGTCTGCACAAAATTCCTCCGCCCGATGAAATCTCTTGACTTGACAGAACCAGTAACAACCACAAGAACACCTCCCGTCCAAGAGTCAAGGGCATTTATTGTCTTGATCTCAATTCCAGTGAAATTTAGTGACATGATTATTTGATGAATTTTCTGAAAGCAAAACATAAATGCAAGAGTTAATCAATTAGAAACCTTATTTTATACATTTAACATTAAGATTCCATAAATTCACCACACAAATCTCTGTGCAGAATCAGGATAAAAGTGTCTAGATACGGTCCCTGAAGCCAATGGCATTTTGTAGACAATCTACGATTTCAAATGCCAATTTCTGAAAAGAGAACAACTGGATAAGTTAAATCATAGCTTGATTTACAAGGAGATTTGGTTAAGCTAAGTACCCTGATACACGAGGCAGAGAACGCAAATGATAAAGAATAGGGATTCACTTTTTCATTAATGACTGGCATAAACGAAATCATAGCTCCGGGTAACAATGAAAAACTTTTTCATAGAACACAATTTTCATGCCATATGAGCTGAAAACAGAAAACTAACATGATCCATACAACACTTCATCAATAATGGAAGCCAACAATATTTTCTCGAGAAGATATACCGAGAAAACAGATTAGGCAACTACACACAAAAGGCAAAGAAAAAACACAGCAATTTCAATGAAATAATAGTGTTATCTTTAACGTTTACGAATCACAGGATCAATCAATAAACTCATCTCATGTCAAAACTCCAAATCCAAAATTGCGTAAGGAGAAGTTGCCATTACCACCATATCCGATGCAGAATGGGTAATTTCTCCATCGACTCTAATCATAGAGCTGGAAGCATTGTAAAAATTATGCACAAAATCCCGCTGCTGTTGGAACACCTGATAGTACTGCTGAACGAAGTACGAGCCAACCTAACAATCCAGTAAAAACGGCAAAAAACGAAACAATTCAATCAATCAATCTATATCAACACCATGTTATATATACCAAAAACAGAACAATCAAAGATTCCATTAAAAATTACAGTATAATTTAGCATATGCAGAAACATGCAGAATCAGAGATGCGCAGCGTTGGATCATACCTGAGTTGCGGGGACTGGAGCAGAATACTGATTCGCCATTCCTCCCCCGATGTCAATCTCTCCACAAAAACCCTAGATCAAGAGCTCTATCTAGGGTTCGAGAAAAGATTGATGTTTATTCTGAAAGAGGAAATCCCTTTTTATTTGCTTCTCTGCTTTCGAATAATATATATATATATATATATATATACAATTGACGCACAATGAAGTTACAGTTTGGTAAAGATCTTTATTTCTATGAATAAATAAATATTCTTCAAATAGAGAGAGAGTTAATTCTTTCTTATATTCTTTTATGGTAGTTTTAAAGAGGAAACGATACGATCTTGACCGTACTAAATTGCTATGTCTGTGGTTTAAATTTTAAAGGCTCGGTCCGCTCGGATGATTCCGTCACTAAATAGGGTAAAAGGAGGAAAATGTAGATTTATAGCATCATACTAAGTATTTAAATATCTTAGAACAATTAAATAATAAATTACGTGAATTTTAAGTTGTCATGCAATCGGAATCGCCCTTTAAATTCTGATTCGACGAGAAGTTATTATTACGAAGTTTTGGGTTAGCCCCCATTTGATTTATAGTTATATTGAAATTTGATTTAAATTTTAATGACATCGAGTGTACTTATGACTATACTAAGACTTAAAACTTCGAAATGGACAACCAAAACCTAACTACATATGAAAAAAAATATTATCTCTCAACAAAACATCAATTGATGGTTATAAATAATGGCCACAATTTTCTTCAAGTAGAAAATGTTAGCACCCTGTATTTACACTTAATCTAACAATCATTCCACTAAAATGGTCTTACATAGATTCACAACTTGGCAATTAGCATCGATCTCCCATCTAGTCATAAACTTCTTTATTACCTTTTTTATTTTTTCATATTTACAATATTGGGAGCATAATTCAATCGACTAACTGTTCGTTAAGTCATATTATAACCAATTACCCTATTTTCACATCAAGTGATAAATTTGTAATTGCAAGCACGCATGAATGATACTTTAGAAGTTTTAAGTGTTTGATTTGTAATATAATAATTTATTCTACTGGATATTAATTGTGTAATTCACCAATTACATAGCATTTATTTCTCACCGAAATAAAAAATATGATGATAAAAGGTAGAATATAACACCACTAAAAAAAACAATACACAGTACACACAAAACTCCCAACCTGAAAGAAATTGATAATTAGTATGACAACACGAGCTCGAACATCTTTTTATGTTACAAAAAATTGAAATTTCACTCGAGCCCAATTTCATTAGTTAAGATTGACAAAGGACATTTAAAAAGATTAAACTATCAAGTTTAGCTCGTATTTGACTCAACTAAAGCTCGTTCAGACTCTATTTAATAAAAACCAAACCGAGAAATTCATACAAACTTGAAAAACCTGTTGATCAATACCTCTACACCCAAAATACTTGCACAGGCATTCAGTAACAATGGCAAAAATAAGATTTCTTTTCAAATGACTTTTCTGCTAATGTAAGCTAAAGAAACATTACTTAAATATACGAACAGGTTTCCCCTGCTCAAATCCATCTTCTGCGACTGCAATTCATCTATAAGCATAAAAAAGCGTTAATTTTAAGTCTATCCTGCTTAAGTGCTTGACAAATTAAACAACGTCCATGCACATAAAAACTCATGGTATTGGTCTATATTTTACAGCCAAACTACAAATTTTAAGATTACACACAGCAAAACTGATTGGAACTACTAGCATTTGCTTCCTCAGTAGTAATTGGCGTAATACGTGGCAGGAGGAGCTGCAGCGGGCTGCGGGGCTGGAGTCAAAGTTGCAGCTGTTGCTGGCTGTGCATAAGCTTGCTGGGGATAGGCCTGCTGTATAAATTACAGATGGAACAAAAAGGACTAATCAATTTCATCAGAACAACAGCCAAGTAGAGTTGGATAAAACAATAAACAAAAAATTTCCCGATTGCGTGCGTGTTTTGTAAAGATCTTGCATGAAGACGTTTATAACAGAAAGTTAAGAACTAAACAACTTGGAAGACACGTTACATGAGGTTTCAGAGCCCTGGTGGAAATTTTCAAACACCAAAATCAAGTAAAATTTCTCGAGCACCGGAAACGAAATGATTATGAGAAATATAAAAGAAAACCAATCGGGAAACTTGGCATCATGTGTGTGTGTGTGTTTACCAGGTACCTCAAATGACCAACTAAAGGAAGCACAAAAGAAAGAGTGACAAATTTAACCCTTTAGTTTAAAACTGCGAAGCAAGTTATTTGTATCTAGCATGAAGAATACAGGCGTGTAATCATTTTAACAATGGTAAAAGTAAGAGATTGATACCTAGAGAATAACAAAATAAGACCATAGGTTACCTGTGCTGGATAAGTCGGAGGATAAGTTCCATATGCAGCACTTTGGGGCACCGATGTAGGTACTTGTGGTTGAGTATAACCCGTCCCATAACTACCATATGCGGCACCATATGCAGCCTAAAAACACAAAAAAGGTACTAGTCTCACATTTCAATGCAATTTTAAAAATTGAAAATTTTACTAAAAGCCCACTCCTGATGACAAAAGAGATGAACCAAACACCTGTTGCGCATAACCAGGGGCCCACTGTTGTGCCTGAGCTTGTGAAGCTTGAGGCCAAGCTTGAGGTTGTGCACTGTAACCTGCGGGCCACTGCGTTTGCGTGTTTGGATATGCACCCATCACCGAAGGAGCAGATGTTGGATTAACTGATTTTGCAAGTTTCATTCTGTCTGAAGCTAAATAATCATCTGCATGACGTTTTCTAGACTCTGATGTGCTTTTGTGGTGCAAGAAAAGTTTGGCATGTCGATCGTCAGCCTTCTTTGTAGACTGCACATCTCCAAAGAGATCCAAGAACTACAAAATCCATTTTGCAACCAATAAGTCTAACTTTTGTTAAAAGCATAATGAGAGAAGCTTTCACAGAAACAATATTTATGAAACAGACAAGGCTCAAGTGCTTGAAGGCACACAACATCAATTTGCATCTGAAATGTCGACAAAGCTATGAGCAATAGGGCCACTCAGAGATCAAAAACCAATATTGTTGATGCCTACACCCTAGACAATAAGAGAGACACATTACAAAACATCTAGGTTGAAGCATGTGGTAAAGAATGTATACAGGAATATTCATATATATATAAGGCAGTAAGTTGATCGGCATATGAAGCAAAAAATTATTCCAACAAACCAACAATGGGTAAAACACAGCTAATAATGGTAAAATACAGCCAAAACCAATGTGCTATTTGAACTTCAAGCTCCAACAAGGATAGTAAGGTAGTCGTAAATGGCACTATTACCTCCAAGAAAATGCTTGATAGCTCCTCTCTTTCATCAACACTTGCAACATTGAGGTTTTCGGGATTCGGAACTAAAAATTTACCAACCAAGGAATCTAAGTATTCTATTCGCTTTGGAAGTGACTGAATTGACTCTAAGTGGATCATCGCCTGCAATATTAAAATTGAAAAGGATCAGTGAACTCCAACTGGAAATTCCATTAGAACAATAGAGAATCATCTTTCTTCTCAATATGAGAAGGCAATAGGTTTTCTTTCAGCAGCCCCTCTTCCCTTTGAGTTTGGGGAGGGAAAGAAAAGGAGAGATGGGGGTAGGTGAGAGGCAGATAAGAGTAGAGAACCTCCAAAAGGGGCTTTGACAATTGGGCCGTCTCCACACCTCGAGCAAGAATCTCACTCGCCTTATCAACATTGCCAGAGACCTTACACAAATATACATGAGATGTCAAACAGGTCACACGAAAAAAATTCTTATTTACACTTGCAGCACCACAAGTCGTGAGAAAAATAAGTGCTTCCAGTTGCCCCAAGAAGAAAATGACTAACACGTGACAGAACGGAATAGGACAGATTCATATTAACAGCGTCCGTCAGGTGGTGTTTCAGATTACCAAACAAAAAACAGCTGAGACCAAACACATGCATATCGAGAGATGAAACATCCATCTACATCTGTTAGTTGTCATAAAAAAGCAAACATATTTGGAAGTGAGTTTTGATTCCAGGAGTGCAGTATGCCGGAAAGGTTCAGTAATGCAAAAACATACTCCTATCAGAATTAAAATTCATTTTCAGTACTGCAAAATTGATTTAATTCATTGATCACAGAATAAGACAACTGAAAGCCAAATATATTATGAAACTCTATTCATTGTACAAAGGCACTATACATGTTTGAATAAAACAGAATATCCAGGCACAAGAGCAAAATCTATTTAGAAATAAACAACATACCAAAAATATAAAACGTGAGTACTGGGCGAACAACAGTGGCAAAGTCTGAGACTGTTCCTTTCCTTTTTCAATTGCAATTGCCTGCTCATATAAAGAACAAGCATCTTCCATGTTTCCCTATGAAACAAAAGAAAACTATAGTTAAAAGTCAATTAAAACATTTTTAGTCCAAATCTAGAACATCTTACTCATGCCATCTTACAAGTCGGTGTTCCATGTTCGCATGCTTGATGATTGCCTCAAGAAGCCCAGGTGAAATTCCAGTGTGCACAAGTTGATAAGCAGCTCGAGCTGCAGAAACGTCACCATGCTGCTCTTTAAAACGAGCAGCAAATAGATGGATCTCTGGTTGCCTCTGTTTAGATAGACAACATTAGAACATAGGAAAGTCAAACAATCATTCAACTCTCATTCAACACAAATACCAGGTCACAATAACAATTGATTACAGGATCACAGACCTCTTGCAAACTCCAATCAAGTAAATAGTGAAAAGGCAGACAAACTCTTTTCTCCGTCATTTGAATCCATAAGAAAGGTAGTGTCACTGTTTGAAGCTAGTTTTTTCTAGTTGTTAATAGGGTAGCTTCCCAACCTTGGTTGCTTCGGATCAACTGAAAGAAACCACACCCACTAACATTTTGATTTCTAATTAATCCTAAGCAATACTATTCTTTAATACCTCTCCTGAATTAAAACTCAAACTTCAGCCGACAAATTACAAACAAAAGTGATTTACTCCATCTCAGATTCCTCTTTTCCACTGAACTAGAGTTTTCATTCCAGATTTTCATTGAGCCTCACCCACACTGTCCTGTATAAAATATACTTCATGAAAGAATGTTGTGCGGCATGACTCACATAACCCTTTGTACATCTCAGAGAAAAGAGGTGCATACCACTAAAACAAATGAAAGTACGGAAATACAGTGGCACATAATCTGAAAATCAATTACATAGTACAACCAGGAGAAAAAGATTGGCTGATTGCACGTTCCTAAATGAACAAGAACGACAAGGATAGCACAAGCAGGAGAAAAGGTTGGCTGATTGCACGTTCCTAAATGAACAAGAACGACAAGTGGATCTCTTTCGTTTACAGTCACACTATTGAAATTACATGCATCTTTCTATTGATAACCACACAGATAACCACTAAGCAGGACAGCATATCTGAGTTTCTTGAATAGAATTTTATGAAAAGGAGACTTCAATGAGATTAAGGCAGAATACACTATAACATAACTCCACACCTTTACGAAGACTTGAGTAGCACGAGCAAGCGCATTTTCAGCAAGTTCCATACTGCCACTAGATTCCATGCACAAAACATACCGAATCCAGTATTCAGGATAATTGGCACATGCTACCAGACATCTCTCATATAACTTCACAACCTGAGCATGCATATAAAGTAACACATCAACAACAAATTCGATGTTATGTGAATGGAAGAAATAAAAAAAACGCACTAAGGAGAAATGCATAAGGAATACTCGGCTGGCGGAACAGAGAGGCCCCTCAAATAGGAAAGGAGGGACCCTCCTTGCCTGACAGATAGATGGTTAGGGAGATAAGAACACACCTGCATGCATAACATTGGAACTTTTAAAACAAATATATCGCCATACTATACATCATGAACCCAGAATTTCGACTCACAAATGAGAGTTTGAAGTACTTAGCCTTATAGAAAGCAAACTGAAGGCCCATGCTTTAGTCCAAGTTCAATATCCCTTTTTAAAAGATGCTTCTCCAACGGTTTAGCCAATAAAGCATATGACGAGGCAGATATTACTTAACTGTAAGTCAATGTATAACAAGGACAACTAAAGCTACATGCCAAGATAAATTCAGAAATGAAACTAACAAACTCGGTACCTTATTGAAGTCACCTCCACCTTCAATAAAATCAAGATAGTTATGCCAATTTTCAAGCTCTGCAACATTGAGGGGCCGCACATGAAAGTAAGGTCTCCTAATAGCTGTTTCAAAACCAATGATCTTAGCATCGAACTCTTTAGCTTTCTTGAATATCTCTTCTCTAATGGCGATATACTTCTCCAACTCCTCAGCATCCTTTAAGCTTGCACTTACAGCTTTAGAAGACTGTTCCGCACCACTAGGAGGAACCTCTCCCTCATTTTCTTGAACAAGAGCGTCAGAATTTGCCACAGCAGCAGCAGCTTCCTCAGTCGTCCGAAGCTCAGACAGAGGTCGACTTGCAACCAATTCTTTAAATCTGTAACAACATGCACAAAAGCTAAAATCAACAGTCATGAGAAGGAAACTTTAGCGCGCACTCGCCCATATAAACGACTTAATTATACGTAATACCAACTTCCTATGAGACAAAGAGCAAGAACATAACCAAAGTTAACTGGAATACCAGACCATTCTTCTCCCGACCTATGTGGATGAAGAAGGAAAATGAAAACAAAGGTAACATCTGAAGGAAAGCAGGACCAGGAATTTTACTTATTTAACAATTGCAAAATGGTAAGATGGTCTGTAGTTTGGCATTCAACTAAACTGGGAAGTTGTCATAAGATGGTGCTTGGGATGAACTCACACCATATAGAGATAACAACAGAGTAAAAATCAGTCAGCTTGACATTTTTTTAGGGTAAAAGTTGAAGTACCAAAATACAAACAACACCGAGGAACAAATTAGACACATAGTATTAGCTCCTGGGCCCTTTCCAATTGCCAATATGCCACAGAACGGGAGAGCCAGTATATTTAGTGCTCTAAGCACATACACAGGTTTATACAGGACATGCTGCCAAGGAAACCATCTTCAGCCTAAACTGATGTAAAAACTGCCGGACCTCCTACACTCTTCAAGTCACTTAAGTATAGATTCCCGAACCAACATCACATGAATCTCACTTCTTAACCATATACAAGGAATCAGAACAGAGGAGGCAGCCCCCGCAAAAGGAGGTAGACATGTCAAAAGTAAAATTAATCTGTGATCTCATAGTTAGAAATGAGCTAATTTCCCAACACAGATAATAAAGAAGCAGCACCGAATAATTACCCTTCAAAGTAACGGTCCAGCTGCTGATTTGGAATTTCCAATACACGTGTGTAAAGCGTAGCAACACGAGGCCAGTCTTGTTGTGAAATTTCATACTCGATGTATTTGTCCCACAGAGGAAAGCATAAGTAATCAGTCCCAACATATGCTAATGCTCTTTCAAACAGCCTGAAACACCACAACAATAAAATACCATTGTAAAATTCAATAAAGATGCAGGTTAGCCCATGGTCAACCACAAAATCATAAAGAGGACTGGTGTTGAGGAAGCAATATTCACTCAAAGAGCACTTGAGAATTCTGAACTAACGAATTATGCTGCATTTACCTTCCTCAAACGAATCTTACACAGCTCGTCAAGGGAGGAATCATACAGGCCATCTTAGCCTTACTGAGCAACATCTTCAGGGCAGCAATTGTGTATTGAAGCACCTCATGTGCCATGGTTAAAAACAGCAAAATTTCATGAAGATTACATTTCTAACCCTAAGGACAAGTAGAACTGAAGGTTGATGAGGCCATGTGGCAATTGAAACCTAAATGAGCTCAGCTACTATGTGGTAAGCTAACAACGGAAGGGTTTGCACATCAGAGAATTTCTTTTATCTAATGTGCATTCCCTACAAACCTTTACACCTTACACTTCAGTAATGTCTGTTGCAGATGGCTGAAATCATGTTAGAGACACCATAAAATCAAGTAAATCATGGAGACCATACAGGTTAAAAGTATACGAGGTAATATGAAGGTACCTTCTGATGGTGTCAGGATCCCCATAAGTTCCAATAGCAAAAACACAATAATGCAACCACATGTCAACAGAGTAGGTAACTCCTTGAACGGCTCGTTCATAAACCTCCGCAACTTTGTCCATTGAGCTGATGCGCGCCTCATGATCAGCATACTTCTTCCAATAACCATAGCATAGCGGAAATTCAGCTAAAAAAGCATCATATACTTTTCTAACTTTCAAAATGTTGCCCTGGAAATGGAGAAAGAAAATTGAGCAACTTAGCTAGAATAAAAAATAACAAGGAGATTTCTGAGAAGGTGGACAAACAAAATACAAATAGTATGTAAGAGAGCCACTTCAATTCAAATAAGCAAGCATTCTAACACGATCCAACCTCATTTCATTGGAAAACAGAACATATAAAAGAGAACACCAGGAGAAGCGAAATTTAAATCCATGAGACATACCTCTGACATTCTCTCCGTTTCTTCAATTAAAGCAGTCCAGGCATTGAAGTCCAATGAATTAGCCGTCACTATGCTCCATAATCTTTCTTCTTCTGCACTAAGACCTGCCACAAAATGTTTCAACAAGTGAGCCGGGATCCCAAAGCAAAAGGCAGGGGGAGCTTTAGAAATATGAGGCACTCTTGGCCTCCACACGGTGCGCTGCACGAAAATAATTACAAGATTATCAGGGTATACTACAGATCTTTCACAGGAATGCATTTAGAAATCATTCTCTAAATCCCAATACCGTGGAGAAGCAACATTGTCAACAACCGACTATGACTTTCATTTTTTCTAGAGCTTATGGTAAAGTGCCTGTGTAACATGCGATGGGGTAATCATAAAAGTCAACAGAAAATGCATTAAAGAGGGCGAAAATATAACGCAGCAGGATATATAGGTATTGACTATCAGTGCAAACTCTTACAAAATAATTTCAAGGAAAGTAAACTACCCAAAAAAGTCATTCAAATGTTGCACTATTTGCAGAAATAACTGAAAAGGTGGTGAGTGATGCCAAACGATACTTAAAAGTATGACAGGTATTTGGCACATTTCAAATTTGTAATTCAATTGGTTGACGTGGCTGAACGACTGGTGGAGACATTATTGATAGTGTCAAAATGCAAGGGAAACCCATGTCCTCCTTTAAAATATTCATTTACATTTAATTGTCTATGTCGCATACAATCAGATGATTGAATCGGAAAATCTTCCCTTAACCAAGAGAAGTATCTAAAGCATCATATATAAATACCAGAACCATCGAAAGGTTGATGCAAAGCAGCAGATCCAATCCCATCAGCTGAAGTAACCCCATTCTCCATAGCACTGACAGTTGCCCCGTTCCCTGCTTCACTTACACCATTCGTATTTAGTGAAGAATCAAAAACAGCAACTTGAGCTGAATCCATAGAAGAGTTTGCAAGACCAGCAAAGTTTTCATTAGCATCATATGCAATTAAAGTAGGGGTTTCTTGCTGTGTAGAATTTAGTCCTGTGGCGTACGTATTTCCAGCATCTGCACTGGAACCATGAACCACTGAATCGGCTCCAGCTGAAGAAACAACTTCTCCAGTATTAGACGCAGTTGCATGACCAGACGTGTCTTCAGTAGCTTGAGCAATGGAACCAGCAGCATCAGAAGCAGCAGTCATACTTGTGTCACTGTAATCTACAGCAGATGTTTCTGCAATCATGGTTTCGCTATCTCCCATAACACCAAAGGCGTGGCTATCACAGACTAAAAAAATTACAAGAAACATTGGTTAAAGTAAGTACTATTTCATAAGGATAAAAATTATAGCCAACATAAAGATTAAATGCATGGATAAAATACTTAAAGCAATCCCAGTGATCATTACATCATTGATTTCAGTTGAAGGCTTGCAGAGGTGACGTGAATCAAACCGATGTAGAACATTACCAAGCTCACGACATTATGCCTTGATGCTGTGCACTAAATTCATAATCCATTATGACATTTGAGAAGTTTCGTGGAGCACATAAATCCCTTTCATTTATTGGAAATAAATTATCACTTATCTTCTTACCTCCAAAGCCTTTAAATGTTTAATCTGAGCAAATACGTCTGCAAAAGTATAGCTCTGTTCCATGAGATAATGGTTGGGAACCCCAACTGAAGTAGCCTCCTCCCAGTAAATTTTGAAATAATTGCATAATTTTGTAATATTAGTTCTAGTTTCTTAGACATAAGCCGATATCATGTACTAATTATAGCAAGGAACACATAATTATAGTCCTAGTAGTTTATTCATTTGGCTACCTAACCAGTAACCACTATTACTCAAACAACTAATCGATGCAGAACTAAGTAGCAAAAACGTCCCAATTACAATCTTAGCTTAATAAATACTGTTTACAACAAAATCCCTGGAATTCGTACTCAAAATAAATTCAAATCATTTTCGAAACACACCAGTAAAGTAGTGCAGAACGAGTAACTAATAAACAAACTACGTTAGGGTTACTCAAAACAACTGATCGATGCAGAGCTAAGTTCCAAAAACGTCCCAATTACATTCTTAGCTTAATTAATACTGTTTACGACGAGAACGAGTAACTAATAAGCAAACTACGTTAGGGTTTCGCGTTATAAAACTCTACACCACGAAACTGTCACACAACAAGAACATACATGAGAAGAATCAACCCAAAATCAACAAACAACCACAATTACCCCTAAAAAACACATAATAAAGTCCGACACTACTTACATTAATTGCCGCACAATTGAAATCAATAACAAAGCATAAAGAAGTGAATTTTAGGTAATTTGAAGACAGAGTGTGGAGAACATTCCGTATACCTGGATATGAGAGAGGAGACGAGGAGGGAACGCCGAACTGTAGAGATAAAGTGTAGTTTCTCTCTCTGTATGTATCTATCTTTGTTCTCTCCTTGCGAAGAGGTTTACGTATGTGAGGTTTTTTACTCTCGAGGAAAATGGGAAGAGGGAGAAAATTGGAATTAGGGCTTTATGTCTAATCGGGAGCGGCTGCGAGGAGCGCGAAAGACTTTGTATGGGCTTAAGTCGAATGCTCCAGCCCGTTCGATGGACTCGGACCAGCAGGCCCAATACGGCTTACCTTCCAAAAAATTTTTACTTTTTTTTGGGTAAATATACACACACAATTTAATTATAATTCACTTTGAATAAGACTTCAAATATTTTATTTGTCGGTTGGTGTAAACCAACTTGTGGTGTCATTAAGATTAATGTGGATGCGGCGGTATGCCAGAGTCAAGGAAATACAAGATTCTCGATCGGAATAGGCATTATTGCCCGTGACCATAAAGGAAATTGGCTTAAAGGACATCAACAAAAAAGAAGCACTATGAGTCCAATGGCAGCCTAGCTACTCGCCATTTTAAAAGGTTTAGAGATGGCATGGACAGAGAGATTTAAGAAGATCACACTTGAGACAAATTGCCTAAAAGCTTTGCGAAGTATTGATGAAGCTGAGTATGCACACCAACATTTTGATGTTATTCAAAACATATGAAAGTTAATCAATAAAGAATGGGAAGTGAGGATACAACATATTCCTCGAGAAGCCAATCAAGTTTCCGATCATCTGGCTAAAGCGGGTATCAATCTAAGCATGGAAAATTTGGAGTTTCCGAGACCAAGCGTGAAACCTATCTATGATCAGGACATGGCGGGTCAAAGGTGCCCAAGAAATATGACTATAGGTCCGGGTATGTCGGACTAGATCGTCAGGGTAGCACTCTTCGTTTTGCCAAAAAAAAAATATTTTATTTGTTTTCACCAAAAAACAATATTTTATTTATGTGGATGTATATTATGGATTTAATCAAATTTAATTACTTATTTATGAAATAAAAAAAGCAAATAGATGGATAACTTAACCAGTAAGATCTACATTTGATGAATCATATACAACGTGCCATCAGATTCGAATTTTTTAAACTCAATTTCAGAACAATTGATTAGATTTATTTAAAAATAAAATATTTTTCTTTTCTTAAATCAATTCTTTATAACTCGTGCACAAGAACTCTCGTGGTCTGACTTATGACTTGCGAATACTTTTAAATACACTACATCATCACGCTGCTAACAAAAATTATAATCAGCTTGTGTTGTAAATAATAACTTATGGGACTAAATTTACACTTAGGATCAACGAGATGCTACTTAAACAGTAGGGACTAAAGTAATTTTAGATTAAAATCTTAGGGAGACTTGGCAAAAAAGAAATAATCTTAGGGAGCATTAATGTTAAATGCTCTTTATATTATTATTATTTATTTTATTCCTTGAGCCCTAAAATAAACCCCCAAAACAATATCGGCGTAAAACCCTAGAACCCTCTCTTCTCCTCTCCTCTCAAACCTCGTTCAATATTCACCACAATGTCTTCGAAAAGGATCGGCGCAGCGCCGGCGGAAGGCGGAATCCTCTCCCGTGTTTCATCATCGGTTTCGCAGTCTCCGATCGTGTATCGCGGCAAGAAAGCGGCGGCCGACACCGCCTTCGTCACCAAGAAACTCCTCAAGAGCACCGGAAAAGCCGCCTGGATCGTCGGAACCACTTTCCTCGTGCTCGTCGTGCCGCTGATCATCGAGATGGATCGCGAGCAACAGCTTAACGAGCTCGAGTTGCAGCAGGCTAGCTTGCTTGGCGGCACCAAGTAATTTTATATCCTAAATAATTTTATATCGATTTTTTAGGATTTTTCGATCGGCGTATGTACTGAGGATCATAATAATGTTTATGGAATTCTGACTGCCATGGTTTTGATTTAATATTTTTTTATTAATGTTGGATTTGAAATATGTCATGTGTGTACTTAAAGTTTGATGTGAATTTAAGTGTGTGGCTAATGTTTAATTTATTATGTACTATACGCTAATTATTTTGCTGAGGTAAATTTGGTTTCATGTGGATTATGAACTGCTTAGGCTATGTTTGGTTATTTTTTGGGATGTTATTTTGGCGAGAATTATTGGTGAAAAATTTAATCGGACACGTGTGTGTTTGATGAGATTGTGTTTGGTTTTATTTTGGGAGTTGGTTTTTGGGTGTATTTTTTGGTGAGATAATATTTAGTTTTGTTTTCAGACGGAACAAAAGTTACTGTAGCAATCAAATTATGAAGTTTTTGTTTGTTAGAGAGGAGTGTAGGGACAAAGTAGGTGTAGAAAGATGGAAAATAATTATTATGTTTTTTTTTAACCAAAAAAGTAGTGTATTTTTTACCAAATATTTTGTGAACCAAACATGGTTTGGTGAGAATTTTGGACCAAACATGATATGGAAACATAACCAATCATTGCCTTAGATTCGCCCCTGGAGGTTAATTTGATTGAATTGCGGTTTAGAAGGCAAAAAATAATTATTAGTTATCGAGATTTGTTCATCTTGAGTTGTAGTGAGAATGGTGATCTTCCTATATGTTCAATGGTTTTGAAGCATATTTGTATCTTGTAAGAGGTGCTAAGGATTTGCTCTTGTCCTCTTTTTATGGACTTTTGATTGACGGGTTTTTTCGGTTGTTGTTTTCGTGCATTTTACATTACTAAATGCAGAAGTCTTCAACGATACACAACATACAGCAATCTTGATCGAATAATCAGGAATCCTGCTATCTCTTTAACGCTTTTGATAACCCATTTTATTGTTTCTCTTTGTGGCAATCAATGTAGTGAAACCATTACCGTGGGCTCGGTTGTAGGAAAGAGTAAATATATCCAGCTTTAAATTCCCAATAGGTACAAGGAATTCATAAAGTTCACGGGGTTGGCCCCCCAGATTCCTGTCATCGGTACTCAGCTAGACAATTTAGCATTGTTTAGACCATTTTGTTTCCTTTCAGTACATAAGACACCACTTGTGTTTTGAAATATTTTGATTGATTGTTCATTTCCTCTTAGTTCTTGTTAGTTTGTGGCTAACATACTTTTAGAATCTGCGCTATGAAAGCAATAAAGAAAGCCTAGAAATCTTGGCCCGTTGACGTTAGGCGGAAACGCCTAATCAGTTTCTGTTGAATTACCATATAACTTGTTTTCTGTTGAGGATCTTGCTCTAAAATGCTTGCTAGTGTTTTAGCTGTCTGTCTGTACTTCTTGTTTTTCTGCACCTTATGCAGGCGGTGGATACGCAGATGAATGGCCCCCAATATCTGCTATAGATAGTAGTTTGTGATGATCCCTTCAATGTAGAAAATAAACTTAAGATTCCGGGGAATATCCCTTTGGTCGCATATATACACAAAATTACTCTATAGGTCTTCAGATATTCGTACACCCTCTCCAAGATTGCCCTTTTTTTTCCTTGAAAATTAATTGGGTAGGATTGGCTCTGATCATCTACCACGGGTCAGGGTATGCATCCGGGACCAAAGGTCGGTTACAATCCTCACATCGACAGAGGGAATTGAGCCTACAACTTTCTGTCAGAAAGTAATTTATTACTTACCAATTGAGTCAACATGTATTAGCTCTTCAAGAGTTCCAAAAGTTACATGTGTTCGTGTTGCTTACTCTGGTCTAACATATCTGTTGTATCTTTAAAATGGTTCACATTAAAGTAGCGAGAATCATCTTAATCTTGTTGGAATTGTTGAAAATGGTTCTTTGAAAATGCGAGTTTAAATACTGAAGACAACCAACCATATAGCAAATACAATGCAAGTGAAGCTATAAGGATTGTGTTTGGATTGAAGTATTTGAAAGTCATGACTCAAATTCTTAAAAAAAATCCTTGGAGCTTGTATGGACGCTGTTTGAATGATTGCGAGTTATAATGGATTTCAAATTTCTTGAAACTCATTTTGAGTTACTTTTAATTATTGCGATGTATTTCAAATGATTAAAATTTGGAGTTATTTAAAATTCTTTCCCCAAATTCATTTCTCAAATCCATATTCGCATGTCCAAACAAAAACTAATTGTGTTTTGAGTCAAAATTGTGAATAGAGTAAAATTGAGTGATTAAGTTGGGAAAATTGCAGTTTCTTCCCGTAAGTTGCCTACTTTTCGATTTTGGTCTCATTGAATAGGGATGTGTCACATTTAGTCCCATAAGTCAAATAAAATCTCAATGTTGGTCCCATTGGATAGGGATGTGTTACATTTAGTCTCATAAGTCAAATAAAATCTCAATACATTTAGTCCCATAAGTCAAATAAAATTTCAATGTTGGTTCTATTGGATAAGGATGTGTTACATTTAGTCTCATAAGTCAAATAAAATCTCAATATTGGTCTCATGAGCAATTTGATTTTCCATCTTTTGTAAGTCAATTTTTTAGCTCATTTCAGTTCAAGACGTGTATTTCTCTAGTTACTATTCCTAACTGAAGTGTGCAATGCACGCGCCTTGTTTCGTTTAATTTTAGACGAAAACTTGCTCATTGGACCAACATTGAGATTTTATTTGACTTATGGGACTAAATATGACACATCCTAATCCAATGGAACCAAAATCAAAATGTGAGCAACTTACGGGATGAAAATTGCATTTTTCCCTGATTAAGTTCTACTTAGTTTCACGTGAAAACGGAATGTAATTGCTGTCACTGAAATACAGGGTTGATGAACGATTTTCTTCTTTAACCTAAAAAGGTATAATATTTGTTTTTCTTTTTGATAGTTATAGGCACATACGCGGGGGGGACGTGTTGCAGACTTTGAATATCATCAATGTAAAAAAGACAAAAAACTATTTGCTTTACTGGTTTAAAGTGAACTAGCCTACTTTGATATAAAGCCACTACTATCAATTGTTAAATTGTAGAATAGATTTACATTCGTAAAGCAGCAATATATCACTAATAATAATGCCTACTTTCCGTTTTCTTAAATAGACAGCTCTTAATGTTCAACCCAAAATGATAAAAAAGAAAAAAGATCTACAATAACAAAACTTGGAGATGAAGAAATTCTGCATCCTTTGAGAAAGTGAAAAGCAAATCTTCTTCCTTTACAACCCCCAACTAAGTGTTGTCTAGTTTTAATCTAAAGCCACCCCTAAATCCCTGCAATTTTGTCCTTGAAGAAACACGACCATATTCCCTGCCAAAAAACAATAAAACAGTACTGTTAACATTATGGAGTTTTTGCACAAATTGACGACATTAGATTTAGAATTTCCTTCTTTTAGAGAAAAAAGAATTGGGTGTTTTGGGTATCGAGATTATAGTTGGCATGATTTCCCTACTCGGGTCCGACTAGGATAACAGTATTTGATGCGGTATACTTGAAATCCAATTTTTCCACTTGAACTTATCCAATTAGACTAGTCCGAATCAAAGGTTAAAACCCGAAACATTGGTCACGCACAATTAGATTTATCTGAGTATGATAAACCTCATATAAATTCTATTATATATGAACAACTGAGATTTGCACGGAAATTTGTGTCCACATCTAAAACACTGGCCAACTGGTTTTTGGACAACATACTTGAACAAGCTGATTATAGAAAGATTTAAGAGAATAAGAATTATTTTATGTTGCTAACCTCTATCCACCATACTTGTAAGTATGGGTCTTTTTCTTGAAAGCTGATTTTGTGAACAACAAACAAGCCATTACCAGCCCTACACCAACAAGTCCTCCCAGCACAATAGCAACTGTCTTCTGTGTATTCCTCCCAGTCCCTACAACCAATCAAATAGCACTAACACACAATTAAAAATAATATTTATGACATAAATTCCACATCAAACACACAAAAAAAATATATATATTTTCCACATCAAGGATTTACGGGCACCACTTGGCCCCTTGTTGCAACTATAATCCCGGATCTGTCGAGCTAGTTTTTCTTTAGGTCCCCTCTCCCCCGAGTCAAAAGATTAAAAAAAAAGAAGGGACAAGGATTTCTTTTTGGCTGTAATTCTTAAGAGTTCTCCAATCATGGGCTCATGGACACATCTTATTGTCTAGAATACACTAATGTTATCACTATAAGGACTTTAAGAGATTCATGACTTCTCAATAATCACTCCGACTCTTTTGTCGAACACCCTGTACTTCCAAGCTTCTCGAAATCTTCAAATAACCGCATTACTCATTTATAGTGGGACCCGCATAGGACTCACCAGCCACTACACTTTATACTAGGACCTACGTGAAACTCACAATACGACCCAATGATCACTCTTACCTCTTTTATCGGACACCTTATTCTTCCGAACTTTCGAGATTCAAAATCTTCAAATTATCGCAAGTATTCATTGTATAGACTCACGTAGGTAGGACTCACCACAGTGCGACCCAAGTAAAAATCATTATAATAATTGTAATCATATAACTTGCCCGGATAAAACCCACCCACCCTTTGTTCCATTCCATCCAAATTAAGCAACAAAATGTCAACACAACAACAGTGGAAAAATTCTAGTACGCTCCCAAACTCAACTAAATTTATGTGTATTTTATAAAATAATTTAATAATTATATGACAAGTTAATACCAATTGGGTGCGGCTATAATTTGGAAAATTCTAGCCCAAACCCAATTTGGCCACGGTAATTTACTTTATAAAATACACATGAATTTGGCCGAACTGGAAGCAAGCTGGAATTTCACCTAGAATTTCCCGAAACGGTGAATCAAACAATACACAATCACCCAGTAATATAACCCTTTTCTCTCAAATATTCTTACCTGATGAAGAATATGATGATTGCTGGCCCTGACCATTCCTGGGAACACCACTCGGATAATACGTATAGCTAATATAACATTCCTGTAAATATATCTGCGCCGAAATTGAGCTGCCGCACTCACTCTTAGCCCTATCCACCGCACTTTTCACACAGTTCACACAATCACCGCCGCTTAAATCACCCTCACACTGACCCAAAACGTACACCGACTGATACCCAGTAGCATAGAACCCATTACTATTCCCACTCCCCACACCCTTAATTATCTCCGCCATAGCCATATCCAACCTGTCCCCGAACCCAGCCCCACTCGCCCGGTTCGACCCGCAAACCTTGTACAGCAACTCGGTCCCACTCACCTGCCTGAACCCGGCCACCTCGTACCTCAAGTAGCACCCGCTGAGCTGGACCCGCGCCGCGATGGCCTGTCCGCACAGCTTCTGCGCCAGCGCCGGAGTTCGTTTCACGCACCTGCTGCAGTCGTCGCTCGACAGATCGCCTCGGCATTGGAAGAGGCCGTTGACGGCGCCGTTCGAAGATGTGTTGTAGAATTTGGCGCTGGATGATTGGGATGTTAGCGTGTCGAGGAGGTTGGACAGTGCTTGCTTGTACATGGAATTGAAGTCTTGGAAGTTTTGGTCGGCGCAGCCTTTGAACACCAGGTTGGTGTAGTCGGAGGAGGATGTGGCGAGGGTGGAGAGGAGGGCTAGAGAGAGAAAGAGGAGAGAGAGGGATTGAGATGGACCCATTTTCAGGATTTGTTATGAGTGTTTTTTGTTGGCTTGAATGTGAAATCATGAAGAGTTTGTGTTAATGGTTTCTTGGGGGAGAATTATGTAGGGGTCGTGTTCAGTGGTACTCTTTTTTGGCTAACAGACTTTTGCGTGTTTGTGCGTGTAGTGTGTGAACTGTGTTTGGTGTGGTGGGGGGGGGGGGGTACCCTTTTGAAGTAGTACCCCCTCTGCTCTGCCATCTTCACAGTTGGCAATATGTTTACAGATATGTACCAGTAATGATGAATGATTAATACAATTCCTAGTTGAGTTGTAAACAAAATGAGCTCTGTTGAAAATGACGTAATATTTAAGTTTATTTGAATTATTAACGAGTTTCGAAATTTGTAATTAAGCTTGATCGGTTGTTATTCGAGTCAAGTTTAAATAAATTTTTAATCAACTTAAGATTGGTCGAACTCAATTAGCTTGATTTATTTGCATACGTTTATCATATTTTATTAAAAAATTTAGCTCGAATTGGGTTTTGGCTAGTCAAATGTAATACCAATGTGAGCGAATCATACTTATTGTGTGATTTAGCACGAGGCAAATGAATTATCATTGGGCTGGTTGAACCTGATTCAAGGTACAATTTCTCATTTTTTAATAATTTAGATGAGCTCGAATCGGGTTTCAAAAGTGTTTGAACTGTATTGTTACATTAATGAATTGAATTGATACAAGCTTTTAGTGATTGAATGCTACGAGGAATCACAAGGCTTGCTTCGTTTTTCAACCTTAATGCTAATTGGATGAATTTAAGTTATTTTTAAGGAGTGAACTGTTTATTGAGTTAGTTTATTGTTGAGGATGATTGTGAATGTTAATGATTTCAATCGTAGTATTATAGTTTAGACAGAAGTGGGAGATTATTAAAAGAATGTGATTAGTTGACGGGAAGAGATGTTTGAACATGTACAAGGGAGGTGTACGCTATGTGGTTTAGATCTGTTAAATGGTGGGCCTTTGTTTACGCGTTAATTTATTCTTTGATTATTAATGGTTAGATGATGTATAAGCGCAGATAAATTATAAACATTCTAGTCGTGTTGGTAATAAATTTCACTGCGATGAATTATTATGTCCAAAATAATTGATATGATTAGAGTAGTATCTTCTTGATTATATTTATTGTATGATTATTTTATAACATCATTTATGTGAGACACTTCCGTTGTATATAAACATTGTAATTCTATAGTGGATTGGGACCACATAAACACTTGGAGTGGGATAATTTACACAGGGTAAGAGGGTGTAAAAACCACCCAATTAGGGGTAAAAGACGAACCAAACTACTTGATACTCGGCTCGAGTTCGATCGCTAAAAGCTCGTTTGAGCTCGGTTCCTTAACTTATCAAACCAAACTTGAACAACTTTTTGTATTTGATAAGTTTTGAAGTTCGGCTCGAACTCAGCTCGATTAGTAAAAAATAATAAAAATATGTACAAAAAAATCAAACTACTCGAGCTCGACTCGTGTTCGGCTTGATTAAAGCTCGTTTGAGCTCGGCTCAATTTCTAATTAAATAAGTTCAAACACAAACTTTGAAACTCGATTGTATTTCAAACAAGTTTGAATAACATTTCATTCGATTTAACTCGACTCGTTTACACCACTACACCCAATTTATTTTGAATATATAGTGTAAAATGGATCGGGAGTGTTCTTAAAATTTTCGTCATGTAACACCAAATCACATAAATGCCTTGTCAGGCTAGGTCAGGCAAATCTCATAAGGGCAGAAGTCGGCATGTGTAAGAGCAAAAACCCATCAATTTCATATATTATACCCCCATTTTTGGCACCATCTTTAATAAGTTCTTGATTATCACTATTATTTCATTTTCAAGTGTGATAATTAACTTGCGTGCCGAATGAACTGCATCAATAGCGCGATAATACTATTGCGTTACACTATAAAAAATCCCAACGGACATACATGTAGACTGTAGTTAGTGTTTATTACATACTAGTCATGCGGGCACGGGCACACTTGATGCGTGTGCTGAGTATATAAAAAATTTAATAAAAATTCATTAATATGTAAATATTTTATGTG
Organism: Buddleja alternifolia; assembly: GCA_019426215.1. Classification (NCBI taxonomy): domain Eukaryota; kingdom Viridiplantae; phylum Streptophyta; class Magnoliopsida; order Lamiales; family Scrophulariaceae; genus Buddleja; species Buddleja alternifolia. The sequence goes on from CM033391.1 coordinate 54,760,681, forward strand.
AGGTTTTGTAAATAAATATAAATGAATTGAACAAAAGATTAAAAATTTTGGGTGAAAAACAAAATGAAAATATGATATAGGAGAGCGAGTGGGCGAGAGAGAGAATATAGTAAAAGTTGAGGATACGTGAAATAAGAGAGAGAGAAGATTGGAAAAAAATTATTTAAAAATTACTTTTAAATTGAGGATAATTTAGTCATGACACTTCAAAACGCACCAAAAGTAGTTACTTTAGGGTGTTTGTGCTTTATAAAAGAGTATAGATATACAGGCCATCTCACGTGTAATCTTAAAAGATATATTTAGAACGAGATATATCGAGTATTCGAATGATTCAAAGTCTTTCTTGTACTGACCACGAATTCATATAATATTAAATATTACTTTCTAAATACATAAATAAAAATTCGAAAAACAGAATGAATGAGCTGGTTATTATATATTGTATTTTTAAATGTACAAATTATTAGTTGTAAAAATAGAGAATATATATAGATAGTATGTCGGTGTAGAACAGTCGGTGGGGGTGGTTGCTGCCAAGAAATGGCTGGGGTTTTCATTGTTCTTATTGTACAGTCTCCCATATGATGCATGGTTATGGGGAGTGAATTTCATTTTGGGTTGTATTGGGCCGGATCTCAAGATATTATGATTTGGGCTTAAATGGATCGGGTCTGTATCCAACTGGGCCTTATCTCAATTTAAATGGATTTAAGTGTGTTCATCTTGGGTCCAATTTTACAAGCTATAAGTTAATAAAATTGTCCATAATAGATTTTTTATTTTTGGTAATTGTCAATAATAGAATTTAATGTTAATAAAATTGTGAAAATAGAAGTTAATAATTTTCTCGAGCTCTTGTGCATACGTTATAATCCATCCCATCCGGAGCTAATCGTTATATTTCCAAACAACACCTTACTTTGATCTTAATTTTATTTTTTAAGCTAATCGTTTATGATCTTCGAATTTTCAAACCTCTGCATTCGGATGATAAACGCATTAACTTGTTCATTTTTGTTTTGTGAAACAGTGCTATCAATTTGACGTGGGCTTGGCTGGTTGAAGAAAAACATAATTAAGGCAAGATAAGACCATTTTTGCTATTATCATAAGCTTTCCTACACAACCAAGTGGGTTGACGTAGTGGTTTAGCGCTTCGTCCCTTAAGCAAGTGGTTGGAAGTTCGAATCCCAACTCTTGTGAATGGAAAAAACTCCTTAGCCAGCCTCCTACCGCTTAGTGCGTTGACAGTTGGGACGAGGGATTAGTCTCACGGCGGTCGGCTGTGGGATACCATGGGAAACCAAAAAAATAAGCTTTCCTACACTTGCAAGGAAAGGGAGGTTGTGAGATCAAATCCTAACTTTGTCAACTAATTTTAATTTTTCTGTGGTACTCTTATAATACTCTTTTATGCACACAAAATGTTGAATGTTACACATATATATATTAATATCTGTGTATTTTACAATTAAATATTTATGGAGGATACTGTAAAATGTTGCAATGCATGTCATAATCAACTAATTCACATGTCCCCATATCATGTTTCATCATTTTACTACTATGTTTGCGAATTTAAAATACCAACTTTGTCAAATATTCTTTGTCATACATAACGGATTATGAATTCATATTGGTGGTATATGAATAAGTTAGACATTCTTAAACGGTTATGTGCTTAAAATTTCTTTTCAATTTATTTGGTGTTAGTGTCGATCCTATTAGCTTATCTGGTGCTTTGGGTATTTTTTGGATTAAAAGTGTTGATGTTATTCTTCAGTCTTTTTCTCAGTCTCATGTTGATGTCAGTATTTATCAAATCGACCAATTCTTCCTATGGGAATCCGGAGGCTTCATGCAGAAAAGATAGCTGGAATCTTCTTCGTGCTCTTAGTGATCGTTCAAATTCCCCATGGCTGGTGTGGTGGCCGGGGACTTCAATGAAATTCTCCATCCTCATGAGATGAATAGTGTCAATTCTCGCCCCGTCCGGCAGATGAGGAATTTCCAACAAGCCCTTGACTATGCGGGGCTCACTGACCTGGGCTATGAGGGTATCCCTTTCACGTGGTGTAATCACCGTGAATACCCTCACACCGTTTGAGTGCGTAGTGATCGTGCATGTGGGTCGCTAAATTGGATTCATCTTTTTCTTCATTCTAAAGTCTCTCACCTCCCAGCCATTCGGTCAGATCACTCGCCTATTCTCATCTAGCTTTCCCCGAGTCCTAATTCCCATCAACATTGTCAAAAGAAATTGTTTCGTTTTGAGTCTATGTGGTTGAGGTCAAGTGAGTGAGAGCGCTTCATAAAAGAGTCTTGGACTTCTGATGGGAACAGGTCGGAGGGCGATTTAACCTTTGACAAAGTTTGGAATTGTCGTCTTGGCCTTCTAAACTGGAGCGGAGCAGACATTATGCTCATACTTTAAAAACGAAAATTAAAGATTTGGAAGATGAAATTGTGTCTCTTGAGTCGGGTTTAATTACTTCTGAGTTTAAGAATCGAGTTAAAAAATGTAGAAGTGAGCTCGATGAATTGATTGAGAAAGAGGAGTCCGTGTAGCATCAAAGATCTAGGGCGTTATAGATGAAAGAGGGGATAGAAATATTAGTTTCTTTCATGTGAGAGCTTCCTCTAGACGTAAGAAGAATTCTATTGAGCAGTTAAAAAATGAGAGTGGTGCATGGGAAGAATCTAAAGTGGGTGTTCAAGGAGTGATAACCAGGTACTTTCATAATATTTTTATCTCTATCCATCTGGATTCTGTGGCAATTGAAGAAGCATTGGCAACCATTCAGCCCTGGGTCACGGACGGCATGAATCAGAGTTTTTGCTCTTTGTATACCGCTGACGAGGTACAATCTGCTTTATTTTCTATGCATCCCCATAAATTCCCTGGCCCTGATGGCATGTCTCCCTTATTCCTTCAAAAATTCTGGCATATCATCGGGGGCGATGTCTCTCGTTGCGCGTTGGATATTTTGAATAATCATATTCTTTCACCTAAGCTTAATTTTGCCTACATCGTCTTAATTCCAAAATGTGATTCCCCTGAGCTAATTACTCAATTTCGACCCATAAGTTTGTGCAATATGATTTATAAGCTTGCCTCCAAATGCATTGCAAACTGCCTAAAACCCCATCTCAATATCCTCATCTCTAAACCCAATCAATTTTTATTCCTGGTCCTTTAATTTCACATAACATCCTTGTGTTTTATGAGATAAATCATTACCTTAAGAACAAAACCTGGGGCAAAGAAGACCATGTGGCACTTAAACTAGACATGGGCAAGGCTTATGATCGGGTAGAATGGGACTTTCTTGAATGGGTCTTTGGTAAGTTGGGTTTTGTTGGGGGGTTTATAGAGCTTATTATGACGTGTGTGTGATTTGTTACTTATTCGTTTCTGCATGTGGGTCAACAATTTGGTTACGTTAGGCCACAGCTGGGAATCCGTCAAAGTGACCCCCTGTCGCCTTATCTTTTTTTGTTTTGTGTAGAGATTTTTAGTTGCTTGTTTTAGAAGGAGGAAGGGCGTGGTTCTATTCAAGGGGTGGCAATTAGTCGAAATGCACCTAGTGTATCCCATCTACTTTCGCAGATGATACACTTATATTCTCATAGGTGACGGTGGGGGCTTTGCAGAGGATTAGACGGGTCCTTGATGTGTATGCAGCTACCTCGGGGCAGAAAATTAACTTAAAAAAATTCACAATGGTCTTTAGTAAGAATACGCCTGAGGACATTCGTGGCCAATTGGCTGCACTTTTAGGTGTTCGAGTAGTTGAGAAACACGATGTGTACCTTGGAGTTCCGGTGGTGGTGGGCAAATCTAAAAAAAAGGTTTTTTTCAAGTATTAGAGAGAAATTTAGTTCACGATTTCAGGGTTGGAGTGCGAAACTATTATCTCAGGCAGGAAAAAAAGTGTTATTGAAAATAGTTATCCAATCAATCCCCACATATGTTGTGAGCTGCTATCGACTACCTGACTACCTAATTCATGAGCTTGAATCGGCTATGGCCGATTTTTGGTGGAACAATAAGGATTCTAAGAAGATCCATTGGATAGCTTGGAGCAAATTATGTCAGAAAAAGGATATCGGGGGTTTGGGATTTCGTGATCTTAAATGTTTCAATAAGGCAATGTTAGCCAAGCAGGGTTGGCGACTATTACAAAATCTAAATTGTCTTCTAAGTCAAATTCTACAAGCACGCTATTACCTGGATTCTGATTTCCTGGAAGCGTTGGTTGGAAATAATCCATCATTTACGTGAAGATCTATCCATGGAGATTGTGACTTAGTTGATGTGGGAACTAGATTGAGAGTGGGCCGTCAGACTGATATTAGTATTTGGGATGATAAGTGGCTACCAAGAGATGGAAATTTCAGAGTGCGTTTGAACCCACATAATCTTCCCCGTAATACTAGGGTGAATTAGTTGATTGAGACAGAAGTGGGCTTGTGGAATAGAGATCGTGTGGAATAATGGATGGCGCATGAAGATGCTCCTACTATTCTGTCTATTCCATTGGGCCAACAACAACACGAAGATCGACTAGTTTGGCACTACACAAAGATGGGTCAATTTTTTGTACGCAATGCTTATCATCTCGCGAGAAATATGCATGCAGCTGCCATCCCGGGACCTTCCGAGTTGATTCCATCTGAACAGCACTCATGTGGATTTATTTGGAAGGCGCGAGTCCCGCCGAAAGTTAGGGTCTTTAGTTGGAGAATTTGTAAAGATATTTTGCCTACCACACTAAATATTTCTCGCCTTCGGTTGGAGGTTGCGAAGTTCAGTTCGGTATGTAAAGGTCATAAAGAGTCTACTCTTCATGTACTGCTCCGTTGTCCGTATATGAGATTGGTTTGGGGATTATCAAATTTAACTCATTCGTCTATCTATAATCGTAGTATAACCTCAGAACGGTGGATCAAAAGGGTTTGTTAAGCTCTTGACGATGATCAGTTTGGTTTCTTTCTTTTTGTGTGTTGGTTCTCGTGAACCGCAAGAAAACGTTAATGGAACAACATACAATGCCTCCTGATATCCTCTTGTCACCAGTTCAGTCCTTGGCAGATTCATTTAAGAGGGCTTTTGCTTCAGATATTTTGGTTTCTTGAATATTGTCGAATGCACGGTGGGCGCCTTCTAGGGTGGGTGTTAGGAAAATAAACTTTGATGGAGCTCTATTTATGGCTTTACATGGTATGGGGCTGGGCCTGGTTGGTCGAGATTCGAGAGGTGTTTGTCTTGCTTAGCATACTGGATTTCGTCTTTTCTTGAGTCACCCCGAACAAGCTGAAGCTATTGCAGCAATGGAAACACTTCAGTTTAGTAGGCGCATGGGATGGAGATGGATCCATGTGGAAGGTGACTGTGATAATCTTATCAAGAAGCTCAACTCCTTGGATGAGGACCTCTCGAGCATTGGGAACCTTGTGCTTGATTTTAAAACTTTTGTTTCATTTTTTGATTCGGTTTGCATTTCTTTTTGTTAAACGTTCGGGTAATTAGGTTACTCAATTTTTGGCCTAGGAGGACAGTTTAGATTAAAAGTCTGTTTTTGATGATTTACTCTTGTTGGCTCTCGAGCACTTTTTGTCGGATCTTAATGCCTTGAAGTGATAATATTCACCATTTTTTCCTCAAAAAAAAAAAAACACTGTAATGTGCAATATAATCAACTAACTTTGCCCCACTTTAGATACTATTTTGCAATATTAGTTTAATCTTGTATGTTATGTATAGATGTTCACCGAGTCATCCATTATACTTAGTCTTTATAATCGTGTAATAAAAGATGAAATATAGATTGGAAAAGAAGATCTCATCCGTTATACTTAATCTTCATAATCGTGTAAACATCTACACTGATCAACAAACCCACTGATTATGTCTGAAGATCGCAACCCGTTACATGCAGTTGTGAAAAGTAAGATTTTGTGATTTTAAATGATTTGCTTCATGGATTTAATACCAATTCACTCTTTGAAATTATGAGTTTTTTCTCTTAAGGATGAAATATTGACATCGTGAGAGTTTTATTAGCTAATGGTGTTAATATAGAGGCCTATTGTCACAGACTTATTCTTGTAGTAATGTCACGTGTGGCACTCAGCCCTCCAATCCACCTCTTGCGAGATTGTGCTAAGTCAACCTCGACGATCACCCATGTGCTCGTGTGTGAGAAGGGAGTTCGGCAATAAAGAATAAGAAATTTGAAGGGAAAAACACAAGAGTAGAGTTTGAGAAAATACTACAGTATTATTCTCAATAACTCACAAGACTTGTTCTAAGCATGGTTGGTTACAAATAATGCCATCACTTCTATTTATACCAATTCACCTCCCTAATGAACGGTGGAGATCGCATTAATCCTATGATTGTGAGATACTCTCTATAGCTCTCCTAAAATATTCTCTAGTATATTCTCATCATAGAAACTTCGTAACATATCCACGTAATTCCAGAGATGTCCACACAACTCTATAACATTACATTGTTCTACTCCTATCTAGGATATCTAGGACCTTCTACATGGTTTTACACTATTTCAGAGCTTTCTACTAAGATCTATATTATTTTAGAGTATTTTAGAACTTTCCAAAGTCTTCCAGACTTTTTTAGAATCTTCTAGACTTATCAAGAATGCTCAAATGGCCTCTAGACTCTCGTCTCTGAGCAAGATGACATGTCCTGATTATCTCAAAATACTTCAAACTGTTGGGGCGTGACATTCTCTCTTGTCATTTTGGCGTCGCCCTTGGCGCCGTATGTTGTCAAAGTTGCCCCGTATAAATGACCATTGTCCCATGTCACACTCAAAAGGATGTCTTCTCTTAGCATTGCTTTGTTAGAAGTTTGTCATGCTTAATGTACACTTGAGTCCCATTATTTATCCCTTATTTTTGAAGGTTGGATTTTCCCGGTGCCCTCCACTCACCCTCGATGTTGTTCAACCTTAAGTGGAGCATTCTCATAAGGTTCCACAGTTTCTGTGTTGGTAGCCGACTCTTCTCTAGGCAGAAGTTCCGCCAGTACCTTTTTCATTATTTTCCCCTGTTCCACTGAGATTTCCTTTTTTACTGGTTTTTCATCGACTTCTACGTATGCAGTTCCCTCACTTTCCTCCTGCCCAAGCGATGTGTACTTCTAAATGCAAATGGCCCCTGGAGCCCTTAAAGACATGTTGATTGAAGATCTTAATTTAGCTTAACCCTTGTATCTCTGTCATTCACACACAAAAAAAATCTAAATGCAAATGTCTTGAAAGAGGAAAGTGCTTCGTTTAAAAGGTTAAAAATAATACAGACAAATATTTGCATTGAAAATGAAGAACTAGCGGATTTATTGATGAAGAGTTTATAGTGTTTGGATGTTTTAAACAACCTCAATCAAAACTTTCGTTGAAGTTCAATAGTTGAACTCTTGAATATTCTTTTTTTTTTTTTGGTTTCCCATAGTTGTCCTAACTCTTTGGGTCAGACTAATGCTGCTCGAATCGGAAACATCCACAAGAAGTTTGGGGCTAACTCTCCCAAGGAGAATTTTTTCTGTACCCCAGGGCGCGAACTCGAGACCTCTGGTTAAGGGAACTGAGGAATGTGCCACCTCAGCCAACTCTCTTTGGTGAACTCTTGAATATTCTATCACTATAAAGTTACCAAGTTATTGTTCATTGATTTAATTAGAAATGTTTCAAATGTATTCAATTAGGACTTGTTTTTATTTTGAGTTATCTTTCGAAGATTTGTGTTTAATTTCAGTTTATTAGTGAAAGTTGGTCTAAAGGTGTTGCGTTCGAATTTCTTTTAATATAAGGGTTCAATAATTTGGTTGTACGAGGAACCATTTAAATGTTGTCTTTATTATGAGAAGAAAATTTTAATCCAAAGAAGTATTTATTTATTAGAGTATTAAAATTTGTTTAAACTTGTGTGTAGATCATCAATTATCATTTTCATATTAAGATGGTTTTATTTTGCGGTATGTTTTCATATTGACACATTTTGTATTAGATTTTTTGCATTTAAATACTTGCACATATATCACTTCAACAAATTCGTCATGAAATCTCAACCAAATGTTTTCAAAAGGCATATTATTAAATGTTTTACCTATCAAAATTCAAAAGAAACATCCGGGTATAGGGGTAATATGTTGTACCATATGTCATATTAAAGGGTATTTGATGAATTTCAAACATAAAACATGAAAAATATTTAAGTAATCGTAATGAACTTTTGGCAATAAAAATATGATTAATTTATGTACAAGGGTTGGATAAGGGTTAACTATATATCAGGAGCCCATAGCCCGCCAAAGCCCAAAGCCCACTAGATGAACATATACATACTTTTCGTACACTTTTTTGGTTTAGTTAGACACTTGGACTATTCATACTTTAATGTTTATATCACTCTACCCAAAATTTGTTAGCCTAATGATATCAGCTTCCACTTTTATGTGAGAGGTCTTGGGTTCAATTCTATATTGTCAAAAATTGTGACATTTCTCTCTTAGAATTTTATAGGGTTTGTGTGACCCATGATTAAAAACTATCGATCCAATCTTGTCGGTCAGGTATCCCTTGATCTAGAATTTAAAAAAATAATATTTAAGTCTAGAATTTAAAAATAATAATATTTAAATCATTTTCTTCAGCTAGATTTAGCCATTGGTGTTATGGTAAAACTCGATTTTACCTTATTCACATTTTTCCAAACGTTAATAAATAATTGACAATTGAATTTTGCGTTATGCACGAGTGTCAGGGCAGGAGATAAATCTGCAGAAATCAACAGTAGTCTTCAGTAAAAATACACAGGGAAGAGTTAAGGAGGAGTTGGCGGGAATTCAAGGGATACAGCTTGCTGAAAAGCACGATAAATATCTAGGACTTCCAGCTGTGGTAGGGAAGTAGAGAAAGGAAATATTCGTATCAATTAGGGATCAGGTTCATGCTAGACTGGACGGTTGGAGTTCAAAATTTTTGTCACAAGCCGGGAAGGAAATTCTATTAAAAGTTGTGATTCAATCTATCCCAACATACGCTATGAGTTGTTTCAATCTACCGAACTTTCTCATTCGGGAAATTGAGGCCTCTATGGCCAACTTTTGGTGGAATAACAGAGAAGTAAAGAAGTTACATTGGGTCGCGTGGGCAAAGCTGTGTGATAAGAAAGATGAGGGGGGAATTGGCTTTAGAACTTTAAAAGAATTCAACTTGGCTATGTTAGCCAAGCAAGGATGGCGATTGTTACAAAACCCTAATTGTTTGCTAGCCAGGATGTTACGAGCTCGATATTATCCAGATTCTGATATGTTGGAGACGGAGGAAGGTACTAACGATTCATACACGTGGAGGAGCATAAGGACTGCGTTTTATCTTTTGGAAGAGGGGTGTCGATGGAGGGTTGGATCGGGGGAGAGAATTAACATTTGGCAGGATCTATGGATACATAGGCCGTGACGCTTCAAGCTTTTAACTCTGTGGAGATCTCTACCCGAGGAGACTCGTGTATGTGACTTGATTGACGGGGACACGGGATGGTGGAATGTTAGGCTTTTGGAGGATAATTTGTGGCAAGCAGATGTCGAGTGCATTCAGTCAATTCCTATTGGCTCTCACACCAATGAAGATAGGGTGATTTGGCATTTCACGAAAAATGGTCAGTTCTCGGTTCGAAGTGCTTACCACCTAGCGAGGGATTTATCAAACAACAATAAAGGTTCAGCTTCGGGAGTGAAGGAGAGGTCGTGCCAGCTGTCATGGAAGCTTCTTTGGCATGCAAGGGTGGCTCCAAAAATCAGAATGTTCGGGTGGAGAGCATGCAAACATGTGATTCTGATGGTTTGTAACATGAGAAGGCGGAGGATGAGAGTGGACGCGGCATGTCCCTTTTGTGGTTTGCGAGAGAAGGACACTAAGCATGCTTTATTGTCATGCGAGTTTGTGAGGCTGGTTTGGGCGTTGGCGAATTTACCATGGAAAGTTGTCTCGGGTTGGCATTCGGATGTGGAGAATTGGTTTAGACACTGCCATGCAAAGTTGAAGGAGGAGGAGTTTTTCCTGTTCTTGACGTTGTGTTGGCTCATCTGGAGCAATAGAAATGCGTCAATTATGAATAAGAAATCATCATCGCTGGAGATACTTGTGTCCAAAGCTAGGGCGTTTCGAGCTACTTATCAAAAAGTGCGTGAGGCGGGCCCTTCGCTGCAAAGGGACTATGATTCACGATGGGTGCCACCGGATGAGGAGTTCATCAAGGTCAACTTTGATGAAGCAGTTTTCGATGTTTTTCGGGCAACCGGATTCGGATGTATTGCAAGGGATTCGCATGGGAAGTGCTCGGCGTGGAGGCGGAAGCGGAGGAGCTTCGGGTCAGTGCCGGAGGTAGCCGAAGCTCTCGCAGCTTTTGATGCCATGCAATTGGCTAGAGAACACAAGTGGCGTCACATTTAAGTTGAAGGGGATTGCCTTTCGCTGATAAACAAGCTTAGGGAGCGATGAAGAGATCTTCCCTCTTTGGATCCGTTAGTAAAAGATATCCTAGATTTAATTCCATTTTTCGATTCAGTTGTGTTTAGTTTTGTTCGTCGTTTAGGGAATAAACCCGCTCATTTGTTAGCTAGGTCTTCAACCGAGGAGCTTGATGGGGATGTTGGGTTACCCCCTCAAGTTTATTCTGCTTGTTGGGTTACTCCCTCAAGTTTATTCTGCTTGTTTGGATGATGGTTATTAATAAAGTTTTACCGTTTCTTTTCAAAAAAAAAAAAAAGAAGATTATCCCTTATTCGATTGATGAATACTACTAAACTTTTAAGCTTACCTACAATTATATTTAATAATATATATTATATAAAAATATCACAAGTACTAATTGAATAATATACCATCAAGAAATACAAATGTCAATATTTATATCAAATTATTAATTATGATCAAATAATTATCTTTATATTGTATCATATATAAATAAATAGTACATAACACATACAAAAAATTCTTTCACAACGAATAGGTAGTACAAAGCATGATACATAACAAAATGAGTTAAAACATGTTGTATATTTATTAAGCCAATTTTTTCAATATACCCGTCGCGCAGAGTAAATAAATCCAATTGTGGTGTAATTATTTTGCATAAATACGAGTATCTACTGCTATTTCCCCACGTAATAGCCCACGCTTCTTCCTGCGCGTAGTGCACACCTTCATTTCCACTCATATATTCAAGTTTATTACAGTTCACTCTAAACAAATTCCCCTTCACCACTGTAGCTTGACTGCCCTATTTCTCCCTCTCGCATACAGAGGGACGCGGCTTGTGAATGCCGGTACGAATTCATGTTGTCATTAATTTTGTATGTCATTGTGTTACATACTCTTGCATTCATTCGTCCGATTCTTTATTGCATTTCTGCCCTGTTTTCACCTTCTTCTGATTGTTTCCGTAATTTTAAATTTGTTGAATGTTTTTCCTATTCGCTTTCGTGTGTACGCACAATTTGATTTTATTTTTTCGCCATACATTATCGGGAAACAATTTTTTTTGCAATTTTTTCCCCATTTTGTTTGGTTTTTTAGGGTTTATTTTTTCGTAGGTTACCTTAACTCACCTGTTTTCCGCTTTTTTTCTGTAGAGATAAATCGCCTTATATTTCACACGCGGTTTTGTTTGAGTAGGAAAGTTGAGTTTCTTTCCTTTTTATTTTAGTAAACGTGAGAATATTGAGTGCATTTTTTTTTTTTTTGAGTGCATTTTGTTGCATGTAAGGGGATTGGTGAAATTTTCAAGCTTTTGATATTTCTTTGAGCTCGAGCTCGAGCTTTAACTAAAATTTCATTCAATTTGGTATTTTATTTTATAAATGATAAGATTTATTCTAATTTTTATTTTTGATTAATTTAGTAAAACATGTTAATAATGTATACCATAATTATATATGTAATAATTATAAATGCTATTGTAGAAGTAAGATTAAAGTAATTATAAGAATATATATCAAGATAAGATAAATAAGCTAAAAATTAGTTCAAGTGTTTTTTTCTACTTTTTAAGGATAAAAGTAATTCTAATTTTGTTTTTGATTAATTTATTAAAACATGTTAATAATATATAATATTATTCTTATAAATGTAATTGTAGAAGGAAAATGATATAATTTTGAAAGTATATATCACCGTAAGATAAATAATATTCTACATATATTTGATTCAATAATATTTACGAAACATGAGGTAATTACAAAAATGTGTTCACTGAACGCATTTAAAATAAATATTAAGATAAGTTAAGTAATAACCACGCATTTTATGTTCGATAGTTTAACAAAATATTGGAGGGCGTTGTGAAAACACGCTTTGATTGGACTAATTTATTAGAAACACATATTATAGAGTATGAACTGAAATATCATAATTTATTATTATTGTTATTTTTTATAACTTTAAGAAAATGAAATATAACTTGAATATCATTATAATATATTATATGTAATATTTCAACTCTACCCCAAAAAATGAAAAAAAAAAAGTAATATTTCAAGTATTAGAATTTATAAAATTTATCCCAGACCTGTTGGTCTAGTGGTATCTACCTCCCACTTTATGTGAGAGGTCCTGGATCCGAATCCAGACTGCCACAAGTTGTGGCTCTCCCCTCCTTTATGGAGCTAGATAGAGTCTTTATGGCTCAGGATTATAATTATCAACCCGGGTTTGTCGGAATAGATATGTAGGGTATCCCCCTTCTTCTTGAATTAAAGAAAAAAAAAAGAATTTATAAAATTTGCTTATTTTTAGTCTTATATAAAAATATGAAAAATAATAGTAAATCTAGCAAGCTGGCTAGCAAGCTTATGAACAACTATAAGTGAGCTCCGGCTCGCAAAGAAGCTCGAGCTCCAAAAACTCGACTCAAGCTCGGGCTAAACGAGCTTCAGTCGAGCTTGCTTGTCAAGCTCACTAGCCGGCTCGACTCACCTTACAACCCTAGTTGCGGAGCCACTCATTTAGTTTGCCGTTCAAATTAACGCCACTATGTTAGCAAACCTTTTTTTCTGAATGGTGCACTAAGATTTTGAACACTATTAGCTGTACTGATAAATTGGAATTTTGAGTGCAAAATAAAATTTCAATCTAATGTGGGTTTTATAGTATCTTTTACAATGTCTAGGTGGATTGTGGTTCTCCGGAAAGTAAAAAGTATTTTTGCCATAGCTGACAGCACTTTGGACAGCTTGCCGTTTCTATACTCTATATACTCTATTTATTAGATTAATGCTGTGAAGATAAAAGCAAATTATATCAAAGCAACCATTATAAAACAGAAGATATTATAGTTTTCTCCAGTTGAGAATCTTGTGCTACATGCCATGAATTGAAGTGTTTGATATGGAAATCTAGAATTGCAGTCTAAGGCTATAACTCCAAAAATGGGAAAGCATTGTTAATTTTTTTTTTTCCCAATTGTTTTATTGTGTTTCATATTTGTATAAGTGGACTTCGGTTCAATTTTGTATCTCTCTTAAACTTTGCTCCAGTTCAAGTTTTAACCTACATTGAAACTTGTTTATATCTGTTTTTTTTTGCCAGTGCCATCAATAGAGTTATTTCAAGCCATATACTAGTTGTTTGTTTGTTTTTGACATTTGGAGTATATAATATATGAGCTATTGTAATGAGTAGAAAAGTAAAATCTTTCAGGGTAACCTGAGACTTTACTTAGGCATAACTTGGCATTATTAGAGGAAAGAAGAAACATATTGATAATATTTGTTAAATGTAATAATATATGGTAAATAGGTTAAATTTATGGGAAAAAAATGCTACAACTTATGAAATATCTTTCTATTAACTCGACAAACTCGAGAAAAATGTATATTATTTAACTTGAATTTCAAATTCATATGAGGCTATCAATTCATTTCCTTCTATCATATTACTTGAAAAAATTGTACTTTCACTATGAAAATTTAAAGTACTTCATGAAAACCTAAGAAAGAAGACGTAAAAACAAAAATAATATTCAAAAAGTTGAAAAAGTTGTGAAAACTTATATTCTCGTTTTTTACCAATGAATTTGGTGGAATCACAGAGACATCCCCTAGGAGTAGTTTTGTCATCCAACTTTGAAGTTGTTTTGGCATGTTTTATGTCACAAACAGGGGAGCATAGTAATTGTCGAAACAATAGGGGGTTATGCCAAACCTCACCCCTTTAATAAATGTCCTTTCTCAGAAACAGTAATACTGTGCTGAGAATCTCATTCTTACCGACTCAATTTATTGATACTTCATTTTTCTTGCATTTTAATACTTGTTATATTTTTGTCGTTTTTGTTGATTAATGCTGACGATTTACAGAACAGAAAACTAGTGCATGCCTTCAAATCAGTTCTGGCATTCACGTTTTCTTACATCTCCCATATGTATGAGCTGTGCTTCTTTTTTGCATGCTTAATACGTGTTAATTGGTCATAATATACTGCACCTGCCGTTTTGTCTTCTTGCGCTTTAACAGTATCGATGGTTCTGTAGAAAAGGAAAATGCACCACTTCATGCTCTTTATTGAAACTAAAGATTCAAGTTTTCCCTGTATTTTCCATTCATGTTGTGCTATCTTTTCTCCTGGTACAGGTGACAATCAGCTTTTGTGATCTCTTATAGATTTAGTTTTCTTTTCCTGGAATTGAACATAGTGAGAGCGTCAGAAAGATTTTTGGGGGTTCTCAGATCACTACAGAATCAACTAATTCTATCTAACCAGGTGTGATTTCATCCTTTTTATTTAGAAATTTTATGAATGCTTAGATGATGTTTGCTCAAGTGATCTTTCCAGAATGCGTCATTGTCGCTATCTTCAGGTCCATTCAAGCTTGTTGAGCAGTGCATGTCTAGATCTAAGATTGTGACTCATTGATTCAGCAAGTTTGTTGGCTGAGGTGATTAAGCAGGCCATGTTGCTTATTGTGGTCACCTAACCTTTATGTCTTCATCATTTGGCGTCTAAGAATAAGTAAAAAATTATCACAAAACTCAACATTTGATGAGTTCTTTTGATCTATGAATTAAATAAATCGAGTTTGAAAATAGTTCCTGGAAATTGGTAATTCAACATCAACAGCGAAAACATAATTTGTTATGATTTGGAGAAAAGTGGCTCTTTTTTTTTCAATTGTGCAAGCTAGAGAGATAAATACACCGAAATAATTTGCAGCACAGTGTTGAGAACATTGGAATGATATGTTCTAGTTTGTGGTTGTGAATTGAAGTGTTCTATCAAATACAGTAGTCCATGCAGATGTTCTGCTTCTGGCCGGTTCATGTGATTTTATGAACTCCTAACTTACACCTTTGTGTTGAACTTGTTATTGACAAGTATGTCAAGATCTATCTAGTTCTCTGTTAGTCATTGATAATATAACTAAAATGAAGTACACGAACACAGGGCATTGTATGACTAGGCCATCCTCTCACGTGCTATTTTCTTGCCCGTTTGATCTACTGTTTTATCTGGGCTGGATACCCCCTACCCATGGTGGTTCATGTCTACTCTTTGGTTTGAGACTGAAGTTTGATTTATTGATAATATAAGCACCTGCTTTTGTTTTATCGAGGGGAAGTGGGACTGGCTCCTCTTTATTGAAATGCTTAAGGGACCCACTATTTTTCCGTACTTTTTGGTTTATATAGAACTGATATTAATGGTTAATTTAGAGGAAGTGGGCGAGGTAAAATCGAATAGAATGAGCCTTTGCCACTTGTACGATCGATTTACTATGGCCCTTCGCTCACATCAGAAACATCTTCAGTTGCTTTAGAATTTTAACTGTTGTGTAGAGCCTAATAGAAGATACATGCTTATTGCATCTTTGATGTACATATTGAAGTTCATTGATTAGTGGAAACTTCTCACACTATATATCTGTGTCTTGAATTATTGATTAGAGTGAGATCTAGTGGCGCTAGTCAGATGCTCTCTGGATTTTTTCACAGTTGATTTGTTGTTACTCTTGATAGCTTACTATCCTTATTATATACATAAGGTTTAACCTTGAGTGAGTTTATCAAGCTTTTGTTAGGATCTTAAAGTGGTGATTACTGTATGGCAAGATAAGCATTAGCATCCTGCTTGAAGGAGTGATGATTATTTGACCTGTTGTGCTTCTCTTGCTTTTATTTTGCTGTACATGGTACTAGGCGCCTACGAATTATTATTACTATTACTATTATTATTGTTATTATTTTAACATTTACCAGCTCAACTTTACTTTTTTCATTGCTACTACTGGTTCTGTTTGCTAGCAAAATTAAGGATATTAAGTTTATTGGAAGGTTCAGAGTCTGTGACATAAAAACCAGTTGAAATGAGCAACAAGGAAACAAAAGTGAGAGTTGCAAATGCCTTTCGTGCTATGAAGGCTCTTGGGATCTCCGAAGATAAGGTGAAGCCAGTATTGAAGAGTTTGTTGAAATTGTATGATAAAAACTGGGAGCTTATTGAAGAAGAAAATTATAGAGCGCTTGCTGATGCTATATTTGAGAGAGATGAATCAGAAGTAAGAGTTGCAGGCTGAACTCTTAGCTCCCCTCTATTTATTTCCTAGTTTTTCTTCCCCTCCGGCCCCTTCATTTTATTTTTCCATACTTGGGTTATTCTTCTTTAGTTGATATCTTTGCTACTGTTCAGTTTATTAATCGTAACTAGATTATATCAAGGTGCTGAGGTATTGATTCATATTGTCTTTCAGGCAGAAGAGCGTTCTAAGAAGACTGCAAATGATGAAGTATGGCATCTCTTCCATAATCATGTTCAACAGATCTATTTTCTACTGCTGTGTCCTTTTATAATTGATTTCCTTTTCTCTGCACTCGTCCAATTGCACAGAAAGAGTATGTAAGTGCTAATATTTTGATTAATGTGATGTTGTCAGGCAGCAGAATTATCAAATCAGATTGTGAACACTCAAGAGGTGATCTATTTTTAACGTAATTTGTCAATTTCCATGCACATATTTACAGCATGTTTGGTTCTAGGAATTTGACAAGGAAAGGAAAAGGAAATGGAAGGAAAACCAATTTCTTTTGTTTGGTTACTAGAGAAAAGGAAAAGGAAAAGGAAAAGAAAATGGGAGAGAAAACTTAATGTTAATTTGAGCCAATTCCTTTTCCTCACCACTTGATGAGGAAAATGGTGGAAAACAAAAAACTTTTCCTTTTCCTTTCCTTTTCTCTTCTTCACCAAAATCCTTGAACCAAACAAAGCGTTAATTCTATATGTAATATCTATGCTCACTCATATTTTTCTTCAATTTAAAATTGCTTAATTCTCCTAAATAGACAGAAGGCCATGTGGAGAAAGAAGCTCAGGCAACTGAAGAGCCCGAGCGACCTTTAAAAAGATTGCGACGTAGATACCAAAACGGTCAAACTTCCTCCTTAAATACGCCTGGCGTTACAAAAACCCCACTAGTCAGGCCTAAAGAAGAACCAAATGAACTACCTGAAACCAATCCCCTTAAGATAAATGGGTCACAAGGCATACTGGAGTCACCTCAGCCCCGTACTGAAAACATAAGGACCAGATCACAGGCTCGCGTGAGCGAATTACCTGGTAAAAATAAAGGAAAGCAACCTGTCTCTCCTAAGTCCTTGAGTCTTCAAGAGAAATGTGATCCCTCCCAGCCCACTGGCACCAGTAGAAGTCAGCAAAATACCCAATTGAGAACTGAATCCAGATCACAATCTCATACAATGAGGCTCAGAGACAGAGGGACAGGAACTCTTTCTTCTCAAATTCCATGCAAGGAGAAGACACCAGTTCCAGAGAGTTCATCCCATGCTTTATGTCTTAAAGAGCCAAAGGTTGAGCCTGGCATTCTTTTGTCACCCAAAAGGAAGAGAACTGCAAACCATGCTTTAATTGTGCCTAAAGATGAGCCAGTCACCAGTGATATGCTGCCTTTGGATGTCCCAATTGCGACTGTTCATTCAGGTATTTCCTTCATGTTCTGTAACTGTTAGAATGTTCTTGTCCTTTTTTTTTTAAATTTCATTGTAATGTCATTAGTTATCTTGATTGAACCTTCCAAGGATCTGCTCATGGTAGTATGTATTCAAAGTTTTTGTCCATGTAGTTCTTCCCTAGTAGACAATACTTGGATCACCACTTGGATCTCCAGAACTTCCTGTGTTTTATTGTTTATTTGTGAAGTCTTCACAGATTGAGTGAAGCTGTTAGTCAATGTTTATTTCTGAATTTCAATGAACTAAATATTTATTTCTGCTCTCAATGAATTGGGTTTAGGAATTGATTACTGAAGTATATGAATTCTGATATGTTTGTACTTGTATTGTATTTTTGATTTTTATGTGTTGAATATTGAGGGTTGTGTTTAATTTGTCGCTCCTTGTTTATGTCATTGTGGTCCTAGAATGGGTTTTACTTGTGAATTCCACTTAATATTGTCTCTTACAAGGTCACTGTATTTTATTGCTGCAGAATTTTGTATTGTGATATTCATTCTAACAATTCTAGTTCCAAATTTACAGATAACACAAATGAAGGTGACTCGTCGCATAGGAATGGTAAGATATGTGGAAATGGTCTTCCTGAACCCTCAGCATTGCAATCTTTGAGTGAAAAAGAAACAACTTATGGCACTGTCGCTCTCAATGAACCGAAAAATAATAGTGAGCCTGCAATGATCTCAGGTGACTGTTCGACAACCCTAGAGATTGCTTCCTCACCTTCTGGAGAGGTGAAAATTTCTTTGAACTGCAACTTGGCTCGTGGAAGGCCCGACTTCCATATGCCTAGTCTTGAGGCAGTTGTAAAAGTGGTGGATGATAAATGTCTCAGGTCACCAGAAACTTTGAACCCAAATTTGTCAGTGATGAATCTTATGAAAGAAATGTGTCAATGTTTTCTGAAATTAGGAACTGATTCCAATAATGAGATCCCAGAAACCTTAGATGTGAGCCCGACAATTGGTCTAGTCGATAAATCTAATTTGAATGGGTCAGTTGATTCTCTCTCTGGTGCCAACTTAACGATGCCCAAAACGCCATTACTTCCTCCACCTTGCAATGGCATAAATGATGGATCACAGCCGAATAAGATGGATGATGGAGATGAAATTGTGACAAATGATATGAGCTTGGAGGTTGTTAAGCAGGCCCAAGTGACTACTGAAATTATCAGGTCGCCCCATGATGTTGTTGACATCGCTAAGGGACAAGAAAAAGTTGTAATCACACTGGTGAATGACGTTAATGATGAGTGTCCTCCATCTTTCTACTACATTCCCCAAAATGCAGCATTCCAAAATGCTTATGTGAATTTCTCTCTGGCTCGTATTGGAGATAACCATTCTTGTTCTACATGCTCTGGTGATTGTCTGTCATTATCGATACCTTGTGCTTGTGCAAATGAGACTGGGGGAGAGTTTGCGTACACCCCCGATGGCCTTGTTAAGGAAGAACTCCTTAAAGAGTGTATTTCCATGAACCGCGATCCGACGAAACATTGCCAGTTTTTCTGTAAGGAATGTCCTTTGGAAAGATCAAAATGTGAGGACATTATTGAATCATGTAAAGGGCATCTAGTGAGGAAGTTTATAAAAGAATGCTGGTGGAAATGTGGCTGTAATAAACAATGTGGCAATCGAGTGGTACAGAGAGGAATAACTCGCAATTTACAGGTATTACCCTAAAAATCCAAGTCTTCTATAATACATGGTGCAACATATTTTGTTATACCCACAGATGTGCAACATGTGTATACATGTGTGGTTGGGATGTGAAGAGAAATTTTCAGTTTCTGTGTACAACACAACTTTTTCTATCTCCACATCCCATCCACTTTTGGATACGCCTGTTGCACATTTGTGAGTGCACAAAAGATGTTACACAAAGTTCCTTGGAGTTATTAACTTCTTAAAATTGTCCTTTTTTCCTTACCGTGTGGCATTAGGTGTTTATGACCCCTGGAGGAAAAGGGTGGGGTCTACGTACTCTGGAGGACCTGCCAAAAGGTGCGTTTGTTTGTGAGTATGTTGGAGAAGTCTTAACCAATGCAGAGCTCTTTGAACGTGTTTCACGGAGTCCTGAAGGAGAGAAACATTCATACCCAGTGCTTCTCGATGCTGATTGGTGTGCGGAAGGAGTGCTGAAAGATGAAGAGGCTCTTTGTTTAGATGCTACATATTACGGAAATGTTGCAAGGTTCATAAATCACAGGTAAGTTTGTTTCAATTGAAAATTATGCATCTGGTGCATTACTTTGCGTCTTTTTCTTGAAATTCATAGTTGGGTCATCCCCATATTTATATGCGATGAGATAAAACGTAGTAAATTCATGTGTTACTGCTCATATATTTGTAGTAAAGTTGTATTTGCTCAATATTGTAGCTGCCATTTAATAATGACATATCCATCTGGCTACCGCCTCTCCCCCCCACCTAACCCTCCATCCAATCCAGCCGAAGCTAGAATTCTTAGTGTTGGGGGAAAGATAGATATTATTGCTTACTTGGGAGGGCAAGTGAAGGGCAATTTAAGAATCTGAAGGGGGTAAATTTTAAATTCTATTTAATTTAAATATAAAATTTGAGATTGTAGACCAAAGTGACAGATGGTCCAGCACCCTTATTTGCTCCTTCTCTGGAATCCAGGAAGCTTCTCATTTCAGTTCAGATTCGTGTTCTGACTTTAATTGCAGATTTCTTAATATCATTTTCCATTTTTCTTCAATAATGCTAGATTTTTTTTTCATTGATGCTAGATGTTATGACTCAACATTGGTGGAGATACCAGTGGAAGTGGAGACTCCTGATCACCACTATTATCATGTATGAAGTCAAATGCACTTTTATACGTATTTTACCTTGTCGTCTTCTAAGTTTGTTTAAGTCAAGTTCCCCCACAAAGTTTAATTGCATATTGTCTCCCAACACAGCTTGCGTTCTTCACTACAAGAAAAATGAAAGCCATGGAAGAACTCACTTGGGTAAGTTAGATTAAATTTGTTGCTTATTCTTTATATACAAATTTGCTTGTCACATCTAGAAGGTGTCACGTCAAACATTGCTATGTATTATTGACGAGAAATTATGTCTGGAAATGAAAAAAAAAACTTCGATGATTGGTCACGAGATGTGAAAAATGGTCCTCCTGAACATGGGAATGTCTTGATAGATGCTTTTGTTCTATTTCAAATATTATTTGTATTTAGTTTAATGTGAATCCAGGCCAAGTATTTGCCAAATAATTAGACTGGCCTTATCTAATCAACAATGAAACTTCATATCATGATGCTATAAATTTCTTAGAACAAAAGTGCAGCATATGCTCCATTAGGTTTCAACTTGCAGTAATTTGTGAATAACCACCAAATCCAGAAGTAATTTCAGTGGTATATTTATTGAGTATTAGACAGTATAATTAGTGTAACTGCTGTGTTATATATCATGGTTTCTTTCAATTAACAATTTTTGACTCTCCAGTCAAATTGATTGAATACGAAGTCTCAAATTTTATTGAGTTTAAATAAATCTTTTTTCATTGTTAAAAAAATATGGCTTTGATGAACTATTAATTAATATATAATGTTTCATCAATTAATTTTATGTTCTATCCAACTCTGAAATATATAGAGTAGTTTATCGTGTAACTTTATGGTTAACCTTCTGGATCATCTCTCGAGCAGCCACGTTTACTTAGCATTACACTGGTAGTTGAAAATTTATAAATCACAATATTCATGCATTGAAGTTTTTTTTTTTTTGGATTCAGTATTGCCTCTGCTGAGAAGTTTTATCATCATTTGTAGGATTACGGCATTGACTTTGACGACCACGAACATCCTATTAAGGCATTTCGTTGCCAATGTGGTAGCAAGTTCTGTCGCAACATAAAACGTTCAAGTAAGTATTAGGGATAATAACTCGCCCCTTTACTTGTTGGGTTCAAGTAAGTATTAGGGATAATAACTCGCTCCTTTACTTATTGGGTTCAAGTAAGTATTAGGGATAATAACTCGCCCCTTTACTTATTGGGTAATTACCACAAGCCTTCTGGGTTTTATAAATTACCAAGACACTCCTTTTCAAAACTTGAGAACTCGAAAAATAATGGGTGAAATCGTAATCTGCGTTTTACCGACATGGGTTAAAAATGTAACTTGCTTTTACTAACATAAGAAGTTATGTTAATTGCTTAAACCTCATAGTGTGTTTTCGTAATTAAGGTCTCATGCAGGGGATGTCTATGTAATTTACTCTCTAAGTGTTATTGCATAAAATCCCGCATCTTTATTTAGCTGCCATTGATCTTCTAACCAGCTGGGTTCTGTGTCGTAGGATCTAGATCAAGAAGATGAGCGTCAAGTTTGTTAATGACTTTAACCATCGGTGTAGCTCTGAAGGACATTTGGCAGAAAAGAAAAAGGACAAGCTGCAATTTTTCCAGTTGACTCGACTAAAGTGATTAATTTCCGGGTTTTTTTTAATTCTTTTTCTTCATCTTGCAAGTCGTGTAACATATGAGCCACGGATGGCAGAAAATGTTCAGAGCACTGTGATATATCTGATTTTTCAATGTACCAGGAAGAAAAAAGAGTCTGATCCGTGGCTAGTATTTGTAATAAAACCTTCGTGTATTTGGTTTCTTCTAGTATTTGTAATGAAACCTTCGTGTATCTTGTATTGGGAACAGGCTATGTCTTGTGGTATTTGTAAAATGCACTTGTAGTTTGTACAAGGAACAGGCTATGTTGCCTGTTATGATCTAATTTCTCCAGGCTTTGTTTGGTAGGGGTTTATAGAGGTGATATATTCATTATCACTTCTAATTTTCAGTTTGGTTCAACAAGATCGGCCCATGATACATAGTAGGCCCGGTTTTTTATCACACCTATTCTAGGATACTGGATACCACCTAGTAGGTGTTATTCATTATCACGAGATTATATCCAAATCTCTTTAGACATGATAATTACTAGTTTACCCCTGTAATAAAAAAAACATACATAACCTAGTTTCTTTGGTATTAAACCATTGTTCATGCAAAGTAAAATATATTTTTTTATAATTCATCAATTTTATTATGATATTTGAGATGATTTTATTTGATTTATAAACTGTAGATAGAAATATTTTCCAATCATATTCTAGGGTTAAGAATCAATTTTGAAAGATAAAATTGTGCCTACCATGGGAAGATAATGAATATTTTTTAAAATTGATTTCTTCCTAAAATGAAGCAAGAGGGACATTGAAGAATAAAAGGTTGAATTATATTTTATTTTCTAGATTTGTGAAAAGTGAGAATATGACTTTTGGTTATATGTTGAATATGATATTCAAAGTCTCTCTTCCCTTGTTGGTAAGTAAAATAAAATATGGGTAATTTTGGTATTCCAAAAAAAATTAATAGGATATTTCAGGGTTTTTCTATTGAATACATCTTAATATAAAATTCTAACCAAAAAATTTGAAAATAAATCCTTAGGATATCAGTCTTATTTATCTATGCAATCAAACAATTTTTTGTCAATGTATCCCTTCATTTCTACCATAACTATCAATCATATTTTTATCACATTCAATCCTATGCGGGCAACCAAACGAAGCCACAGTCTATATTATGCATGTATAGTAGATATATGAGTAGATTTTTCGGGAGTTTAGGATTTAAAGTTTTAGTATAATCACAATTAAGCGTGGATATTGGATTGTTGACTATTTTATGCTTAACTTGGTGGCCAGAACTGGATGATTAGATGTAAGATATCCCATGATTTTATTTATATCCATTAGTTATAACATCGTGAAATATTTATCATATATTTAGTTACGTCCACTTACAATGTATAGCATGGAATAAACTAGAAAATACCCCCCGCCTTCCTAATTGCCGAATGTTTATTCATTTTACCATTTAATAACTCATAATCATCTCTTGGTAAACAACTATTGGCCTATTGAAACCTTTTTCAAATATAAAAGTTCACGATGTTATAACGGGAGCTTGGGGAGCCTTACCATTAATTGAGCAGGGCTTTTGGCGCTTTGTGAAAGGTTGAGAATTGCTTGGGATAGGCGGGTGCCTCGAATTGTAGCGGAAGTGGACTCGGAAGTCGTGTGCAACCTTATTAAAAATGGGGATGTGGAGGTTCACCCGCTTGGAAATATTATTCAAGATGTTCAAATATTGCTCAGGAATCCTTGGAGGAATGCATTTCAACATACGAAACGTGAAGATAATAAAGTGGAGGACTTTCTTGCAAAAATGGGACACGACTTGCATGGGGACTTTCAAGTTTGGGAGGAACCCCTCAAATGATTGTTTAGATTTAGTTTTGGCAGAGATTTCGCCTTGATATATATATATATATATATATATAAAATTTCATTATCTTCTCACGAATTAGTGAATTGGAAAGGTTCTTAAACGAACTCGTTTATTCTAGTTATTTTATGTCGAATTGGTAAGTGTACATGTATATTATGTATATCAATTAGGTGAATTTTGTTTCCCGACAAAAAGAACGGAATTATGAGCTCTAATTTATTAGTATACATAAATGAGAGAATATACCAGTTTCACTTAATATTTGGGCTCAATCAAATTGGGCCTATAATAATTCCTTTCATCAACAGCCCAAAACTACTCCAGCTTCCAAACAAGAACCCTAGCCCATGTCACACTCTCACTATCGCTCAAATAAAACCCTAGCGCCTCCCATTTTTCATTCTCATCCGGCGTAGAGAGAGAGAGAGAGGTAGAGAGAGAAAGTTCGAGCAAAAATGTCGAAGCGAGGTACAATGAATCTATCCTTCAATTCCTATTGCATCATTTTTTTGTATTCAATCCAAAATTATATTTCGTTCTATTCAACATTTTAACGTATTTTCATGATTTTTTGTGCGCGCAGGACGCGGTGGTTCCGCGGGGAACAAGTTCAGGATGTCGCTTGGTCTGCCGGTGGCGGCGACGGTGAACTGCGCCGACAACACTGGTGCGAAGAACCTGTACATCATATCAGTGAAGGGGATCAAAGGTCGCCTCAACAGGCTTCCTTCGGCCTGTGTTGGTGACATGGTGATGGCTACGGTGAAGAAAGGTAAGCCTGATCTTCGTAAGAAGGTCATGCCTGCTGTGATCGTCCGCCAGCGCAAACCGTGGCGCCGAAAGGACGGAGTCTTCATGTACTTCGAAGGTAGTACCATTCATACACTGATGCCTACTTACATTGTTGAATTTATTTTATTTGTAACTGTTGGTGTTGTGGTAATGTTTGTTTTAATTTACAGTTGTGATTATACGTGTATTTCGGTGTGGAGGAATGAACTACTTTTATCTTTGCTGTACTAGGTGTTATTTTTTTTTAGTAGGCAAAGTTGTCGTCGGTGCAGATTCTTGTTTGCATTTGGTTAATTGTGGATGAAAGACTTTTAGTTTTAACATAGATATAGGCAAAGATACTACATATTCTTATTCCTTGTAGAATTTGGTACCAATTGGCATATTTCAACTTTTTGGTTCGATGTAGAAATGAGTGGAGACTTTTGTTGGTTGATTCTCTGACAAGTTGGAAAGCCGTGGAGGAATTTGGTGTACTGTTTATTGTTATCATGGGGCATATGTTTGCAAAACTTATTGGTGGAGGCGCGGAGCTGTTTTACGATATGATTGTGTCCAAGTTTGATGCTTTACAATTGTTTAATAGTTGGTTATGTCATGCCCCTGATGTTTCAAGTAGTCTATGCTTTTGATTCTGCTGTGCAACTCTGTGTTATTGCCCTGTCTATGGATGCTTCAATGTATTTTGCATCTCCCCTGCAAAGAAACTTGACATTTCAGTTAATCATTAGAACTTCAGCTCATTCATGTTTTTTGAATTTGCAGATAATGCTGGGGTTA
Source organism: Buddleja alternifolia (assembly GCA_019426215.1). Taxonomy (NCBI): domain Eukaryota; kingdom Viridiplantae; phylum Streptophyta; class Magnoliopsida; order Lamiales; family Scrophulariaceae; genus Buddleja; species Buddleja alternifolia. The sequence continues at coordinate 54,786,636 of CM033391.1, forward strand.
TTGTTAACCCAAAGGGTGAAATGAAAGGTATTAATTATTCATTTTACTTGCGTTACTCGCTCTATGTAGCTTTCTTTTTTGTTTTTGTTATCTTTAAATTTGTCTTACTTACCTGGCTTTGGTTTTTGAAGGTTCTGCAATCACTGGTCCAATTGGAAAGGAGTGTGCTGATCTGTGGCCTAGGATTGCCAGTGCAGCAAACGCCATTGTCTAGAAGTAGAAGTTTGTGGTTCAATATTTTGTGCTAGTTTTGTTGATCTGAGTTTTAAAACTGTTCTCTTTTAGAGAGAAGAAAGCTGTCATTTTTCTATCTTATATTTGTAAGAGCCAAGTATTTTTCTTATTCAGATTCACTCGACTTTACGCCTATTTTATCAATTTTTGTTTTCTTATTTTGGATGAGTTCTTAATCTGTTTCGAGTGATATGGAGACATACTTTGCCCTTTCTTTTACCCTTTATTGCATGTTACGGGTTTAAGAGTTTGGCAGTACCCATTCGGGTAACAACTATTTTACTTACGAGTATGATTTTTATTTCTTAGTTCCTGGAATGTATTATATATATATCAATACCTGTGATTTTCTATCTGTTCATCTCATAATCAAGAATATTTGCGATTGCATCACTTAAAGAACATTGGGTTGATTAGACTATAAATATTACATGCCATTGTGATAGGTTATATTAATAATTACATTCATACAAATCTTGCAGAGTAAAGGTCGCATCAAATGTGGTAAGGTTATTGGCGTTGCTTGAGTAACATTTTTTGTCTAATTTTATTACATTTTTAGCGAGTCTTTAAACGTAACTGGGTCTAAATTGGGTGAAATGACGAACAGAAGTTGGAAAAGGATAGCGAGGTAAACTTCAATTCTAAAATAGTTTCAGTCAATGTTACTTCATTATTGTTTGCTACTCAAGTTTACATTAGTTTCATTCAATGTTCTTACATTATCGCTACTTCGTACTGTGGTTTTTGATGTTTCGAACAAAACAAAACTTATGAGACCTCGAGCTCAAGCTCAACACATAAACTTCAAGTTCAATCATTTGGAGTCGAAATCCATTATACTAACTAGTGAAATATAGGCAAAACGAGTGTTATTTCATACACTACGTCATAGATAAGAATAAGTATGACGACTGGCGTTGATGTATTGGTGAATGAAGTTTTGTAGCGTTTGTGATGATCGTCTAATTATGAATAACAGAAAAAATATTTTGCTCATTTTTCACTAAATTTATTCTGAAAATTAACTATATTTATTTTCCAATTCTCTTAGTTTTTTCTAATTCAAGACGAAGGGGGATAACCTAAATATTTAGTTCGACAAACCCAAGTTGATAGTTATAATTCTAAACCATAAAGACTCTATCTAGTTTCATAAAGGAGGGGGAGAACCACAACTTGTGACGGTTTGGATTCAAACTTAAGACCTCTCACACGTAATAGAAGGTGGATACCACTAGACCAACAAGTCTTTGTATTCTCCTCCCACATCTGCCAAAATTGTTTTTTCATTGTCCCACTGAAAGTTTTCATGAAGTGTGTCTCAAATAATTGACTTTCCTTTGAAACACCTATATCAAAAATGACTAATGCCATTTAATTGGCCCCCAATGAGTGGGGCTCTTATATGGATTAAATTCCCAATATTTCAATTAACAGAGCAAAGCAATTGGGCTCTGATGAAAAAAAGGAAAAAAGAGCAACACAATTGGGCCATGGGCTATGTATTCATACATTAGGCCGTAGATTAATAAGCCATAAAATTGGGCCATAAACCCTACCGACCTAATAAAATAATTAGATTATGGGCTTAATTAATTCCTATAAGACTTTCGCGCACTTTCAGATATCTGAATGACACTTGCAGCGCGGGAAATCAAGTAGACTCTCTCTCTCTCTCTGCTATTGTGATTGAACATTTGAATACTCGAAGAGGGGTATCGTATCGCGATTAGGGTTAGAGATTGAGCAGAATCAGAAGATGGCATGGACATACTCTGAAATATCGCTGGAAGATTTGATGAAAATGATAAGAAATTTCGTTAATATGTTACTTTTGGCTTCTGGATATCAATCAACCGGCCGTCTGGCATACTGGGACTCCCACAACATCAAGAAATCATTCCTATGGGCGCTATTTATCGAGAATGTAAGCTGTTGTTATTTGATGGGTTGTTTTGTGGTTTTTAATCATCGTAGCTAAGCTGGAAGTCTAGGTTGGAAATGGGAGCTCGAAGGATGTAAATTATATTTTTTAAACCTTTTCTCGGTGCTTGCTTCATTACAATAAGTCAATGTGATGTCAATGATCATATTTTAAATTATATAAGTAGCTTCGTAATTTAGTAAAGATTGCATTTGATTGATGCAACTGAAGATTGCATTTAGTAAAGCTATTCTGTAAACCACAGTCGTCTTCATTCCCCTTTACTGTTATAATAACAAAGCAAAAAAATTATTGACGTTTGAGCAAAGCCGTATAGAGTGCCAATTTTATGCTACCAGAAAAATTTAATGATTGCCAATATTCTCTTGATTGATTTTTCCTCAATTAGGTGTCGAAGGGCTTGATGAGTTTGGACGATTATCAAGACTCTGTTAAAGAGCTTGACGCTGCTTTATCTGAATTGAAATCCAATCCTCATTTCCCTCAGGTTAAGAATTTTTTATTTCTTCATAAGTTTGACATGTTTTTATTTGTTTTTTATGTATTTATTTCAGATTTTTTAATAACTATTTTAAGCAGGGTCTTGCGCATTTGTCATGCAATACCCTTAGCAGAGCGAGGGATCTTCTACTAGAGCATCTAATTCACACATTACCCCTGAGGGACTCGAATTTAAAAGCAATAATAACAGCATCTGTTGAGATGGACTTTAGCAAGCGTGAGAAGATAGACAATGACTGTCTTCATGCCTATGTTGAAAAGTTAACGCATACTCTGTCAAAAGGTCTGAGTTTAAGTGAGAGCAGAAATTTCTCTGAGGGATCCAATATTGCAAGTGAGAAACATCAGAATTGGATTGACTGTGATTTTAGTTTGTCCACTATTCAGCAACTCGGAAGAAGGCAACTAGCAGTAGCACACTCATCTTCAGTGGTGACTGGCTTGGAAATTCTCTGGAAAACCTTAGAGAAAAGCATGCATGATGAGCTGGGGAATACCTCAAGCTCAGAACCGCTGAAGCATTCGGCATGTCTAATGTAATTGCTGCACTTCTCTGAACTCCTAAAGTATATGTCCTTTACTGAAATCTATTTCCATGTTTTGAGGAACATCCAGACAATGCATGATATGTTGCACAATTCATTGTCATTATGCGCCACTATGTGGACTTTCTCTTGTTTTGAGTTGTTCTTTGAGTTTCTCTTTTGAGAGGTCAAAGGGAACCATACTACTTTTACATACCAACAATGCATGATGTGTAGCACTATTAATCATTAAGCACCACTATGTGGACATTCTCTTGTTTCCAGTTGTTCTTTTGAATTTCTCTTTATCACAAAAAAATGTAATTGTGGTTAAAAGGAGACCACATTTTTTAGCTCTAGGCTGCCTTTTGTATGAATTGCTGTAATAAACTTACATGATCTGAAAGAGTTTTAAACATTATGTTTAATTATTTGATTTTCTTGTAATTTTCTACTGTATTCCAGTCTCCTGTTTTCTTGGTAAGCAACTGTAAAAAATTCTGGTTTAGAAACTTCACTGGGTAAAATTCAGCATGCATACACGACCAGATATAGGACATACCATCTTCCCCCATTGGAAATGATTTTAGTACATTCATTTTCCAATATTCTACATTTTTCGTGGCATTGACAAGTGGGAATGAATCCAGAAATTTTTCATATATAGGGTTTCCTGATAAGACTGCTAAGTATTAGGTTCTTACCCACCGATGTGAATGTCTTGTTAGTAATTATTCGAGAATCAACTTTTTTGAGAAGGCTGACCTTTCTGTCTGTTCACGTTTTCTTAGGTTTGAGGAGGTATACAAAAGTGAAGTAACCTCCTGCTTCATGCAAAAGCTACTTCTTTTCACAAGCTTTCTTGATTGGTGTACTAAAAGGCATAGATGTGGAAATACCCAAGGACCTGTAATATATCTTGATCTTTGAGTATCTTTTAAATGGGCATGTCTGAATTCACAAAGAGGGTATCCTCTTTATAGGTCCTGGTGTCACTGCGAGCTTGCATTATGCCGCTTCTTAGGTTCTAGAGCTGAAATTTCCGTTTAAGCTAATTGGGTGTTGGTTTTTGTCATACTGCTACTTGCTGAATACATTTTCTTTTAAATACTTTAGGTAGATATTTGCCATATTTGTCAATCTAAAATATATCATTTTGTTATCATCGTACTTCTTTTTTAAAAAGATAATTTGATTTTTGTGTGCTATTGCCTTAAAGAGCAGAGGAAGCGCCGGTGGAATCAATTATCTGGAATTGCTGGAGATCAAGGAGCCTATCATATATGTTTGACAAGCGAACGATAAGGCTGGTATCCGGTGCCAGTTTGATTTTTTCTGCACCCGAAGGGCAATGGGTTCAAATGTTTGAACGACTAAACACGTCAGCTGAGAGTGATGATGATTTGTCTGAAACAATTGTAAGTCAATGGAATCTTTTAATTCAAAATTGAGAGTCGTCCTCATTTTCTCTTATAGATATGATGCATATGTGAATAATTGGATCTATGCATACATGGAAGACTGGATCATGCCAAATGGCCAATGGAAGCTGTTTCATGGACGAGTTTGCCTTTCTAAGCTAGTGATGCTCTGTGTGCAACGTTACATTCTCTTTTGTAATTTTTTTTATTAACATCTTTAATTATAAGCACTAGTCGAGGATTTGTCACTTTTCTGTCGATTTTTTATCTTAGCTCCAATTGCCAATTGGCCGCCTCTCAATTATAACTAGAATTCCTTATTGCTGGCATTGACATATTAATCGATTGAGCATCAAAACGTCAGTCTTGTTCTTCTTCTGCTACAAATTACAAAGTCAAATCCGTCTAGCTAATTGATCCTTTACATACGCAAAGAACAATTTTGACATTTCAAAATGAAGTTAAAAAATATACACATCTTTTTGCGGTGGTGATTTGCTAAAACCCTGATGTTCCTATTTAGATTTGTCAACATTCTCTTTATATAATATGATGCAGCATCTGGATACCTATAGGAATAGCCTTGCAGAAAGTTTCAGTTTCCCTCCAAATGTGTAGTTATGTCTCTTTCTCGTTGCAGGAGCTCTTGTTATTAGGATGTAGTGCAGATAGATGGAGCGCTCTAATTGAACAGTTAATTTCAGTTTCATATGAGTCCACTACCATCTCAAGGCTCTACCAAGAAGTGTTCAACATACCACTGGCAAAGTCTTTTAACCTTTGTCTAAAAGAGGGCTTCATAAATCCTAAGGTATATTTCATCATTGTAGGCCTTTCATCCGGATATATATGGTTGGTTAAAAGTCTGTGGATAGGATTTATTATGTCAATTATTGCTCATGTAAACTATTGCTCTCCTTCTCTTTCATTGGACTTATCATTACTGCTATGTACATATTCATCAACTCAGTCAGTTTTTTCAGTAATTATTTTTCCTCTTTATTTCCATTTGAATCAGGAAAAAAATGTTGTAGAGTATCTGGAAGTGTTACTCAGCAGTCAACTCGACCAGCTTTGGAAGATATCCCCAGTACTTGCAGCAGTTGCAATTCCTTCATGGTACACTTCCACTCTCAAATTATATAGATGTAGCTTAATGTTTCATGTAGCAAATTCAAATAATCTTGAACTGTTCCCGCAATCTTTATGAAAGCCTAGTCTATGAAAGCTTTTTACTTCTAAACTGAAAATATTTTCCTGCTATTTACTGTTTGATTACAGGTCACAGTTGTTCAAATTCTATGTACGTGAGCTAGAGAGTCAATTCAGGGGTTCTTCTTTGGGAACCAGGTTAGTGATTATAACCTTTTCTTTAGGTTTCTAATGAATTTTACTGACATATATTGGATTGTTTTGGCTATTGTTTAACTATTAACATTTTCATTCTTGTCCAGATGCTGCAGTTGTATAGATGATGGTTTGGAGCACAGGGAGTGTGGGTCCTTTAACTCTCTCCTTTAATTTTCAGATTTAATTTTATTCTCCAAATGTGAAGCAAGATTGATTTTTCCTATTTCGAGGAACTCTTTGTTCTTGATGTGCTTTGGCTTTTTTTAACATTTTAATACCCTTTCTAAATCTCCTGTTGATGCGGTGACCAATCAATCTGAATTTTCACAGGCAACTGTGAACGATATAGTTATTTCATTTAATACAGTTTGAATGATATTTTTACATAGAATAGCTGATACCAATATCTGAAAATTCAAAATTGTCAAAAGAAGCACTATGATAAATTCATTATAAGATTTGGTGGTTTGACTTAATTATCTAGTGTCACTTAATATATGCGACGAGGGAGCACCAGGCCACATGTTTTCATGAAATTATATCGTGTCACTTAATATATGTTTAAGGTGAAAATGGCTTGTTTTACAGGTGAAAGCTCTATGCACAGTGCAAGTATTTTATGTCAGTTCTAAGTTGTTTTCAATCGAAGAGCGACTTATTATAGCCAGGGATTTGCTAGTGACTTTAAAATGCTGTCATGAGTTTGTGTCACAATATGTCTAATCAAGTGAAGTCTTTGCAAAAATGAAGATAATGCTCCCACAGTTTGCATGTCACTTGATTTCCAATTAATCAGCAGTTTACCTAAGGTCTATGAGTGAGATCGCATGAATTAGATCTTTGTTCTCTGTGGCATTAGGATGATGGAAAAAACAAGGTGCATGCACAGCCGAATATCTGTATTGCTTCTTCACACTGTATGAGATGTAATTAGTATTTTAACTAGTCTGAAGACATTTGAGTATAAAAATATTCTTCATGTATTTCTCTTTTAGCGGATTGGGAAGGTTAAAAGGTATTTAAGGTTTTTCTGTATTCCTTTCTTGGAAAGTCATTCTAAAGTTTCTTTCTTTGACGAAGCCTCAGACTTGCAAACCTGATGAATATTCTCGGCCGTACTTTCAGGTGAGTTGGCTGAGAGAATTTGGTGTCTCTACATATTCCATATCTGTAGATCCCATTTCACATCTGGAACGACCACTGTTGCATGATTGGGCTGGCTTGTATTATCCCTCAATGTTTCTGCGAGATTGAGTTATCAATTTTGGAGTAGGCGCATGCATGTATTTTCGCTCACAGGTTTCACCTGGAGAGTTTGTTGTCTTCCACTTACATGGAAAATGCTATTTGCCTGATTCCTCTGTTTTCGTTTTCGTCCTTGGGGGAACCGAGAGAGTTGGAAGGGAAAACAGCATTATCAAAGAGATTTGATATTCTTATCTCTGAAATGGTAATCCATCTTTGCTTTTTTTCAAAATTTTATTCATAAACCTATCATTTCTTCTAATACAATTCTGAACTATTAGGTCAAGCCCCCCATTGTCGCCTGCTCGCACAAGCCCTGATGCTGCAAGGCCGACACCAAAAATGTACATAAAAGGTATATACTCTGGCATTTCTGCCGGGGATTTGTCCTTATTGAGTGAAAGTTCATACTACTATTATCTTGCATGATCTTTGGGTAATAGATATAGGCGGCCTTGCTTGGTTGCTTAAATTGTATTTGTTTGCCACTTAAATCTGTAATTTCAGTGGAGGATTTATTGATTAGATGGCTGGGAATGGAAAGAAATATTTTACATGGTTATGACTCCGCTCAGATAAATGAAAGCTCAATTTTGTCATTCATATTACCTATACACTGAGAGCTATTCAAAATGCATTGTCCTCTGGGTTCGTCGAGGAATATTCCAACAGCATATATGATTTTTGACGTATAAAAATTCCAGTTGCTATCTGTACAACGAGAATATAAGCAATATGATTCAAAAATAAACATATGCCCCCCCCCCCCCCCCCACCCTTTTTTTCAAATTGTTCTTCCATTTTTTTGAATTTGATCCAAAACCTTTAAAGCTAACAGTGACCGAGTATTTGGACATAAACTGCATCTCCCAGTTGCATGACTTTTGAGGGAATGAAAGGAATTACTAATTTAGCCAGTAAGGCATACAATCAAGCTTTAGAAGTAAAATTTTTTCAAGATCACATTACTCTCTGATAAAGTGACTATTTTCTTAGTTTTAGGGACAATAATGACACAATAATATAGTTGAGGGGCCAAAGTGAAATTCACCCTAATGTAATGTACAAGTGGAACTTAAATTTGATTGTACCCCACGGCCCACTGCTACTGTTTGTATGTTCTTTTTATGATCTGGTGTCCATTTTTTACTTCAGACAACATTTTTCTTCTGTATATGATTTGTTAATTCTCTTTTTTGGCTTTGTTAATTCTTCCTGCTGATTGGCCTAGGATCAGCAGATTGGGATATTCTGAATCATCAAAGCAAGAAAGTTGTTTCTGGGAGTAGCTTGAAGAACACTATTATGAGAGCTGGAGGATGAGCTGAATAACATTAGGGGATTTGAGATTATCCCTCAAGAATGCATTGAGTATATATGAAAATACATGACTTCAACTCGGTATAAGGCTGACATTCAGAGGGCTGTTGAAGAATGTCTAACTACATGTAAGCAGTTGCGGTAATTTGAAAGGAGATGGCAAAGATGCATGGATCTTTGATGTCGACCACACCTTAACATCCATTGTCCCTTATTTTTTCAAGAAACGAGGATTTGGGCAAGTTTCTCATTGCAAGTTCACCATTCTCATTGCTGTAGCCAGCGGCCCAACGCCATCACGTCCCCCATGACACAACATTTTAGAGTTGCCAGATATCCAAGCAGACGCGTGATACTTATATCTGCAACTTCTCTCAGGAAACCTTCTACCCTGGTTCTTTAGATAATTTGGTTCTGCAAACTGGGTGGCCACATCTTGTCCCTCTACACATCCTCACAGCATCCAGGACCAAAGTCCTCATAGCCAATCTCCACATCCCAATAAGAGTATGCCGTAATCCAACTTAATTGTGAATGTATTTTAGATCAGAAACACGAGGATGTGAAATACAAAGAGATACAAGCAGGGGAAGTGTCAAAGTTGCCAGCTCATAAGAGCCTTTGAAGTTAAAAGAAAGGAGCCAAAAATCTGTTAATTCAGTTAATAGTTGTTTAGCGGTTTATTTTCTTTGTTTTATATAGTCCTTGTAGGCTTTCCTTCATTCTATTCACATTGTATTCAGTACACACAGCATTAAGATGTTTCCTTTTAGTTTAATCCTTTTCGATTTCTAATAGGGAAAATTACACTCAGATCCCCTCACTTGTGAGGTAATTACACAAACTTCCCCTCACTTTTTCAAAGTTACAACGACCTCCCTTGGTTTGAATTACTTGGACACCCTTGTCAGTTTTTTTGGGCAAAATTTCAATGACGTCATCAAAAAACTTTTTAACTATTCCCATTTTATCCTTGGTCAAACTTGGAACAAAAATCCAGACTTTTGACTGACCAAATTACCCTAGGGGTATTTGTAATATATTAATTTTTCAGAGAGTGAATGTAATGTTTACTGTTGAATTTGATTTTAGCGTGTTAATTATTTTAATTTACCTTATTTTAATCATTTCAACTAAATGAAACCAATAAATATTAATAATTAATTCTGAAATAATAAATAAAAAGCATTTAATTGATTTTAGATAGTTAATGCTTTTTACTCCTTAAAAAATTAACAATCGATTCAAAAACAAAATAATATAAAATATGTAATTATCTTTTACTCTTTAAATAAATGAATAATAAGTTGTGAAAAAAATAAATTTATTAACAATAAAAAAAATTAATTATTTCAGTAAAAACTTGTTATTTCAGAAAAGTGAATATTTAACTAACCATCAACTCGAAAATAAAAGTGAATATTTAATTATCTTTTACTATTTAAATAAATTAACAATCACTTAAATTAATTAATAAATTTTCGTTAATAATGAGTAATCATTTCTATTAGTGACTATATTTAGAATATATATATATATATATATATTATATTATATTCTATTTAATATTGTTGAATAAATTTAATTGATTAATTTTAATAAAATATGAATAACTAATTTTATAAATCATCAACTTATTAAAATTAATTATAATTGATAAATTATCAAATTAAACAAATCACTAATTTTATGTTTAAATTCAAAAATAAAATTAAACTAATTAATCAATTAATAAAGGATAATTATATTCATAAATCATCAAATAATTAAGTTAGGTTTAATAATCAATTAAAAATTTATTAATTATTATTTTGTAAACAAATTAAATATAATTTTATATTAATTAGTAACTTGTTCAATTTTTTTTTATTCTTATTCTTTTCTATTTTTTTTCTTTTTTCTCCCCCCCCCCCGCGCCTTTTCTTCTTCTTCTTCCTCATTCTTTTACTCAAATCCTATAAAGCACAGACACTCTGAAAACTATCATCGGCAGTGTCGGGCGCGTGTCGGATACTCCTCGCCTCTGACACGCCTCCTTCACCTGTCGGACACGGCTAGTATGTGTCAATGGTTAAAAAAATAAAAAAGCAATTCGGACATCGTGTCGGACACGACCAAATTCATGTCCGACAACGTGATGACACATTTGACAGTTTTCTTAAGAAATTAAAAAGTGTGGGGTTCCAATTGTAAATAGAAAAATATCAAAAATTCTAATTTCAATTCTTGAGCATTTGATACTTTGATTGTATTTGTAATTGTAACTGTTTATATTTTTATTTTGCATTCGTTATTCAATTATTGTTGATAAGTAGTTGAATTTTTTTAAACAAATAGAGATTTACCAAGAAGTAAGGAAAAATACAAATTTAACAATACACAAGTAAATAACACTTTCATAGTTTATTTTTCTATCAAATTATATTGAAGTTAAAATCAATATCTAATTTATGTGTATATATATATATATATATATATTTGACATTCGTGTTGAAGCCATGTCATGTCCTAATTTTTTTGGAAAATGTTGTGCCCCATGTCTGTGTAGTGTCGTGTCATGTCGGTGTCGCTGTTCCAAACCCTAACCACCACCATCACTCTTTCCTCACCACGTCCCGCCACTGCCCACCGAAAAGCCTCTACAACCACTCGGATCTCCCCCACCGAAAAGCCGCTGCAACTACCCACCATCCGATCTCCCCCCCCCCCCCCCAGCCACCCTGAAACGCCGCTCCGCGACCTTTGGAGATCGACTCACAGAACTCTGTGTGTGTGCTTGTGTGAACCGTGTGTGTGTGTGTCTGTGATGAATGAATTGTGTGAGTGATATATATATATATATGTGTGTGTGTGTATATATTTATATAGATATATATAAATATATAGTTGAGTAGGAAAAGAAAACGAAAAATGCAATATATTTTAATATTTTAAGTAGAAGGGTAATTTAGTCCTCACATAAAGTTACAATTTTCATGAGTTTTTATTTTTTTGAATCCGAAAAATGAGGGACAAACATGTCATTTAACCATTTCAGGCAGGCAAATCTACGGCCGCTGGGTCGAGGGGAGGTCTTTGTAATTATCAAAAAGTGAGGTTTTTTTTTTGGTAATTATCCCATAAGTGAGGGGTCTGGGAGTAACTTTTCCTTTCTAATATGGTATCAGAGCATCTTCACCTCCGGACTCACTTCATCTTCCGCAGCACATCTTTACAATCTTGATGATCACATCTTCAAGTTCTTGATCACTTTTAAGTTTTTTTTTTTTTTTTATCATATTCTTGATCATCTTCAAGTATTCTTTTCCAGAATGTGGATCAAACTCGTTCTGATATTTTTTCTTCAAATCTTGATTTTCTCTGAATCTTGAATCATGGTAAATCCCCCAAATCCTACTTCAAATCCTCTTCCAGAATAAACTTCTCAGAGTCAATCCATGACATCAACAGAACTAACAATCAGCTTTCAAAGCCCCTTTATCTACATCCCCCGGATTCTCCTCGTATTGCTCTTGTATCTGAGGCTTTGAAAGGGATTGAAAACTACAAGGTATGAAGTAGGCAGATGATTATTGCCCTAAAGGCCAAGAACAAATTAGCCTTTGTTACAGGTCTTATCCAAGACCTGATATAAATTATTCTCTTCATCCCCAAAGAAAAAGATGCAATACCCTAGTTCTTTCTTGGATAAACAATGTTATTTCTAGTGAACTCCTGAGTGTGGTTGTATATTGTGATTTAAAGGAAAGGATTGATGAAACCAGTGGGGCTGAAATGTTTGGTTTGTTAAGACAGATCAGCACCATATCTTAGGGAACTAATTCTGCCATTAGTTACAACTCAAGATTAGAAAAGCTTTGGGATGAATATGAATCTTTAATCCCATATACCTCCACTGCATTGGAGTAACTGTGTCAACCTTAATATGGATTCATTATCTAACATCTAACTAAGCATACCCAGAATATTTGCTCTACTAAATTGTATTTGACTTAATTTTATACACTTGCAAGGAAACTAGCCACTGCTTGAAAGGAAAGAGGGGTACACTTCATTATACTGATGGTGTACATTGTACCCTTCATATGGTGATATAATAATAAATTCTGACATCTAGAGAACCCAAACATGAATTCTAAATGCAGAAGCTACCTACCAAGTAAGGTGGTGCCTAAGGAACTATGGTAATCATCTTGTCTCCTACCCACTAACAGTTGCATCATGCATGCCATATCACATAATGAAACCTCTTTAAGTCCATAACATACAGTGGCGGATCTAGGATTGAAGGTCAGTGGGGGCACTGGCAATAGAACGAGAAATTTTATCGAGGGGGTGAAGACGAAAGATTTAAGGGGGGTGTGGGTGGCTTGCACCCACGGTACGGTACGGTATATTATAACTTTTGACATAGTTTATACTCTTATATCTCTTTCGTTATAGCATGATTTTGAGTTTAAGGGGAACAAACTCAAAATAAAGAAAGAAAACGTAATATTTTTCGATCTTTAAGGGGGGCGAAATTCAAGTATAAAAAATTTTATAAGGTAAAAAAATGATTTTTCAAAATTTAGGGGGGGAGTGAGATGGAAATTGGAATTGGGGGGGGGGGGGGGGGGGGGCGCATTATGTAATTTATAAATTAAAATAAAATAAAATGTACATATAAAAAAAAAAAAAATTTGAGGGGGGCAGGCGCTGAATAGATCCGCCACTGATAACATACTGCCCCTTTTTTGGTTATCTCACTCACAAGTAAACCAACATACTCGGCTCTTAAATACTTCAAGGAGACTTATACTCCAATAAGTAACATAAAAGTTAAGAATTTAGAGCTAAGCAAATGAATGTATAAGAGTAGCACCCCTCACTGGGAAATTCGAATTGTACATAACTAGCTTCAGAAGGGTCATACCAGATATATATCTGGAAATTTCACACACCCAGCTAACTAGGCAGAGAATCTAGAATGGATAATCAAGTCCATGGAAGCAGAAAAGAAACTGAGTTGCTCCCAGTAGTGTAGAAGTGTTGGACCCCTTAACTGATCGCAAGTCGCAACTGAGAGGACTTCCAACTGGCGAAAGGGTTGATTTTTACTAGACAAAACACAATTACAAATTGATACAATATCCTGGTGGAACTTAAAATCCATTCAGGACATTTACAGGAGGAAAACCTTGCTTGAGGATAAGGTGCTATAAATTGCTCTGTTTGCAAAAGCAAAAGAATGCTTTCAAAGAGGGAGTGACTGACTCTAGAATTTCAGATAAGTTTGTTTTTTGATAAGTTTTCCGCCACATAAACACCATCACTTATTTTTTGATATAAGAACTGAGAGCCAGCAAAATTTTAAAACACACTAATATTATTACTTACACAAGAGAGTGGTAGATGAAGAAAGAGCAGAGTTTGGACCCCATATCTCAGTAGATGCACATGGCATTACAATTACAACCAAGAAGCAAAAACAGAAAATTGGAACTCCGGAGCGTGAGTCGTTACTTGGGAAGCTTCTTGCTAACACCTGCTTGGTACATGATGATACAAGTTCAAATACTTTTGGTTTCAGAATGCAGTAAAAGAAATATACATAGAATCAGATCAGAAAGAAGAGAAGCATTCAACATTTTGAAATAAACTAAACAAGTGCTTGGCGCCCATAAACAAGCACTCAAAAAACTAACCAAACAAAGTCATATTTTTTTATTATACGAAAGACAACTTACTCACTGCCTGCCTTTTTGCTAATTAGATGATAATTCATTTATTCTAATTAGAATCTTAGTGTCTTATTGCAGCTGAAATAATATTGCCATTCTAATTATAAAACACCAAACTAGGTCTTCACATAAGGTTCAAAAAGAGCCAGGAAAGAAGGGGAGCAAATATTAAGTTCTTAGTCCTTACTAACCTGAACGCAGTTGTGAAAACATGAATTGATTAGCAAGGTGCAAACTCAAATAATTAATGAAACAGAACATATTATGTGAGCTTATAAGGCAAGTGATCAAACTCAAAACACAACTTACAGTACAGATTCCACATGCTTACGTAAAATTAGAGAGAGGAATGAGTGTAACATTTAGAACATCAAAGGGTAAAAGAAAGGCCTCAGCCCTACACCCTCTGCCATCTTCAACGGAATTCAAAGGCCTCATAAAAAACATAGCAAGTTGAGTATATCTAAATCTTGTTTTATTATGATTTCAATTAGTGCAAGCATTAGTAAATTCAATTTAGATAACATCAATTGATAAGGCTGACCTTTTTTTTCCTTCTATCCAATCCAGCAGGGCTAACCATTTTCTTCCTTCTATCCGATCTGTTTGATTACCTCATTTCACCTTAAGACTTTTCATGTCTACTTCAGGTCGGCAAACACCACTTGATATTCCCATAATTCCCTCCATTTCCCAAGTCATCCAATGACATGTCGGAATTTACTAATTACTTATAGCAAGTATAAATTTGGAATTTACTAATTACTTATAGCAAGTATAAATTTGGAAACCAGGGGGGGTAATCATGTTTGAGACGACATAGTGCAAATTTGTTCAGTTGTGGCAAGCATAAGGAGTCAGGTGAATTAAAGACAGAAGTGATGTACATACTTCATTATGGGATTTTGGTGTATGTAGAGATTATCACGTCACTGTTAGCTCCTATTATTGCTAATTAGTGTTTATCGAGATATTCACTTTCATGCCATAAAACACTACTGAGGCTTTTTGTATCATAACTCAAAATTTAAACATCTTGTTCACTTTAAAGCAGAGCTCTTCCCCCCCCCCCCCCCCCCCCCCCCCATAATGCTATTCTAAGCATTTACTAGTAAATTTGTGTGAGTAAAATACAATAACTAACTGCAGCAGATTCAGAGTGAGAGAAGTATTTTACTAACAATCATACAAGTCTGCATTTCGCAAACAATTTACTGCAGCATTTATGAGACCATCTGTACGAGAAACAAAGCCACGCAATAATGCAACCTTATTAGAACTTGCGAAGGGATATTTGGTATAGGAACTTGGAAGGGATATTTCTGTCAAATGTGTTACATAAGGTTTACCTGAACGTATTTATCCATCCACAGCAGAAGATTTCTTTGTCCTCTGTAAAATTATTGAGCGAAAATAAGAAAAAGTCATCAAATGGCTCCAAGTTTAAAAATAGCGACATAATTTGCCTAACCCCACATAGCAGGATCTTTGATTTTAGGAAGGAAATGACTAAATAAAGATGTAATTATATTCTCTCTCTTATCGACCTTTTTCCTTCTCTTGTTATTTTTTCTCGACAAAATCTTTTATCTAAAAATAGCATGAAAGCATTCAACTTCGACGTCTCTAGACACTAATCGACTCCGTAGGCTATGTAGGCACCTTACACATTGAATAGAATTTTACATTATATAGTCTCGATGATGATATCACTGGTGAACTGGTTTACAAAGCCAAGATATTTGACACTTGGAAATCATCCAATGTACACCATACACAAAAAAATAAATGAATCACCTGGAAGATCTCTTGCCACAAAAAATTACTCCAATGGTGAGGTTCTTAACAAGTTTTCGAGAGCCTAAAATGATTAAAAAACAGAGTTCAGTAAAACTTCTTACCTGTTAGAATGGTACTATGACGAGCTCCAGCTAGCTATTTTGCTTTCTTACTCTCCAGAAGTGATGCATCTAAAAGCCTTGGGACAATCTGTGACAGCAATCTAAAGTTAGATATCTTTATTTGAACTGTTTTTAGACAGTAAATTCACAAAATTTTACGTGAGTGGAACGAAACAACAATTTTTATTTTTTTCTTGGCATTTGAAACAGAAGAAACGATTCCCAATATTTGATGTATATTAAAACTTCTCCCAAAGTGTATTGCAATTGTTCAAATTGAAAAGTTTTAATTCCTTAAAAAAACATTTTTACCAATGGCAACTGATCAGATGACAAAGGGTTTCACGATTGTTCATAATCGAAAAGTTCATTTTGACCAATTAGATGCATCGTAACGGCGCTTGCTGCAGGGACGGATCCAGGGAGGGGGGCGAGACTTCAAATTTTCAATGTCGGGTATATATAAGTTTATGTTGTGGCCCCCCCTTCAAATATATTAAACGTTTGTTAGAAATGCACAAACAGAGGCTGTAGCACAGTTGCCGCTGCAAGGCTGCTTAAGACACTGACATATCCGAGTGGTCAGGGTTCGAGTCAGCAGTAACTCCTCCTAAGCTTTGTGTTTTTTTTAAAAAATTATTTAGATATCTATTTTAACTAGTTTAACATAAAAAGGGTGCTTATTTTGAATTAAAAAACAATTACAAAGTTGGAAAAGGAGGTCTTATTTTCTTCTACTTTAGATATTTGTTTTCAATTAAAAAAATACTTATTTTGAATTAAAAAATAACAAAAGAAAAAACGGTAGTTAAATTGTCAACATCTCTAATATTAGTTTTTGAAGTTCTCTCCTATACTTATTAAGATTAAAATTAGAATTAATAATTTTTTTTACCTAAAATCTATAAGAAGCACTTTTTAGAAGAAAAAGTACAACATCTACAAATCTAAAAGCAAAAAAAGTCTACCGGCATTTGAAAAGTTTTTATTTAATAGTATTTCGAAAAATTGTCATTATAATACTATTGAGATTTTTCAGTTGAATTATCTTTTATCTTTTTGGTGTTATTTTCTTGATTCGCTTAATTATGCTTTGATTTGTAAAAAGCAAAGCTTTATTTTTAAGAAATAATTGCTTGTATAAAATGGGCAAAGTCATTTTGAATTATCTTTTATCTTTTTGGTGTTATTTTCTTGATTCGCTTAATTATGCTTTGATTTGTAAAAAGCAAAGCTTTATTTTTAAGAAATAATTGCTTGTATAAAATGGGCAAAGTCATTTTGTTTTTTTAGTACATATTTTTATGTGTATTTTCATATTCAGTCGTAGTCATCTTCATACGTAGTCTGTTATAGATGAATTTTATGATAAAAGAATGTTATATAAAGCTTAGATAGATTTTTTCAAGAATTGCTTGTATACTTCAACTAAGTTAAGTTTTATTAAAAGTCCAATTTGTTACATGTGATTATTGTTATTTTATTTATCTATTAAAACTAAAAAAATTGAATATTTACGTACAAATTTTGTCAAGAAAAATATTAGTGGCAATTCGGCCCCCCCGACGTTTCATTCCTGAATCCGTCCCTGGCTTGCTGCCTCCAAGTTCGCATACAAGTACACAATTTTGGCAAGCCAGAAGGCAATATGGATGGATACTCATGTATCAATTCTTTATTTTCTTAATTTCCATTTCATACATTATTAGCAGTCAATTACATATCCAAAATCACGCTTATAAAATCCATGGTGTTCTTTTCGCAAAGTGTAACTTTTAAACCAGTTTCTGATAAATTCTATAAGACAAACAGATAGCAACCAGGTTCACAACCAACATAGCAAACAAAATGCATAGAAGTTATCTCACACTGATCAGAATTTGCTCCCAAACCCAACTGCCCACCTTGAAGACAATCTTTGGAACTTCACCATCATATCTCCCCTACCACTTCAATTATTTTCCTACCATTTAAATTTCATCAGCGGATTGGACTGTGTAAGATAACCAATAATACAATTATTCAACTATAACCTGCATGTTTTATTATCTTCTGGCATAGTATTAATGTCATGTAGTGCTAGAGTTAGAAATGAAAACACAATGAAACCATGAAGTTGATGATCACATCATCATAAGAGGTTGGAGGAAAGTTCATTAATATTGACAATGGCTCTAACATTGGGGTTCTTTTTGTCTTTTAAGTGTGCAATACAGCATTGATACATGCCATCAAATACAAAAATATGCAACAAACTTCAGATAATCAGGAAAAACATCCATAAACCAGTAATTTATTATTTCAAGTTTAAGAGATCTTACACTTGAGGAATGTTTTTCATGCCCGCTTCCATTTCCACTACAGTCCTCAGAGTTCGCAAATTTCCCAACCTGCGGTTTGCACATCAGTTTCATCACATTTATCCAGCACAATTAAGTAGATACAGGACGTAATAAGAAATTGTGAAATAGTGAAAAAGGAAGGGTGGGAGTTGTAGACCACTGGAACAAGGTCGCATAAGCAGCTCCATGTCTGACTTGTAAAAATAGTACAAGATACTGCAAAAAAGGTTGCATAAGCAACTTCATAGAAAAGGAGCCTCCCAGCTAAGATCAGTATAGGACCACTTCTGAAAACCAAAAATTCGTATTGTATTTAATTACAAGTCTGTTTTAGAACATAATTACCCCAATCAAGTGGTCCTACACTGATCTTAGCCTCCCAGCTAAGATCAGTATAGGACCACTTCTGAAAACCAAATTCGTATTGTATTTAATTAAAAGTCTGTTTTACAACACAATTAGTTTACATGGAATCAAGTGTGCATTACCCAAATTTCTTTAGTTTATGTTGACAAATGGTAAATCTGATTCGGATAAAGAGTTTCCTAGTTCCTGTGCTAAATTATGCTTGAGTTTCGTGTGTAGGCAGAGCTCGCTCCGACATGTATTTAACTGAAAAAAAATTGCTCTCCACCAAAGCCTAATTTGCCATTCCATATGAAGAACCAAAATATATAATCCAAGAAACTTGTGCGCATTGGGTAATTGAAAACAGACAGTGAAGTGAGAACTACCTTAATGAGCTTTAATATAACACTTAATCCGCAGAGCCGCAAAACTTAAGAAACTGCAGAAAGTTTGAACATTCAAACAAACAAAAGAGCAGAAAAAAGCCATGAAAACACAAATAAAAAAAATAGAACAGCGGATGAGTTCAAAAGAGCGACAAAGAGAAAACCAACACCAAACTTGTTCAGGAGCACAAAATGATTTAACAAAGGTATTGTGATTAATCACAAATCAATTTCAGGATGAAATCAGTCAGTATATAGAGAACAGTCAAGTACCTTAAATTTGTATTGATAAATGAACAATTAGATCCAAGAAAGCTTTCCAGGTGGAAGAAGAGTTGGAAACCTGTAGATGAGAGTAAACAATCCTCAACTGCGTCAAAGTCTTCCAACTACACACCAGTTCCACATTTTCGAAGTCCATGTCATTTTGATAATCAATGCATCACATTGTACTTCCCTACAAGTCAAAAATCTCCCAACTTCACCATTTTCCAAGGCCCTCGTAGGAAACAGGACCATCTAGCAAATTAATTAAACCATGAAAAATAATAATATCCACCAAGCATACTGAACACATAATTGTAGTATTGATAAGATTCAGAAAAAGAAAATCACATTACGGAAGTACTGGACACTTATAGGCAACATAATTCCTTTGCCTAATGAATAGCTTGTCTCTGATCACCACCGAGCAAAAAAGCTTAGTAATTTGATTTTGTAAGGATATGAAATATACAGTGATACAAGCCAGAGAAGAAAGAAAACAATATTGGACATGGGGTTAAAAAGAGAGAACCTTTTTGGCTGAGGAGTTCAAAAGAGTGGCGGAAGGGAAGAACCGCCAAGGATTTGCCTGCCAGACAGTGTGGAAGAGGCCACTTGGCGAATGACTCCACATTTAAATCTGTGAAGGAAGCTCAGAAGCCTCCTGACAAAGGAAATTTCCACAAAACAAGCATTGAGCCACAAACAATCAGTTGGTGTTACTGTATATCCTCTGCAAAATTAGGTTTCTGTAAAATAGCATAACACAACAGAATTTATTATAAGAGTATTTTGTTGTACATCTGCTCGATAAAATATGAGTAGATCATCTGTATGAATATGAGACTGATCTTAACGGTACCATTAATAAGAATAAAAAAAGAGGGAGTAATAATGAACTGTTTTATGTGCAATGAAATCTGTATACGTAAACCTTCCATTGTGTATGTTGACAAATGGTAAATCCGCTTCGGCTAGAGGGCTTCTCACTTACTGGGTTATAGTCAATCTCGTGCACTTTGAACTTAGCATATTCGGCAGAACTCACTGCGACATATTTAACCGGGCAGGGGTTGCTCTCAGCCAAAGCACAATTAGCCATTCTATATAAATAACCCGAAGAGGTTAATCCAAGAGACTTGTCCGGTTGTCCCCACTGGGTAAATGAAAAAATCCATTAAACAAACTTAATGTTCTTTAATATCACAACACTCATCCTTTGAGTTGCAAAACTTAAGAAGCTGCAGAAATTTTGAACATTAAAACAAACAGAAGAGTAGAAAAAAGCTGTGCAAGCATAAGTGGAAAAAAGAACAGTAAACATAACAGTGGATGAGTTCAAACAAGTGTAGCTGGAAACCACCAACATATGGGGTTGGAGTTCGAAGCAGTGGAAAAATTGCTTCTTGCTGCAGGCTGGAGCTGGGTTATTGGCTAGCTTCAACCACAAAGATAATTTGAAGGACAAAATTCAGTTCAATATTTTTGCAGATAAACGTCAGTAGAATCTAAGAAGATGTAAATTAGATCAGACTCGAAAGAGATGTAAACGAGTAGAATTTTACCGTAATTTCTGTCGCTTGTAGCATTCTCATTAAAGAGGATAACAGACTTAATTACGTGGATGGAATTAATGTGCATTATCATCATATACATTCAGGCATAATTGATGTTAAACTTTTCCAAATAATGTGTCAATTTACCTTAACAGAGCCCTAGGTTCCAAATTCTGATGATGTGTCAATTTATCTATCATGCATCATCATCAGAATTTGGAACCTAGGGCTCAATTACGTGGATGGAATTAATGTGCATTGCGGTGACATGGCCAAAATCAGGAACAGTTGATAAAAGTTGTAGGCCATGTCACCGCAATGCACATACTTTATGCTTCATACTAGATTTTGCAACTATCACACAGACACTCAAAGGATGTCTAGGGGGTTAAAATGAATTTAATTATGCCCCAACCATATTCCTTTAAAGTTCTGTTCAGTCGAAGGTGCTGTTAATTCACATTTCTGCCTTATTCAGGTGCACCCATATTAATTAAAGTGCTACTGTAAAACAGAAAACCGAATATCTCTTCACTTACTCTAGACTTCAGAGCTGTAGAGTGAGCATTTGGAGTTCCAGCTGGAAACTAGTTAAAGCATCATACTTTGATGCTGGTCTTGCATGCTCCAACCAAACACCACTTATACATTCTTGGAAATAAATGCATTCTCCAAGTCCATGTCATTTGTACATTCTCTACAATTGAACTCTTTACTTGCTTACAAATCAAAATCTCTGAACTACACCATTATTTGAAGCCCTCATCAGAAACAGAACGTTTTAATGAGTTTGTGAACTTGCAAAACCATAAAAAAGAAAAATATAAGCTAAATATACTGAATATGTAAATATAAGTATAGATAAGATCTCATAAAATGAAAATCAGCGTTACTAAAGTACTGGACAATTATAAGGCAACATAAAACCCTTCACCTAATGAAAAACTTTTCTCCGATCACAACCAAAATACAGTCAATTCGTCTCAGCAACATCTCAACAGTAATATAAACTGCTGTCAAGTCGCCAACACACCACCCAAACAGTTGAAAAATAATGTAATGTTTCTGCATTCGACATCGATAAGTACATTATAGCTAAGAGAGAGAAAACAAGAACAGCAGACGCTAAACAGAACTCTATTTATGGGGAAACACCCCTATTCATTGTTTAAAGAACTGAAACGAACAACAGCAACTAAAATACAGTCACATCGTATTAACAAATCATAATTAGCCATTGAAATGGCATAGACAGACAAAGAACATGACAAACCAGACAAGACTCCGACGGACAGAGAACACTTAGAAACCACCGCGAAAACGGAGGACAAAGAACTGCTTCCCAGCAAAGATCAACCTCTGCTGATCTTGTGGGATACGCTCCTTATCCCGAATCTTGGTCCTCACAAAGCGAAGAGTTGACTCCTTCTGAATATTGTAGCCTACCAAGATGTGTGGCCACCCTCTAGCTGCTTTCCAGCAAAAATATAGGATTCCCTCCTTGGCTTGAATATTGGTTTGAGGCCATCAATAGTGTCAGAACTTTCAACCTCTAATGTAATGGTCTTGAATCTTGGTTTTCACGTTTTGAATTGTGCCAGTGAGGGTCTAAACGAAGACGAAGGACCAAGTGGAGGGTTGAATTGAATCCTTCTGCATGTTGTAGTCAGCGTGGGTGCGCCGCGCCCGCCGATGATCAATCGGGAATCCCTCCTTGGATTTCAGGACTTGAAGGGTGATGAGCTGTCCGTAGTACTTTTCACAAAGGAAGATCTTCTGCAGCAGCATCTATCTGTAAAAATAATTAAGGTACAAAAAGTTCTTCATCAGATAACAAATTTGACTACTCGTCTTATAAAGAAAACTATCAAAACAGAATTCTGCTCACGAATCAAAATAAAATACTTGTCCATAACACTATCACAAAAGAAAAGATCGATCAAGATATGCGCGCACGAACCGAACAAACAATACACCCAAAATATCAAACGACAACTAATTTTCACGTGAACCCTAAATAAGTTTAACTTCAAACGAATAGAATAAAAGAATCCTACTGATCTTGTTTTTAGAACAATTTGATGATTGATTTCTATTTAGAACAAAATCAAAATAAACCTGGAGATGTGAGACGGACGGAGAAGGAGACGGAGCGGGCGAGATTGAAATCGCGTTAACGATTTCTGGAATCGCGTTCCGAGGGGGAGGGTAGCGTTACTTCCACATAGTACTACTTTCGGCCCACTATATATGTATCTATATCTATATATAGACACGGTAATTTCCTAATGTCGGCAGGTTAATTATGGCAATCCAGCCCATTTCATTAAATTAATTATGGCATGCCAGCCCATTTCATTAATTGAATCGTTCCAATGTTCCATCATGCTTGCAACTTTTAAATAAATAAATAAAAAACCCAATGATAATAGTTTTTAAAAAACCCAACATTTAGGGTTAATAAATTTGTAATTTAATTACTCTTAGCCCTCTACATTGAAAATTAATCAATAGTACTTTTATAAAAAAATTATTTATTTTGAATTTTTACATTAATAATTGATATTAATTATGATTTTAATTTCAAAATTTCAGATTTTTTAAACTTTTAAAAAAATTAAAAAATATGTTTTTAGATAACTATCATATTTAAAATAAATATAAAATACATATAATGCAATTTATTAATATGTAAAGTCCAATACAAACAAATTTCGATAAGAAAAAATCCACGTATAAAAATATGGCCCAGACCACTAACGGAGGAAGAGTTGGAAACCCATACCACCTACCAAACTTTGATGCTGGCGCTATATCCTCCAACCAGACACCAGTTACACATTTTCGAAGTCCACACGTCATTTTGGAAAGTAACACAAATTCCCTACAAATAAAATCTGCACTTCCAAGCAAAAAACTTAATGGATTGGTGGACATGCATAACCATGAGAAAGTATTATATCAACGAAATATTATACAGGACAAATAAAATTAGTATTGCTAAGATTCAAGAAATGAAAATCACATTACTGAAGACAAGGCAACATGAATCTAAAAATCACATTACTGAATCACGACAAGGCAACATGGATCCCTTCCGCCTGATGAATAACTTGTCCCTGATCACCGCCAAGATAGAATGTCAATTTGTCTCAACATCCCAACAGTACCATAACCTGCTATTGAATCGCTAATAAAGTTACACCATCCAAGCACTTAACAATGAAGCAATATTGCGGCCTGGTTGCATTTATAGCTAACAGCAAAAAATAACAAGAGTATAAAAGAACTCTATCTAAGGGGGTTCACATATTCATTGTTTCAAGGACTGAATATGAAAAACTTACTATTTCATATAAACTTGACTTATCCTGGATATAATTTCCTAAGTAAACGAAAGTAAATATGTTAGATTCATTCGGCACCCCATAGAAATTCTATAAAATATGCATTAGTCCTAAACCAGCGGGCAATTCTATGTCAGACTCATCCCAATAGTCCTGACCACTTTAACACCACACATTTTCATTGGGGTGGGTGGTATTTACATAGGTAGTTGGTGATAAAAACCACACACCCCAACACAAATATGTGGTGTTGAAGGGGTTAGGACCATTGGGGTGAGACTAACTTAGAATTTTCCTAAACCAGAAGACAAGCCTAAGTAACATGAATAATTAAAAATTGGAGACAACAAATTTATGTGCTTTGGGTGAATCAAGAATCCGGGCAAGGGTGAATTTTGGTGGAGGAATTCGCAATCTTCATCAAGGAAAAGAACGAGTCGGTTGATTCAAGGAACGAGGAGCAAGCTAGGAGCTTACGTTAAGGAAGAAGAAACTTTTCGATTTTTTTGAAAAATCGAATAAGGTAAGATCTTCTTTATTTAAGTTTTAAATCACTAATGTAGAGATGCGCAAACCTATGATACGTGATAAGCCCGTAGGATTAATAAATTCGCATGTTTAAATCCTAGAAACTAAAATTTTATTTTTCTACTGTGCTTAGTCGGGCTATATGTATATTTCCTAACAATTTGACAGGGACATTTTTGGTAGTCATCAAAAAGATGATCTCAGTGGGGTAAAAAGAACTTATCACATATCATTTGGGCCCCACTCATGCACCCTGTGGCTGGAAAAAAGACACATCACATATCACTTATTTTTTAATTAAAAAACATGTGATGTGTTTCTTTCTCAACCACAGGGTGCATGGATAGGGCCCAAGACCCGATCTATACAAGTATTTTCCGTCTGAGAGGGTCTGTAAGGGGTCATACTTGGTGGTTCCAATTTTCAGGGATCTCCACCACACATGATTAAATACATGTATATGGGACCCACCATCACATATACAATGGTGAAAATCATTCCAAAAGCCTAACTCCCGAGAGTCCCCCTCATCTGTCTGCAAGTCCAAATCTCACAAATGACTTTGAGATTAGCATTATTGGTTGTTATGGTTGTTAGAGTACTATTAGCATAGGTTTCTTAATTATTTATTTACTAAACTCTTTCAGTATCAATAAGATACTCAAGGGAATTTATACATTAACATGGTATCAGATTAACTCTAGTTTCTAGACCTCAAACCGCCACCCACCCCTCTCTTCCATTGTCGGCGCCGCCTCTCTCTCTACACAATCTCTCTCCGTTCTAAGTCGTCGTTCTCCTCAACGCATTATTTATCACTTAAATAAACCTTCAACAGCATCTACTTCGCCCTACATCTCGCGATTTGGTGCCTCCATTCGGTGAGCCTCTCTCTTTTCTTGCTCCGTTGACTATTCGCCGTTCATGTTTTTCATCATCAAGGTACAATTCTTGTCGTCAGCTCTACACGAATTTATTATTTTTTGATTACTATTATCGGTACGTGTTTTGATTTCTCTTTCCATAATGACCACTCTCGCTTCCTCATCCACCACCACTGAATCCGATAGCCCTATAACCAAATCACCGTCCCTTCACCCTTCTCTTGTTGCTAGTAATGTCCAAACTTCTTTCGATTTTAAATTAACTGATTCTGACGCCAATTATAAACTTTGGCGTGTTAGAGTAATATTAGCATAGGTCTCTTAATTATTTATTTCTGTATTCTTAGTTAATTTTCTTTATTATTTTTGTTTTGTATTCTTTATAAAAATTCTTTCATTATCAATAAGATACTTAAGAGGATTTATACCTTAACAATGATTTATAAATAACAATGAGGCGAAAGGCCATGGGGAGATACCGTCTGTGATCCATGGATCTCCGATCGGGAAACCATATCCAAGCTTTGTGGCTAGTGTGCGCTCTACTGCTAATCTCACATACAATTATGAGTTAGCAACGGATAGACGCCCATTTACGGCTTCAATTAGTTCCAGATTCTGCAAAAACAAAACCCCTCAATTTCCTATATCTACTAAGGACCCAATAATATCTATTAAATCACCAAATCAAGAATTCTAATAGAGCGCATTTAATGATTCCCCGAGTCTTGGAAAGATTTTCAATTACCATAAGAAGTTTCATTGTTTTTTCTACTATAATATTAGGGAATAATATTTTCACTCCATAAGTTACTACAAGAGCTCCAACTTTAATTTTTATGTTAAGCTATGACAACAATGCCCCGAGAGTATAAAATATTATAAACTTCACAATTAAATTCCAAGACCATTTTTATGCCATCAAAACAAGTTATTATATTATTTTCACTATTTAATTACATATTAAGTAATAAATACATATTAGAAAATTGAAGAGTTTTAAATATTTATATGGAATCCTAAAACATAGATCCATCAATGAAAAATTAAGAACATCATCAACAATATAACATACAAGTATGTCAAATTAAATAATGACAAATTATCGAATTTCAAATGAAAATCACTTCATTTTGGCCGCATACTAGGACCATACTTTCAGTGTAGTTTATTATAGTAATCAATCACAATTTAGGCATATATAGATAATTTCTCAAATAAACCTAATTCCTATTTAGCAATTGACTTTTATTCTAACAAATAGGCACTATTGTCATTTGCCTACAGGAATAAAGGAAAGTGGAGTTCATGTGGTAATTTGTGGAGCTTCAATATCAATTCTCTATAATATTAAGGAAATCTAAATAATATAGTGAAGAAAACGCAACAAATCAACAAATTTGATTTGGAGATAGGTCAAATTCAGATTATTTTTTTCTTTTGCAAATTAATGAGGTAAAGTTTTCTACCATTATGTTGAAGGTTAACATGTTTTGTATGAAGCTTGTAGATTTTTGGGTTTATATATCTCATATTTTTATAATAACTAAAAAAGTGCACGCACGTTGTGAGTGAATCATTATGTTTATTGTAATTTTCAGTATAATTTATTTATAATGTAAGGATAATTCTAAAAATACATAAATAAATAAATTTGATAGTAGTAAGTTAAAAACTAATATTTATATATTTATTCTATTTATAGAGGTTTTCATTTTATAATACTCCATAACAAAATATAAAATGCTAAGGCGACATTATTCTAATTTAAATTCTTAATTTAATTTTATCAGTTAATATTTTAATTTTAACTTAATCTTTTTAATAATATAGAAACTTAGGTTTTATATCAATTTTACTATTACATGACAATTAACTTCATACACATTATCAAATTATACAAACTTTGGATCGAGTAACTAATAATATATGATCTATAGCTAATGTAATTCGACACAATCATATAATTCGGTCTAATTACCTACAAATATTAATTCTTAACTTGTAATATATTGCGTCAAAGCTTTTGCAGTTTAATTATTTGTCATATGTGATAATAAGACAGAGCGGGAAAAAAGAAACAATTAGTTTATCAATTATTTTTTCACTTTATCCATGTAACAACTATTTGCACTTCTATGTCTAATACAATTGTAGAAATATTGATCTTCATTCAAATTATGCAAACAAACTATGTTGGATACCAATAGGTAGGGTATTTAATTATATAGTTAATTTTGCAGTTGAAATAGTAAATTATTGACTCATTATAAGCTTTACCTTTTCTCTTTTACCCTACTCTTTTCCTTTGCTTTTTACTTTAATATTCGGTGGAATTATGGTTTTGTCAATTGGATTATGGAATACTATTTTAGAATTATGGAGGTTACTTTTTTCTTTAGTATGTATTTTTCTTATATCTACACGACGTATTTGGTCCTTCTAATTTGTGAACAAATTTTTTCTATTCGTCTATAGTTCTATAAAAATCATCATCGATTCAACTGTTTAGTCCATTTATGCTCAATTAATAAAATATTGATTTTTGTACAAGTTAATATGAAATTACTAAATATCATATATATTAGTTCTACAAATGAGTGATAATGTTACTATTGTTATTTCAAAAGGTAAAATAAAAAACAAAAAATGACAGTGTCGGTGTCATCTATTACTGATCTCCAAATGCGAACGTTTAAAAGTTCACATCTTCAAATTCATTCATGCACGAAAAAAATAATTAAATGACACTTTTGGTCCCAAATGTTAAAACATGGACAGAAAATGACAATTGTGTTACACGCTCCGTTAATTTTAAGGGGAAAAAAGAAATTCAAATATTAATTAAATAAAGAAAATTAAAAAAAAAAGACGGCGACCAACTGATCATCTTCTTCGGACCACCACCACCCGCCTTCACCACCACCCCCACCACCACGCTGCCCCACCACCACCACTACCTCCATCGCTGACACCCCTCCAAAGCTCGACCCACCTTCATCGCCGGCATCTCCGGGTGGGAGAAGTTGCAGGAGATCAATATGCGGCACGAAAATGGTATTTGACTTCGCTTAAAAGAGGAGATAGAACGATAGAGGACAAAGCGCAAGCCTGAAAAAGGAGAAGAAGAATCAAAAAAAGAATACCTCACGTGAAATTCAAGTGGAATAAATGTCAAAGTTATTAACTACTCGTTCTTTCATTTAGAGATAAGTTAAGAGTCTCCTAGTTCATTATTTATTTGTAGTTCTTCATTTATGAATTACTTATTTAAGAAAATTTTATGGTGGAAGATAGCAAATTGCTTATTGTCCTGTAGTTTGAATAGGATTAATGTTTAATTTTCAAAACCTATCAAGAACTGCAGAATATTATAAACTATTCATACTCTATATAAAAATGAGTATATTAGGGTTTTTTGTGTGAATATTTTTCTTATATATGTGGATATACAACATAGGTAGTTTTAATTTGTAGAAGAAAACAAAACCAAAAAAACTTATTTACTGATCTATAGTTTCACAAATAGTCTATAGGAATTAAATTGTTTGGTATCATTCGTTATTTAAATTTCTTTAATACTATATGACAAATAAGTGTTACTATATGTGGTAGATAATGTAACTTTTATTATTGAAAAAAAGTTAAGAAGGTACACTAATAAAATCTAATGCTCGTGCATGTAATTTACCATTTATTCTCATTATGCTAATATTTCATGGATTATGAGCATTGTTATAAGAAAGGACGATTGGGCATCGGCCAAAACCATTTAGAGTTTATCCTTATTATATATATACTATTGTGAATTTTTAGATTTTGTCTCATTTTATCAACCACTATCTTGTTCCTTTATATTTGCAGAGTGTATCAAAAGCGCTAAATCTACAACTAAAATGAAAACGTTAATTTGATGACCCCTTATTATTAACTTAAAAAATTGAATAGATAAATTCTAAATAAAAGTTTTGTTTGTTCATTTTGCAAGAGATATAAAGTGTGAAAAGTTTCTATCTCTTCATATAATTTCTTTTCATTTTCTCAGTCATGTGTTTGTAGTGAACTCTCATAGTTTTGAATACTTTTCTAATACTTATTATTTATACTCTTATCTCTACTAACGTGGTTATGTACCAAATTAATTGAAACTTGAAATTAATGAACTAATAAAAAGAATAAAAGCATATTCCGAACTGACAACCCACTATCTTTTCCATCATATTTTAATCTTATATTTTCTTATGTAATGGAATTGATGTAGAATATGCATCGAATCTATAAAAGGTCATATAACTCATTGAGGATTTATTTAAGAGTCCAATGTTGCTAATTAAACAAATACAATTTATTTATTTTTTGAAAATGTGTAATGAAATATAGAAAAATACATACCACCATGTAAAGTTATATTTATCATTTTTATGAAAATAAAATACGGAACAACGAAATTTATATAGATATAATTAATGAATATATACAAGAAAAAAGTAACTCATTTATATATTAGAGTACTCTATATAACGAACAACGGTAATTCTTCTTGTACTCTACCTTAAATTCTCCTCAATTTATTTTGCAAGAGACATATGGATCTAAATTCTTTCTCTTCATGCTTTCAGCTTTCTTCTTTATTTCAATTATATATGTGTTAACTGTGAACTCTTATAATTTTAAAATATCTTATAATTTAAATATTTATTGTTTTACGGTCTTGTCTCAACTGTCGTAACTAAATGAAATTCGTCATTGCTTACTAATTTTTTTATGAAAATTTAAAAATTAATAAATAAAATAATAATGTGGACCAACAATGCAATATTTGTCTGCATCAAATTTATATTTAAATTCTGTTATATTATGGAATTCACATCAAAATCTATAACATGTCACATAATTGATTTTCGGTTTACTTAAGAATCTAATATTTCTAATTAAATAAATAAAAATTATTTATTGTAGAAAAATATGTTGTAATTTAGAAAGTTACTTACTACCATGTAAAATATTTATCATTTTTATAAAAATACTAAATAAAATATCAAATAAAAATAAATCAAATAAAATATCTATACACAATGAACATAATAATTCATGTATTAGATCGAAATTCTCATTTGTTTCTTTTTGCAAGAGGCATATGGAGCTAACAAATTTATCTTCATATATTTTCTTCTCTATTTCACATCGATATCTAAAACATGTCATATAATTCATTTAGAGTTCACTAATATTTCTAATTAAAGTAAATAAAAATTATTTATTGCAGGAAAAATGTGTGTTCATTTAGAAAATTACTTATTACCATGTAAAAAATATTTATCATTTTCACAAAAATACTAAATAAAATATCCAATAAAAATTATATTAGATACTACATATGAATCAATGAACAAAATAACTCATTTATTAGAGTGGTATATACATTGAACAACATTAATTCTTCATTTACTAAGGTCTAGATTAAATTAATTTTTAATATATTATCATTAAGTTATTCACTTTATAAACCTTACTCTTTTTCCTAACATAATATTCCCATAAGGATATTTTAGTCTCTACAAAAAAAGTTAAAAATTGTAAATCATCTACTAACATTCACACTTTTTTTTTTATAATAGTTAGTTATTAGTTATAGTTATTAGTTATTATAGTTATAGTTATTAGTTATAGTTAATACTTAATAGATTATAGATTATAGATTACTTCATTATACCATGAGATTGACCAATTGAATTTGAGTATCTAATTTTACGAAGTGTGAATTTCTTACGTTTGTTTTACATTTTTCTTGATAATTATTTTCTAAACTACGAAGTAATTACTATACTCGCACTTTATAAACTCTTATCATTTTCTTTGTTAAGGCTAAATTACGAAGCTTTAAATTATTCATGAGGTTAATGAGGTTGATTAAGAAATACAAAAATACTTGTGGTTGATTAGTAAATGTAAAGTACTTATGTGGTTAATTAAAGAAAATAATTAAATTATA
The DNA here is from genome assembly GCA_019426215.1 of Buddleja alternifolia. Classification (NCBI taxonomy): domain Eukaryota; kingdom Viridiplantae; phylum Streptophyta; class Magnoliopsida; order Lamiales; family Scrophulariaceae; genus Buddleja; species Buddleja alternifolia. The sequence goes on from CM033391.1 coordinate 54,818,450, forward strand.
CCTGGCAACTTGAATAGCAGTGGTTGTCGATTAAGGATGACAATGAGCCAAGGTTAGATGGGTATTCGCCCCGAACGATCTCGGGGGGCGAATTTGGGTACACCATGGGTTATGAGGCGGGTTATGAATATTAAATTTATAACTCGATAGGGTATGGGGCGGGTAGTGGGTATGGTGCAACCAGTCCCATAACTCGCCCGCTAATATTATTCTAATAAATAGATTTTTAATTTTTATTTAATTTCTTCAACGTAGCTTAAAGTTTGTATAACTTAATTTTTTTTATTTATTAAATTTTATTTGTTAACCAAAATTGATTAGTAAAGACGGAAGTTGAGAAGTCTCATAAAGAGACAAAAACCTTTTTCCTATTACTGATTTGATTATTATTTGTGTGGAATTTCATGATATTTGTCTATGTTATAAGTTTATTAGTTGTTGGGTTATTCGGATTCGGATCGGATGATTGCAAGTTGGATTAATCAATACATTTTCATGACTCATCTGGGTTTAACGGGTAAAATCCGAACCCTCTGGGTATTTGGGGGGGTGGGGCGGGGGCGGGTTGTGGGTATCAATAAAATTAAATGGGGCGGGTAGCAGATTTTGTCAAACCCGCTTCATATCCGCCCCATTTGTAAGGGTTTTCATCCTTACCGAACTGTTGGACAGTATTTTTCCTATAAATAAACCGCTAGCTGTTATCCTTTAATGATTGCAATTCTGCTTAAGATTTATAAGATATTCAGAATCCTAGTAGGATTCAAATTCTTAACTTCTCTTATATAGAATAACAACAACGCTTCAAACTTTTGTCCTTTATCAGATTCTATTTTGTTTTCAAGAAATTAATCATGACTTTCCATCAAGTTAATAACAACTTCGCCCACTTTCAACCGCCACAACCTGTCAGCTCTCCCTCATCTGACGAAGATTGGGAGTTTCCTCCATATGACGAAGAATGGAGTTTGGACTTTCCTCCTAGTCCTACTTATGAGCTTCAAAATAACAATGAAGATTCGGGCCCAAGTTATTCCACGCCTCTTGAAGCACAACATTATTATAACTATGCACCTAACTTCACAAATATCGGGCCACGGGATCGGATTCCATCTGCTATTCCATCAAGAAGAAGTGACAATAGAAGTCCAGCGATACAACAGGATCAAATTATCAATAATCAGACGTATAATGAATGGATGGCATGGAATAATCATATCAATGTTCTAGAAAGCAACGAGTACTTCATGGATTATGAGTCGGACTGGATTGAATTACTAGAACGAGAAAATCCCATGACTCACAGAAACGCGGGTGGTTTATCGGAGGAAGTGATTTTCATGTTCCTCAAGACTAGGAATTGTAACAAGGACGATAGTTTTGAAATTTGCGTAGTGTGTCAGGATGATTTGTGTCAAGAAAATCAGATGATTGGGATGTTAAGATGTAGTCACAATTATCATGCAATGTGCATCAAGCAGTGGCTGCAAGAGAAGAATATATGCCCCCTATGTAAAACTACCGCATTGTCCGTAGATGATGAGCATGAACCGTGAAACAATCTGGGAGTCGCAAGCGGGCAGGTCTAATTGTGGCAGATGATAGGACAATACATTTGATACTTATTTGTTGGGTTAAAAACAATAACCCCTCCGAACTCTACGTGATTTTACATTTTTTTTATCTAAATTATTTTTCACCATCTATTAGCATATTCCGCCGGACGCTGCAACAAAAGTAATGTTAGTAACAAAATTTAAAATGATAATATTAAAATTGTCACTATATACATATAATGAATGACAATATTTTTTGCTTTATCACAATAAGGATTTTTAGTGATAAGAGTTTCTTTAAAGTTGTCTCTATTGACAATTAGTGATACATGTATAATGATAACTTAGTGACAATACAAATAAAGTGACAATTACATTTGTTGTCACTATAAAGGTGTCACTAATTAACAATAGTGTCAATAATTTCTTGTCACTAACTATTAAAAGTGACAACTTTTATACAAATCTTGTCACTATTAAACATGTAAAACCTATTTTGCGTGACAAAACAAAAATTCTTATTACTAAATGTTTACAATTAATGACAACTTTGACATTGTTACTTGACATTTTGTCACTAATATCTTATTCTTTTGTAGTGAGAGAGGAGTTTAAACTTTTTTTTTTTTATATTTTTTTATCCAAACTTAATTTTTTTTTACCGTATGTGTTGAAACTCTAATAGAATATTCCATCGGAATATGCAAATAGATAGAAAAGTGTAAAACCAGTGGAGTTCAAGATAAAAAAGTGTAACGAAAAATAGTTTAGATAAAAAGTATAAAAACACGCAAAGTTCCGATAGCGAAAAATAGTTTAGATAAAAAGTATAAAAACACGCAAAGTTCCGGTGGCAATGAGTTTTACCCTTATTTGTTATGTGTAGATTGGGTTGTGATGATAAACGAAATGTAGGCCATTAAAGTTTCTTTCTGTCTTTCATTTGTTTGTATAGTTAAATTTAACACCATGTTTATGTAATATTTCTGCATTTAAGCTAATATTAGTTATTTTCAAGCAATTGGTTCAAGCAATATTACATGTTTATGTAATATTGACTTAAGTTAAACTTCCTATTTTGAAGTTGCATAACATGTTAATGGTATGACACTTGTAATTTGAATTATAAGAACCCAGATAGTATACATATTTACATATATTAGCAGTGAGCCAGTGATATAGACGCAACTATCCCTAAACTAATAAATAAGGCCCTAAATAGAAATTCATTTTTTTTATTTAATATGTTATGATGTAAGAGTTACCTTTATCCTTTAATTGTTCAATGTGGCATTTGATATATGACTAATAGTTAAAAGTGCATTGCCTATATTACAAAAAAAAATAAAAAATTCATTGCCTAAATAATTGCCCTGGAAAAGGAATGTGGCCTTTTGGTTGTCATATTAAAAAAATGATGAGTTGACCAGTCAAAGGGAACATTTAAAGCGTTTCTACTAGTGATATAAAGAGGTTTTACCAACGAAAGTGGTGGTCAAGTGGTTTCAAGCTTACTCCCAAGTGGTTTGGTATTGCCGAGGTCATGAGTTCAAATCTTGACTGGAGCAGCCGGCTTCTGGAATTATACTTGCCCTTGGTGGTGCTACTCTGACGGGGCCAGTACTTGCGCTGGTTGTTCAGTTGGTCTGGTATGTTCGCTGGTGAACACGAGAGCTCGAACATTGAGTAGCGGGGTGCTTTAGTCACCATCACTAACACCCTCTTTTTTCCCTATCAAAAAAAAAGATATAAAGAGGTTTAGTTTGAACAGAACTTCCATTGACCATTAATTTTCCCCTTTTATTTGACCGCTAATTTAGATGCTTTCCTCTTTTTTTTTTTTTTTTTTTTGAGTTTCCCATCCTGAGCCGGTGTTACACCCTTAAGAGTCGAGTCCTTGATACGGCGAGCCAACGTGTCAAGATGGGACAACGGGTGCCGAGAGTAGGCGGCATTGGCTCAGATTTGGGCACAAGTGGGCAAGTTGTGGGCAATAGTGGTCAATGACTCGAGACAAAGTGGGTTTGGTCGAGGAAGTGCAAGGTTGTGGCAATTTGTGGGCAATTGTGTGGAAAAACTCGACGAGTGCTTGAATTGGGCATCCGGCGTGTGGGAGATTCGGACAGTGGCCGAGAAAACTAGGCAGCGGGTGCACAGCAGGTGAGAGTTTAGGCAGACTGGTCGAGAAAACTCGGCAGGGGGCCAGGCTCCGTGCGGGAGTGCTGGGCGAGTCAGGTGACCCGACGTGCGGACGACGGGTCATGTGCGAGACAGTTGGGCGAAGCCTTGACCAAGGCCAACTACTGGACAAGTGGACGCATGGAAGCTTATTGCTGGAGTTAGTGGGCGGTTACAAGCGATTTTGGTGGTCAAAACCGCTCGACACTTGGAGCTTAGTGATAGGCCGAATCCTAGGAATGGGGGATGTCCATTCCAGGCGCCTGGTGCCTTTAAAAATAGGTTGTATACGCATTTTGGCTTGGTGGAGAGGTGTGTACGAGTTGGGGAAGACTGACTGGTTCGTGTGGGACGAATCAGGCCGCCCGGTGGCCTTTGGTGCGAGAAATTTAGGCTCGAAAAATGACCCCTTGACAGTCGGCCTAATGATGCTGGGAACATCCAGAGAAAGCGTGGAACTAGTTTTCTGAAGAAAATTTTTATTCATACCCAGGACTCGAACTCGAGACGTCTTGTTAAAGGAAATGAGGTATATATCACCTTTGTCAACAAACAAAAAACTTTACGACAAAGTAAAAAGATAACTATTTCAATTTTTTTATTACTTCATCTCCTATTTTTTATTACAAACACAAAAACATTTAAAATAATATTTATACTCTCATATATAGACAAGTGATCATGAAATATAAAAGTACAAACCACATTAGAAATTTATCCTAATAAAATCCATAAAAAGTTTTTATTACAGTTGTTGTAACCAAACAAACCGTGAGAATTGTGTCAAGGCCTCAGGAATAGTGTAATCGATAATTGAGGTGGTTAAACCCATAAAACCCTTGGCATTTTTTTAAGCAGATAAACAATTATATTCTACTAGTCACAGCGGCACACTTGATGTGTGTACTTAATTTTTAAAAAATATAAATTAAAACAATTAATTCATTTACTATTTTGTTATATAAAAATTTCTCAAATCCATCATGCATTGTATGAAATTATGGAAATATAAATTTTACCTATGATTTTATGTCAATTATTGTAATTAATTAGAAAATTAGTGCAATAGAAAAGAGAAGAAAATAAATAACAAAATAAAAAGAATATCTAGAGAAAAATAAGAAGAAAAAGTGATTGAGGAGAAGAGGAGAGAGCAAAGAAAAAAATAGTTACTCTAAAGTCTTTTCATTTGTATATAATATAGATAATCAGAAAAAGTTTAATACAGGTTAAGTTTTTGAAAGGATGCATAAATGAAGATGAAGGGATACATGTTTGCCATATCAGATTCTTCAATATTCATCTTCTCTATTGATGTGAGTGGAAAATAGTCTTTAGGCCAAACTAACTAAATTGATACTTATTGGGCTTAAACCTAATAGATTATGGACTTGGTCTTTTCTATAAAGCATACGACTTAGTTGATGGCCCCGACGACCCGACCTCTGTAGGTGGAGCAGATCTATTTAAGGCAAGCCTGGAGACAAGATCTTATCAATTACAAGACTTGCCATATAATGACATATGGAGATCAAGCCCGAGATCCCATAGATTTACCCTTTATACCTGATTAGGTATATCCCAAAATATAGGTATCTTAGATTTATTCTCATTGTCTTATGTATTTAGTTATAGTTGACTTACCATTCTAATTTACCCATCAAATTCTTGTATAAATACCCCTTATGAGGATGAATAAACCAAACGACAACTTTACACTCGTGGACATAGGTCTTCTTTAGACCGAACCATGTATTTTTTTTATTCATATATTTACATTCTTATGCTCATATTATCATATATTATATCGCATTATTATTATTATTATTGTGAAATCCACACACATCAATTGGCGCCGTCTGTGAGTATATTGAGCGAGACATGAGTTGTTTTTATCATTCTAGTAAGTTGTTTGTCACGAATTAGAGGATGGAGCAAGGTGTTGACGGATCACTTAAGTTGGCAAGAAGATTAGCCAAGAAAGACACACCTATTTTTCTTATGCAGAATAGCCTCCGTGCTAACAGGTTTATAATTTTATTTTTATGTATTTCTTTCGGGTAATATATGAATTCAGGTATACTGAGATGAACTAATCAATATATCAAGAAATTCAATTATGATGGATTAATGGCTATAAAACGAAATATATGTCTTCTGCACTTAGAGATTTTATTTCAATTCATCTAGCTGGTTAGGCTCAATGATAAGATCCCATTACCTAAAATTGTACAGCAACAAAATTGATTCCAAAAAAATACATAGTTCAATTAATTGGAAAAATTACTTTTTTGGTCCCATAATTGGCACCCTCTACACTTTTGGTCCTGCGCTTGTTGATTTTCTCACTTTTGGTCCCATAAGTGTTGAAAATTCTCACTTTTGGTCCCATGACCAAATTCCGTCAAGAAATTAATAGATCGGGCCGTTAAGTTAATAAAAAAGAAAAGAAAAAACATTTTAAAAAAAGAAGCTAAATTACCGTATTACCCCCTTCATATCTTTATATTTACTTCTAATACCAGCTTTAAAATAAAAATTTAAACTGAAAAAAAAATTATATATATATATATATATACACATGTGTGTGTGAATATGTGTGAGTGAGTGTGAGTGCGTGTATGTGTGATTGAGTGCGTGTGTACGTGACTGTGTGCGTGTGATTGTGTGTGTGCGTGTAATTGTGTGTGCCTGTAATTTTGTGTGTGTGTGATTAGGGGTGGGATGGGGAAGAAGATGAATAGTGCTCTTGCTTTTTTTTTTTTTTTTACTTTGACTTTTGACTAACGGAATTTGACTTTGACCTGTTAATTTCTTGACGGAATATGGTCATGAGACCAAAAGTGAGAATTTTCAACACTTATGAGATCAAAAGTGAGAAAATCAACAAGCGCGAGACCAAAATTGTAGGGAGTGCCAATTATGGGACCAAAAAAACAATTTTCCCTCAATTAATTATATCATGCACCCATTTAGAAGTTTGGGTTTAGATAAATTTCATAAGAATATTGGAATTATGGGCAGGTGTAAAATCCGACAAATAGTGGAAATATGTGGTTGCTAAGCTTTGTATTATTGCAACCTTCAATTTTTGTGGCAGCAAGAAACGTGAGGCCACGTATGAAAATGGAGAATCCCTAGGTTTCACTCATATTTTTATTCTTTTAAGAGCATGAATTGATAATGAATCAGGAATTCGTGGTTTATTTTAATCTTTTTGTGAAGTCATTTTCATAGATCAGCGACGAATCAAGGTGTTGGGGAGCTACCTATGCAGGTATGGAAAATCCAGGTGTGGCGAGTCAGGTAAGCAAGTGTGACCAAAGCCTACCTAAAGCAAAAGCGGGAAAAGTTGAATAGCTGAAGCAGTTAAGGCTGCTCAACAAAGACGGTAATAGCTGAGGCAGCTAAGGCTGCTCAGTATTAACACATAAGTTGTATATTTCCATGTACTTATCGTAATCATATTCAGAAAAATAGAAATTAATGGAGAAGAAAATGCATAAATTTTGCAGAAACAAGTAAAACTAATTGATGAAAAACAAGTAAAACTAAAGCATTCCAATTTGCAGAAACGCCATACATGTATGGAATTTTGAAGAAGCCGCCATAGAAATTAATGGTGACGAAAATGAACATACTGAACACATAAATTTAGTAAACATACTCTATACATAAATTTAGTAATTATAAGATTCAGAAAACGAAAACACATTACTGAAATAAATCCCTCCGCATAATGAATAACTTGTCTCTGATCACCACCAGGGAAACTAGTCAACTAATCTCAATATCTCAATACAGTAAACACTTGTTTCAAGAACTGCTGCGAACACCATCCAATAAAATACAGTCACAAAGTATTAACAAATAACAACTCAATCTAAACCATTAAAAGGCATAAACAGACAAACCCGACAAGAGTCCAACACATAACCTCCATATACATAATTTGAATCTTACATGTTAGGATCAACTCAAATGCATTAAGTATGAAAAAGATGTGAATAAAAATTTAATTTATGATGTTCGATAATATATCGAATGTCAATTATTGTTATGTATGAAAAAGAAAGACATTCATTTACTGATCAAAGTAAACATACCAAAAAAAAAAAAACACATATATTTTGCATGCACACGAGCAGTCAGTGGCACCTTGGAGCTGCCACATAGTAAGGGCACATATGCACCCTAGCAGACGTGTGATAGTTAAACTGTTAAAGATGAGATATCTGAAACTTCTTTCAATAAAGCTTCTACTTTAATTCCTTGGTTTGTTCCCCTACACATCCTCACAGGCATCAAGGATCAAATACCTCACAGTCAATCTTCCCATCTAACTAAGGGTGCACATAATCCATATTTTTGTGAAATCTTTCTGTATGTATTAATGAATCAATGTCGTAATATTTGCTTTTCTTGGAGGAAAAATGATAAGATTATCATATGATGAAAATTAGCATTACGAAAATACTGGACAATTATAAGGCAACATAATACCCTTCACCTAATGAATAACTTTTCTCTGATCACAACCAAAATACAGTCAATTCGTCTCAGCAACGTCTCAACACTAATAAAAACTGCTATCAAGTCGCCAAACGCCACCCAAACAGTTGAACAATAATGCATTATTTCTGCATTGGACAACAATAAGTACATTAAAGCTATCAGAAAGAAACAAGAACAGTACACACTAAACAGAACTTTATCATGGGGGAATACCCCTATTCATTGTTTAAAGGACTGAAACAAACATCAGCAACTAAAATACAGTTACACCGTATTTATAATTCAACATATGCCATTAAAATGGCATAAACAGACAAGAACATGACAAACCAGACAAGACTCCAACAGATGACCCACACACCAAAAGGAAGCACAAGACTTATAGTCGGCCAGAGTCCTTCAATCCTTGTGCTGCTTCCCAGGCGAAGACCACTCCAAATTCACAATCTGAACTGTCCTTGTGCAGCTGGCTCAAAATGCGGATCAACCTCAATGCTTGTTTATACATGGGCCATTATCGTATGCATCAAGAAAAGAGGGAAAAATTTATGTAACAGTTATATCTAATAAGAGCCACCAAGTCAATGAAATTATAGGACACAACCAATAATAACAATAAAAATTCTAAATAAATAAATAAACCTTGTACTCTCACCCAAAGTGGCAAGATAAAGTAATGACAATAAAACCTGCTAGCTAGTTTAGGCTGCACTTATTACTTGGAGAAGACTGTGCAATTCAGAAAACCAGCTTCAATGAACTTCCTAGAGAGCTACCAATCAAAACACTGGTGACCAACTTTCTTCTACATAAGAAAATTGACTGAACCAGCAAAACGTTGAGTGTAAAGAACAGAAGTGCAGAAAAAAGGCATGGAAAAAATAAATAAAATCACAAAGATGAGTAAAGAAGTGAGATGGAAGAGAAAACCCAATGCAAAACTTGTTCAAGAGCACAAAATGATCATACAGGTCACATGGGCAACTCAAATCGGCACTTGCATAAGCCAAGACACTGTTGGACACTAAAAGATCAGGTGATATGATTGATCAGAAATCACTTTTAGGACGGAATCAGTCAATAGAGATAGAGTTAAATCACCTTAACCTATGTGACAAATGAATAAATTACTTTCACAAAAAGGTTTCACAACGGCAGAAGATCCGGAAACCAGTAGATGGAAGCAGGTTATCCTCCAGCTGATCCAAAGCAAGTATCAAAGTTTTTATGGTGGTAGTTTACGCCCTCCAACCAGACACCAGTTACACACTTCAAAGTCCATGTCATTTTGGACATCAGTGCATCAAATCATACTTTCCTACAAATAAAATATGCGCTTACCTATGATTATTCAAGACCCTCACCAGAAAAAAAGAACCATTTAGCAAAATCAATGGACTCATGAACTTGCAAAACCATGAGAATGAATAATATCAACAGAATAAACTTATAAGGTAAATTGAAGTATTGATAACAACTCACGAAATTAAAATCAGCATTACAGACATTAATCACCACCAAGAAAGATAATCAATTTGTCTCAGGCTGCTATCGAATTGCCAAAAAGATCAGCAAAAACACCATCCAAAAAGTTGAATCAATAATTCAATATTTCTACATTGGACAGTGATAAGCATAACTAACAGAAAGAAACAATAAGAGTAGATTTAGAACAAAATGTTATTCAAGGGGAAACACCCCTATTCGATGTTACAAGGACAGAAGTGAACACGAGAAACTAAAATAACGACTCGACAATAGCAGAATATTAACTACTCAACATAAGCGGCCCTTAAAAAGTGGCATGAACAGACAAAAGAACATGACCAATACTCCAACAGACGACCCACACATGCATAGGAAGCAGACCGCTTAGAAACCACCATAAAGACGGAGGGTGGGCTCCTTCAGGATGTTACAGACTCCTTCCATCCATCCTCGAGCTGCTTCCCAATAAAGATCAACCTCTAGTGGTCTCCATATCCGATAGTGTCTGAACTCTCCACACACGCAAAGTGATGATCTTTAGATTCCTTGTGGATATTGTAGTCTGCCTCTTCTTGTCCGAGGGAATGCCATCCCCTTCTTGGATTTGACATTGTCGATTAAGGTGTCAGAGATATCGATAGACTTCTAGGGTTAGGGTTATAGTCTTTACCACGGAGATGAAGAACAAAGTGGATAGGGCTGACTGCGGCCGTCGTCCAAAGATCAATCAATCAATCAATCTGTACGCTGTTGTCGATGGTGTGTCGGAGCTTGTCCACCTCGACGGTGAAAAGATGGTCTTACGGTGACATGAGTTTTCACGAAAGAAGATCTGCACCACCATCTCTACAATTAAACAGATAACAAATTGTAGAGATTAGAGACAACGTATTGTATCTATCGAAGGGAGTAGTACATCAACAATGAAAACGATGATTGAAAAAGAAAAGGTATCGATTGAATTGAGGAGAAGTTTTAGAAACAAGCGGGCGGCGATTGAAGAGATTAGAGACAAGGTATTGTATGTATCGATGAGAATGAATGAATGAAAGAATCGGTGCAGAAGTACTGTTTAGCTTAAAATTTATCGGGAGCATAAAAACAAAAATAAAAATGAAAATATTTTCAGTTAAAAACAGAATAAAGTGTGTATTCTCGTTTTCAGATAAAAATAAAAATAAAAAAAATATAATAAAAACACAACTAAACAAAGCCTTAGGCTATGTTTGGTTATATTTATTAATGGTATTTTGGTAAAAATTATTGGTGAGAAATTTATGGGAATACGTGCGTGATTGATGAGATTGTGTTTGGTTTTATTTTAGGAGTTGATTTTTGGGTGTGTTTTTTTGGTAAGATAATGTTTGGTTTTGTTTTCAGAGGAAATAAAAGTTACTGTAGCAGTCAAATCATGAAGTTTAGCTGTTAGAGAGGAGAGAGAAGAGAGAAAGCACATAGAAAGGAGTATAGGGACAAAGTAGCTGTAGAAAAATGAAAAATAATTATTATGTTTTTTTTGACAAAAAAAATAGTATATTTTTGACCAAATATTTTGTGAACCAAACATTGTTTGGTGAGAATTTTGGACCAAACATGGTATGAAAACATAACCAAACATTGCCTAAGACTTTGTCAATATTAATATACACACACTTCGCCCGTTAAATTTTTCTTTTAGTTTTATCACTATTTTCTTAAAGAATTTGAAAATCTCTGAGATTGCCGTAAACGGACTTCCAAATTTTCAGTTAAGTTGATAATACAAAAAAATCGACTAATTAGTAGGGTGTTTTAGCAAAATAATTAAAAAATTCTCAAAATAATACAAATTTAAAATCATTATTTAAATAATACAATGTCGTCTTCCAATAAGAAGGTCTTCTAATTTTTATTTATTTTAATGAGAAAAGTAGATGATGACATTCGCGATGTCGTCTTCCACTTTTCACATTTGTTTTCCTAATCAAAAGGCGTCCTCTGCAAGGACGTCTTCAACTTTCCATTTCAAAATTTTCTTACCCCCTTGAAACATTATTTTTCATAATGGCATTATATGAAATGTAGATTTCCATCCCTTAAAATATTATTTTTCATAATGGCATTATATGAAATTTGGATTCATGGGAAGTGAAATGCAACAACACCAACTCGGCTTTAACTTAATTTCATTCACTTATTTAAAACAATAGGAAAAATAGCTATTAGTGCTATGGTTCAAAGTACAAGTCGATATTCGATAATATCAATCTAAATGTATCCGGATTGGCCTTAGCCAATCCGATAATTCCGTATGATATATGTTACTATCTGAATTCATATGTATCACCAATAATATCAAATGATAACGCGATATTCTTCCAATGTGTTCAAAGTTGCGCTATTAGCGATAATATTGGCAAGGATTGCTCCACATTGATCGCGGTGTATTGCGATATTACCGGACGACATGAAACTAATTAATATATTATGGAACGCTAAATCCTAAAAGTATAGTAATTTGTAGAAAATATAAAAACCACGATTTTTTACTAATTGATACATTATTAAAAAAATATTGAATTATGAATATAAAATATGTTGTTTTCGTACCTAAATTTGTAATTGAAAGGAAATAATTAATAATTATATCACAATATTTCATTATGTATGTAATAAATATTCAGCAAATCATAGCACAAAATTTATTTACAAAAAAAAGTAAAAAACTTCATTATTGAAAATAACATCGGAGATCCGATATTATTCGATATTATCGCTGATAATAGGGGTGTACGCGGTCGGGTTCGGGCGATTTTATGGAAAAAAATTCAACCCGACCCGATATATGCGGGTTGACAAAATAACAAACCGAAACTGCATAATTATCTTTTCAAACCAAGCGGGTCGGGTCGGTCGGGTTTAATGTATTTAGCGGGCGGTTTGGCGGGTTATCGAATTATAATTATGTTACTTTTAGTTTCAATTAGTAAGTAAGAAACTAAATAACATACTTGTACATTTAATTAAAAAAATTGAGTTGGTGATAAAATACAAAATAAGTGGTGTTATTAAATAAAAATCATATTTATCATGAATTCACTCTAAAATATTAATAAAATAAAATAATTTTATGAGTTTATCATAAAAATATACATCTACATCTTCGTTCAAATCAAGTAAAAACAATGTTCTTGTTTACTCAAATTAAAAATAAAGTGTTTTACATAAATATGAATAAAACTACTCTTATTAGAGTTTATATATATGCATATATAGTTTTAAGAGTTTAGGGTTAATTTTTAAATATATATATATATATATATATATATATATATATATACACACACTTATGACATTTACAATTAGCGATCGGGTGGCGGATTACAATTATTAAACCCACCACCCGACCCGAAAGTGGCGGGTTGCAATTTTTTCAACCCACCACAATTTTTTAATAATTTCAAACCGACGATTTTCGGGCGGTTTGGTTCGGTTTGAGCGGGTTAGGAGGGTTTATGTACACCCATAGCTGATAATATCCCCATATGGGCGATAATACTATTATATCAACTATAGCATTTGATATTATCGGTGGTACATATAAATTCAGATAATAACAGTTATTGTCCCCTATTATCGGACCGACTAGCGCCGATCCCGATACATATCAATCGACATTATCGAATATCTACTTATCTTTGAACCATGAAGTCAAGATCTAATCTTCCTATTCTTTTTAATAAATGAATAAAATCAAGGGATAATTACATTCACACCCCCTCACTAATTGGGTAATTACAGAAACCTCCTCTCACTAATGCATAATTACAGCCACACCCCCTCAACCCACTTTCGTGCAGAATTGCCTAACTGAAAAGGTTAAATGTCATGTTTGCCCTTCAATTTTTCAGAATTAAAAAAATAAAAAGGACTTGAACAGTAAATAATAGTGTCCGGACTAATATACCCCTACCACTTATCTCTTATATAAAAAAAAAAGGTCTCCTTCTTCCTATTCAATACATATACATATACATACACCTATGATGCACGGATACTCCTAAAATTCACGAAATGCAGTGTCGGATACGCGGGGGACACGGATACGCCTCGGACACGTGTCCGACACGCCACGTGGCGTGTCTGTCATCCAAATTCAAAAAAAATTAAAGGGACACGGTGTCGGACACGGCTACACCCGTGTCCGACACGTTTTGGACACGGCGGGGTCTTTTTTTATCATTTTCGAATAATTGAGGGGCTGAAATTGTAAATTCCTCCCAATTAAAACAAAAGGGGCGGATGGTTAGGCAGAAAGAAAGGTACAAGCAGAAAGAAAGGAAAGAAAGGGACCATACGCAGAAAACAAAAACCCCAGTTCATTCCTCCTGCTTTGGGTCGATTTTTTGGATCGATTACATCAAGTTTTTTGCTGCAAGTGCATTCTACTTCCAAGTATAAGGTAAATTTAAACATTTTAAGAGCTTAGTGTAAAGATTTTGTGTGAAACTCATAAATATGCATTCTACTTCCAAGTGTTTGATAAAATGCCTAAGAAATATTTAGCGATTTTTTATTGTATTTTTCTCCAAATAAACTGATTGATTGCTCTTGTGGGACTATTATTTAAGTAAGAAGGTTGAAATTACATTTTGAGTTGAGTGGAAAATAGCCAATTGCCATGCTTAGTTGCTCATATTGTTGATAATTACACCTTACATTTAGATTTAGTTGTGTGGATTGTATTACACATGAAGTGTTATATACTTATATTACTCAATAAACCAATTTTGTGAATTTTACTTAAAGAAAATGAAAATGATATTGATAGGTTGAGCAATGAGCAAATGTTATTATGGATTTTATTTGCAAATGTTAGGTAATTGTATATCAAAGATGAGCTCATGTTAGGTAATTGTGAATTTTACTCATTATGGATTTTACTTGTATATCCCGTAATTGTGAATTTTACATGTTATCCGGTAATTGTGAATTTTACTCATTATGGATTTTATTTGCGAATGTTAGGTAATTTTATATCAAAGATGAGCTCATGTGGTGATGGAAGTAGTGAGCCCAGTAGAGTTTCTTCATCGCCGGATAATTGGCCATTATGGCAATTTGTTAGAAAGCAAGGCAAAACTAATGAAGGGGGCGGGAATTAAAATTTTACATGCACTTTGTGCAATACGTCATACAAGGGCTCATACTCACGGGTAAAATTTCACTTATTAAAGATTGTTGGGGGTGGGATAAAGGGATGTCCCAACGTAACAATTGGCTAAATAAGTCAAATGTCCAAGTTGGAAGAAGAAGCAACACAAAGAAGAGATGCCAAGAACAAAACACCTTCTTTGCCTTGTTCAATGATGAGCTCTAGTCAGTCTTCTTCTTATACCATGCCAAATATATCAAATCCTTATTCCTTAAGGAGAGAAGGTTACGAGCCAAAGAAAAGGAAAGTTGCGGGAGATGGTCTTTTGGAAAAAGCATTCAATTTGAGAGATAGAGAAATATTGGATGGTGAAATTGCACGAATGTTTTACTTAGGAGGGCTTCCATTTAACCTTGCAAGGAATCCCTACTTTGTTAGAGCATTTACATTGCTGCAAATACCGATATTAAAGGTTATGTCCCACCGGGTTATAATGCTTTGAGAACAAAACTACTAGACAAAGAGAAAGAGAACACTGAGAGTCAACTTGAGGCTACTCGAAGCACTTGGAGAACTAGAGGAGTGACCCTAGTATGTGATGGTTGGACCGATCCCCAAAGGAGACCACTTATCAATTTTATCGCTATTAATGAGAATGGACCTATGTTTGTCCGTGCTGTTAACTGTCAGGGTGAATACAATGACAAGTGGTTCATTTCCCACCTGATTAAAGAAGTGATAATTCAAGTGGGCGTTGCTAATGTGGTTCAAGTTGTGACTGACAATGCACCTGTTTGTAGAGCAGCTGGATTGCTTGTTGAGCAGACATATCCTCATATTTTTTGGACTCCATGTGTAGTGCATACACTTAATCTTGCCATGAAAAATATATGTGCTGCAAAGAACACAGAGGCAAATGAAGTAACGTATGAGGAATGTCATCGGATCACACAGGTTTCTGGGTTGGCTGTAATGATCAGGAACTTCATCATGAATCATTCTATGAGACTTTCCATGTTTAATGAATTCTCGAAACTTAAGTTGCTCGCTGTAGCCGATACTCGTTTTGTTGCTTCCATTGTCATTTTGAAAAGATTTAGACTACTAAAGTCACAAATGCAGTCTATGGTTATCAGTGAGAGGTGGTCAGACTATCGTGATGATGATGTTGCAAAAGCAAGACTTGTGAAAGAAAAATTGTTGGATGATATGTGGTGGGATCAAATTAATTATATTCTTAGTTTCACAGAACCTATTTATAAGATGCTAAGACTTTGTGACACAGATCAACCTAGTCTTCACTTGGTATTTGAGATGTGGGATACCATGATAATG